>CM056205.1:53703084-54303084 GCA_029692085.1 Gymnothorax javanicus | reverse complement strand
TTGCATGCATTGACTTTTAAAACTTGCTTTGTAAATTGTGGTTTGGCGATCCAAATGGGTCTTGTTGAAAGCTGATTGGTGTTTAAAAACTCATGCGCACCTTTGTTTGCTGGCTAAAGGGTATCAGTGTGTTTGGAGGGTGAACTACACTGTAAATCTGCAGCCTATCAGTGTGAGATTCTGCTTTTGAGTGCTGGGTGGATATTTTAGAGATCCAGCATCTTGAGCCTGTCCTTTTTCAGGGAGTTACAGTGCCTGCAGAAGTGGGCCAGGGATATCTGCAGGCTTTGACGGTGAGGGAGGGAGAGTTTGTTCCCTGAATGTGTGAAAAGCATTGTTAGAAAATATTTAATTGGTGTTGGATGGGATATATTTGCCCCTGTGTTCACAATGGGTGAGCGTCGACCCTGTGGGGCCTGTATTTATAGGGTCTGTATTGTAGTTATGTCTGGCCCTGTATCTCTCTATGGAACCCGTATCTGGGCCAGTGGAATGCAGCATTCTCTCGGATCATGGTAGACGCTTCATGGCTGATGGGAGTATTGAGATGGCACTGGAAGGAAAAAAGATCTGTTTGGTACAACAGCAATAAACTGTACACTGCTGCCCTGATGTTACTCCATTATCATCTGTTAATGTTATACATTTTCAGCATTGATAGAAGGATGTAGCTCTTAGTCTACACTGGGGAATAACAGTTAATTGTTTTCCTTGACCATTTTGTGTTGTGTTGTCACATACTGTTTTTAAATTCTGTTGAATGTTGTGGTTTGTAGTTAAATTACTTTAACTTTAATGGTAGGTTGCTCTTACCTTTGCCAGTGAAAATATTTTTCCGTTCAAATTAGATTTCACCACTGTGCCGTCATCCGCTATAATGACTTCCAATTTGCTCGCTACCGTTATCCATCTGAGTGTAACATAATACTGAGTATACTGAGTGATCTCTATTCCCATAGCTCTGTGTCTTATGAAGTATGAGTGAATCACTCCGTAATCTGTCCCATCCTGTGTTCCCAGCAATGGCATATTTGTCATTTTATTTCTTAACCAAAACACTATAAGTTTTATTGTCAAGGCGGAGGAGTGTGCTGTGGCTTAATTGGTTTCTCTCCGAAATGCACCTCGGTGCTCATGAGAGAGATAGCAGCTACTGATCTCATTGGCTGAGTTGGCAGCCTCCCATGGTGCAGCTCACCTGAGTGCTGGCAGCTGGCCGTGTGCTCAGGTGTTTTACAGGAGGATTCAGGCTGCAGTGAGCCTGCTGAGACGCACAGCTGTGCAGCTCACATGAGGCTCCGAGGACTGAACTGTATCAAGTACTGAGGTGACCACGCTACTCTGGCTTCGAAACAATTCTTAATAATTTCAGCCATAGACATTCATAAAAATTAATAAAAATGTACTCCTCGCTATTTTTAAGGCTCCATCAATTTTGAGATTTTGCTTTATATTCCCAAGTAACTACACTGGTCGTTTTTCTTGACTGTAGTTAAGTGTAATATACATCGTTGCCATTTGCAACTGACCTTTTTATTTTTTTTTTTAAATTTGGCATCTCCAACCCCACCCGAATTTGGAACGCCCAGTCCAAGAACTATGTACAAGGCTTGCTCGTATACAACCCCCTATTGCCAGCTCAGGAGAGAGACAGTTCGCGGCTCTCCTCCGAAGCACACGCCTGTCAGCCCCTGCAGCTTTACACTCATTGGTCGAAACTATCGCAAATTCAGAACGAGGGCGGAGGATACCCAAACATGAGCAAGCTTAGAATCTCACTGACAAGCGCCCGGCTGGCCAACAGGAGGCGCTTGAGCAACGAACCTTTGAATACCTATTGGGCATTTGATGTCATTAAAGATCGCTGTTAGTGCGAAAATGAGAGATTTCATGAGTTTCAATTCAGATGTTGAAGAATTTTTGTGAGCTTTTTTAATACAATTACCAAAAAAGATATTTTATAACACCTAAGTGACAGCTGTTTCTTTTGTAGTTCACTTCAAAAGAAATTTGTCTTTCACTTTAATTTGGAGAGGAATGTGTTAGTTTGCAGGTGCAGAGCTGAAAAAGGGTTTGCGGGAAAAAGATAGAGGGGGGGATGCCTTTTGTATAATGAATATCTAGATGCGGCAGCAAGGCTGTACCTGAAAATAGGGCTGGTGATTGGACATCAGCTAGAATCACTTGTCCTTGATTGGTGTAGATGCAACCCCTTTTATGAATTCTACTCCTGTGGGCTGGACATAGTTTTTGGTGGTTGAATTCCTGTCTGCCAGCTCGGTGTCCAGCAGTGCTTTTTCATTTTTATTTTGCCTTAGTTTGGTAGGAATGATTGAAGGGTTTTCTCTGAGAAAATATGCGCATGATTCAGTATCTGTGCAATCATCTGTTCTGAATTGAAGTTTTCCTTCACTTTGTCACCTCCCCACAGTCAGACAGCCAGCAGGCTGCGTGTTTGTGCTCCATCCCTGTTGAGCTCTTTAGCACGACAGTTCAAGGCGCTATGCTCTGGAAGTCTGGGGGCGTTTTACTGGCATCTCAGGCTGATTTCAAGCCCGGCCTGTCAGGACATCATTTGAATACCCAAGTCCTGCCTGTCATTTGAATACCCAATAGAAAGTCCTGCCTCTATTTTAAATGGCCAAATTGTCAGCAGGACACTTATGGTCTCAAAATTATTCAAGACCTTGCTTGCTAGAAATGACCATATGCAGTTGAACAGCTGTATTTATAGACTACAGTGAGGAGGAGTGTAAGTGCTAGCAGGCTTAAGAGCCATCTTATCGTGATTCGGAATGCAAACTTCCATGGACACGAGCGTGATTGTCAGTACTGTGGAGCGACGAATTCGCTCAGCCCTCAAGACCAGTCCACAGGGTGAGTGAGATTGTGGACTCGAGGAAGTAATATGTTCTGTTTATTTTATAATGTTATGTCTATTAGTCCAACAAAACTGCGCTAAGTAACTTCTCGGAAACTTGATTCACTAACTGGACGTAGAATCTTAGAAGTTACATTTCACAGTTGTGTTGAATTGTGTGACATTAACATTTTGGAGTAAACCCAACATAAATTTTTTAAGCTTTATCACAGTTTTATGAAATACCAGTTTTGTTGTTGAAGACTACCCGTAGTAACTGATGAAACAACCTTAAAATTATTCGAATCCAATGTGATTAGATCACACCATATTTGCATGTGAGAGCATACATTTTCTATATCTTTAAAAACCACCATGAACTGAGTGAGTTTCAGTGATAGGTTTTCAACAGCTCAAGATTATTTAATTTATAATTTTTTGAAATTTTATTTCAACACCCTAAGGGTTAATCTGAAAAAAAAAAAAAAGATGATTCCATTAAATTACCTTGACTCCATGAATATTACAATATTGAATAAACGCAAAACTACGTAAGTTTTCGGACAGTGACAATTTTAAACAACAAATATCACTGTATTTTTTTGTCAGCATTCTGAATAAGAGTCTTATAGTAAGGGGATGTCATTGATATTTCTTACTTTCTGACTTCAGTAGGAGGATGTGCTCTCGTTTAGCTGCCCTTGTTTTATTTCCTTCGATCTCTGTATTTGAACACGGGCCTAAAGACTGCTTTTACTCATTAATCTTGAGTTAGTTCTGCTCGCGCTGTGATTACTGCAGCTTCAGGCAGTAATCGTATGTAATCTTACTCATCAAATATCGCAGCCCTTACATTAAGTCCCAGAAAACAGCAATTACATAAACATGTAATTATGGCGGCAATCCAGAACAGTATGTTAGTTGTCAGCGGATGTGGTACATAGCCACGGTGCGCTACAGGAGCTGTCGAGGAGCCGTCAGCAGGTTCAACGAACAGAATTTCGTTATTCGAGGAAAATCCCCCTGAAGTTGAAGTGGTATTTCGCTGTGATATTGCGTGTCATCTTTGTTGTATACATTTTCATTGTACTTCAGTGATAGAACTTGCTTCACTTACTTAACAGCATGCGTAATTGCTCCGTAATCACAGTGAGATGTGGACTTTCGTCCTGACAATGAAGCCCTACGTTCTGAGGTACTCAGTACAGATAGTGCTACTAAGTGCTGGCCGTTTACTCAACAGAACATCATAGAAATAAGCTTCCCTTCATTAGATAAGTTAATTCCATTTGTTGTTGGGATCTTGTAACATTTCTTGCAATGACCAGTGATCGCTGTAATGGGTATTTAAATGTGTTTTTTTTTTTTTTTTTTTTTTTTGCAAATTCTGTTTGTTCAATTTACACATTAACAATACAAAAAAAAAAAAAAGAAAAAACAACCCATAACATAACAAATAACCAGTGCCCCCATAAAAAGGTTACATCTCATATTTAACAAAAATATACGTAAACATCTCTCCCCTCTCACATCTATGAATGAATCCTGTCTCCCCTCACACCTCTTAAAATAAGAATTCAAAAGTAGGCAATAAATGAAAAAAATAGGTAAATAGGCTAACCTTCAGTTGCCTACCAAGTAATTCATTTCCATATGGGTTATCCATGGGTTCCAAATCTTATGGAATACATCAGATTTACCTCTTAAATCATATGTTATTTTCTCCAAGGGAATACAGGAATTAATCTCATTAATCCACTGAGTAATACATGGAGGGTCTTCTTGATTCCACTGAGAAGTTATGCATCTTTTAGCAGCTGTAATAGTAAGGCTTGTAAAACCCTTCATCCGTTGGGAAGGAAGGTTCAGATCACTCAGATCCTCCAATATTATGGTCGCAGAGGACAAAGATATTTTTCGTGATAGGACTCTATCAAGGATTTTCTCAATATCCAGCCACCACTGACTGATCTTAGAGCAGGACCTCACCATATTTTTGAACGTGCCCAAGTCCAATTTGCAACGAGGACAGAGAGGTGATGTGCCAGTTTTAAAACTGCTTAGTCTCTCAGGTGTAAGGTATGCACGATATATGAATATATAATTGCAAAGTCTATACCTAGTGCTAATACAGCTTCTTTGTGAGAGCTCACTGATTTTGTTCCACTGTTTTTCGGTAATCTGAATCTCCAAATCCCTTTCCCATTTCTCTTTTAATGCAATTGTGCTAGTCTTGGAGTATTTTGATGACAAGTTATAAATTTGCGATATATGCTTATTCAAGTCATCTTTAAGTAACAAAGAGTCTAATGGAGAGTACGTCGGCCTATTTAAGGAACGTCCCTGCTTGGTCTGTATAAAATGGCGCATCTGTAAGAATCTGAAAAAGTGGGAGGCTGGGATCTGATAATTCTCGCTAAGGTCCTTAAAAGTCATTAAGGTGTCCCCTTGATACAGATCCTCGATACAGTCCCCTTGATACAGATCTTTTCTATACCCTTTTGTGACCATTCCCGGAAGGAATGCTCTCTTAAAGCCGGTGGTAAAGTATTATTAGACGTGATGGGTGTCTTTGGTGAAAGAGAGATTGGACATCCCATATATTAATGGACCTCCTCCCATATCATTACTGAGTGATTAAGAATGGGGTTGGCTGTAAATGACTTTTTTTTTTGATGTAAAACAATAAGGAATGTAAGACAGGTCTTGTATCTTGTTGTCTATTCAACCAATAGCTTAGAGGCCTAATCAGTGCAGCCCAAAAATACAATTCTGGATCTGATAGACCTAACCCGCCTTTCTCAAGAGGCAATATCAAGATATTTCCCTTAATTCTTGGAACTTTACTTTAAATGTATTTTAAGTTTTTTTCTCTCAGACGTTCTTCAGTCTGTGAATGTAAGGAGGAGTTTTCTATTAAAAAAATCCTTCCATACCATCTCCTTCGATGTATTCATAAGTTGTGAAAAGCACGCATTCAGTGAATGTGGGCAAAGCTGAAACATTCATTTTCTTTTCTTGACTGGGTCAGTCATTTTGTTTAATTGACTGCATCAGTCCCTTTGTCTCATTGACTGGGTCAGTCCCCTTAACAGCTCATTGGCTGTTAGGCCCGGACTGGTTTTGAATGCGGGCTGGTGAGGTACAGGGCCAGTGAGCTACAGGGCCAGTGGTCATATTTTTTTAGACTGGGTCAGTCCCTTTGTTTCATTGATGGGTCAGTCCCATTGTTTATTGAGTAGGTCAATTCATTTGTTTTATTGACTGAGTCAGTCCCTTTGTTTTACTGACTGGGTCAGTCGCTTAGTTTTTTTAGATGGGACCAGTGTGTTTTTTTTAAGTGGGGTTTGTCTATTCAGTTGGCTGGGTCAGTCCTTTTGTTTTATTAACTGGGTCAGTCCCTTTGTTAGTTTTTTTTTTTTCTTAGGCTGGGTCAGTTCCTTTGTTTTAAATGTCTGGGTCAGTCCCTTTTTTTTTGTTAGATTTGGTCAGTTCCTTTGTTTTATTGACTGACTGGGTCAGACCTTTTGTTTTATTGGTCAGACCTTTGTTTGTTTTTAGTTCCTTTGTTTTCAGACCCTTTGTTTTTAGATCATTGGGTTAGTTCCTTTGTTTGTTAGACTGGGTCAGTTCCTTTGTTTTTTAGACTGGGTCAGTTCCTTTGTTTTTTAGACTGGGTAAGACCCTTTGTTTTTTAGACTGGGTCAGACCCTTTGTTTTTTAGACTGGTTCAGTTCCTTTGTTTGTTAGACTGGGTCAGACCCTTTGTTTTTTAGACTGGGTCAGTTCCTTTGTTTTTTAGACTGGGTCAGTTCCTTTGTTTGTTAGACTGGGTCAGACCCTTTGTTTTTTAGACTGGTTCAGTTCCTTTGTTTGTTAGACTTCCTTTGTTTTTTAGACTGGGTCAGTTCCTTTGTTTTTTAGACTGGGTCAGACCCTTTGTTTGTTAGACTGGGTCATTTCCTTTGTTTTTTAGACTGGGTCAGTTCCTTTGTTTATTAGACTGGGTCACTTCCTTTGTTTGTTAGACTGGGTCAGTTCCTTTGTTTGTTAGACTGGGTCAGTTCCTTTGTTTTTTAGACTGGGTCAGACCCTTTGTAGAAGTATAAATTGGCTGCTGGTACTGGGCTGTGGTTTTGAGTGGCAGCATGTATACACC
Organism: Gymnothorax javanicus; assembly: GCA_029692085.1. NCBI lineage: Eukaryota > Metazoa > Chordata > Actinopteri > Anguilliformes > Muraenidae > Gymnothorax > Gymnothorax javanicus. Next base: position 54,296,065 of record CM056205.1, on the reverse strand, counting down.
CTGCTCCTCATTTCACTAGCAGATTTCTGACAGAGGTTTCTTCACCTCATTTTGCCCTGTGGCAGAAATATACACATTTATAATGTTAATCTGGGATTAGAATGTTCCCTGTGCACCTGGTGTTATGTCCTGCAACAAAGACTATATGGAGCTGCCTCAAAATAAACAAAAACATTTTTTCTTTTTCTTGTTCAAGACTGGCCAGGCCAGTTTCACAACAATTAAAGTTAGTTCAGGGTTAAATTGAGTTATATAAAGCACAATCTCTTTAAGCTTTTCAGCGCTATAGGCAACTATAGTTGCCCAATAATGTAAGAAATCAAAAGTTGCCACATGATTGGTTTTCAACGGCTCAGGATAATGACATTTTTAATTCCTTGAAAATGTATTCAGCGCTCAAAGGGTTAAAAAATGAATACAGCCTAGGTTTGGGCTTAATCTTTACAAAAGTGCTGTTTAATCCTCTGTACATGTTTTAAGTGAACGCCAGCCTTATTGCACACATGTATTATGTAGAGATGAAATAACGCTGATTATTAAAGGCCAGTGTGTACTGAGACTTTGATATGGTTTGATTGAAGAATGTTATTGATGCATGTTTTTTAAGCCCCCGTATGTACTGAAGAAACGGTGATACGCTGCTTCAGAAATCCTCCTGGGGATCAAACACGGACTCCTGGCAGTTTGCCCAGTCACACACAATGCCTCCAACCTACGTACACATGCCACACGGCTTTCCATACCCTCGAAAACTTGAGCAGAATGAGACTTATACCTCCACAAAGGAGAGGAATGCATGGTCTGTTTGTGTGTGTTTATTTATCAATATCATCATTATCATTTGTCTTGTCCGATAGAAAATGGGCCAAATGGCACAGGGTGGCGTGGCTGCCAAATTTCCACCCCAACTGACAGCACTCTCACAGCACTTGAGAGGTGATTCTGCCGGGTGCTAGTTACAAGGCCAGCAGATATGCGTGTGTGTGTGCGTGTGTGTGAGCGTGTGAGTGTTACGAACTGCTCTGTGAGGTCTCAGGGTTTAAAAATAAACAGTGACCCTCTGCTAATGAGTGGTTACAAAATCAGTTTAACCCTTTAGCCCTGCTGCCCTGAGCAACACAGCATGAGGACCTGAGTGATAGTATGTACAGTAGGTGAGAAGGACAAAAGGAGTGAGCAAGTGAGTAAGTGTGAATGTGAGAGTGTGTGACTATGTGTTCGTAAGAGCACGTGTGTGAATGAGAGCGAGTCTCTTTGTGTGAGTTATGTGTATATCAGTGTGAGGGAGCAAAGGAATGTGTGAGTTACTGAGTGTGTGTACTGAGTGTTTCAGTGTCAGAGTGTTCGTGTGTGAGCGAATGAGTATGTGTTTGTGAGTGAGGGTGTGATAGCGTGTCTTGGTTTTCACGCTTGTTATGAGACTTGAAATCGTAGTACTTTTTTCTCAAACCGACAGTATCAGCTTGTTTAAGTTACTGTTTGCTTGGCATGTGAAACTGTTACCCCATTTCCTCATCTTCTGTCTTGTTAAGCAAAAAATAGGAATACATTTAAGATTTTAATTAAAGCCCAATTCTAAAATATAAGGTATACATCATTGAACCCTGTGAGATAATTTGTCCACAGTTTTTGACCCATCCTAGTTACTTAGGAGCAGTGGACAACCTCAGTGTAGCACCCGGGGACCGACTCCCGCTCTAAAGCCAGAGCCTCGCTCAGAGGCAGTGGTAGGAGTGTTCCCATTGTTTTTAGGGTGGGGAAAATCAGAGTACCCAGAGGAAACCCAAGCAAACATGGCGAGAACATGCAAACTCCACGCTGAGAGGTCCAGGCTGGCCGGGGCTCGAACACAGAACCTCTTTATTGTGAGGCGACTGCATTAACCACTGCGTCACCTTGTCGCAAAATGTTGGTGCATTATGGAAAAAGCAAATAAAATCAAAAAAGTGATTTGAAAAGTCTATTCACCCTCTACTATATTGAAAACTCAAAAACAACGCATTTATTTGATGCTGTAACTGGTGAATTAATTTGTTTTTGGCAATTGCATACGATTCATCTGATAGAAGGCATTTTTTGAGGATTATATCTCTGTTTGGAGCCATTTTTGAATTGTTGTTCTCTGAAATGAACGGATGCTTATTGTAAACTGTTAAGTGGCTGTGTACCAAGGCTTCAGCTCGGGATTACAGTCTTCTGGCTGACACATTGCTGGTTAATGGTCGACTGACAGAATGACAGATAATAGATCATTTGACACCTACACCTCTCAGTCTTAGGATATTTGTAAAAGCTCATAGTCACTGCAGCTAATAATAGAGGCCCTTCCTAAAGCTGCCATTGCAGCGGAAATATGCTCGCTGTGTTGATATGGGGTTGAATTTTGACTGTCTTCATTCACTTTTCATGTGCATTCACTTTTGATGGAGAGGTCAGAGCAGTCAACATTCTTTAAAACTTCCTAAAATGCTTATAAGTGTCATTAAGTTAATGTAAAAGCAGGATATTGGGTAAGCAGAGTAGATAACGTGGTGATGACAGAATATTTCTAATGTACTCTGAAATTTTGTTAACCCTCGTCACATCCTCAATTAAGACTGTCATACAGGTCTGTTAGTTCTTTCATAATTGATGCATTTCCTGTAATGCATTTTTCCTGGCATTAAATAGATCCTCTATTCAGGATTGGATTTGGGGGAAATTTGCTTTCTGCCTCAACTATTTTTCCCATTTTCCAGTTCTTTTTTATTAAAACCTAAAAATCAAGCAACAAAATCATACAAGTATACTAATCATCCCCCGCCACGAAGTGCGATGGGAGATATTGGATTGGGGGCTGTCTGTCCGTCTGTGCGTGTCCATCTTTCCGGGCCACAATGGGGACACGATTTCTCTGAAACTATTATACCTAGATGCATAAAATTCTGTATCCATAATAAGCTACACACGATCTACGTTGAGTTCAAAAATGGATGTCGAAGCATATTTTTTTTTTACTGAGTTATGGCCCTTGATCATGGCGGGGGATAGAGATGACACTGTCATCTTGTTTGCTGTGTTTTACAATTACATTTCACTGGCTCAATGTGAGAACTTTGTTCTGGGAGATGCTGAATTTTTGTCCTGAAATGCCCGAGTGTTAATGGAATTGTGTGATGTCCTTTGTCAGCAGTTACTTTGGGCTTTAGGAAGAAGGTGTGTGGGCTTTTGGGAGATATGAGGCTTATATTAATCACTTAAGTGCCGAAACATTCCAGGAGCCAGCAGACACTACATCCAAGGTTCATACTGGAGGGGCGATGAGTATCAGGGTGAGCAGCCTGTTCTGGAGGGGTGAAAGGGCGATGAGTGGGCGATGGTGAGGGCTCAGATAGGTGGTCCAATTAAATGTTATTTAATTCTTATTTCCGGGTTTTTAAATCAGCTTCCATGCCGTCATGAGATTGATGCACAGATTGCACTTAAAATGTTTTCTTCTTAAAGAACTTGCTTCTGGGTCCTTGTTGTTGAAGGACAAAATGAGTGTGTGTGTGTGTGTGTGTGTGTGTGTTAGCAGGGCATGTTATGCACATTTTATGTCAGGCTGACCTTTACCTGTTTGATATCCATTTTATAAACTAGCCAATTGCACTGTAGGTCTGTATTGGGAATGGGGGTAGCTACACTTCACTCTCATGTGCAGTAATGTGTAACCGTATGGAAATTATTACAACTGGAAATTGCTTTAGTTTGTCCGAGGTTTCTGTGCTCGACTATGAATAGAAAGTGCAGTAATTTTTTATTTCATGAAAATGCCTGAATGTGAACAGCCTCTAATAAAATCTGAGAATTTGCACCTATTTAGCTATGTGTGAATTACATTTCAGAACGCATCCTAAATTTTGGCATTGTGTGCCAAATTCTGCGAAAATATCTTTGTCCCAAATGTTTTTGAGTATGCTTTGCATTTGAATCCATTAGTACAACATTTAGCTATTTTTAGAATGTAACCACCATATTCTGTTCTATGAATATTTTTGTATTCTTGCTTTATTCTTCAGTCCCAGTTGGGGCGGTTAGGTGGCACTCCCACCTCCCACCAGCGGGTTACGCTGTCTCCTCACAGCAGGAAGGTTGTGGATTCAAAGCGCAGTTTGTCTGTCTGTGTGGATTTAGCATGTTCTCCCCATGTCCTCGTTGGTTTCTTCCAGATACTCTGATTTTCTTCAGTAGCACAAAGTCTTGCATGTCAGGCCAACTGGACACTCTATATTGTGCCCTATAAAGCCAAAGTGCAGTCACTACATATTGGGTAAAATGGGAGTTATGCAGTTTTGGGCCTGAAAGTATATGGAGGTTAGGGTTTATTTGGATAGAAGTTACACCATAGCAAGTCAGTTAACCATAATCTATCAGAGATATGCCATGTATTCTTTTGTTGGGGTGGCAAACAGACTCTGAAGTCTTATTTATTTTTTTTTCTGTTTAAATTATTTTGTAGTTACTTCACTGAGCTTTTGTAGTGCAGAATAGGGATGCGTATGTGGGTGAATGGTGTGTGATTCTTACGATGATTGGCGGTCTGTATGTGTTCTTGCCTCTCATCCATTGGAAGCTAGTATAAGGCTCCAGCCCCCTACGACCTCATCCAGTAATAAGTGACAATGGATGGGTCCCTGTGATTGGGGTTAAATAATTATGATTAGAGTGGATGAAATCAAACTCTGATTGCCTCAGTCATGCATGGATACTTAATACTCTAACATGAACCAGGAACTGTATTTGGTTTAGCTTATCCTAATAATCCAGTGAAAAAAAAGGTTTTAAAACAAAAGTTTTAACTAGATAACTCGGTCGCCACTAAGACCGAGTCGTGTATCTCCCCGATCAAATTTCTGACAAAATGGCTGCTGGCAGGCGTATTGGATGTCCAAAATAGCTGCAAATCGATCTTGAGCATTGTCAAATAAATATCTTCATCATCACCCATGCAAGATTAGAAAAAATTGCTGTAATAATTGTCGCTTCTAGAGCCCGGAACAGAAAATCTCTGTGGGCACCGCGGCGGCCCCCGAACTAAGCCATAGTATCTCCCGACTATCGTCGTCGGGGAGATACAACAAAGTGCATTTAGGGGGTTTTGTAGTGGAACTCCTCATGGATCTCTGGCACTAGCTGATCTGATCTAGCCGCGGACTGGAGTCAGATCACTGCTGACTGTGGGGAAAACGGATCCTTGCAGCAGTGCCCTCCCCACTCAGTTACGCTCTAATGCTGAAATGAACTCTGAAACCCAATGTGAAGTAGTGTGTTTACAACTGAGGGGACCTGATCTGTCAACAGTGGAGGTCCCTGGTCCCTTATATTATGACCTCTATGCTCAGGAATCCCCGGTAATTCTAGCCGGTCAGGGCTCACACTGTAGCTCTAGATTTTGGTTATAGTGCAGCTCAGTACGTAGCTGCAACTCTGTACTTGGGCTGCCTAGCAGCTCAGGACTTGTGTTGTAGTTCTAGATTTGGGCTGTAGAGCAGCTCCGGGCTCATGCTTTTGGTCTAGATTTGAGCTGTACAGAAGTTCAGGAATCATGCTGTAGCTCTAGATTTTGATCTGCAGAACAGCTCAGGGCCCATGCTACTGGGACAGTAGAGTAGCTCAGGACTAGCATATTAGCAAGACTGACATTTTGCCTGGCTTCTGAGGTTTTTATCTTTATTTGAACCCTTTTTTGTAGCTTTTTTTATTTGGGCAGATAATTGATCATGCTGAATTTATATTGCACCGAACTGTTAAAATCAAATTCATTATGACTTGCCTTTTCGCATTGTTAATTGCCACTTTTGAGTTGTGAGGCTGAAAAATATTTGAGAGATGTAACTGGACTGATAGATTTCAATCAAGCATAATTTGACCTTGTTAGCGCTGTTCTGAGTGATTATCTGAGTAGCCAGAGTAGCTGTTTTTGAGGTCCACTTAAAATAATTAGACATATTTGACTCATATTTTAAGGGATACTGTATGTTAATCATCTTCTTTCCATATCCATTTTCACTATTTGAGATCAAGTTGCCAGTCGTGCAGATTTATCAGTACAGTACCTGTCAAAAGTTTGGACACACTTTGCTAATGTTACAGCATTCTGTTTTTAGAGAAATTTAAATGGCTTAAAGGTGACATAGAATGGTTGAACGGGGTATTTATCCTTGTTCTGTGATGTGACATATAGACAACAAAATTTAGGCAGGGTCTGTAATGCCTCAGAAGCTTCCTAAAAACCTATCTCAAAAAGCTATGTTAGGGTGGGGGATTTAGAACGCGTTATGTTGCACCTATTTGGCGACCTTTTGGGCTTAACTGGCAACCTCATTATGAAATGCTAGCACTTGATGCTGATTGGCTGGCTTTGCTGCCTAAAGCGAAGCAAGTCATAATCGCTTTCTATGTTACTTGCGGTGAAATTCACCTTTACGCAAGTGAAACTGAAACTTCAAGGCACAAGGATTTTAATTCCGTGTGAGAATCTCATTAATAAGTGTTCATTGAATAATTCTGGACTACGGCGAATAATCATAAAAAATGCGCTAAACCCACGCCAAATGCGTGAGACTTGGCATCTCTGCTACTTTCATGTTTTGGTGTTAACGCACCAGGCGAAACATCTTCACAAACTAAAGGCGCAGATGCCGACTTCCCATCGTCTTAATTGTGAGCGTGGCAGGATCATTGGCAACAACAATCTTCACGGATTTATTTCAGATCTTGTTTCAAAGCTGTTGTTAAGTCATACAACATTGGCTAGACAAGCAGAACAAATATATTCTATTTTTAACGTTTTAAAAACAATCTAACAATAGCGTGATACTTACAGTTTGTACTGGTTGTTGAGATAGACGCAAAGTCGGAACTGCTCGCTACGAGCACCAAGCGCTGCCAGAAGCCGGCTTGAAATTTTGCCCGGTTAGTGAAATGGGCTGAGCAAAGTAACAGTCTGTGGTTGGATGTAGTGGGAATCCGATTAAAAATGAACAGCAGCCACGCATCTCGTGCAGTTCTTTCAGTTGGAGGGTTATGGAACGTTTGCACACTGCTTCCACAGCCTGGAAGAGCATACCTCGGTACCCGACTCGCCATTTCGCCTTGAACTTCACGAACACTGCTGCAATTTACTTTCCGAAGGGGGCGGGAGAGCTGATGTATGCAAATTATTTTGAAGGGGAGGAAACGGAATGAGAGTGGGGGGGGCAGTGAGATAAATATGACATCATATGTATCCGTTGTTCAGATTGGCCCGTTTTCTGGCGGCCTTTTCTAAGAGAGGAATTTCTATGAAACGGAGATGTTCAGAATGTCTAGCACTTTTCGTATGTTCTTGAATGCGGGTAGACTACCGTTATTCAACATAGACAAGGTAAAAACGGTTTTTGATTCTATGTCACCTTTAACTTCTCTATATAATCTCAAACGGAATCTTGTAAAAGGTAAACAGTCAGAAGTGAAAAGAGAATAATTTACTTGTTTGAATAGTGTCCATAATTTTGGAATTCTCAAAGAAGCCATATTTTGCAAAGTAAACAGACAAATAAACTCCTTCTATTTTCCAACAGCCAAATTAAAGTCAAGCGGTTTTGGGACTTATTGGGCGAAAACGTTGATGAAAAGCTCACCTCAAGTGCAGCACATCTTTGGGAAGTTAGACAGCCATGCAGCTGGAAATGCATTATGGTCATATCACTGCCCTTGTTTAAAAAAAAATATGATAATACTCTGCAAATATGACAACAAATGGTGGTTAGTTTGATGGATTTAAGAATTTGATTTTTTTTTTTTTTTGAAAATAAAGGCTGCTTATTTCTTTATTCAACATGTATTGTAAGAAAAATGTGGGTGTTTCCAAACTTTTGACAGGTACTGTATATGAACATGACTAAGGACTGTGTTTCAGATTTATCAGTATATGAACATGATTAAGGACTGTATTTCAGATTTATCAGAATATGAACATGATTAAGGACTGTATTTCAGATTTATCAGTATATGAACATGACTAAGGACTGTATTTCAGATTTATCAGTATATGAACATGACTAAGGACTGTATTTCAGATTTATTAGTGAATGAATATGACTAAGGACTGTGTTTCAGATTTATCAGTATATGAATATGACTAAGGACTGTGTTTCAGATTTATCAGTATATGAACATGACTAAGGACTGTGTTTCGCTGAGGTGTGAAGCAGAAAGGAACCGATTGGATACACTGGTGGAAAGGTAGTTTAGCTTCTCCCATAATAAAGGACAGAATCAGGGCTTGGATTGACTTCTCTCATTGTGGAGAGTGTGGTTAGGGCTGAGTTTTACTCCTTTCATAGAACAGTATTGGATTTGGGCTTTGCTTGACTTCTGTTACAGTGAAAAATAAGGGAAGGGCTGGGCATTACAATTGAAGACCACAAATGAAAAACGATCAGAGTCCAAATTTTGCATTTTTGAATATTTTATATATTATATATTATTATCATATTTATAATAATATTTAAAATAATATACAACCCCAATTCCGAAATAGTTGGGACAAAGTGTAAATTGTGAATAAAATCAAATCGCAATGACTTTCAAATCACACCAGCCAGTATTTTATTCACAATAGAACAGAGATAACATAGCAAATGTTGAAACTGAGAAATTTTACAATTTCATCTACAAAATGAGCTCATTTCAAATTTGATGGCTGCTACAGGTCTCAAAAAAGTTGTAACAGGGGCCTGTTTATCATGGTGTAGCATCCATTCTTTTAACACAGAGTGGAGGCGTCCGGGCATTGAGGAGACAAGTTTCTTGAGTTTAGCCATTGGAATTTGATCCCATTCTTGTTTAATACAGGCTTCCAGCTGCTGGAGAGTTTTGGGTCTCCTTTGATGGACTTTTTGTTTAATTATGCGCCAAATGTTCTCAATCAGTGAAAGGTCAGGACTGCAGGCAGGCCAGTTCAGCACACGGACTCTTTTACTACAAAGCCATGCTGTTGTAATAGCTGTGGTATGTGGTTTTGCATTGTCCTGCTGAAATACACAAGGCCTTCCCTGGAATAGATGTCGTCTGGAGGGGAGCATATGTTGCTCTAAAATCTTTGTATACCTTTCAGCATTCATGGTGCTTTTTAAAACATGCAAGTGTCTCACACCATATGCACTAATGCATCCCCATATCATCAGAGATGCTGGCTTTTGATCTGAATGCTGATAACAGGAGGGGTGGTCTTTCTTCTCTATAGCCCGGAGGACACGACGCCCATGATTTCCAACAAGAATGTCAAATTTGGATTTGTCTGATCACAGGACACTTTGCCACTTTGCTACAGTCCATTTTAAATGAGCCTTGACCCACAGAACACGGCAGCGCTTCTGGATCATGCTCAACAATGGCTTCCTTTTTGCATGATAGAGTTTTAGGTGGCATCTGTGGATGACACGGCGGACTGTGTTTACAGACAGGGGTTTCTTGAAGTATTCCTGCGCCCATTCAGTAATATCAATGACAGAATCATGCCGGTGAGTGATGCACTGGCGTCTGAGGGCCCAAAGATCACGGGCATCCAGTAAAGGTCTTTGGCCTTGTCCCTTATGCACAGAGATTTTTCCAGTTTCTCTGAATCTTTTGATGATGTTATGCACTGTCGATGATGAGACCTTCAAAGCCTTTGCGATTTGACGTTGAGGAACATTGTTTTTAAAGTATTCCACAACATTTTTACGCAAACCTTCACAGGTTGGAGAGCCTCTGGCCATCAATACTTCTGAGAGACTCAGCCTCTCTAAGACATCCCTTTTTATAGCCAATCATGTTACACACCTGATGCCAGTAAACTTAATTACTTGCTAAATATTCTTTCAGCTGATTCTCTTATATATTAGTTGCTTTTTCAGCCCTTTTTTTTTGCCTGTGTCCCAACTTTTTTGACCTGTTGCAGCCAGAAAATTTGAAATAAGTTCATTTTATGGATAAAAATGTAAAATGTCTCAGTTTCAACATTTGAAATGTTATCTATGTTCTATTGCAAAGAACATAGTGGCTCATATGATCTGAAAGTCATTGCATTTTGATTTTATTCACAATTCACACTTCGTCCCAACTATTTTGGAATTGGGGTTGTATAATAATACTATATATTATTGTCATATTTTATATATTTTGTATTTTTTGCAAATTTTTTTCAGTGCTTTGTTTCTAGCATCGTTTTGAATTTTTAATTTATCATTTCTCCACAATGTGAAAATGTGACTCTGATCATTTTTTCCCATTGCGGTCTTCAGTTGTCTTGGTGGAGAACAGCTGAAGTTCTGTGTGGGCCCATCCATACCATTTTAAAACATGTGAGTAATCTTGTAGATGGAATTAAACAGTAGCCCACTCCTAAAATAAGAGAAAAGGTTTTGTTCTCATTTGCTTGAAAGCATAATTTAAATTTAGAGCCAAAAAAATACATCTTTTAGTCAGAACAAATAAGTAAACTAAACTAATTTTGTCATATAACACCTATTTTGATATCTGTTCGCACTTCTCAAAATGCTTTCGCAGTTTTTTCTGCCTAAAAATACAGAAGCTCCTTATCAGAGCCAAGAGCTGAATCATGGTTCAGACTGAAGTTTCATCTGGTTTCTGTTTATGGTGCAGTTTTCCCTTCCTCTGGACCTAGTGAAGGATATCCCTTTCCCTGCTGGTGCAGCATTGTCACAAATGGTTTGAATAGTTGCTTGTCAGTAAAACCTGATCTTCTGTCCCAGTGGGAATTGTGTGTCAGGCTCCTATTGATTCATGAAGATGATCTCCTATATACCTTATATACTGTCTGCTCCAGGGCTACCAATCACACACACACATCCACTTGCACGAACCGATTGAGAGAGTACGCGAAAGTAGTCTTCATCCCCATAACATAGCAATTTCCATGCATTACTGATGTGCAAGGAGAACAAAAAGGCATACAAAAGTCTCATGAGGAAGTAGAAAGGTCTCATGTGGAAGTAGAAAAATCTCATGTGGAAGTTGAGGTCTCTTGTAAAGGTAGAAAAGTCTCCTATGAAAGCTGAAAGTCTCATGTGGTAGTAAAACATTACTGAAAGTAGAAAAGTCTCGTAGAAGTACAACCCCAATTCCGAAATAGTTGGGACAAAGTGTAAATTGTGAATAAAATCAAAATGCAATGACTTTCAGATCACATGAGCCAATATGTTATTTACAATAGAACATAGATAACATTTCAAATGTTGAAACTGAGATATTTTACATTTTTATTCACAAAATGAGCTTATTGCAAATTTTCTGGCTGCAACAGGTCTCAAAAAAGTTGGGACACAGGCAAAAAAGGGCCAAAAAAGCTATTAATATATAAGAGAATCAGCTGAAAGAACATTTAGCAAGTAATTAAGTTAACTGGGATCAGGTGTGTAACATGATTGGCTATAAAAGGGATGTCTTAGAGAGGCTGAGTCTCTCAGAAGTAAAAATGGCCTGAGGCTATCTAACCTGTGAAGGCTTGCATAAAAAAATTGTGGAATACTTTAAAAACAATGTTCCTCAACGTCAAATTGCAAAGGCTTTGAAGGTTTCATCATCGACAGTGCATAACATTATCAAAAGATTCAGAGAAACTGGAAAAATCTCTGTGCATAAGGGAAAAGGCCGAAGACCTTTATTGGATGCCCATGATCTTCGGGCCCTCAGACGCCACTGCATCACTCACCGGCATGATTCTGTCATTGACATTACTAAATGAGCCCAGTAATACTTAAAGAAACCACTGTCTGTAAGCACAGCCGGCCGTGCCATCCACAGATGCCACCTAAAACTCTATCATGCAAAAAGGAAGCCATTGTTGAGCATGATCCAGAAGCACCGCCGTGTTCTGTGGGCCAAGGCTCATTTAAAATGGACTGTAGCAAAGTGGCAAAGTGTCCTGTGATCAGACGAGTCCAAATTTGACATTCTTGATGGAAATCATGGGCGTCGTGTCCTCTGGGCTAAAGAGGAGAAAGACCACCCCTCCTGTTCAGATTCAGATCAGATCAGATCATTCAGATCAAAAGCCAGCATCTCTGATGGTATGGGGATGCATTAGTGCATATGGTGTGGGACACTTGCATGTTTTAAAAAGCACCATGAATGCTGAAAGGTATACAAAGGTTTTAGAGCAACATATGCTCCCGTCCAGACGACATCTATTCCAGGGAAGGCCTTGTGTATTTCAGCAGGACAATGCGAAACTACATACTGCAGCTATTACAACAGCATGGCTTCGTAGTAAGAAGAGTCCGTGTGGTGAACTGGCCTGCCTGCAGTCCTGACCTTTCACCGATTGAGAACATTTGGCGCATAATTAAACGAAAAGTCCGTCAAAGGAGACCCAAAACTCTCCAGCAGTTGGAAGCCTGTATTAAACAAGAGTGAGATCAAATTCCAATGGCTAAACTCAAGAAACTTGTCTCTTCCATGCCCAGATCCCTCCTCTCTGTGTTAAAAAGAAGAGGGGATGCAACACCATGGCAAACAGGCCCCTGTCCCATCTTTTTTGAGACCTGTAGCAGCCATCAAATTTCAAATGAGCTCATTTTGTGGATCAAATTGTCAAATTTCTCAGTTTCAACATTTGCTATGTTATTTCTGTTCTGTTGTGAATAAAATACTGGCTGGTGTGATTTGAAAGTCATTGCGTTTTGATTTTATTTACAATTTACACTTTGCTGGCCTTGCAGAGCAGACGGCCCTGCCTGAGTTATTATCTGAAATCCTGCAGGTCTGTCTTGTCAACTACCGTCGTCCAACAATTTCACGGCTAAATTTTTCACGGCCCAATCAGGGGAAAGAGAGGCGGGAGCTGCAGACGTGACATCACCAGGAGGCGACTTTATGTTTGAATACAATGGCGGCGTGCGAAGCGGTTCCTGTGGATGGGTCAATATAAGCAGTTTTATCAGAAATGGACTCAATTTCTTCATTAAAAGAGGAGCAAAGAACGTCACTAAAAGCTTTTCTGACGGAAACGATGTTTTTGCTCTTCTCCCGACCGTTTCGTAAGAGTTTGATCTACCAGCTGGCTCCTCTGGTCGTGAAAAAAGATGGGAAGGACTCCAAACCCCATGTGGATTGGTCGGTGATGAGTGTGACGAGAAGAACCATCGTTCAATCAGCAGCCGCAGATTTTTTTTTGAAGGTTCCTCCTCTGGCTTTTTTTTTGAGCGGCTCTTTCCCAGATGGACTTGTGAAATATTTCCGTGGCGGATATATGGAGCTGTCCGTCTGGCGTGTCAGGCTAACACTTTGCCCCAGCTATTTCGGAATTGGGGTTGTAGAAAAGACACATGAGAATGTAGAAAAGTATTATGTGGAAATGGAAAAGTTAATCAGAAAAGTCATTTGAGGATGTAGAGTAGTCTCATGAAGAAGTGAGGAGTCCACTTGCAAAACTTGCTCATAGTCATGTTATAAATTGTAACAGAAAAAGTGAAACCCTGCCAAGTCAAGGAGGAAAACTGTCAAATTCTGCTAAGTCATCAGCCAGTGTAGAAACGTGATTCGGTTTTTGTTCGCTAGAAGGAACCAATCGCAGTCAAGCTTTTATAGCCTGTTCAGCTTTTGTTTTCTCTAACTCAAGATGGGGGATGCAGACTCAAGTTTCGTTTTGATCGCAGAAAATGCAAACAAATCTCGTAAGGGTTCAAAAAGGAAACTCCTCAAACTTGAAAGGTAAGGAGCACTATTATGAGTTCGAATGATATCCTTGCATGTCTTAAAATGCATTTCTTGCATGTGGAGTGGGTCCTGAGTCATATACCTTCACTAATTGAGCAACGGGGCTGATTTAAACACTGTCAAAACCTGCTAAATTTCCTCTCCACTTTCAAAACCTGCTAAGTCAAAACTTTGTTGCAAAATCAAATTCATTTCTTAAAAAAAATAATGAATTGCCTCATGGATTACGTCTGCAAGGCAAATAGTTTCAGTATAGTGAAAATTGGTATCTATGGAAGATAATTTCTATGCCTATCAAAAAATCACATCTTTATATTAAAAAATGGACCAACTTGTCTTAGAAGGCTTTGCAAGTGGACTCCTCAAGTAGAAAAGTCACCGGATTTAACAGTATTTGTGCCGAGGCTCAGCTCAGGGGACCAGGAATCTCTGATCACAAGCGGGGTGACGGAATAAAGGTTCATGATGCTGCGTGATTACAGTTACGCCATCAGCTCTTGAGTCAGAATGATATCATGAAGCCATGAAAGGTACACTGCAGACTGTCCAGTCTGTTTCTCTCCCAAATTACCAATAATGCTTTTTTCCCCAAATGAACTGCATTTTCTGAGTTGTTAGTACACTTTCATGTTTGCTTTGTCAGATGTAATTTTAGATCCTCTTGATCAAATTCTGTGTTTGTTTGTAATTTATAAGTGTCAATTGTAACTCATTAGGAAATGCTTTAATCCTGCTCTGTTTTTGTGTTATTTTTGGGTGGACAGTAATAGCCTGGCTGAGACTGTTTCTTTGGATGTTTTTTTATAAATCCTTGCAGGTAAATACACTCCCGAAATGGATGTTACAAAATCCAGAACATTTTTTGAACCCCCTGCAGCAATTTGTGAGGAGGTATACTGGAATCTGTTCGTTCACTTGTCTGTTCATCTGTCCATCAGTGGACGTAATTCTGTCTGGAGCTTTTTGTCCTGAACCACTTGGTGGATATTTTTCAAACTTGTTATGCATTATTATCATGAGAACCAATGAACCTGCAATTTTGAATGAGGTATTGGGTAGTTTCATGGATATTTTGCAATTTTACAGTTTAAAAAAATTGAGTATTGGGAGTGAATTTTGTCCAGAGTTGTATTCTTTGACTGTACAGTGGATTGTTTACATACTTGTCGGTCATTATTATCACCCTGAGAACGTGTGCACCTGCAATTTTAAAAGTGGTCCAACATAGTGCCATTGGCATTTTGCCATTTTTGACTTCGAAAATCTGGTTTTGGGGGGTGAATTATGTTATTTATTAACCATATGGTGGATCATTTCAAAGTTAACTCGCATGATTATCACAATGAGAAACCTGTGCACTCGCAATTTTGAAAGTTACTGGAGTTGTTTTCATGGAGATTTTGTCATTTTTCGACTTCAAAAATTCAGTACTGGGGGCGTAATTTGAGTGTACAGTATATGGTATTTTGTTTCTTCAGTCGAATGCCATATTAAATGCAGGGGGTATCTCTTAGTCCTGTGTGGAACAGGAACATCTCTAGTTGTGTGACTTCTTCAATATATTACTAGGTGTTTTACGATATTACAAACTCACAATTATTGTCTGATTGACTCTGAATATTGTTGAAATGTGCTGTCCTTTACCAGACATGAACATGTTTTTAAAGAAGAATGAAACAGTTCTGACTAATGCACACCTGTTCCACTAAGTGTCCCCACTAAACATCAATGGCTGAGTGAGTGAGTGACCACAGTATGCAACACATAGACCGCGACTGTAGTTACTGTGCGCTATGGGAGAAATAACACGTTGTGTGACCTCACTTGTGTGACCTACGTTAATATAAAGGAGATGGGCGAGTTACTATCCTTGTGGAATTGAAACTTAGAGTAGGGTGCTTGGTCATATTACAGTGATGTAGTAAATAAAAGCAGACCTTAAAAAAGACATATGCACTGCCTTACAGTGGGAATCCATTCAGCAGAACAAGAAAAGCACTGCGCCTACCTTTTTTTTTTTTTTTTTTACCCATAATTGTGCTGAGGCATCAGCTCCACGCTCTGGAAAGAGTGAAGATCTGCGGCTCATTTAGTCTTTAGTCATACAAACCCCCCGGGAGGGGGCACATCATGCGAGTCTTTATTGTGAAAGCAGTTACTGAAGTGTTAGCCCAGCCAAACTGTTGTCTCTCCTCCTGGCATTCAAGCAGCAGCGGGCAGGATCCACCAGCACTGCTGTCTAATGTCATCTGAGCGTGGGCAGAAATGATCCGTGCGTTTAGCTTCCTTCAGTCTGCCAGACCCGGTTTCCTCTCCCAAACACTCCTATGAATGTGCATTAAGCCTGTCAACGAGTTTTTCATTACAGTTTGGAGCATAATGTAAGCTTTGCTGTAATTTCAATTAAATTCTTACAGCACTTAAAGGGGTTCTGTTATGACTCGCGCATGGGGGAACTTCGTATTATTAAACTCCAAGATTTACTAGGAGAATCTCATGGGTATTTTGAACTGTGTGTTTGAGAGGATTTTGAAAGTGTTTTGCTGCTCAGCTTCCGCTTACTATAATAATGAGACAACAATACAGATTTACTTCAAACTAACGGTGACGAATGAGGAGAGTATTCCAGAACAGAAAACTCAGGTAAAATTTTTTTCATAGCTCAAAATGTTGCTGTTTTAGCTTACTGCCTTGCAAAGCTAAAACTTACAAAGATACAGTTATCTCAGGGAACTTGTGATCTCTACCAACTGTGAGAGCACTGGCTCTATAAAGAAAACTGGACAAAGCAATTGGGGATGCCCATATAAAGGGAAAAAAAATCTTTGCCGTTGTGGTACCTTGTCAAAACCCTGAAAAAAAACCAGCTGAGTCTTGTTTGCAATGGCTTTCCATCCAATAAATGAACTTACAAGAGTGTAGAATTATAATCGAAGAATTCGGGCTCTATCTTACTCACGGTACAGAGCGGCATCAAGAGTGACACGTGTCTTTATTAGTTTATGACCAGTGCAGGTGTCAATAGAGTACTAAAGTGATGACGTCACGCTGGTGTCGGAAGTAAAATTTCCCATTCATTTTACCCATAGACTGTTTTTTCAGTTCAATTTTGAATCACTTCCCATTGTTTTTAAGCCTCCATCTTTTTCGAGATTTTGCATTACATTTCCGACTAAAAACAAATATAATTTTTCTTGACCGGAATCAGCTATATTTCAAATCATTTTAATTTTTCGCCACCATGCTAATCCTCTTTGTAGTCTAAAAACTACACGTCCCATGATCCTCCTGATTCCTGGGCTGAATGAGTTCAGGATGCGTTTCATACAGTCAGTAGTTAGAAGTCACCCGTCTCGAATTTTCCAGCACCTCGCAAAATCCGTTTGCTTGCTTAATTAGTTAGCCACTCTACGTTCTACTTGGTTACGCTTTCCTTGCTAGATATCAAGTTTAACAATTACCGCCAATTTACTTTAATAGCCAGGCATCTTTGGCCAACGTTCGTTTGCTTGAAAACTCGGTAGACAGCGAACGAGCTTATCAGCCTTGTCAAAGCATAACTGACAGCGAACTCTCTGTCAGCAGGCCAACTTAGCCAGCGAGCTAGTTTGCCGATTTCAGTGGTTGTCTAACTTTATATTTGGCGCATTTAGTTAAATGCCAGCTTGTGAAATGCTCGCAGCTCAACGCTAGCTAAGTAGCCAAATAATGGCTCTTCACTGCTTTTATTCACTTAGCTAGCTAAGCTAGTTATATTTATTGAATAATCATACTAGCTAGCTTGCTAAATAACAGTAAGTGACGGTACCATTTACTGTTTCTATCAGTTTAGCTATGTGCACAAGATGTAATAAGCTCACTAGCTGGCTAGCTCGGTGGTTTTCTAGCGTAGCTTAATGCTAGCTAGCTAAATGGCGAAATAACTGATCATTGTGATCCTTTCATTTCTAGGTATCTAGCTAGCTAATAGTAGCCCGCTATGTGGGAACGGGTGCACGGACATACGGCAATGTAGGGCACAGATGGGCTACCGTCGTGGTACGTTATGAACGTTGGCTGAAACTGAGGTACCTCATTGGCTTGGAACAAATCACGGGGTACTCGCCCACTTGTGCAGCGGATATGTAGTTCGGAGAAGTGGACTACAAACTGAACTACAAGTGCAAAAGCATATAATTTTTGGCAATAAACTACGAATTTGATGTGATCATTTGAATCTGTATACGTTGTAGGCTAATCTCGGAGCGAAGCGACTCTTAGAACTAATACGAGTTCGAGCAATGCCAGAAAGTGTCCAAATCCCATTATAAATTCCCATAGGGATTTTACTTCCGACACCAGAAGCTAAGTAGCGGTGACGTCATCACTTTAATACTCTATGGCCTGTCCAGCACCCAGTTCAGCTAATGTACTTGCACCAAACTGAGCGCCCAGGGGTGTGTTGGTCTTAAAATGTAGAGCAATCAGACGTGTTAATGGCATGTTTCCATCTCGAGACAGCAGAAAGCGATTGCGGGATTGAACAATAAAAACCTGGTCTAAAGTTAATTGTCAGTTTTTAACTGATAATTTAAGGGCACATGGTAAGATAGTACTGTGTGTCTTTGTAGGCGAGTGCACAGTGCGCTTAATTATGATGAGAAAAAAATTATGATGAGAAAGATTATCGTCAAGATATTTTAAAAATGTATGTCATAGTGGTTAGTGCAATCGATGTCCCTGATCAGAGAATGCTCTGATGTTGGCTTATTGAATTGTAGCAGAACCAATTCCATCTGGTAATTTGCAACTCAACGAGTGGGGTTACCCATGTAGGTGTTTACAAAATGTTCTGGATAAAGCTACAACTCCTTAATACTGGCAAACTGTGATTCCTGCGGTCCTCTAGAGGATCTCCCCTGGAGGAGTGGCTCTTTGGGGACAATGGTTAACCTACATATTAAATACACGGCATATCATGTCTAAAACAATGCGTAGATTTTTGTTCCAGCTCATGAAACATGAACTGTAATAGAACGAATGTTTGATGTGCTGAAAGTGCACTTCAGATGTTTGGATAAGTCTGGTCAGAGTCCTGCACGGGTCGGCCTAATACTTGCAATTGTCTTGAAAATCATTTTTGAATCCAACCTGATCTTTGAATACAGTGCCTGCAACCCATCTGGCCTGCTTCTATTATCAAATACAAAACTCCACATTTAATTGAACTGCGATTATTATTTACAGTTTGGCTGACAAGTGAAGCAGCCTTGAAAAGCAGCACTATTAAGTAGCAGCAGAGCAACAGGTGACTTTGTTGTCACCGTGTATAATTAATTCGAATTTCTTCCTAACATTCGACTTCACCTTCAATTGTTTGCCAAGCAGAAGGAAGTTCTTTTCACTCCTGTCCGATATTATTCAAGGGGTTATGGTTGCATGATCAAAATAACATTTTTGTGTCATCCTTGCTGGCTGTTTTTCTCACTCATTTTAATTTCTCTCAGCCGGTGGGGACAAGCATGTAGTTTTTTTTTTTTTTTTTTTTACCAGCGGCCCTGAATTAAAACCTTATTTTTTTTGTTTGCTTGTTTTGTACATGATTAAAACAGCTTTGAAAAATATTTTCAAAATATTTTTTATTACATTTAAGGGGATCATTGTGATCAGGGTTTCATACGTTCAGCAGTGTTTTTCTCATGCTCTTTTACTTCATGTAGAAGCCGACTCGTTTCCTTTGCAGAGATGTTTTTTTTTTTTCTTGCTACAGATATGCCCATATATTAGTTATTTGCCAAGGAACAAGGCCACCTGGCTTGATGGGTGATTACACTTTGATTGGTTTATTTCATGTTACGCCCAAACACGCCTATGATTAACTAAATGATTATGATTTTAAGTACACTTATTTGAACCATAGGCCATACTTTGTGCTCAAATTACCCGACGTTAACTAGCAAAAATAGACCGGACATGCCCTAAATTCACTTGTGCCACGTGTTTCAGACCATGCCCTTGGGCCTTAAAAAGTATCACAAACGCATTTGGGCTCTGAAACAAAAATAGCAGCTCAAAAATACGACTCAATAATCAATCTAAATGACAACACGGCTGGAATATCCTGAAGTTGAAGGATTGCAATGATAACTCTCAATACTTGAGGATCCTCAAAATTCTTTGTATCCATTCAAAAGGTAAGGGAAGCAATTTCAAAATTGGAGCAAAAATTCACGCATGCACATGTTGTGATAGAGCCCCTCTAAGGTATCACTTAGTGCAGGCATCACTTTCTCATGGTATCACTTAGTGCAGGTATCACTTACTGAAGGTATCTCTTAGTGCAGGCATCACTGACTGAAGGGATCACATAGTGCAGGCATCACTGACTGAAGGCATCACTTAGTGCAGGCATCACTGACTGAAGGTATCACTTAGTGCAGGCATCACTGACTGAAGGGATCACATAGTGCAGGCATCACTGACTGAAGGCATCACTTAGTGCAGGCATCACTGACTGAAGGTATCAGTGCAGGTATCACTGACTGAAGGGATCACTTAGTGCAGGCATCACTGACTGAAGGGATCACTTAGTGCAGGCATCACTTACTGAAGGTATCACTTAGTGCAGGCATCACTGACTGAAGGCATCACTTAGTGCAGGCATCACTTACAGAAGGTATCACTTAGTGCAGGCATCACTTACAGAAGGTATCAGTGCAGGCATCACTTACAGAAGGCATCACTGACTGAAAGTATCAGTGCAGGTATCACTGACTGAAGGGATCATTTAGTGCAGGCATCACTGACTGAAGGCATCACTTAGTGCAGGCATCACTGACTGAAGGTATCAGTGCAGGTATCACTGACTGAAGGGATCACTTAGTGCAGGCATCACTGACTGAAGGCATCACTTAGTGCAGGCATCACTGACTGAAGGTATCACTTAGTGCAGGCGTCACTTACAGAAGGTATCACTGACTGAAGGGATCACTTAGTGCAGGCATCACTTACTGAAGGTATCACTTAGTGCAGGCATCACTGACTGAAGGTATCAGTGCAGGTATCACTGACTGAAGGGATCACTTAGTGCAGGCATCACTGACTGAAGGCATCACTTAGTGCAGGCATCACTGACTGAAGGCATCACTTAGTGCAGGCATCACTTACAGAAGGTATCACTTAGTGCAGGCATCACTTACAGAAGGTATCAGTGCAGGCATCACTGACAGAAGGCATCACTGACTGAAGGTATCAGTGCAGGTATCACTGACTGAAGGGATCACTTAGTGCAGGCATCACTGACTAAAGGCATCACTTAGTGCAGGCATCACTTACAGAAGGTATCACTTAGTGCAGGCATCACTTACAGAAGGTATCAGTGCAGGCATCACTTACAGAAGGCATCACTGACTGAAGGTATCAGTGCAGGTATCACTGACTGAAGGGATCACTTAGTGCAGGCATCACTGACTGAAGGCATCACTTAGTGCAGGCATCACTGACTGAAGGTATCACTTAGTGCAGGCATCACTGACTGAAGGTATCAGTGCAGGCATCACTTACTGAAGGCATCACTTAGTGCAGGCATCACTGACTGAAGGCATTAGTGCAGGCATTGCTGACTGAAGGCATCACTTAGTGCAGGCATCACTGACTGAAGGTATTACTTAGTGCAGGCATCACTGACTGAAGGTATCAGTGCAGGCATCACTTACAGAAGGCATCACTGACTGAAGGTATCAGTACAGGTATCACTGACTGAAGGGATCACTTAGTGCAGGCATCACTGACTGAAGGGATCACTTAGTGCAGGCATTACTGACTGAAGGGATCACTTACTGCAGGCATCACTGACTGAAGGCATCACTTAGTGCAGGCATCACTGACTGAAGGTATCACTTAGTGCAGGCATCACTGACTGAAGGTATCAGTGCAGGCATCACTTACTGAAGGCATCACTTAGTGCAGGCATCACTGACTGAAGGCATTAGTGCAGGCATTGCTGACTGAAGGCATCACTTAGTGCAGGCATTACTGACTGAAGGGATCACTTACTGCAGGCATCACTGACTGAAGGTATTACTTAGTGCAGGCATCACTGACTGAAGGTATCACTTAGTGCAGGCATCACTGACTGAAGGTATCAGTGCAGGCATTACTGACTGAAGGGATCACTTACTGCAGGCATCACTGACTGAAGGTATTACTTAGTGCAGGCATCACTGACTGAAGGTATCACTTAGTGCAGGCATCACTGACTGAAGGCATTAGTGCAGGCATCACTGACTGAAGGCATCACTTAGTGCAGGCATCACTGACTGAAGGTATCAGTGCAGGCGTCACTGACTGAAGTTATCACTTAGTGCAGGCATCACTGACTGAAGGTATCAGTGCAGGCATCACTTACTGAAGGCATCACTTAGTGCAGGCATCACTGACTGAAGGCATCAGTGCAGGCATTACTGACTGAAGGGATCACTTACTGCAGGCATCACTGACTGAAGGTATCACTTAGTGCAGGCATCACTGACTGAAGGTATTACTTAGTGCAGGCATCACTGACTGAAGGGATCACTTACTGCAGGCATCACTGACTGAAGGTATCACTTAGTGCAGGCATCACTTACTGAAGGCATCACTTAGTGCAGGCATCACTGACTGAAGGCATCACTTAGTGCAGGCATCACTGACTGAAGGTATCACTTAGTGCAGGCATCACTGACTGAAGGTATTACTTAGTGCAGGCATCACTGACTGAAGGTATCAGTGCAGGCATCACTGACTGAAGGTATCACTTAGTGCAGGCATCACTTACTGAAGGCATCACTTAGTGCAGGCATCACTGACTGAAGGTATTACTTAGTGCAGGCATCACTGACTGAAGGTATCACTTAGTGCAGGCATCACTGACTGAAGGTATTACTTAGTGCAGGCATCACTGACTGAAGGTATCAGTGCAGGCATCACTGACTGAAGGTATCACTTATTGTAGGCATCACTTACCTGAGCCGTCGCTTACAGGAGGCATCATGTAGTGCAAGCTTCACTTAGTGCAGACATTGCTTATTGCAGGCATCACTTCGAGCAGGTATTGCTTTCTGCAACATCGCTTACTGCAGGCGTCACATACTGCAGACGTCACTTAATAAAGGCATCACTTTGTGCAGGTATCAATTACTGCAGGCATCACTTGAGTAATCAGTTGAAAAGACACACCACTTTGGTGCTCACATTCTTACAACTGTGGCTTTGGTGCATTATGAATGCCCCCTGCAAAAAATACTATAGCGATATAATTTACTTAAGGCATCGCTTAGTGCTGGCATCATTTACCTCAGGAATCACTTAGTGTAGGCATCACTTCAAGCAAACATCACTTACTGCAGGGATCACTTACTGCAGTCATCACTCATTTAATCTGGTGAAAACACACGCCACTTCAATGCTCACATTCTCAGTACTGTGCTCTGATGCATTATGAATGTCCCCTGCAAAAAAAAAATAGCATAGTGATGTATAAGCAGCCCTGATTTCTTAGTTTCGGAGAAAGTTATTTTATGCAGCAATGCTCAAATGGTATTAAGCTGCTTTCACACCGGACGCGAAACAAATTTTTCGCACGACAGATTGCATTCAAAGTCAATGCAAAGACGCGAATATTCGCGTGTGAAAGCGGCTTTAGACTTCACTGCTGTTTGTGAAATGGATACCTGTGAGTTAAGATTGCAGAAGTTTGCTATATATTAATGCCCTTAGTTGATCTTTTGGTTGTGTAAAGTGGGCAGTGGCAGAATGTTTTTGTTTATTTAAAAAAAAAAAAAAAAAGTAAAAGTTTAATTACCAACTGCTTTACCACTGTTGGATTAATGCATCTCCAGTGGCTACTTGGACTGGTTTTTGGCACCTCCTGGATCCTTGATTTGGTTCGAATGAAGATGTGATCTTAAGTGTGATCTTATGTGACGTTGGAATAGTAGCTAATGGTCATGGAATAGGCCCACAAGTCATGGTACATTCATGAGTGTCGTGCACTGTGATGGACAGACAGTTTGATGCACCTTTACACTGGATGGAGCGGCTTTGGTTCTGCGTTTATGCAATAACTCAAGTCACTCCAGAATCTGTGATGAGCTCAGCATGTGGTAAATAGTCTCTCTCTCTCTCTCTCTCTCTCTCTCTCTCTCTCTCTCTCTCTCTCTCTCTCTCTCTCTCTCTCTCTCTCTCTCCGTCTTTTTCCTTCTGATTGCATCTCAGTTCATTTCGGTGCAATTTTAAATGCCTTCTTGGCATGTTGTACTTCAATATTTTGCCAAAGCTTGAACAATTCATGACTGGCAAAATCAACAGTAAAATTTGAAATGACAACTCGTAATAGAAAGAAATTATCACAAATGGAAGGTATGAAATCAATTTATACATGTGTACACAAAACTAATCTCCAACCTCTGTCTCTCCCCTCTCCCTGGCTGTCTGTCATTCTCTCTCTCTTTCGCTCCATCTTTCTCCCCGCTCCCTCTCTCTCGTTTCATCTCTGTGCCTCTTCTCCTCTCTCCCTTCTCTCTCTCTCTCTCACCCTCTTTCTCTTCTGACTCTCCCCCCCTCCCTCCCTCTGGCTGTCTGTCATTCTTGCTGTCTCTCCCTCCCTCTCACGTTTTTTGATCCCTCGCCCCTGAATGATGCGCGCGGTCAGTCACACACCTGTGCAGTCCCCCTGCTGGACTGTAGGCTGGCACAGTGTGTGTGGGCCGAGTGCTGACTCATGGTGTCTACGCACTGGTGTGGGGTACAAGTGTGTGTGTATGTGTGTGTGTATGGGTGTGCATGAGTGCGTGCCTCAGCGGAGTATGTAAGATACCACAGAAGAGTGTGTAATGCGCCACAGCAGAGTGTGCAGCACATCACTACGGAGTGTGTGACATGCTGCCACAGAGTGTATAATATCCCAGAGCGGAGTGTGTAGAACACCACAGCAGAATATTTTATACACTGCACCAGAGTGTGTTATTTACCGCAGCAGTGTGTAATACACCACAGTTGTGTAGCACACCACAGCGGGGCATGTAATACACTGCCAAGGCTGCTGAGTTTTGGACATAGCTTAGAGTGGGATTTTGGTCAGTCTGGACGCAGGGGCTTAGTGTCTGGTGCTGGGCTTGGGTGCTCTTGGGGAAAAATTTGAGTTTCAGAAATGTGTTCTTGACACTTTTTAAAATGTGGACCAACAAAGCAAAAAGCTGACTAAAACAGCAGTTTCAAGCCATTTTTAAAGAAAACATAGTTATTATACAGTCAAGTACGGAAGTATGTGGACAACGACACAATTTTTGTGATTTTGCTTGTGTACAGCATCACAGTGGATCTGATATGAAACAATCAAGACGTGATTAAAGTGCCGACTGTAATTCAAGGCCTTTCACGAAAAAGTCAGATTAACCGTTTATGTTCATTGTTAATATGTGGTTAAAAATCCCTCAGTTTTATCTTCTGTAGGTGAAATGCTGCATGCTGAAATGGACTGAGGTCAGGTGACTGACTTGGCCTTAGGATGTGCAGGAGCTCATTAAACTGTACAGGCAGGTTGTAAGTGTACTGCACTGCAGTTTGATGTCACAATTGAGCATGGACATGGCTCCAGAGAACCCACTAATCATTTTTCAAGTGAATTTTGAGGGTTTAAACATGCACCAAAGCTTATGAAATTTTGCCCGCGTCAGGCCTAGCATCAAGTTTACTACTGCACGGACCGCGCTTTCGGGCAGCAAAATGGCTCCATAGCACCCCCTAAAAATCTTCAATGAAGCAGCCCTTGTGGCCCATTTCACCTCGATGAACAAAATTCGGTGAGCAGACGTAACAGGAAGTCTGCCATTTTGGGTTGAATTTGTAACTTTTTTTTTTTGGCCATTTCCAGGCATTGTACTTTAATGAACTCCTTCTAGAGATTTAACGTGACTGACTTCAAATTTGTTGTGTGACATCTAAAGACTTTGATGATGTTAAATTGCGAAGGTTTTTTGGTTTTTGTTGAATGGTGTGCCTGAGGCAGCAGAGTGAGTTTCGACACTTCACCATGAAACAGGACGTTTTTTCTGTTGTAACATACACTGTCTGTTCTGCCAGAAACATCACAGGCTTGACAAAAGTCCTGGCTTGAAGAAATCCATTTACCAGCATGTGCTTGAATGTTCATGAAATTTGATGGGAGCATTGGTTTCATCATGCTAGATTTATGATATTTTTTATTATTGGTTTGGATTTCTTGCGTCCATCTTGATTTGACAAACACATTTTTAAGGCCTTTACGATGCACAAAAAACTTGTGAAACTTTGCACCAGGTTTTAGTTGTAATGTATTTTACATTACATTGCAAGATATTGCAGTTGGGCAGGGCCATGGCACATTAGCTTTATAGTGCCCCCCCAATCAATTTTTCAGGTGAATTGCATTTTTGAGGGCCTAAACATGCGGAAAACTGAAAATTTTGCATATGCATCAGGCCAGACATGCATTTTACTTCAATCATGGCAAAATGTCTCCGTAGAGCACCCTAGCTCGCTTGATGTATGAAATTTGGTGGGCACATGTAACATCCCAAAACTTAAAAAAAAGTCTCTTGGTGTCATTACCTAAACTCAGTTGGAAGTCGGCCATTTAAAATTGACTTTGAAATTTTTGCGCTGTTTCGGCCATTTGCAGCTGTTATGCTGTAACAAACTCCTGCTTGCGATTTAATCTGATTGGCATCATATTTGTTTATTTTAATCTTAAGACTTTTGCAAGCTAAATTCTCAAGCATTTGACTTTTTGTTGAACAGTGTGTCCATATCCGCACGGCAAATTTTGATGTTTTGACATGAAAAGGTAGTTGTGGAACTCGCATGTCCTCTGTCCGCTCTGCGTCAAACTTTAGGTTTGATATGAGTCCCAGCCTGAAGACATCTCCTGTAATAATCACAGCACCACCTCCGGGCAGCTGGACATGAATTATACTGATGGTCAGGTGGATGTGCTCCTCCTTACAAGTTGATCACGTCAATCTAAAACTTGGTGCTAAATACCTCAAGAAAATCGGAATGCATCACTGAGAAAAATAAGAATTTTTGTTGAATGGTGTGTCCGTGGCAGGCCGGAGAATTGAAGTTTTGCCATGAAACCGGAAGTTATTTTAACCCAAATACACATTGTCCAAACATCTGAACAAAATAAGAATCCTGGCCTGAGGACATCTGCATGCCAATGTTTAATCAGTCATAGAGCCACTGCTGTGAAAACAAATTAAGAAGCCGATAGTGTTTTATCCAGTTTATGCTGGAAGTCTAATTGTGCGGAAATAATTTAGTAGCAGTTACAAACAAACGCTGCTCTCATCTTTGGCCCCCCTGGTACCAGAAGAGAAGGCCCAGAGTGGGCACTTAGACATTTACTGAAGTTCACAGTGGCCATATTGAGTTCATATTGATTGGACACAAAAACATTAATGGAGGGGAAAACCAATGAATGAACTACTGGGGGTTCGACAGTTGTCAATGGAGGTTAAGAATACTCTAACCTCGGCTATATTCATCACCAGTCCAGTTGTTAGGCTGTAAATCCAGTAGTCCTGTAGTCATTGGTGAAGGTAGGCTGAAATCCTTGCTGGTGCTATAGTTGGTAACTGAACATTGTTTGAGTCTGGGAGCATTCAGCCCCCGCAAGAAAATCTTTCAATTATTTGAGCTAAATGCATTGATGTGGTGCAATTTAAAGTGAAATCTACTGGACTGGATTATTATTTGTGTTCTCATAAGCAATATCTCAATGTTAGTAAACCCATTCAGGATTAAACCTACCTCATGGAGTCATTTCAGCCTCAGTCCAATCAGAGTTAAATTCAACCCCCCGCGAGGACAACTTAACCAGATCACGAAATAGTACACAATACAGCTTAGACTACCATTCTAAACATATGACCTATAGTTTTGGGTCTTAAGGCAGTGTATTGAAATTTTTGCTGTGGAAACAGAAAGGTAACTTGCTACAGCGTCACCTCACTCTGTGGCTCCTGGCCCTGAGAGGGCAGGCGCTGGGGCTTCTGGTTCTGAGGTAGGTACAGTCTCCTCTGCCTGTGTGCGGTACGGTACTGTACTGTGTACTACCTGCCTTGTAGGTCATCCCTTCTGTTAACTTTCCTCACTTCATTCCACCACAGAGTTATCATCTGCCCCTCTCTGCCTCCTCTTGAACAGATGACTCATCTTTTTCAGCTTTTCTGCATTTTCAGTTCCCCGCAGCCAACTACCTGTCAAGTGCCACTTCAGTATTTAGTTGTTCCCCTATTTCTGTATTCAAAATTAGTGGAATTTTACAATAAATAATGGTCAAACAAGTATAATTGTTCACATTTTGGAAAGTTTGGAATCTCTTTGTTGGCGGTTATTAAACAGGTTTTGATTTTGAAGAATCCACTTTAAAAGGAAACTGCAGTCAGTAGGCTGCCTAGCCTTGGCTGCGTCACGTCGTGAGAGTACATGAGCAGAAGCACGTAAGCTTTACTTCTGCATAATGTCTTCAGAAAATAAAGTGAAATATCATCCGAAATTTTGTAATTATACCCACACACACACACACACACACACACACACACACACACACACACACACACACACACACACAGTTCATCCATCTGTCCGTCTGTCCATGGACACAATTTATCTGCAGCTTTTTTTTCCTAAACCACGTGGTGGATCTTTTTTTTTCACACTTGCTATGCATTATTATGATCATGAGAACCAGTGCATTTACAAGTTTGAATGTGATCTGACAAATTTTCATGGAGACTTTGTCATTTTTTGGCCTAGAAAATTCAGTATTGGGGGTATCATTTGAGTGCATAGTGTATGGTAATGGCTACTCCAGTCAAATACCTCAGTGAATGTGGAGGGGGGATATCTCTTTGCCCCAGCTGACACAGACACATTTCTTGTTTTTTTTCTTTGTGATGAGGGACCTGAAACTCACTCAGTTTCTTCTTGTTCTTCTCCTTGGTGTGGACACTAACTTTAAAGGGCTACTCCTCCATTATTACTTAAAATATTGTCCTGAAACTTGACGCACATATTCTACATACTGGCACGCAGACATTAACTGAGCCCAGTTTTGCGAAAAGGGCAGAGGAGGCATGTATGTCCTCCCTGCACAATCACTCGCTGATTGCACGCCATCGTCCCAAGGACGTAGTACATTTGAACTTGTTATCTGAGAGGGTGTATATGAGGTTTTTGGTTTTTCATAGCTGCTATGTGTGCTACGTTTTCAAGGGAACATTTGAGTCTTAACTACAGTACTGTGCAGTAGTCTTACACACATTTAAACCTTTTTCATGGCGTAAAAATGATCCAAAAATGATTAAATTAAAAGTTCCTAATAACTGGGGAATGCACTATATAGAGCTCTTGAGTGTTATGGAAAAAGCTAGTAAGTAACAAAAAGTGGATTTTGAGAAAAAGACAGAAAACTTTATCCCTCTCGGATTAAGCTCTTGTCCAACAATGGAACAATTATTCGTTGCATAATGAGCAATATTTTGGGAGAACCTTTTTCTTTTTTTGTCAATATCCATGGCAATATGAACTAACTAGGTTTTTCTATCCAAAATGTAAAATATTAATTTTCAAAATGGTGGACAAAAACCATGCAGTTATGCAGTTGCAGTGGCGTTTGACAGTTTAAGTGCTAACTACTCCATTTACTTCCCTCTTGAAGCCATTTTTTCAGTCATTATTAGCATGTGAATTATGCAGTGTATCATTGGCTTCGCATTGCTCAGCGATATGGGAGGGATACAGTCCGTTTGGGTTAGCATTGTACCTTGCTCAAGTGCCTCCTCCTGGCCATCCGGGCACTCGTCAGTTGTATTCTGAGCAAGTAATTGTTCATGTTTCCCCCACGCTTGTTCTGTGCTTGCGAGTTTTTAATCTACAAGTGAAAAGAGGCGGTGATGGGCACATGCTTTGGAGGAGAACTGTGGACTGTCTGTGCTCTCCCATGATGTATCTCCCATGTAGTCACAAATGAGTATACTTGCACATAGTTTGCTGGTTGGACAGTAAGATTCACTGAGATTGCAGATACCAAATGTTTTTTTTTTTTTTGAAATAAGTAAATATATGAAAAGGAAATATTTTCTCTCCTGATTCAATGAAGGTAAAATATATATAACTATACAGAGTGCATTTTGTGCCCCTCATTGAGTAGCTCGTCTCCAAGAGCAACATAAATGCTTTAATATTTATCTTTTTTTTTTTTTTTTTTTTAGCAAAGGTGAGCATAAAGGAGGCCCAGAATACCTGATAAATGGTGCTCTAGGGTTACCTGCTGTGGGTTTTCTGCCTAACAGCCCTGCCTAGTCTCTGTAAATTAGAGGGCAGAATCCTACTTTTCCTGAGGTCCATTCACACACGATGCCGCAACTGACCTAAATACACCAGAGTTTGTCTGCAGGGACTCATGTACCAGAGATGAATGGTTCATTATGTAATCACTCTGAAAATCTGCTGCAGTTTCAGCGTACTGCAATCGTGTTTCAGTAATTTTAATTTATTTTGGATGGTAAAGTTGGTCTGTATTCATAAAGCTTGTGCTGATTTTGTATCTGTGTGACCATTAGGCTCATAGTAAATGAGTAAGTGTATGGAAGCATACCGATGCTAGATCACTGCTCTGATTGTGAATACACACCTGTATCTTTTATGTGTGTGCTGTGTTAGCTGAGGATTCCACGCAGACTGAAGTGAGGTTCTGTTCTGCATGGCGTTTCTAATCTGAGTACTGCTAGAAACGAGTGCAGTCCAGGTATAGCTGCCTGTGATTATCCAAGACACAGAGCTTGTGTGTTGGTGTCTTCCTCACTCATGTAGGTGGGAAGGCAAACCTCCACGAGGCATTCTTTTATCTTCCTTGTATTTTTGGGAAACGTAGTTTTATTTCAGGCTTGTGAATTTGAACTTTAAAATGACTTTCCAGTGCATCACTTCATGGGCTTCATTTCTTAGCCTGACGCACCCATCACTCTGGAATAGGGTAAATCTGGACTCTTCTGACCACATGACCTTTTTGCACTGCTCCACAGTCCAATCTTTATGCTCCCTTGCAAATTGAAGTAATTTTTTTCCCAATTTAGCCTCACTAACAAGTGGCTTTCTTGTGGCACAGGGAGCTGATAAGTCCAAATCTTTCAAGTTCTTGTCACATTGTGCGGGTGGAAATATTCTTACCTACGCAATTAAACATGGCCATGAATTCAACAGTCAATTTTTTACATTGACCCCTCACCTAGTGTTTTAGTGATCTCTGATCACAATCATCCACGATTTTTTGACTTGCTTCTTCCACGAGGTTGACCTCTGTCCATCCGGGTTACAATGGTGCATTCGACAGCTCTAAACCTAGCTCCAGTGATGTCAGCGCTCTCTTTAGTTGCTTTCTTTGCTTGGAGGGGGCCAATAATTTGCCCCTATTGAAACACAGTAGCATCTTCTCTACGACTGCGGGTATACGTCTGTCACGGTTGTTTAAGAAATAAGAAGCTGGGGCGCCCCGGTGGCTCATTGGTCTAAGCGCGCGCTCCATAAAGGCTGTGTCCTACTCGCGGCGACCAGCGGTGGAGGAAGTACTGAAGTTCAGTACTTAAGTAAAAGTACAGATAACC
This sequence comes from Gymnothorax javanicus, assembly GCA_029692085.1. Taxonomy (NCBI): domain Eukaryota; kingdom Metazoa; phylum Chordata; class Actinopteri; order Anguilliformes; family Muraenidae; genus Gymnothorax; species Gymnothorax javanicus. The sequence goes on along the minus strand of CM056205.1, from coordinate 54,264,674 downwards.
AATAAAATATATACTCAAGTAAAAGTAGAAGTGCTACATTAACAATCCTACTTCAGTAAAAGTAAGAAAGTACTTGCTTTCAAATGTACTTGAAGTACTAAAAGTAAAAGTACTTGTCTCTTAATTTCTAGGCCTATATTTCAACAAAAAAAATTGTATGGGGCTGTGCCTTTTTAATTCATTAGATCATCCCTGTCGGGTAAAATATAATCAGTAGAATTTAAGTGTGCACTGTATCACGGAGGGTGAGCCTAATAAGTATACGAACCTTTACAATAAACAAAAGTTGTTGCTGGTAAAATTACTAATAATGGCATCTGTAGAGGCATAAGTATTACTAGTTGCAAAATCTGCATTATGTAATATCATTAAGCAAAACCAGTAAAGAAGACTGGTTATAGTATATTAAAATAATTTATTTTATCGTTGATCTATTCAGTGTAAACCATTAGACTCTGTTGGCTTCATTATAGGAAAAAAAAACAAAAACAATGTATCCAGAGTTTGCCCTCCAGGCAAAAACTGGGCCAGTTAAAATAAGGCTGGTCTTGAGAAACAGAGAATGAAGGAGTTTGAAATAAGAATCTAGCCATTTGCGAAGCAGCCAAACCTTTTCGGGGGGGATGAAAATATGTCTCAAATGGCTAACAGTACTTTAAACTTAGGGCTGCAGTGAATGATTGAACGATGTGTTTTAACCCATTTAAACCGGGACAGCATGTGCGCATTTTAAGAAGCCGACACAGATATGCGCGTAATTTTGAAAGTACCGTAATTACTGTAAGTTTTGCGCAATAGAAAAAAAATCCAACTGTTCCTGAAAGCTGAGAAGCTGTGCTTCAGCCCAAATACAGGTTACTATGGTAAATATGGCAGCATGATTCTCTGCTGGGATTTTTGCATTAGGCCTTAAAGGGTTAAATCGTGGGGAACGATTTTAAAAGGAGACGCCAAAATATTTCGGGGTGTTTTATTATTGATAAGGGGGTTTACAATATTAATATCGCGCATGCATATGCTGCGCGTGCCATAGCAACCCGGTGTGTCATCTGTAACATGGATTACGTCGTATAGCAGCACGAGAAATTAAAATCGAAATTTTCTTGACTGAATGCTTTTTGTTTTTACACATCCGAATCTTTCTCTGGGCACCCAAACATCAGGGTAAGCCGAAAATGTTCTGATAACATTCGACATTGGTGGATTTTGCATACGGAATTCTTTCGCCCTTGCGTTTTTGGCCGATTATGCTGTCCACTGCCTCATACCACGAAAATGTGTCTATCTCATAATTTGAGCTGCCAGTCTTTCGCACCGCGTCCCGCACGTCGAAATATCGCAGCCGCATTTTTAGTTTGTCACGGCACGGATCTGTTATTCTGTGATAACCACTGAATGCAACTACTCACGAATTATTCCATTAATCTCCGAGTTTTTGCGCGTAGTATCCAGTTGGGATTGTATGTTTTTGTCCGCCTACATTTCGAGCAAGCATTGAGTTTCTTCGTTTGAATGGAGATATCTTTTCGCCGCTGCATTTGTCAGAACAAGAGAGGCGTAACACATAACTGTAATCTTCCCTTATTGTTACTTCTGTCCGTTTTATGGCGCTAGTAGACTGAAAACGCGACCAATGATAGAGTGATCGGAATAATTCAACACATTGATGATTTTTTTTTTTTTTGTTTGTTTTTTTTTTTTTTTTACGATTTCAGGCTTGCTATAAATCAGCCATAAAAAATGGGAGTGTCACCCAGTACACTGGTAACATGAATGGGTGACACAGGAACTCATTAAATTTTATTTGATATCTTATGCTTTATTCTACCCCGAAAAAATATGAGGGCCATTCTTTGAGAAGTGAACCAAAATGTCACACACATGACCAGATGTCATCAAATAAAGAAATACTTTGAAAATTAATGAAAGGTATCAAATTTATTCCTTGCTATTCTCCATACCCCAAAACTATGAAAATTCTAGATTTTTCAACTTCACAGAGTTTTTGAAGTCAAATAGAGTTATGAAAAACCTGTTTCCGTGTGAAGTCACACACGTGACCAGTCGTATTTGACCTCTGACCTTAAGTAGTTAAAGTTAATGTAACAAATAACATTTTTACTTGATAGACTTGGATAAGTAGTACTCTTATACAAGGTCCACAATCATGAACCTCCAATGCTTTTGTAATTGGAGGAGATTTTTTCTACTATTTGTTACATTTTTGGTCACACACGTGACTGAGAATGGCCCATGAGTCATAGAAAAAACATTGTGTGTGTCTGAAGCACAATTTAAATGAGCAAAATATCTGTGTACACACAGAAAGCAGAAAATCACCGTGTTCAATCCTGAGATATCATAGTTGTTTCTTACACTCCTGGTCTGATAATAGGCCTGTTTGATGGGTAAAGTCCAGTATTTTAACTCCAAAACGTGTTTTCCGTGCGTTCTCACTGTTTCCCGCTATATGTGTGGACCCACGCTACTGAATGTTTGGCAGAGGTACCGAGGTTGCCAGAGGCAACGCGGTTCTCGCAAATACCCTATTCAGGGGGCTCAGTCTCTGAATCCATGTTTGGTGAAACTGGTTTTGTTCGAATGCGACTGCCGCTTCCAAAGGCGCGCTCTGCCCTCATTGGAGGCCGGGATAGCACTACCTGGTTGGTTTAAACTTCCGAGGCAGCAACGCAACGCAATTTGTTTTGTGAAGGGAACATTTTGGCGAGTGATCTTAAAATGTAACGAGGTGCATTTTAGAAATGTAGCGGAGTAGAAAGTACAGATAATAGCTGCAAAATGTAATGGAGTAAAAGTCAAAAGTACGCTCTATAATTTTTACTTAAGTAAAGTACAGATACTTGAAAAACGTACTTAAGTACAGTAACAAAGTATTTGTACTTCGTTACATTCCACCACTGGCAGCGACCCAAGTTCGATTCCAGCTCGGATCATTTGCCGCATGTCTTCCCCATTCTTCTCCGCAACTTTGCTGTCTCTCTCCACTGTGTGGCTATCAAATAAAGGAAAAAATCCCGAAAAATAATCCTAACCCTATAATGCCCAGACACAGACATCATTATAGGAAAAATATGACCCAGTAATATTTTTGAAGTATTGAAGGGTAGTATTCAGATCCACTGTTCATCATTAGGTTTTGTGACAGCAAAATATACATTGCTGAACAGAACTTCTTCTAATTCCAGGAGTATCATATCTGATACAGCCAAAAAATCAGCACCCTCCAGAACTCAACACTCGAAATTTCAAATTATTTATATGCTCTCTACTATCTATAGCTATCCCTTGACATGTATAAGAATAAGTTTTTGTGTAATATTTACCTTGGAATGCCGAACTTCACTACCAAAGTCCAAGGAAATTCATGAATTCCCATTCACATGGGAGATACTACCTTGAGGTGAGTGACTAGGGGAGAGACTACTCCTGTAATATCACTTCTTTCTTCCAGGTGGCAGCACTGTGTATCAGATATGATACAGTGAGCAGTCGTGGTTGTGTTGCATCTTACCAGGTGGGCATGGTCCTTCAAATTTGGTGTATCATATACTATTCAAAAAAAGTAGGGGATATTTTATTTTGAGATCAAAATTTTCACATATACAAAGGGATACGAAACCATGTTGTATAGTTCCTTACTGAGGAAGCATTTCCAAAGAAATTCATCACCCAAACACATCAATGACACTCTCACGATCTGCACGGGATGCCATTGATGATCAAGGGGGTTGTGCCACAAATTTGCATGACTCTGAATTGGAAGGTTAGAGCCACTGTAAAGGAAGATTTTGAAGAGAAAGCATCAGATTATCAGTGATTGAAGTCGTTAATTAAACAGAGACCATGCGCCGTCTAACACAGGAGGAGAGGTTACGTGCCCTTGGCATGCTACAGGTTGGCACAAGACAGGTCGTTGTGGCAAGGGCAATGAATGTTTCCCAGTCTGTCATCAGCAGATTATGGTCCAGACATCGTGCTACAGGGTCTGTTCAGGATAGACCACGATCCCGTCGACCAAGGGCAACAACTCAGGCTCAGGACAGATTCATCCGCACTATTGTCTTGAGAAATCGTATGGTAACAGCAAATCAGATAAGGTCTCAACTTCAAAGGGATACTGGCTTGGTAGTGAGTGGCCAGACCATCAGGAATCGTCTGCACAGATTTCACTTACACGCCCGGCGTCCTCGTGTCATTCCCTGTTTGAGGGATCGTCACATTAGGGCCAGACTCAATGGTGTCGTCATCATCAACGCTGGGATAATCGCCCGATGGAACAACGTAATGTTCTCAGATGAGTCGAGGTTCACTGTGGACTTCCTTGACAGGCGCAGGAGGGTTTGGCGCCGGCGTAACGAACGTTTCCATGGCGTTAACGTCATTAGACATGATCCGTATGGGGGTGGATCTGTAATGGTGTGGGGAGGCATCACTGCTGCCGGCAGAACAGACTTGCATGTTGTTGCTGGACGTGTCACAGGGCAGTACTACGGGACAACATCTTGGCACCCCATGTTGTGCCGTTTGCACGTCGTTATGGCCGCCGTTTCATTTTCCAAGATGACAATGCCAGATGTCATAGGGCCAGGATCGTTACAGATTACCTCCAGCAGCAGAATATCACCACATTACTATGGCCAGCACTCAGTCCGGACCTTTCCCCATCGAGCATGTCTGGGACATGCTTGGACAGCGGCTACGCCAACGTCAACAACCTCCTGCCAATGTCCAAGAACTTGCTGCAGCATTGCAACAGGAATGGAATAACGTTCCCCAAAATGACCTGGGGCGTCTCGTTAGGAGTATGCCACGCCCAATTCGAGCTTGTCTAGCCAACCGAGGGGTTTTACCGCTACTGACTCTGTTTCACAATGGTGGTAAATTTGCTGTGTGACCCTGTGTTTGTGTCGACCCTTATTCTGAAGAATCTGTCCTTTACTGACTGTACACAGGGTTTCGAATAAATTGACAAATGTTTCCTTAATGTTTTTATGTCATTTGTTTCCTTCCTGACCTCATGATCTGCATTTCATGGTACTTGTAAATCCAATATCCCCTACTTTTTTTGAATAGTATATATGATACAGGGGGCATTATAGGGTTAAAAAAAAAAGAAGAAATAAGAAGCTGCACTCAGCATGAGTCGGGGTTAAAGTATTATTGCCAGCTGAAACATATTCATCACCGCAGTAATGATTCAATCAGAGGCTCCTAAGTATTTGCTTATTTAAATCCAAACGGGGTCACACTTTAGATGAAGTGTTGCTCATAAAGGCGTTACACAGCATGTATAATGCCTTCATAAATAAGGCATAATGTCTTCATAAATCACACATAAGCAAATGTCATGCTTTGAAAAGGGTGAAATAAACCATCCTTATTCAGCATGTGATACCAGATGTCATATAACTGACAATGTCACTTAGCTAGTGGCTTAATGCTATAAAGGGTGACATTGTCAGCTAAGTGACATTGTCATTGTCACATCTGGCATCACATGCTGAATAAGAATGTCTTATTTCACCCTTTACAAAGCATAACATTTGCTTACGTATGATTTATGAAGACATTATGTCTCATTTATGAAGGCATTATACATGCTGTATAAAGCCTTTATGAGCAACACTTCATCTAAAGTGAGACCTCAAACGGCAACTTTTTTTTGGCCAGGCAGTGTGTATTTATATTGTATGGGCATGGGCAACGCTCTGCATAAACTCTAATGGAATGCGTAACAGCTGAACTGGGGCGGTAAACAAGCCTCAGAAAACTTATTCAAAAAAATGATGTAAATACCATTTTCATACAAAAAGAACACCATGGTTTGATTAAAAGCAACCTTTTCAATAGGATACCCGCATTTCATACATGAACTCAGCGTATTACGGCCAATAACGCGATTTGAACAGAGCTATTATTCGCCCGTTGGATGAATGCGTGACCTCAATTTGCGCCGTGTTTACAAACTTTCAAGCGCATGGCGTGGCAAAAATATCCATTTTGGAGGTAGATTTCAAATAGCCCGCGCTGACGTGATATCCCAGCTACGGCCCTGGTTGACTTACAGCCATCTAATTTGAGAAATTACGAGTCTATTCGTCCATGCTAGACCTCCAGGGGATGTGAAATAAGTTTGACAGAAGTTGTTGAAGTTCGTCGCGAGTTCACCGTGACTTCTTCTCAACAATAGCAAGAAAGGTGAGTGTATTTTTACTGTACTCTACATAGTTAGTTGACAGAATATCCTGTGACCCTATTTGTGAAGTTTCAGTAAAATATACCAAGGAATAAACCAGCGCCAGGCGTTCAAAGCCTACCAGTGTTCTGACAAATTTTGCTACCTATCAAAATATACCACCTCGTGAAGACCGGTCACAAGATTCATTCACTTATACCCTTCAATTCGAGACTGCGAGGATGGAAATCTGAATAATCAATTAGGAAAAATTCTCGGCTCTCGGGAATTCTGTATATCGTTTAAACATTTTGTTAATCGGATTATGAAAGAAGACTGAAAATAAGCACTCGCTTTTTGTTTGGGTGTAGAAGCGCGTATTTAAAGGAGAATACATTGTATATTGATTAAGCATTGAACTCTGCATAAGTCGAACTGTTTTAATATTTCTTGATGACATTGCTTCGCTTCCTGGAAGCAAACGCGCATAAATCTGCTGTCTAGTGAGCATTTCAGGTTCGATATACTGAGTAATAACGCCATGAAACTTAAACTGGCCCGTCATTCTGCGAATAGTCTTACTAAACTAGTTAATCGTCTGATTGCTAATCAAGCAAAGGGAGGTTTCTGCCTCACCAAACTAACCTCCGACTGCACGTCACTGTGTTTTACTATGAATTATTCACAGTAGCTCATTGAAACTATAATGGGAGGAGGGTATATGGACATTTTAAAAAACAGTGCAAAGGTTTTTTTTTTTTTTTAATCACCACGGGTTATTGAAGGGGGGCCGTTTGATTCATTTTGTAGCAGTGGGAGGGCAAACAACTGCCGGCATCAGCGACTTCACTGCATTTTATATAGTAATGGGCGAGTAGCGTTAATGTTTGCCCTCCCACCGATAATTTTGACATTTTTGCAGGCCATTGATCCAAAAAAAAAACATCACAGGCAACCCATTCATACCTTTTTTTAATATCAATGCAAAAACTAATGCTTGTTGAACATAATTGGGCGAAATTCAATGCATTTTCCATTAAAAAGGGCCTAGGGGGCGCGCTGTACTTCAGAAAAGGGGTTGATGACTTTAGCATCAATTATTTCTGTTAGGGTACCCCAATCGATAATTTGGCCTGGTTTATTTCTGAGGAGACTGCATTTTCGAAAATGCCCTCAGGCTTCACCCCCCAATTTTCACAATGGGTTTTGTTGAAAAATGCCGAAATCAGCCATTTTTGGGACCCTGTGGCTCTGAGACCCTTTCCTGTAAAGGCGTTGGACTTGTGGCAAACTCTTCGTCTGTGTCTTCTGTACTTACCTGCAAAAAATCATTGGAAAATAATAAAAACTTTTTTCTCAGCAACTCAAGAAATGTTGTCATTTTATTCATTTGTATTGCCCATGCCTATATTGTATGTATATATATACTACTCAAAATTTGATAGTGATCATAGGAATTTTTTTGTGGAATAACATGCAAATTTGGTAACTGCCACTGATGAACAATATATTGGATAAATGACATGCAGTCAGACACAAAACACATTTGCACGTGCATTTCATGACATTAAATGAGCGTGCAGCCTCACATTTTGGCTTTGACTAACACTTCACCATTTCAACTCAGACGTGTGTGTTGCTTGTTGGTGAAAATTTGGAAGTTCCCAAATTTTTTGCATTACATTTAGCAATAACAATGTCTCCTCAACGTCTTAGACGTCGATTGACTTCAGAGCAATTGGGAAGATGCATCGGAATGCTTGACTCTGGCTTCTCACAATGTCACGTTGCTAATGCACTTAACGTCAGCCAAAGCGTTGTGAACAGAGCGTAGAACCGGCATCAAACGTTTGGTACAGCAGCACACCGTCATGGGGGTGGTCGTCAGAGATCGACTACACAACGGCAAGACCACTTTCTCACACTTCAGGCACGACGTCATCCTTTCTGGACAGCCACCACCCTACGAAATGACCTTCATAACGCCTCGGGGGTCAGGGTATCCACTCAGACGATACGGAATCGTCTTCATACTGCCGGCCTCAACTCAAGAAGGTCATGTGTTCGAATCCCACTGACCGTGCGTCATAGGCGTGACCGTTTGGATTGGGCTCACGATCATGTCACATGGACACACAACGATTGGGCTCCAGTTCTCTTTACTGATGCATCCCGATATTGCTTGGACTTTACTGACAGGAGGCAACAGGTGTGGCGAAGACAACGTGAGCGATTTAATGATGCCTACATCAACGAACACGACCGTTATGGTGGCGGATCAATTATGGTCTGGGGAGGAATAAGCAGGAACGGCAGAACGGACCTGCATGTCATGGGGAGAGGGACGATGACAGAGGTACGGTACAGGGATGAGATCCTCAATGTGTACGTAAGACCATACGCTGGTGCTGTTGGCCCTGATTTCATCTTGATGGATGATAACGCCCGTCCCCATCGTGCTAGGGTGGTGAATCAATTCCTAGAGCAGGAGACAATTGTCCGCATGGACTGGCCCAGACGTTCGCCGGACCTAAACCCTATCGAGCATGTGTGGAACATGCTGCAGGTCGCCATTTCGGTCGTAGGGCACAACCCACAACTCTAGAAGAGCTCGGAAATGCCCTTGTTGAAGAATGGAACAACATTCCAATTGCAAGCATCCGGGTTCTGATTGACAGTATGACCCGACGTTGTCAAGCCGTCATTCAAGCTAGGGGAGGCCATACCCGTTATTGACATTAACTGTGGTAATGAAACATCACACGAACACTGTCTGTTTTCATTTTACATGTCAGAGGTGAAACCATGAAGTGTTCGTGAAAGCCAAAGTGTGAGGCTGCACGCTCATTTAATGTCATTAAATGCACTTGCAAATGTGTTTTGTGTCTGACTGCATGTCATTTATCCAATATATTGTTCATCAGTGGCAGTTACCAAATTTGCATGTCATCTCACAAAAAAATTCCTATGATCCCTATCAAATTTTGAGTAGTATTATATTTGACATTGTCACTGTCCGCTGACACACAGAGCCAGTAGCTCTGTTTGATGGCCAATCAGAATAAAGCTCATTTTATAGAGGGGACGCCCACTCAGAACAGCCTGTTTAGCAGTGGATGAGGAATAACAGGAAACAACTTGCCTAGAAATCATGAACTTCTATTTTTTTTCCAAAAAGTTTATAAACCTCCTTTTTGGATATCCAAGAATAGCACAACTTGGGGAAAAAAAGAAATTAAAAAAATGGTAGAATATGTCTCCTTTAAAAGATGTCTCGTAAAGACGTTGAAATTGCTGTCTAGAGCTGACTTCCAGTGAAGTGAATTTACCCAAAGGTAAATATTTTTCCTTGTTTAGTAATATATATTTTAACTGGCTATCTTTTGCCATCTCTGTAAATACTCTCTTCACAGATTTGTTGAAGGGGCAATCATGCAGAACACTTTCTGAGAATAACTCTATAACAGAGGCTGTGTGGATGCCCAAACCTGTTAATTCTTCATAGGAATACTGTTTTATACTGTTTATCAGCCTGTCAGAATTACATTATGGAGAGTTTTACTGTTACATCTATCTCGACAGATGCCTCACTCTATCCATAAAGGGTGGAGGTTATTGAGAATGAAATTCCTGTTATAGTCTACATTATATTTATTTATAAGTTCTGCTTCTGTATTGTCAATCAGTGATATGAATATTCACTACAAGCTTCCTGAATTAAACAGCCTGCTGTTAAGAGCCTCAGTTTAGTTGCTGTCAGCATCTGCCTGTTAGACTTGTTTTGATTTTATATTCGTGTTTGCTTCGATTGTGCGTGCGTATACACACATGGACGCTCACAAACACACACATGCTCATATACTTACACACTCGAATGCGCATTCTTGCACTCCATTCACACACTCTCTTACACACACACGCACACACACACACACACACACACACAATCACATACACAAATTCACAGTTACACGCACACTCTCTCTCACACACACACACTCACACACATGCACCCAGACACAAACACACACCCCTAGCTGCGCTGTGACATCATTCCTCATCATGATATGCAGTAAGTGTTGCATTTCCTGTTTCATATAGTGTACTTCTTACAGCGGCCTGCTCCTCTTCCCTCTTGGAGCGTTAGGCCCAGCTCAGCTGATATTTATTGCTAATCACTTTGATCCTTTACTCTGTCCATCACTGGACGGGGTTATTAATTACGCTGACATGCTTTTATTTCTGAGTGCATTATGGGAATGGAGCGGCACCAGGGGACGCATTGAGATCACGCTGAAAGATTCCCTCACTCATCGGCTTCACTTAACGCTGACGACTCCGTCTCTGCTGGCAGTGCTCCAGGAGCCGAGAGACGCGGGCCCTGCAGTTTCTCCTGCGGTAGGAGCCAAGAGACACGGGCCCTGCAGTTTCTCCTGCAATAGACTGCGCAGGGAGGCACGAGTGCTTGTGTCTTTATGACTGTAACAGTCTCTGAGCCTTTATGTGCTGCAACTTCTCACCATAGTTAATCTTATTTGAGTTGCAGATCTAAAATATGTATGTTGGTTGTCTGTATATACTCTGAGGCAGTCAAGAAAATCTGAGAGAATTGTTTATCTCAGTTTAACTTGCATATTTGATTTGAACTGGATGTCTCTCACATATTTGGACAGTAAATGTCTGCTCCAGATGGCCTTGTTGTATGACTTCTGTATTATGTGAGATGGCGGTATTTGAGTCATATCTTTATGCGGTCTGTGCAAATATTTCGGTCACTCCACACTAAATGAGAGAGTATCAATTTATTGTCTTCCTTAAAAATTAAGGAAGACAATAAAATAACATTTTCTTCCCAACTGCTACCCTTTCATATTCATTTCAAGACATACGTTTATAAGATAAAAATAGCACTTTCAATAGAAATGTCACTGAAAAAAACATGTTGAAGTCAAATCGGCCTGCACTGAAGTCCTGAAATTCTTTCACTTGAAAAGACACATCATTTAACAACCACTTGCGCAGAAATGTTTCATGTTTAAAAATAAAAAGATACTACCCCTGTGAACCTTTTGAGAAAGTGTTAAAGTTTTGTAATCTGGTGCTATTAATATTCTTTCCAGAAAAATGTTTTCACAGCGCGCACTAGAACTTCGCTATTGGTGTCCCAACGGGTTTCACGCAAACAACAGTAGTATCCAAACACAGTAACCACCCAAAATTTTGTAGTTGATATTTTTATAAATATTAGCTTCCCATTGATCTCCGAGTCAAAGTAATTTTTTTTTTTTTTGCGTCGTTAATTTTCTTCTGAGAGAATTGTAAAATTTCAGATTTCATTGGTGTCTTAACTTGTAGGTTACGTCCTCTTCATGCAAAGTCGCTTGAAGAAAACCCAGATCTCATTTTATGATATGCGTACAACATTGTTTGATCCGAAAATAACGTTGCGCATGTGCTTAGATCACTTCAGTAGAGCAGTGGACACAGGCTTTTCATGAGTGGGACATTGTGTCCTCGTTACATCCAAATCATTTCGGATGTTTTTTAATTTGATGCATATTTTTTGGATAAAAAATGCCTTGTAGAGGAAGAAAACTCAGAGAAGAATTTGCTTAACTCCCGGGGAGTATTGGTGGCTATCCACTTTCTGCTCAAAGAGTAACTTTTAATCTTGTATGATACATGTATGATGAGCACCATGCAACTTGTCTTCGAAAAGATATAGTCAAATGTCTTAAAAGGATGATATGGACTTAAATGTTCTTATTAATCAGCTGTAGTGATGCAAATTTATTTTCAAACTCAAAATAAACTTTCTGTGCTTTGAACAATTATATTCTTTGTGTCCTAGCAACATCCAGAATCTTGGTTCCTTCATGGGGTGACCACCTAGTAACAAATTTTTGATTTGATTTGATCTTTCCTTTGTCATGGATGTGTGACTTGTGCATGATACTTGATGGCTAGTGGGAAAAATTAGGGAAATTCCTACATTCAATTTGGGTGTCCCCATGTAACACAGTTGGCCCATTTAATGCAGAGTGACTCCTGTACAGTGTATAAATCCTCAGTGCATATAACTCTCAGTGCTCTGTATATGTAATTGTGTTAACATCCCTGCCCCTGCTGCACAGTTACATTCAGTGTTACCTAAGGACATGAACTTTGTGGTTCAGAGTTGTCATTGTCTCACGGTGTATGTTAGCTAAGTTAGCCTTTTAAACGTACAACCTCAATTTCACAAGATTTGGGACAGTGTGTAATATGCAAGTAAAATCAGAATTCAGTGATTTTTCAGTTTTTTTTTTATACCTACATTCAGTTGGAAGTAGCTTAAACAAATTTGTGTCACCTTGTCAATTGTATCGATTTTTAATATTCTCATATTCCAAATTTGATGCCTACAGTATGTTTTAAACCAATCGGAACAGGGAAATAGAAAGACTAGGAAAGTTGTGGAATCTTCAGAAAAATGTGTTTGGAACATTCCGCAGGTGAACAGGTGAATAGGCTTCAGGTGATTGAATCACGATTGGGTTTAACATGAGCAGTCGCTAGAGGCATCGTCGTTTACCAGTGAGAGGGTTGACGTTCGCCATTTTGCCAAAAGATACATGAGCAAATTTGTTAAACAGATTGTTTGTAGAGTAATGGATGTGTTCTCAGGGCCAAAGAGCGGAGGAATCATCCCGAGTGTTACCAGCGACGTGTTCGAATACTAACGTCCGTCGTGGTCTGGAGCTTCATTAGCGCTCTCGGCATGGGCAACTCGCTCATCTGTGAAATTGGCGCAGGAGAGTACACATATATTTCAGAATAATATATATGCCTTCCAGACATCATCTTTTCAGGGACACCCCTGCTTATAATAGCAATAATGCTGACCCACAGTGCACGTTTCACAACAGGGGTGTTTGGAGGTACAGAGTGCATGTACTACCTGAAACTCAGATCCGCCCTATCTTGAACAACTGACATCCTATATCAGGCAAGAATGGGATCAAATTCCATTTTCAAAACTCCAATAATTAGTGTCCTGAGTTCCAAAATGATTACTGGGTGTTAATAAAAGGAGAGGTGATGTTACACAGTGGTGAACTTGCATCTGTCCCTACCTCTCTGGAATAGTGCTAGAAACATGTTTTAAAATGGCTATTCTTATGAAAATAAGAAAAAGTTGATGAGTGAAAACATTAGTTATTGTCTTTGTCCTTTCTCAACTGAATACAGGTTAAAAGGATTTGCAAATTGCTCCATGCTATTTCTATTTCTGTTTTACACATTCCTCTAAGTCCTTGTGAATTAAGGTTTTATTTTATTTGTGTACCTGAGTGCAAGACGCTCACTTTTGAGTAACGTGTCTGTCTGTATTTTGACTCTCCTCACAGGTGAGTGATTTGTGGATAGCGCTTGAATCTTACTTGAGCTTCTGAGGCTGGCTATGTGCAGCTGCCTGTTTGGGCTGTGTAATGTTTGTGCCTTAAGTTAGCGGTAGCATCTAGAGGCCAGCTGGAGACTTGCTTCTGCGCTTTTATAAGCAAGTCTAACCAAGCAGCAGATCTGCACTTTGTGCCCTGTTTCCAGAAACAAATCCAGCTACTTAATCACGGCACCTGTTCGAGTTTTTGCTGTTTTTGTGTTTGTGTCCTCTTATGAAGCTGTCAACCCCTCCTCATTGGCAATTCACACACATTTCATTTGCAGTGCACAACGAATAAGCTGGTTGTGGCATTCTCTGGTCTGATCACTAAAGTTAAGCATGGCTTCATACCATATTTGGTGCTTCGAATTCACTACAGTTGAGACCCTGTTCATCCCTGCAGCGTGGCTCTCTCATCTTAAAAAAGGAGAAACATACCTCATTGCTGGATTTAAATGCGAGATCACACAATCGAAAGATGATTGTTAAACTGCCGCGGCGCTAAATGATGTTGGTGTCCATCCTGATTACGGCTCTGAATATGCAGGCTGGCTGAGGTCCTGTGCGCTCTCAGCTCCTCTCCGATGTGATGCGCGGTGGAGATGTTAATTTCGCCGCAGGGCTCTCTCGCCTGCTCTTAGCGTCGGCTTGAAGGAAAAGGTGAATTGAGCACTTAACCCCTTCAGAACCGTGTTTGATCTTGCAGGAGCAGATGGCTTGGAGGATAAACATTAAAGTGTGCTGGTGATTTTAACTCCGGGGTACAGGAAAAGCTGGGCTTGAGATGGGCTTTCTTGGGGACGATGAACCCTGGCATCACTGTGCAGTGTTTGAGCCTCTTGGCGCTGCTATGCTCACTGGAAATGCAGCCAGAAATTAGTGCTGCTGTGTATTCAGCGATAATGGACTGACACAAGATATTCTCAGCATTTAAGATCTCACTTTGTTGGAAATGCATCGCTTTCACATAATTAGCAGCCATGAAATTTCACTCCATGAATAATCTTTTATGCTTTAAACTATTTTTAATCCTTTGTGCTTAAAGGCTTGTTTATAGTCCAGCGGCAGAGTGTTTCTGGCCTGAAATCACTGAAAGTTTATGAACATTCTGTTGTCGTCTGTCTCAGGCATAAACATCTGACTATAGTTAAGGTTAGATGAGTGCCCAGTTACAATGCCTAGAGACGCTGAATTTCTAGTCGCTGTGCTTTTTGCTAATGATGTCTGAGTACCGGTATCAGACACCTGCTGTGAAATGAAGCAGACGCTTCAAGCATAATTACTATGGCAGCAACTTACATAGTTCGCCCATTTGCAGTCAGTGGTTCAAGATATGTAAGTGAACATCTGTGCTTCTGGGAAACGTACCCCAGTGCGGTTCATGATGCGAGTAGTCTGTGTGAGCTGTTCTCACCTACAGGCCTGACCCTCGCACCACCCCACCACCTCCTTATAAAACCCTGCCATAGCGGCTCAGCAAATGTGAACATTAGGGGACACTGAGCAGGATTTGTCGGTTACGGTTTGTAAATTCTACATTCCACAAGTTGGCCCCTCCTCCCTCACTCACTGACACCAGAGGCGCCGCCCTGCAGTGCAGTGATATGTCCCGCCCTCAGACTCTGCGAGCTGTCATTGGCTGGGGGCTACACACCCACCGCTCAACAGCTGATGCCCAGAAACGTCGGCACAAAAAAAAAATCCAGGCGTAGAGCAAGGACTCTGTAAATACAGACACAGCCACACACCTCTAGTGGGTTATAAGTAATGAATGCGAGGGATTATATTTGATAGTTGTTTTATTGTTTTTTTAGGAAAATACTACTCCGTATGCTTTTAAACTGGCATGCAGACTGTTCTGCTTGTTTTACACCTCACTGTAGTGCTACAGCATTTTATACATCCAGAGAACTTGAATACTGTATGTATTTTGGGTACTCTATATGTGTGTGTGTGTGTGTGTGCACGCGTAGATGTTAATTATAGTGAATAATTTCAGTGTGGCCCTTGTATGTTTTCAGCAGGTAACAGTGTTTGTCCGTATCACTGGAGTTTGTGGTCACGCGTGTGCTGGTGTTCTTTCGCCACTTCCTGTCACATGATATCAGGCTCACCTGTGCAGGCTCTGCTCCTGAGACGCTACATAGGTTTACAGGCAAAAAAAAAAAAAAAAAAGCTGAATTAATGCTGGCATGAGATGGCGAAGTGTTTCCCCCTGCTGTGAGAACAGAAGCCCTGTGATGCTCTGTACTCAAAGAAGCTCAGTGTTCTGCTGAGATAGAGTTCAGCAGTTGGGTAATTACTGTATATATTGTGTTTTCTGTGATTTCACACAAGGTTTTTCCATTTTTGTTCTAATTTCAACCACTTTCTAATCTGATATGTTGACTGTGAGTTTGATCCTCACCCAGGTTCAGATTTTCAGACCTCGGGCCTCATTTATAAACGGTGCGTAGGCACAAAAAAGATACATACATCACTTTCTTTGCAGATTTCTGATTTATAAAAACAAACTTGACACTAAAAAAAAGGGAAATTATTAAGATTATGCGCAATGTCAATAAATTCGAAGTCCATCCTGATTAAATAAATGAAAATTATATGCAGTTTATTTTACCCATGGGTTTATAAATTAGGTTATTTTCCACAAAATGTAATTTTTATTTTTTTGTGCGTACGTATTATTTAGGTATGAAATCCACGCAAATTTTTATAAATAAGGCCCCTGATCTTGAACAGTGTCGGTATAAAGTGTATGTTGACTGCTTGTTTATGTTATTTAAACCACTGCTCCACAAGCATAATCATTTCCCTGTATGTTCTTATATGTAGATGTTGAGTTCTCTCAGTGAAAAAGACTTGCTGTCTCAGTATGAAAGGAGGCCTCAGGACGTTTCTTTATGTTCTCGTGTGCCGGGTGACCTGCTGTGAGGGGATCTGTGTTGTTTGTGTCTGGAGTGTCAGTGAAGTGACACCCTTGGTGTGTTTAGCGGAGATAAAGCTCTTCTCACTGTGTTACAGTCCCTGTTTCAGAGGGTAGTTGGCAGCTGAGACAAGTGCTCTGATGGTTTTGTGATGTCACCAAGGCTGGATCATTCTGACCCCTTACCCCTCCACAGGGTCTCATATTGTAGGCTTCTGATTGGCTAGAGGCCTACCTCACTTACTGTGACCCCCTGATTGGTTGAGGCCCTCCCTCCCTTTCTGTGAGCCCCTGATTGGTTGGGGGACTCTCTCACTTACTGTAAGCCCCTGATTGGTTAGGGGCCTCCCTTACTTACTGTGAGCTCCTGATTAGTTAGAGGCCTCCCTTACTTACTGTGAGCCCCTGATTGGTTTGAGGTCTCCTTCACTGATTTGCAGCCCATGATCTGGGCCTCCCTGACCTATTGTGGGCCTCTGATTGGTTAGGGATCTGTGATGCTTTTGTGGTCTTTGAGCTCCTCAGTTTGGTGTCATAAGAACCTGGTGCTAAAAGCACTTAAGTCTCAACTTGTCTATTTGGGGAAAAAGTGGTCTGAATATGTAATAGACTCGAATAAATTGCTAATTGTAGACCCCAGCGCTAAAAGTTCTGAAGTCACAAAATGTCCATTTTGAGAAAATTGAGAAAATCCACTCTGGTAACTATAAAACATGTTTTCCCATACTTACCTCGCTGTGTATGAAAATGTGACATAAGCACTTCTAGCGGTAGGCTCTTCAGTCCCTCTGACAGAGCTGTGCTGTAGAGGGGAGCACTGAGTCCGCCTGCCGTGACTCCTCATACGGAGCTGCGCTAGAGAGGGAAACACAGAGCATTACATTGCCTTGTAGAACTGAAGCCATTACCAATTATTACAGCACAACAACTTTTGCTTGCTCTCATTAGAAATTGCATCCACATGAAGAATTTATCTGTTTAATACATGTAAATATGTGTGGACATTGTTTTTATTGTCACTTTTTAATGGGCAGAATTAAGGCCAAATGTCATTAAACTCCCCAAATGAATTATTGAGTGTGTCTGATTACTGGTGGTTGAGGTGGCTGTGGCTTTTAAAACCTGTCGGCGATTAATTTTTAATGCTGCGTGACTCGAATGACAATTCACAAGCTGTTGACTTGCAGTATAAACCTGGTTTAAATATTTGACTGGCAATGCACCATTATGTGAAGGAATTCAATGTAAAAGTGAAGTGAAATGGTTGGAATGGTGACTTGTTTATCCTAAATGCGCACGTAACACTGTATTCAGGAGTGAAAGCAGTGCTTTAACCCTTTAATAAAACTGGCTAATTGTCCTTAATTACAGACTGAATAGTACTTTATAAAGGCCTGCAGAGGTACATGATCAGTTTGAGCCCCAAATAACTAACATAATCCTCTACAAATTGTCATTTATTGATGACACAAAACAGTGGGGATAATTCCTGGCATGTTGCTTAGTATTGGTGAAACCTAAGGGGTCAGTGCATTTTGGAAACTTTTTCCAGGTCTTCGTGAAGATCACCTTCAAAATAGGCCACTATTTACACTGTTGAAAACTGCCACCATCTGTAACGTGTATTTGTGTAAAACATTTTCAGATTCTGTGGTGTTGGTAAGGCAGTGTGGCTGGTCTATTTAGTACAGTAGAATCCAGGTCAGCTGTCGATGAGAGCTCTGGGAAGCCGGAGCTGTTCTTTGGTTCTGATGCGTTTTTCTTGCATGTTTCATGGGCTGTAACCAGACGGAGGCAGCGCTTGTCTCTAATTTTAGCTCCTCTCTCAGTGACGGTCTGCTCTCTATAGGCTGCACATCTTTAGCATTAGCGATGTTGGCGGAGTTCCTTGGTTCAGCGTGATGTCACATGATCTCTGGAGAGCTCAAACCCATCCTGCTTGACTGCGGAGCCCTGTCGAAGGCCTATCGGCCCGGCCCCTGGAAAGGGGCGTTTAAAGGGAGAAGGAGTTGGCTGCAGTAGGGCTTAACCATGTGAACAGGAACACCATCACAATAACCTCACACTCACAGAAGGGTGAACAGAAATACCATCACAACAACCTCACACTCACAGAAAGATGAGCAGAAATACCATCACAAAAACCTCACACTCACGGAAGAGTGAACAGAAATACATCACAATAACCTCACACTCACAGAAGGGTGAACTGAAATACCATCACAATAACCTCACACTCACAGAAAGGTGAACAGAAATACATCACAAGAACCTCACACTTACAGAAAGGTGAGCAGAAATACCATCACAATAACCTCACACTCACAGAAGGGTGAACAGAAACACCATCACAATAACCTCACACTCACAGTAGGGTGAACAGAAATACCATCACAATAACCTCACACTCACGGAAGAGTGAACAGAAATACATCACAAGAGCCTCACACTCACATAAGGGTGTACAGAAATACCATCACAATAAACTCACACTCACAGAAGGGTGAACAGAAATACCATCACAATAACCTCACACTCACAGAAGGGTGAGCAGAAATACCATCACAATAACCTCACACTCACGGAAGAGTGAGCAGAAATACATAACCTCACACTCACAGAAGGGTGAACAGAAATAGCATCACAATCACCTCACACATCACAGTAGGGTGAACCCATCACAATCACCTCACACAGAAGGGTGAACAGAAATACCATCACAATCACCTCACACTCACAGTAGGGTGAACAGAAATACCTCCATCACAGAATGAACTGAAATACCTCACACTCACAGAAGGGTGAACAGAAATACCATCACAATCACCTCACACTCACAGTAAGGGTGAACAGAAATACCATCACAATAACCTCACACTCACAGAAGGGTGAACAGAAATACCATCACAATAACCTCACACTCACAGAAGGGTGAACAGAAATACCATCACAATAACCTCACACTCACAGAAGGGTGAACAGAAATACCATCACAATAACCTCACACTCACAGAAGGGTGAGCAGAAATACCAAACCCTCACATCACAGAATGAGCAGAAAACCTCACACTCACAGTAGGGAAGGTGTACAGAAATACCATCACAATAACCTCACACTCACAGAAAGGTGAGCAGAAATACATCACAATAACCTCACACTCACAGAAGGGTGAACAGAAATACCATCACAATAACCTCACACTCACAGTAGGGTGAACAGAAATACCATCACTATAACCTCACACTCACAGAAAGGTGAACAGAAATACCATCACAATAACCTCACACTCACAGAAGGGTGAACAGAAATACCATCACAATAACCTCACACTCACAGAAGAGTGCACAGTTACTGCTCTCCATGACCGAGCTCCCTGACATGCAGAGCTGGATCACTTCTTTTCTGCTATTGGCTGAAATGTGAATGGTCTTGCACTGCTATGGCATGGAAGATATGCACTGGAGGGACTTATGGTAAATTGAGTCATTCTGAAATCAAGATTTGCCGAGCCTCGGCTCTTGTTTATAGAACACAGATGCACAGGTATCAGGGACTGAAGCCTGATTTTGACACCTTTGTTCACCTTGCTGCTGTTGCATTCTGGGTAATCTGTTCACCCTTCAGAGGAGTTGCTTTTGCTCACTCTTTTTCAACCTCACTGAATAGTTCATTCACAGAATCTCCACCTCTGCACTGAATGAAGTCAGAAACGCTTTTCACCGCCGTCTGTGCTGCATAGAAACTGTGAAAAACACATTTAGTCTCGCAGGAAATTGACGAGGAATTACTGAAATACACTGAGCCAAGCATGTAATTTTCTGTCGGTGCCTGTTTCTTGGAAAGGAGGAATTAGGAATGTCAAAGTACAACCCCAATTCCGAAATAGTTGGGACAAAGTGTAAAATGTGAATAAAATCAAAACGCAATGACTTTCAGATCACATGAGCCAATGTGTTATTTATAGTAGAACATAGATAACATTTCAAATGTTGAAACTGAGACATTTTACATTTTTATCCACAAAATGAGCTCATTTCAAATTTGATGCCTGCTACAGATCTCAAAAGTTGGGACAGGGGCCTGTTTACCACGGTGTAGCATCCCCTCTTCTTTTTAACAGAGTGGAGGTGTCTGGGCATTGAGGAGACAAGTTTCTTGAGTTTAGCCATTGGAATTTGATCCTACTCTTGTTTAAAACAGGTTTCCAGCTGCTGGAGATTTTTGGGTCTCCTTTGACGGACTTTTTGTCTAATTTTGCGCCAAATGTTCTCAATCGGTGAAAGATCAGGACTGCAGGCAGGCCAGTTCAGCACGCAGACTCTTCTACTACGAAGCCATGCTGTTGTAATAGCTGCAATATGTGGTTTTGCATTGTCCTGCTGAAATACACAAGGCCTTCCCTGGAATAGATGTCATCTGGAGGGGAGCATATGTTAATCTAAAACCTTTTATTACCTTTCAGCTTTTTAAAACATGCAAGTGTCCCACACCATATGCACTAATGCATCCCCATACCATCAGAGATGCTGGCTTTTGAACTGAATGCTGATAACAGGAGGGTTGGTCTTTTTCCTCTTTAGCCTGGAGGACACAACGTCCATGATTTCCAACAAGTATGTCAAATTTGGACTCAACTGACCACAGGACACTTTGCCACTTTGCTACAGTCTATTTTAAATAAGCCTTGGCCAACAGAATGTGGCAGTGCTTCTGGATCATGCTTAACAATGACTTCCTTTTTGCATGATAGAGTTTTAGGTGGCATCTGTGGATGGCACGGCAGACTGTGTTTACTGACAGTGGTTTCTTGAAGTATTCCTGGGCTCATTGAGTTATGTCAATGACAGATTCATGCCGGTGAGTGATGCAGTGGCATCTGAGGGCCCGAAGATCACGGGCATCCAGTAAAGGTCTTCAGCCTTGTCTCTTATGCACAGAGATTTTTCCAGTTTTTTTTTCTTGAATCTTTTGATGATGTTATGCACTGTCGATGATGAGACCTTCAAAGCCTTTGCAATTTGACGTTGAGGAACATGGTTTTTAAAGTATTCCACAATTTTTTTTATGCAAGCCTTCACAGGTTGGAGAGCCTCTGGCCAGCTTTAATTCTGAGAGATTCAGCCTCTCTAAGACATCCCTTTTATAGCCAATCTTGTTACACTCCTGATGCCAGTTAATGTAACTACTTGCTGAATGCTCTCTCAGCTGATTCTCTTTTATATAAATTGCTTTTTCAGCCTTTTTTGCCTGTGTCCCAACTTTTTTGAGACCTTTTGCAGCCAGGAAATTTGAAATGAGCTCATTTTTTGGATAAAAATGTAAAATGTCTCAGTTTCAACATTTGAAATGCTATTTATGTACTATTGTAAATAACATATTGACTCGTGATCTGAAAGTCATTGCATTTAGATTTTATTCACAATTTACACTTCGTCCCAAACTATTTTGGAATTGGGGTTGTATTTTGCTTACACACTTACTCAGGAAAGATACTGTTCTAAAATGTGCGCTTGCATTTTTTGCATTCTGGATTTTTGGTAACGCAGTTTGTGTGTGTGAAATCATTTAGTCAGCACATACCTTAGCAGGTCCTATGAAATCATGTTTAGATGAGTGACAGCTGTTCAAACAGCACGTAAAAATGGTTTATTAGTGTCTAATGTCATTATAGTGTTTATTATAGTCTGTTTTTATTAAAAATTCAAGTCTCAGCCACCATTAAAATAATGGTATTATGAGACTTAGCTATGCACCTTTGGTCAGGAGTGTTTAGTGCTTGGAACGTCTCGCATTTTTTTTCATAATTCGAGGCAGACCTGGGTCTAAAGAATGCTAACTATCCCTTTAACCCTTAAGGAA
Organism: Gymnothorax javanicus; assembly: GCA_029692085.1. Lineage (NCBI taxonomy): Eukaryota > Metazoa > Chordata > Actinopteri > Anguilliformes > Muraenidae > Gymnothorax > Gymnothorax javanicus. Next base: position 54,242,275 of record CM056205.1, on the reverse strand, counting down.
GTAGTTTTTTTAATGAAAGTTTTTTTTTTTTCTTTCCCCAAAAATTCTGTTTTGAGTCACTGTTGTGGGACTGCCTTGATGCTGGTCAACAGCAGTGTGACTGCAAATCTTAGGTCACTCAGCAAACAACTGTAAGCAATAGAGACGACCGGCACATCCGGGTTCTTCGCCAAACGTCAAGGCCACGTCCCTTTTTGGGGGATAGAAAACCTCAGATCCCATTGACCCTAATGTAATTTGGTGTGTTTTCAGGTGTAAAATTTATCCGATTTATTTAACTAAATTTCCTGTTTATATTCATTTATAAATTTATTGATATGTCTAGCGATTATTTTGCTACCTTGCCCGAACCTGAGCATTCGCGTTATCTTAATAAATTAAGGTTGATCGGTCCTCCCTCTTGCCCTTTCACTACCGCAAATTTTGAAGTCTGTGTCAGTTTGGGGTTAAGAATAACTAACAAATGCACATAACGTTAGACCGCAAACCTGACTCGGTTGGCTGACGCTACTTTACTTTAGCTAGTTAAGCAATTAAAGAATAAATAATGACACGAGACAAAAATCGTAGCGAATAAACCTATTAAAGTATAGTACCAAGTCTTACATATTAAAGGCTACTTACGTTACTTTCTAAGTTTAAAAAAAGAGTGGCATGGCCTGTTATGAAGCGTTTCCCACACATATAATCATGGGAAGACAATGGATACATAGCTTTTACTATTCATCTTCTCTTAACTCTCATTATCGCACTTATTTCTCATTGATTTCAATGCATAAGAGCGTTTGTTTTCCCCCAAAAAGGGGCGTGGCCTTTGCGCTGCGCTCTTGATGACGTTGAACCTGTCGTCTCTATAACAAGCTTGGGTGCGGTGAGCTTTAAATGTAACCAATCACAAGCTGAGGTGTGATGGGTTGAGCTTAAAATGTAACCAATGACTAGTTGAGATATAGTGGGCTTGGCTTAAAATTAAAACAATCACAACCTGAGGTGTAGTGAGGTGGGTTTAAAATGTAACCAATGACGAGCTGAGATATGGCGAGCTGGGCTTAAACTTTAACCAATCACAAGCTGAGGTGTGGTGGGGTGAGCTTAAAATGCAGATAATCAGGTGATTAGCTGCAGTGCATTGCACTTGATGGCATTGAAACTGTGCAGAAATAAAAAAAAAAATCAGTGGATAACGCCATGAGCATGTAGACAGTGACGCAGTTCTAAAGGGTTTTAAGTTCTAGAAATATAAAGGCAGTGTCCAGATCATTATAGACATGGCTGTGCATTTGAGCACCTGCCAAAGGGTCAACAGCTCTTGTCATTTATTTGAACAGTTTAACTATTCTGAGTTTGGTAGTGTTTGTTATCCCATTGATCCATGTTTAGTGGCCAGATATGTGGGGCTGGTGGCTGGGTGTGTATGCTGCTGACGGTCTCGCCTTCTGGGCGAGCACAACCCAGTGACGAATGAACTGAACATAGGTCAGGAGGGGTGCACTCCGCTCTCATGAAATAATAATGATATTTGCATTACATTAGTTAGCACAGTTCATTCTAGCCAAGGGCCTTTCTGTGTGGAGTCTGCATGTTCTCCCCATGTTTGTGTGTGTTTCCTCCGAGTTCTCCGGTTTCCTCCCACAGTCCAAAGACATGCACATCAGGCTAATTGGAGATGCTAAATAGCCCATTGGTGTGAATGAATTTTATGTTGACAAGAGAGAGCTGAAAAATTACTGAAAGTGTTTTGAACAATGAACAATTAATCTATCACAGTTCATTAGTCTTAGTAGGCGTGAATCTCTCCCAGAGCAGTGTTGGGTTAAGGGCCTTGCCAAAGGACCCAACAGCTGCCATTTTTCTTATCCTGGCTCAGGAGGCTACAAGGAAGCAGCAGCGGCCTCTCTTTGTTCTGTCTCTGCGCTCTTTGGAAGGAAGACAGAAAACAGCCCATTTCAATGAAATCAAATTGTCTTCTAGCTGTGGTCCCAACACACATGATGCAAACCGTCCTAAAGCCATACAGCAGCAGGGCTGGCCTGGAGTAGTAGGTAAAAAGTCCCTGCTGATCTCTCAGTCTCAGTGTGAGGGATCTGGTGCCTTATGGGAGATGATCTGTGTGTGATTATCAGCCCTGAAAACACACCGGTGTCGAACCTGTGTTCAGGTGAATCAGCTGACACTTCTCTCTGACCATCCCAAATTCAGCTGCTGGTGATCAGCTGTTCCAGAACAATCAGACTCACCCCAAACCAGGAAAATCTCAGTCTGTCTGTCTGAGTAATGTGATGCTGTTGTGCTCACAGCACAGTTTACCTTCCCATGATTCCAGTGGCTTATTCTGTGTTCTGCTATATGAATGATAAATTACCTCATCATCCTCGGCAGTGTGCTTACCTTGTCTGACATCCTCAGGATGGACAACTCTGGGCCACAGTTTCCATTCTGAGTATTTGCATTTTCATGAAAGAAAATCAGTAAGTGGAAATAACGCAGAAGAAGAGCCCCTTTACTGATTGAGTGGAGTTTAGTTTCGGCTGTGATGTTTCCTTGGTTTCGTCCATCCAAGAAAACTGAAGTGCTGTCATTATTGTGTCGTACGAGATCCCTGGAACAGCTTTCTGTTGGACCCAGTAAAAATGACTGCATCATTAATGTGTGCACTCACTGCGTGATATTCTTTGGGATACTGAATGAGTGAATGACACATATCCTACCTACATTTTCCCAGAATCCTTTCTGGCGCTAGCTGAAGTTCCTGGCACTTTTTTGCATGCTGCTGCCATCACATTTCATCCAGAGGCTTACAGATGAAATCATCGTAATTTATTTTAGTATAGGTGAAGAGTTTCAGCGCCTTACTGTACTGAAGCTATGTAAGTGTCACTCGGTGGGGGAAAGTGTCTTAACCGTGGAGATTTTGATGCTTAGGTACGTGCTGTGTGTGTGTGTGTGTGTGTGTGTGTGTGTGTGTGTATTTCTACACGTGCAGGTTTTTGTGTGTTTATAACTGTGTGTTGAAGCGGTGTGTGTCAGTTTGGAGTGGTCCTCTATTTGTACAGCTTGATTTTAGCTGGTTTTTTTTTTTAATTAAAAAATTTTTTTTTTTTTAAATTTCCCGTGTTCAGAAAATGTCTCTCCTCCACATACTGCTTATATTCAAGTGAATCGATAAACTTCTGTGGTCAGTGGTACATAAAGAGAAGTTTCCCTGTTCAGTGTGTTTCCTGACAGCATGCTAATTTAGCACAGAGTTTATGACTGTAATTCTTTATTTGACTATCCCTATACCTGGTAGCCAGACTGAGAATGCATTCACTGTCCACTTTTCCATTTATAAATAGGTTGTCAAATGTGTACTGACAGAAGGTATTTTCTAAGCCCATCTGATCAATCGCTTACTGTTTATTCCATAAATATCTTTACCCTGCTGAATGAGTGTCACGTTAGTTCTTGCATGACACAGAAAAAGGAAAAAAAAACCTTACTGTTTCGGTCCATGTTGATAATGAGTTGATAGTGAATTGATAATGAGTTTTGCAGTTAAGGATGTCTGCAGTCAGTTAATTATGTACCAGCTCTTTGATTAAGGTGAAGCTTTCCAGTCCATGCAGAAAAAAATATGATTCTTATGAAATGAAGGTTTAGATTTCTTTTAGCATTAGTGTTTGATTATGGTTATTTAGTCATTTGATGACTTATTTGTATTTGCTTTTTTTTTCTTGCACAATAGTTGCTAGTCACCACATTCTCAAATATTTACAATATTAGAACAAAAGCAAAATTTGATTTGATTAATATTAGTCATATTCGGGAAAAAAAAAGGTATGAAAAACAAGCTGCGCTAACTACAATCAAAACAGTCAGTGCATGCGACATTACAGCCAATTAAACTGCAATATATAATAATCATAATATGATATTTATAATACATAATTAGTAATGATAGAAAACAAATAACTTTGTATAATCACTCTCCCAATCATGCTTTAAATGTGTTGTCATTTGTTTCTTGAAGAGATGAGCACGTCAACTCTGTGACATTTTTAGCATATTTCATGCAACAGAAACCACCGGTCTTTGTGTGTGTATGTGTGTGCATGTGTGTGCGTGTGTGTGTTTGTGAGTGTGTGTGTGTGCATGTGGGCAAAATATTCTTGGAGAGCTGAAAAGAGCTGAAATTTAATCAGGTATACTAGCAATATAGCTGTCCTCATCAGGGTTGGGTTCAATTACTTTTTTCGATTACAATTACAGTAATTGTAATTAAATTTTAATTGAATTTTTTATCGAAAAGTCATTGTAATTGAACATTCTGTCCAGAAAGTAATTGTAATTGTAATTGAAAAAAGTAATTGAACCCAACCCTGGTCTTCATAAACAGAAGTAGATTACAGTGTAGTCTGTCTCCAGCTGGGAGCCATGACTGACATTCATGCATTTTCATGTTATACATGCTAATGTTGTATCTGACCAAAATGTTCTGACCACGGCACCTTTGTCCAGTCATAATTTAAATGACCTTTGGTAAATTACTAGAACATACCTCTGTGTCGTGGGTCAGAAAAAGCTTTATTCTTGCAATCCTTCCTAAGAGCCAGTGGTTGTGGAGGTGGCATCTGATAGAGCGTTTTGAAACCTGACGCTAAGAAGGCCTGCATTTATTTCACTATAATTACAATTTATGTCCTCTTGCCCCATCCTCCTTCCTATCCTGGGGGTCAAAATGCATTTGCCTCCTCCACATTTCAGGTGTTATACTATTCTAAAGTATATTCTATACTTTTTACATTTTTTCAATCATTGCCCTGCGGTGTATGTAATCTTCTGTCGATCTTATAGCAGTTAACCGATTTATGAAGGTCTGTGACGTTTGATCTATTCTGAGGTGCCAGTTCTTTTGTTTTATTCATGATGTTGGATGACACAGGAATTTTTCTTGGGTATGTCCTCATTTTTATACATTTTTCACAGTTATCTTCAGGTGTGCCATTACTTGTGAAACTAATTTGGAGGAAATAGATTTTTAAACAAATGAGTCAATTATTTTTGTCTGGTTCCATTGAAATATTAATAAAGAGTGGCTTTTCTCATATTTTGAGTTTATTGCTGTAACAGTACTATTTTTTGTTTTTACTTAATTTCCAGGCTGGGGTTCCAATAATATTGGAGCCCCCTGTATGAAAAATCAACTTTCTCTTCATATTTTTAATTTAGTCAGTGGCATGTCTGATAGGCCCTGTAACGTATGTTAGCCTCTCTGTAGCTGGTGCTGGAGCTGTATTGACCTCCTGATGATGGATTGAAAGACCAGCCTGCTGACTTCAGCAGAACTGAAACAGTCAGTGCTGGAGTGGAGAGGCATTGTAAGCTGTGTATCGCCACTGTGAGACAGAGGAGAATGAGAACAGCGCACTCTCACACACACACAGACTAACACTGACTTTCTCTCTCTCTCACACTCACACACACACACACACACAGCTAGTATATGAATCGCTCCGCTGGTGCTGAATTTTCATTAACGGCACCCAACAAGCTGAGTGTGTTTAATTTAGCATTCGTGTGTGTATGTGTACGTGTGTGCGCATAAGTGTTTGTTTATATTCGGCCACAACTTAATAATTTTAAACTCATGCTACGTTCAGGAAAGAGATATAAGCCCTGTAAATGGCTTTAGTCTATAAAAATAGAAATTATAAAACAACTTTGAGCGGTTGGCTTTTGAAGCACCACAGATACAGTTTTCATTAGTTTGTAATTATAATACAGTGAACTTTTGTTTTCCATTTCCAGTCATCATTTGTCAAAAACAGTGTTTCCAGCCCGAGCTTGTATGAAATGTCATTGTGTTGAGTAATTATTGTGCAGCTATCTCAGTGCTGCAGTTATTGTTCCTCAATCACGCAGTGCTGATTGACTGGCCCTGTCAGCTGACTGATTGGTTTGTGCTATAAAGGGAGTAATTAGCACGGCTGTGTAACTATTTCCGCCCTCGAGTTAAGACTATATTTAGTCGGCGTATTCCTGTGGCCTGTGTATCCACGGACAGCTGTCATTAAAACGACAATACGCATGACTACACCGCTATAAACAGCTACTGGTTGGACTCTAATTAGATTGAAGGTAGGGTATTCCACTCCACTGTGTGTGTGTGTGTGTGTGTGCGTGCGTGTAAACATGCATATGTGAGTGTTCGTGCATATGTCTGTGTTTGTGTGTGAGAGTCTGCGTGAGTTTGTGTGTGTGTATGAGTGTGTGAGTGTGTTAGTGTGTTTCAGTGTGTTAGTAAGAGTATGTATGAATGAGTGTGCGTGTGAATCTGTGTATGCGACTTTATGTAAGTGTATGTGAGGGTGTATATGTTTGCGAGTGCATGTGTGTTTACGTGTTTGTGTTAGTGTGAGTGTGTTTGAGAGCACATTTGAGTGTGTATTAGTGTGTGCGTGTGAGTGTGCGTATGTGCTAGTGTATGTGTGTATGTGCATGTATTCATGTATGTATGTGTGTGTGAGTGTGATAGTGAGTGTGTGTTTGTGTGCATGTGCGTGTGTGTGTGTGTGTGTGTGTGTGCACATGTATGTGAGCGCGAGTACATGAGTGTGTGTGTTTCCTGTAGACCGGTCACATACACATGCATACACATACACATACAAACTCACACACATGCTCACACAAACAGGCAGGCATGCATACACACTCATACAAACACACATGCACACACCTACACACACACGTACTCACTCGCCCACTTGCATCACATTTTATTAGGTTCACATAGAACATGCACTGTGATAATCTGCCTTTGATATTAGCCTCATATTTAAATAAGTTCATCACTGAAAATAACTTCAGACTGCAAGACTTGGTGCTGGCATGTTGCTTATTATCTGGGCCCTGAGGGTCCGGGGAGTATTGTTTTTAGTTCTGCGTATTTCTTTGTTTGTTTGTTTGTTTGTTTGTTTGTTTGTTTGTTCGTAACTTAGTTCCTATGATATTGCAGCAGGCACTTCTAAACTCAGAACAGGGGTCGGCCATGGTCCAGAATACAAGCCATTTGATTTTGGAGAAAGTAGGTCAAAGTCCAGTAAAGATAAAGGTCAAAGTTCAGAAAGTTTTTTTATTTTTTTTCGCCATAACTTCTGCTGTAATCGTCAGATCAAGTTCAAATCAAGTTCAGAAGATGCTGCTGTCATTAAAAACATCCTGTGATAGGCCACACTGCGTCATGGGAACACCTACTCCTGCGTGGTAGGAAGGTCAATGTCAGGGGGGGTCAAATAAGAAGTTTCAAATGTCGCTATAATTGTCAATTTCAATCTGATTACTTTGAAATTTAGGTGCTTGTTTATTTTTGCAAATTAATTATGACTGAGGACACAGTTCAGAGTAGAATACATAACAGTCAAGCGCTACATGAATGCTAATTGTTTTTTCTATTTTAATGCCGAAAGCATAAGATGCAGTTTGTTACTTCTCTCAGGTCTGGTTTATTAAGCAGAAACAGTCCCTCTGTGCTGCGGTCGTAAGTTGAGGTGATCAGGGGTTTGATGTGGATGTGCTCCTGAGCGCCTCCCTCTGGCAGACCCTGGCCACACTGGAGGGACTACACCTCCCAGCATGCCTGTGGTCACCTTAGCATCCCACATCATGAGCTGGTGGAAGTTGCAGGTGTGAGGGACATCAGGGCTGCTGTGTTAGCTGTGTTGCTTTCACAGTACGAATCTAACAATATGGTGTATGGAAGGAAATTTGCCTGTAAAACAGGCTCTGTCATGTCAACTGTCCTGATAGGCTGTCGCGATAGTGTTCGTATGAAAAGTAAAAGGAAAGCAAGTCAGGTGATCTGTTTAGACTCATTAACCCATTCCACTCCCTCAATGACATTTTCTGTCAGTTATGACATAATGCTTCCCCTGACATTGATGGAATATTCTGGCACTCAGTGTATACACTGTTATGTGGTGGGGGTGTGGATACAGATCTCCCGACAAAAATAGGTGTGGAAAATTTCAATGAATATTATCAAAAATGCTGGCAGTGGCTGGCAATTAAAAAAAATACACTGGTAGGGAAAGTGTTAAAATGTCCTGCCCTGTTTGGTATTGCTTAATTACAGGGACGCTGGTGTTCTAAGAGGAGATAAATCATTTGAACCACAAACAGGTGTCAAATTAAAGGAAAAACCTGAATGAATGCTGAGGAGAACTTAACAAATGTGGATCCTTCTGTTCTGTTTTGCTGGTTTGATTTCAAATCAGCGCAGTGCTATGCTGTGTGATCACCTTTATATCCTATAATGAAGCATGGGACTGGTGTGTCTCAGGATTATAATGCACCGAACCACACAGGGCACAAGGGGTCACTGAATAGTTCTATGAGTATGAGAACGATCCTCAGCATATGCTACTGCCTCCGGTCACCAGATCTCAAACCAACTGAACTGTTATGGGACGTGTTAGATAACATTCTTTGTCGCCATTATCAAAACAGCAAATAAGGGAATATCTCTGGGCAGAAGAATAGTACATCCCTCCGGTAAAGGTTTACTCCTGCAGACTATATGCCAAGGTGTGTTAACCCTTTCAGCGCCGTGGGCAACTATACTAGTTGCCCAATGATGTAAGATATCAAAGTCAGATGCTGTTGAAAACATATCATGTGGCAACTTGTTTAAAAGAGCTCCCGCAGGGAGCAAGTTGCCACATGATAGGTTTTCAACAGCTCAGGATAACTACATTATTAATTCCTTGAAAATGTATTCGGCGCTCGAAGGGTTAAAACTCATTTGGCAGCTTGTGGAGGCCCAGCAACTGATGTTGATTTTTCCAGTGGTTGGTCACCCATCTGTAATTGTGTTTGAGTTCATCGTCTGTGGAGTATTTTGTGAGGAGGCAGTCTGTCTGTTTGAAGGAACCTCTTATTCCTGTGGTGTGTTAATAACGTACAGGCTATACAGGGCCTGTACTTACCATCCCAGGAGTCCCACATCCCAAAAACTGCATGCTAGGTTTATTGGAGGCTCTAAAGTGCCTGTAGATGTGAGTGTGTGACTGAATGGTGTGTGCGCCCTGCGATGGGTTGGCGAGCTGTCCAGGGTGGGTCCCTGCCTTTCGCCCAGAGTCAGCTGGGATAGGCTCCAGCTCTCCCACGACCCTAGTGAAGAAGTGGTTTGGATAATCGATGATTGTAATTTATCTGGACCATGGGACCAGTGTGATATAGCTGCCATGTTTACTAGTCTGGTACTAAGGCATGTAACTTATATCAATAAATAGCAGAGGTTATTGCAGTATGTTTCTTTGTGCTCTAATCCAAAATTATCTGTCATAACTCACCTCTATGTAGGAACTTAGATTGACCTGAAAAATCCTATTCCACTCAATTAAATTATGAATGTCTTTGAACCAGTGATACACTAACTATCCCTTCCCTGGGAGATCGTCTGTCTTGGAGTTCTCTCCCCAGCCCTAATTGGACACACCTGACTGAACTAATTAGTTGCTGAACGCGACGTGTAAGTGTTGAATCAGGAGTTCTTTGTTAGGGATGGAGTGAAGACCAAAGGGACAGGTTCGGTTATGCTGGCTGTACACTGTGCGTCCTGTGTTGGCTTCCTGCGACCTTTTCCAGGCTCATACACAGAGTGCGACCATGGAGGTAATATAATAGAACTGGAGAGAGCGAGGAAGTACCACCCCTATTACTTTCAATGGGAGATGCAACAGCCGGACAACCAAACTCGTGCACGAGCTGTCATCAAGCTCTAAGTATCAGCTCTTATTTTACAGGCCCTCTTGAAAACATTAAACAGTTGCGTCAGACAAATTGCAAAATAATGAAGGATTACCGAATACATTTTCGATTGTTTTCGCTTTATTTGGCAAGAAAAAAATGCACACGTTTCAATTGGTGTCTATGGAGCCGCCGCGTCGTTGGCCACAAAATTGTCTCCAGTGGGAAACGCGGAAGCAGGAAGCTAACATGCTAACTGGCTGAAGCAAAGGTACTTCCTCATTCTCTCTGGTTCTATTATATACAGTGCTGTGAAAAAGTATTTGCCCCCTTCCTGATTTCTTATTTTTTTGCATATCCGTGACACTTAAATGTTTCAGATCATGAAACAAATCTAATATTAGACAAAGACAACCCGAGTAAATACAAAAATGCAATTTTTAAATGATGATGTCATTTATTAAGGGGAAAAAGCTATCCAAACCTACCTGGCCCCATGTGAAAAAGTAATTGCCCCCTAAATCCTAATAACTGGTTGTGCCATCCTCGGCAACAACAACTGCAATCAAACATATGCGATAACTGGCAATGAGTCTTTCACATCGCCATGGAAAATTTTTTAGCCCACTCTTCTTCGCAGAATTGTATTAATTTAGCCACATTGGAGGGTTTTTGAGCATGAACAGGCTATTTAAGGTCATGCCACTGCATCTCAAGCGGATTTAAGTCCGGACTTTGACTAGGCCACTCCAAAATCTTCATTTCGTTTGGTTTTTAAGCCATTCAGAGGTGGACTTGCTAGTGTGTTTCAGATCATTGTCCTGCTGCATAACCTAAGTGCGCTTGAGCTTGAGGTCACAAACTGATGGTTGGACATTCTCCTTCAGGACTTTCCGGTAGAGAGCAGAAATCATAGTTCCATCAATTACGACAAGTTGTCCAGGTCCAGAAGCAGCAAAGCAGCCCCAAACCATCACACTACCACCACCATGTTTCACTTCTGGTATGATGTTCTTTTTATGAAATGCTGTGTTAGTTTTATGCCTGATGTAACAGGACGCACACCTTCCAAAAAGTTCAACTTTTGTCTTTTCAATCTCATCAAGATGGGGATCATCAAGATGTATTTTGGCAAATGTGAGACGAGCCTTTGTGTTCTTTTTGGTCAGCAGTGGTTTTCGCCCTGGAACTCTCCCATGGATGCCATTTTTGCCCAGTCTCTTTCTTATTGTTGAATCATGAATACTGACTTTAACTGAGGCAAGCAAGGCCTGCAGTTCTTCAGATGTTGTTCTGGGTTCTTTTGTGACCTCCTGGATGAGTAGTTGATGCGGTCTTGGAGTAATTTTGGTAGGCCGGCCACTCCTGGGAAGGTTCACCACTGTTTCAATTTTTCTCCATTTGTGGATAATGGTTCTCACCGCGGTTCGCTGGAGTCCCAAAGCCTTAGCAATGGCTTTGCAACCCTTTCCAGACTTATAGATGTCAATTTCTTTGTTTCTCATCTGTTCTTGAATTTCTTTAGTTCGCGACATGATGTGTTGCTTTTTGAGATCTTTTAGCCTACTTCACTTTGTCAAACAGGTTCAATTGAAGTGATTTCTTGATTCAACAGGTCTGGCAGTAATCAGGCCTGGATGTGGCTAGTAAAATTGAACTTAAAAAATGTGGTTAATCACAGTTAATTCATGATTTAGGGGGGGGCTATTACTTTTTCACATAGGGTCAGGTAGGTTTGGATAGCCTTTTTTCCCTTAATAAATGAAATCATCATTTGAAAACTACATGTTGTATTTACTTGGGTTATCTTTTTCTTATATTAAATTTGTTTGATGATTTGAAACATGAAACGTGAAAAATATAAAAAGAAGTAAGAAATCAGGAAGGGGGCAAATACTTCTTCACAGCACTTTATCTCTATGAGTGCGACTATATCGGCTGTATTTACACATCTCCCTCCTTCTCTCCTCTTATCTCTTCGCTGATCCTCATCTTCACTCTCTCCATCCTCACTCTGTATCTCCTTGTATTCTTGCGCAAATACCATAAAGCGAGCTGTTTGAATAAGAGGTCTCTCTCTCTCTCTCTTTCTCTCTCTCTCTCTCTCTGTCTTGCTGAGGTTGCCAGAAGTTCTATGAGCCTTACTGTTGGCTCCTCCCATTGAGGGAATGTAGCTTTGATTGACAGCTCTACTCCTTCAGCAGCTGTTCCTGTCTGTTTTTCACAGGCACTGTCCAGCTCAATAGTATTTGCACAGTGAAGACAATTTTAAGGGTTTGTATGGGAAATGCTCTCTAAACTGCTGATTGTCTGCTCTAATTTGAGGGAATTTGTATCTGTATGGAGTGTAGACTGAGGGAATCATGTCCCTTAAAAACTACATCAGTGTCCAAATACTTACGGCACACACTCTAATCTGGGGGCTGTGGGAACAGAGGACACGCTGACCTCCACATTCAGGCTTCAGCTGGGATTAGAACCCGTGTCCTTGTTCAACCCTCTATACTGCCCACTGCACTACTGCTAATGCACAGCACCTGAGTGTATATCCACAGACGCCTGCGTTTGAGTTCAGTTCCAGGGATTGAAACACACTGGCAGGGCAACGGCTCTTTTTGGCCCAAGGGTTTGTTTGGCTAACAGAAATTACATAGCGCCCTGCGTTTGTGATAACACTATCCTTTACATAATTATTCAGCTTCGGAGCCTGGATTTACATATATGCTAATAAAGCCCTTCGGCGCACACAGGAAGTGATATCGTGGGCTCTTTCTTTCGCACATTGTTCATCGCTTGTCTCGCTCAGAATTCAGCCAAGTCATTCTGGGATATCTTTACTTCCTTTGAAGATAAGGAGGAAAGTGGCGAAGTTACGCGGAACTGGGTAATACCAGTCTAACTTTACTATTGAAATTTATAATGCTGGCCACCGAAATGACCTGAAAATGGGCTGACCAATCATGCGCTTTCTGGTGTCTCTGGCAGTTGTCCTGCATAATAGGAGGCTTTTCTGTGAACTTCGAAAGGGAGAATGATCTGAGAGGGCCAGAGGATTTCTGAAACTGGTGTGTACTGAGCAGGAGCGCTCTGTTGTCTCACACACACACACACACACACACACACGGTACCGACTGCTGTTCATCCGCTCCCTGGCAGATTCACAAACCTTTCCTCCTTCACTTCATTCAAGATGTTTGCTCTGTGTAGTCCATGTTAATCAGTGTATGTGGCGTCTACAGGCAGCTTTCACATGTGTTTGTGCTGTGCCGGTAGCCCATTAGCATCAGATGGTCAGGTCATGATTACTGCTCTTCCTGTTGATCAGGGCAGGACTTTGGACTGGCAGGTGATAGTGCCTCATATTTCATTTTCCATATACAGCACATATACTAACTGACCTTTTCAAAATCCTGCAGTAATGTATTCTCGCGTATTTGTCATTGTTAAAGTGAATGATAATTCTCCATGTAAGAAAAGTGGATCATGATTATACAGTGGGATGATTACTGCGCTGTAGAAAATTGATGGGTCATCATAACCAGCCAATCGGGGTGCACTGAATGAGTGTTACCTTATGATACTCGACCATCTTTAAAATCAGGGACAGAGGTGGAGAACATTTTCTTCAAAGGCAGATTTAAAGTGTGTGAGGACAAGTGTGTGGATTGAGTGAACAGCTTTTTCTCTTTGATGGATGCATGTGATTATTCTTAATAGAAACGTGTGATTGTTCTTTGATAGATGCATATGCTGCTTTTTGATTGGTGCATATTGTTTTCTTTGTTAGATGCATGTGATTGTTCTATGATAGATGGGTGTGATTGTTTTTGATCAATGGATGTGATTGCTCTTCGATTGGTGCATATGATTGATATCTGATAGATAGCGATTCTTTTTGATAGATGCATGTTTTTGTTCTTTGAAAGATGCATCTGATTGCTATTGATAATTGCTTATGATTGTTATTTGATTGATGCATGTGATTGTTTTTAGCTTACCGGCCCTATGGGCCGATAAGCTATTGTCGTGATGTGGCGTCCGTCGTCCGTTGTCTGGAACATTTTTGATCTTTTTTTTGGCCCGATGAATTTTCGTATAAATTTGCTATGGCATACTACTAGACCGTATCTCCAGGTTTTTTTTTTTTTTTTTTGGATATTTGATTGAATCATTTTTGTCCGTTTTATGGGCCCTTGAAATTTTGGCCCCAATGTTAAAGATAGGACTGAGAAATTTTAAAAAATTTTTTCCCAAAAATTGCGCGATAATTTTTTTCTTAATCAGGCAATCAACTTACCATGTAACCGTCAATGTACAGTGCGAGCGCCATTTTGATTGAATTAATGGAAGTGGGTCTAGTGGGGGCGCTGTACTTTATGAATATGCAAGATGGCCTGTGGAGGCTAAATGGTTGCAGATAGAGATTAAGTTTGTATTATCAACATATAGGAAGTTGTATATGACCTATATTTTGGCAATGTTAAAGTTGACCTCAGATGACTTTGAAAGGTCGAACTCGAGGTCAGGGAAAATATTTACAATGTTAAAAGATAGGACTTGAAATTTTAAAAAATTATTTCTCAAAAACTGTCTGATAACTTTTTTCTAAATCTGGCAATCAACTCACCTTGATACACTTTATGTTCAGTGCGAGTGCCATTTTGATTGAATTGATGGAAGTGGGTCTAATGGGGGTGCTGTAGTTTAACATTGGGTCTTATGAAGAATGGGCAAAATCGCCTGTGGAAGGTAAATGGTTGCAGATAGAGATTAAGTTTGTATTATCAACATATAGGAAGTCATATATGACCTATATTTTGGATGTGTTAAAGTTGACCTCAGATGACCTTGAATGGTCAAACTTGAGGTCAAGAAAAATGTTACAATTTTCAAAGGCTTCTGGGCTCGAAAATTTTGAAGATTAGAAACATATGTTTATTGAACACTTAGAAGAAGTCATCTATGAACTTTCATTTGGTGACCTTCGTATTGACCTTCGAAGGTCAAATGTGACATAATGAAAATTCAATGACTTGTATCACTAAAATGGTCACAGATGGAGCCTAGTTTTGTGTTACAGGCATCGAGGAAATCACATATGAACTTTCATTTGGTGACATTCAACTTGACTGTCAGATCTCTTTGAGGGTCAAACTCGACAGTGAAATTACAATGACTTGTATCACCAAAATGGTCACAGATGGAGCCAAGCTTTGTATAGAGACATTTAGAAAGTCATATATGAAGTCTGTTTGCTGACCTCAACTTGACATTCTGTGATCTTTAATGTTCACAATTGACATATTGAATTTTCAATTACTTGTATCTCCAAAACTGATTCAGTGCTTAGGATTATATATCAGAAGGTCTTATAAATGTATGTGAACTTTTATTTAGTGACCTTGACAATGACCTTAAATGAATCGAAGGTTAAACTTTACAAGAAATTTTTATAGCTTATATCATCACTATAAGATTGCTTGCCGGTAAGCTACAGGACCCTTGGTGCTATTTTTGGAAGATGCATTTGATTGTTTTTTGTTAGATGCATGTGATTGTTTTATGATAGATGCATGTGATTGTTTCTTGTTAGATGCATTTGATTGTTTTTTTGTCAGATGTATTTGATTGTTTTATGATAGATGCATGTGATTGTTTCTTGTTAGATGCATGTGATTGTTTAATGACAGATGCATGATTGTGTTTTGTTAGATGCATGTGATTGGTGTATGATAGATGCATGTGATTGTTTTTTGTTAGATGCATGTGATTGGTGTATGATAGATGCATGTGATTGTGTTTTGTTAGATGCATGTGATTGGTGTATGATAGATGCATGTGATTGTTTTTTGTTAGATGCATGTGATTGGTTTATGATAGATGCATGTGATTGTTTTTTGTTAGATGCATGTGATTGGTTTATGATAGATGCATTTGATTGGTTTATTTTGGCTGCTGTGTAGCTGCCGAGCTGGACAGAGTTCAGGTGGTGTGATTATAATGTGGTAGAAACACAGCCCCGGGGACCTAATCTACACCATGGAGTATCATTCCCTCGTGTGGAGGGACTCTATTATGTAACCTATGGAAATAAAATGATTCCCTCATGGGGGACCGTGTCCCGCGAGGAGAGAGTCCTGCTGCGTAATGATGTTATTCTGAGCGAGAGGACCACGATTGATCAGTGTACAGAAACCAGAAGTCAAATTAGCAAACTGAAAGCAGGCTTTTGCCCTAGATGCAGTGATAGTGTGTGCCTGTGGGTGTGTGAGTGTGTGTGTGTGTGTGTGTGTATGTATGTGTGTGAGTCATATACCTGGGGACCTGGGAGTCATTACGTATCCGCAGAGCAGGACCTTATTCAAGAGGGAACATTTTCCATTTCCCATATGTTTGTGTGTCCCTGTGTGTGTGTGTGTGTGTGTGTGTGTGTGTGTGTGTGTGTGTATGTGTGTGTGTGTGTGTGTGTGTGTGTGTGTGCGTGTGTGCATGTGTGTGTGCGTGCGTGCGTGCGTGCGTGCGTGCGTGTGTGTGTGTTTGATAGAGAAAGAATGATAATGACTGTATTCAAAAAGAATGCTTGGATTTTTCACATACCTCAGCTACTTCTGCTACTTAGAACTCCAATTCAGAAAAAGTTGAAATGGAATGGAAAATGCACATAAAAACAGAAAATAGTAATTTCCAAATTAATTTTGGCTTATATTTCATCACAAACAACATGAAGACATGATAAATAATGTTTTGTCAGATCAACCTCATTTTACATCCGTTTCTGCCATTCTGGCCTGCAAAGCATTCCAGAAAAGGTTGGGATGGGGGCAATTTGATGGAGTAAAAACTTTGAATAATGATTTGATTTGAAATGGCAGAAATCAGCAGGTGATTGTAATCATGATTTGATACAAAAGCAGCACCCAATAATGGTCTAGTCCTTCAGAAAAGATGAGTCGAAAGTCGCCAATTTGCTTACAGATGCCTGAGGAGACCATTAAACGGTTTAAAGTCAATGTTACTTAAAGAAAGGTAGCTAGGGATTCAGATATGTCACCCTCTACAGTGCATAAGTTAATTAAAAGATTGCAGGAATCTGGAAGGATTTATGTGCCTAAAGGCCAAGGGCGTAAGCCTAGGCTGAATATACGTGATCTCTGATCATTCAGACGGCACTGCATCAATTACCGTTATTTATCTGCAGTGATACAGCCAAAATCAGCTCGGGATTACTTTGTCAAACCTTTGTTACATCCATAAATGCTAGTGAAAACATTATTGGGCAAATAGGAAGCCTTATATTAAGTCTTCAGAGGTGGTGTCAACTTCTCTGGGCTCTGAGGCATCTGCGTTGGACCAGCACAGAGTGGAAAAGTGTGTTGTGGTCAGACAAATCATATCTTAGGTCCTTTTTTTTTGGAAGAAACGGTCACTGTATGCTCCAGACCAGAGAAGAAAAAGACCATCCAGACTGATACTGACAAAAAGTCAAGCTGTTATGATATGGGGTCGTGCCAGTGCCCTTGGCAAGGTTAAGTTCAGTGAAGGCATCATTAATGCTGAAAGGCACTCTGAGATTATGCAGCAACATATGCTGCCTTTAAGAAAACATCTTTTTTAGGGGACACTCATGCTAATTTCAACAAGGCAAAGCAAAACTGCATCCTTCATGCATTGCAAAGGCACAGCTGCTCAAGAAGAGGGCGAGGGTGCTGGACTGACCTGACTGCAGTTCTGACTTCTCCCCAGTTCAGAACATGTGCTGCATTTTGAAAGAAGACCCCATACTGTTGCAAAGTAAGACTTGCTTGTAGGGAGAATCAGAAAATTACACCTGAAACACTTAATTGCTTGGCATCCTCAATCCCTGAAGGTTTGAGTCTTGTGAAAACTAATGGCAGCATTACAAAGTGGTAAATACTTTACTGCCTGAACTTTTTTTAAAATATGCTGCAACAAGCACTATTGAAATAGGATTTTATTTTGAAAAGTCTGTAAAATGTATGAGGTGGAACATCAAAGTGCTGTTGTATAGTTTTTTATGTAATACAGGTCAAAGATAAATTACAAATCACCGTAGTCAGTTTTGATTTTAAGTTAACATACCATCCCAGCTATTACTGGGTCTGAGTTTAGTTCTATATGCCGATTATTTTTTTGATCCCTCTCCGCCCGTCCCTCTGGGGTTCACAGTTTAGTCTGTTCCCACAGTGTGGAGCTTGCTAATCATTTACCCCCCCCCTCCCCCCATCTAAAGGAGCTGCTGCAAACCTGAAGTGGCTTGCTGTGACCACACGAGGGCGGCTTTGTAGCCCTCAGCAAAGACCAGAGCTTTTTAGCGAGGCCTAAAATCTAAAATATTCCTTTACTCAGCACTTTTTTTTTTTTTTTTTTGGCTTGGTATCTTTCTGGCCTGAACACTTCTAAATCTCTAGCGTTTGGTTTAGAAGTGAATACTTCATATCATATAGAAAACCTCTAAGACCAAGTAAACCTGTCACTGAGCCAAAGATTTGTCACAGCAAGAACAATGCCATTCGCATTTCAGGTATGTTTTGCTGAACAGCACTTGTGCACTGCATGTTAATAACACAGGATGATTTTTACCATGTATTTGAGTCACCCTGAGGCATTTTTAAGAAAGCTGCCTTCTAGCTTAATTTACTGACACTGAGGGCACTCATTATTTGTACAGCAGAAACCTGCCTCCACTTCAGACGCTCCCAGAACACACAGAGACATCTCTTTCATTTCTTGCGTGTGGTGCACATTGTAAAAAAACTCAAGGGAGGAGTTGTGGATCTCATTTCTGCTCTTTATCTCCCTCTAGTGGATGTACTGTAGCCTGACAATTGCAAATGAAATGAGAATCTTCACTGTTTAGGACCTTACAACTGTGCCAACAGGCTAGAAGAAAAGGTTGATGTTGAATAATTGTGTCTGGCATGGTATTTAATTTAATATTTACATGAGGCTTCCTTAGCCAAGGGGTCATTTGGTCAGATAAGCTTTATTTAATTGGGCAATCATATATGTAAATATTGTATGGCTCCCAGCAGTTCTCTGAAATCTTTGAACAGTGCTATGCTGTATTTTTTAAGTATGACAATATGAAAAGCTGTCATTTGCTATTCTCGTGAGGCTGTGAAATGCATAAAGATGCTCTCTTGTTTATATAGAAACCACTTCTCTTATATCTGGGGTGAAGCTGAGAGTCTATCGTTTGTGCAAAGTGAATAAACCATTGTTATTGTGTTCAGAGGGATCATCAAATCAGGGTCCGAGTGGCTGCAGAAAGCCTGACTGGCCTGGTGACTGGGGAACTCAGCTCTGCCCTGTAGCTTCTGGATCCAGTTTGTTTCAGTCCTGCACAGCTCAACTGCGGCCTTAACCATCCAGTCTCTCTGTGTATTCGAGTCTGTTGTAGGGCCCTATGAAATCCGTTTTATTTTTTTCCAAATTCCATTTTATTTTTTCCCAAATTCCGTTTTTTCCGTTTTAATTTTTTTGGAATTCTGTTTTTAACCTTTTACACCAGGTTTGCCATCAGAGAGAGTGTGCTATTCATGTCAATGAATAAATTGTCCTCTACTTAAATAGAAATAACCTCAAATTTGTTGATGCAACGCAACATTGCTCAATTTCCCCCAGTACTTAAAGTCACAATATAAATACTGCATCGTGACATAATATAACATTCCATGTTTTTTCTGTGATGAAAAAAGAAAAAAAAATTTAAACCCTTTTTAATAATTTATAATGTCATTATACTGTCACGTCATAATTTGCATGCACACAATTCCCTAAGTACTCTGTGAAAAGAAATAATGTGGTCTTTTAACGGTTATATAAGTTGTTCAGTTAACATGAGTTGACAAATGACGATGTTTAGAGCGCTGCAATCCTTGGCATCAGTGGTCTCGTCAACAGCAACGAAAAACTTCTTCCCACAGATCTTCTGTGGCACCGAAGGGATGTGTTGCTCTAACACTCGGGGCAGGTGAATTTGGCTAAGGTTGTTCACATTTTCTCATGCATTTCCGTCTTTGCATTGACTCTGAATGTAATCTGGTCGTGCGAAAATTTTGTTACGCATTTGGTGGAAATGCGGCTTTATGAACAGCATTTCAAACTATGTCGTTTTTATTGGCCAATTCCGCGATTCCGTTCGCGATTCCGTGATCGCGGAAATCGTAGGGCCCTTGTGTGTTCAGTGTAGATTGTCGTACAATGAGCCATTTGTGTTTGTTGTGTTTTGTGTAGGCTGTTGTACACTGAGCTGGTTGAGTTTGTTGTGTTTTGTGTAGATTGTTGTACACTGAGCCGTTTGATTCTGTTGTGTGGGTATAATGGCAATGATTATTTTCGTCCTCATACAAGGACAACCCAACATGTTCATATTAAAATTCAACATTCCCATTCACGCAATTGCGATTGAATGAGCACATGTCAACAGTTAAACAAGGTGTAAACTTGTACTTTCTTGAGATTAGCTGTAATGGGCGGTGATGGGACGTCAGGTGCCGCGACCAGTGAGAGAAAGAAACTTTGAGAGAAAGAGCTATGAGCAGCCCAGATAAGGGACAAACACAAAGGAGGTAAACACCTCCGGGAAAGGCTTGTGCTTCCGAGGACAAATAAAAGTCCACGAAATGGAAGCAGTGCGAGAGAAAATAAACAACAAGAGAGAAAATTTCTAAAAGAAGCAATTCCTAACAATAAAAGGAATATAACAAATCACTAGGAACTTTGTCTAGAGATTTTCTCCGGCCGAAGTGCTAGTAACAAACAGACACTCTAGCAATAGGCGTGGTGAACCCCCGGTCATATATATATATATAGAGTCCGGAAAACTCCGCCCCAGCTCAATCAGCCAGCTGGGCCAGGAATTCGATAGAAAAGAACTCCGATATCGTCCCGGACGATAGAACAAAGAAAGGTCCAACAAACAAAAGCACGCCTAAACCATGACAGGACCCCCCCTCTAAGGGACGGCACCAGAAGTTCCCGAGAACCCGTGCACAGAACTCAGAGATGAGGCTGGGATCGAGGATATCCCGAGAAGGGACCCAGCACCGCTCCTCAGGCTCATATCCCTCCCAGTCCACCAAAAACTGGGATCCACGACCCACACGCCTCTCGGCCAAAATGCGACGCGCAGTATAAACCAGGTACCCCTCAATTATCTATGGTGGCGGCGGAGGCTTGTCAACTGGAGCCAGGACGCTAGTGCTAACTGGTTTTAGCCTTGAGACATGAAACGAGGGGTGGATACGCAAGGACTTGGGGAGCTTCAACCTGACAGTAACAGGGTTGATCCTCCACACAATTTTAAAAGGGCCAATGAAGCGAGGAGCCAACGTTCGTGACTCCACCTTTAAGGGAAGGTCCCGAGTAGAAAGCCAAACTCTTTGGCCAACTCGATAAGATGGGGCCAAACAATGCCTTCTATCAGCAGCGGTCTTCTGTCTCTGCCTAGATCGCAACAAAGAGGACCGGACCCTGGCCCAGACAGAGCGACAGCGTCGAATAAAATAATTGACAGAGGGGACCTCAGAATCCTTTTCAGTCTCAGGAAAAAGGGGGGGTTGATAGCCCAGCTGAGCCTGAAATGATGAGAGGCCTGTGGAGGAGTTGTCCAAAGAATTATGGGAATATTCAGCCCAAGCTAAAAAACGACTCCATGACGATGGAGTATCAGCCGCCAAACATCGAAGGGTTTCTCCAGAGACTGGTTGGTCCGCTCTGTCTGACCATTACTCTCTGGATGAAAGCCAGAAGAAAGGCTCACAGTGGCCCCCAACAGACTGCAAAAGGCCTGCCAGAACTGAATTGAGGGCCCCTGTCCGAAACCACATCTTGTGGGAGACCATGCAGGCGGAAGACATGGTCCACAACAAGAATGGCCGTCTCCCGCGCCAAAGGCAACTTCAGCAGTGCGATAAAATGAGCGGTCTTAGAAAAAAGGTCAACCACAACCAAAATGACCGTGTTGCCCTCAGAATTAGGTAAACCCGTAATAAAATCAAGAGCAGTATGGCTCCACGGGCGTTTAGGGATGGGTCATGGCCGCAACAAACCAGAGGGAGGGAGGTGGGAAGTTTTATTTCTAGCGCAGACGCCGCATGCTGCTTCAAACTCTCAGATATCTTCCATCATGCTGGGCCACCAAAAACGTCGGGCCAAGAACTGTTTGGTCCGGTGAACCCCTGGGTGACCCACAAGAGGGGAAGAGTGCCCCCACTGGAGAAGCTGGGTGCGTACCGAAGGCGGAACAAACAAAAAACCAGGTGGTTCCCCACCAGGGCCGGGATTTGACCTTAAGGCCCCCCGCACATCAGACTCAACGTCCCACTGAGCGGGAGCCACAATCTGATCAGTGGGGATAACCGGTTCCGGCATAGGGTCGTGACCAGAGCGGTCCTAAATCCGCGACAAGGCATCAGGCTTGGTTTTTTAGACCCCGGGCGGTAGGTTAACGTAAAGTTAAAGCGATTAAAAAATAATGACCACCGTGCCTGCCGGGAATTACGTAGCTTACTCTGCTGAATGTATTGGAGATTTTTATGATCCGTCCAAACCACAAACGGATGCTCAGCCCCTTCCAACCAATGGCGCCATTCCTCTAACGCCAGCTTAACGGCTAGCAACTTTCGGTCACCAATACTGTAATTCCGTTTGGCCGTCGACAATGACCAGGAGAAGTAGGCATACGGGTGTAGCTTATTGTCCCAAAGGGGGCGCTGGGACAAAATGGCACCCACCCCGACTTCAGAGGCATCTACCTCCAAAACAAACGGGAGGGAGGGATCAGGCAAAACAAGAATGGGCTCTTAGCTAAAACTTCATTCTTCTTGGTAAGCGCAATAATAGGGGCAGCTACTGCGCTAAAATTACAGATAAACCTCCAATAAAAATTGGCAAACCCCAAAAACCGTTGCACCTCCTTAACGTTTTGAGGGGCAGGCTAATTCCTGACCGCTGCCACCTTAACAGGGTCCATATGGACCGACCCCTCCGACAAAATGAAACCAAGAAACGAGACAGTCTTGGCGTGAAAAACACATTTCTCAGCCTTGACAAAAAGCTTGGCATTAAGGAGGGCCTCAAGCACACGTCTGATGTGTTGTTTATGCTCTGAGAGCGTTGAAGAAAAAATCAGAATGTCGTCAAGATAAACGAAGACGAATTTCTCCAACATCTCTAGGAGGACGTCATTGACGAGTGCCTGAAACACCGAGGGGGCGTTAACCAATCCCAACGGCATGACCAAATATTCCCAGTGTCTGTCATGCGTATTAAATGACGTTTTCCATTCGTCCCCCTCCCGAATGCGAACTAAGTTATAAGCATTGCGGAGGTCTAGCTTGGTAAAAAAAAGACGCCTCCTGCAGACGTTCAAACGCGGAATTCATTAACGGAAGGGGGTATCGGTTTTTAATGGTGATCTTATTCAAACCCCTCTAATCAATACAGGGTCTCAGACCGCCATCTTTCTTTCCCACTAAAAAAACCCCGGCAAGAGACGTGGATGGCCGAATAGAACCATTAGCAAGAGCCTCTTGAATATATTCTTGCATGGCCTTACGCTCAGGCCCTGACAGCGAGTATAACGAACCCCTAGGAGGAGTAGTACCAGGGTGAAGATTGATCTCGCAATCGTACGGGCAATGAGGAGGTAAAGTTGAGGCTCGTTGTTTGCTAAATACCTCGGCGAGATCAGCATAATCACTAGGAATGTTAGGAGGCAGATCAAAATTCAAAGTGGCTCCCAAACTCCCCACCTGTTCGGGACCCGCCATATCCATGACTTAATCACAGTCAGAGAGATCCTCCAAATCACAATCATCCTCTGGCTGCTGCCAGTCAAATTGAGGATCCCACTCCAACCCCTCCTCCTCCGACTCTTCCCGACTAGGAGGGCTGTATGAGACAAACTCAGCAGAATCACTCGCGGCATCCGCCTCCCCCCTAGGTTGATGCCCAGAACTAAACGTCAAACTCTCCCTACAGTGGGATCTACAATTAGCGCCCCACTGGACAATAGGGCTAGTCTGACTACCCCAACGGATGTGAGGCTTATGTTTCCGTAACCACGAGTG
This sequence comes from Gymnothorax javanicus, assembly GCA_029692085.1. NCBI lineage: Eukaryota > Metazoa > Chordata > Actinopteri > Anguilliformes > Muraenidae > Gymnothorax > Gymnothorax javanicus. The sequence goes on along the minus strand of CM056205.1, from coordinate 54,218,453 downwards.
CCCTATCACAACAGGAAAAACGGGAACGAATAATAAAAGATTGGACCTCCTCAGAATGGCAACCAAATTAAATGAACATAGTTAGTGCTTCAGAGACCTACGTTATAATTCCAGAACCTAGTGGGCGACCGTCCAAAGATTTAACCGAGCGTGAGTGTAGCAGAGGGCGTATAGGAATAGAATGCCTCTCAGCCCACTCCGCATCCATAAAACAATCCATGGCCCCCGAGTCCAAAAAACACCTCCACAGGAATTATCTGTCTACCCACAGTTAATTTTACAGGAATCAAGGTTCGGAAGGGAGTTTGGGTCTGTCCCTCTAGCACCCCCCAAACAGCTAGAGGGACCTCCCGCTTCCCTTAAGATCAGGGCAGTGCGGGCAAATGTGTCCCGGTTTTTTGCAGTTATAGCAAATAATTGGTTTACGAACGGGCTTTCGAGCCTGGCTCACATATGAGCCATCGACCTGCATAGGTTCCCCAGGAGCGGAAATTTCAGTGGGTGGAGTAGGATTTTATAAGCTTACTATGAGGAAGATTAGCCCTGTTGTCAGCGAGAGCTAAAGCAGTACGTTTTTCTCTGTTGCGTTCACGAATACGATTATCAATTTTCACAGCAGTGCGAACCAACGAATCCAAAGAAGTACAGGGTTCTAATGTAGCCAGAGCGTCCTTCACCTCCTTCGCTAAGGCATGAACAAAAACAGTCATTAGAGGCGCCTCTTGCCAGCCCGTCTCTGTAGCAAGAGAGCGAAACGCTATAGAAAACTCTGCAATGCTCTCGGAACCCTGCCTAAGATGCATTAGACGTGTAGCCGCGTCTTGCCCACACACATCTTGATCAAACACCGACACCATCTCCCTAACGAGAGTCTCCACTGAACTCACGACCGGTGAATTAGATCGAATAAATGGCCCGACCCAAGTAAGGGCTGTGTCAGTCAACAGAGATAAAATAAATGAAACCCGAGACTCTTCATTTACAAAACGCGAAGGCTGAGCTTTGAAAAATATTTTACACTGGGCGATGAAGTCTTTACATTTCCCTGCCTCGCCTCCATATCGTGGAGGTAGCTGGAGCTTAGGCTCACGGGGGGAGTGTAATGTTTGTGCAACATTCTGTTTAATTTGAGTGGACAAGGCTCGAATACTCTCAGTGAGACTCAACAGGACGCGCTCCTGTTTTTGTAAAGCCTCGTCCTGATGGCGGACTCGCTCCGCCAATTCAGCCTGTCGACTGTTAAGGGTAGACAAGCCCTCTACATAGCCCGAGAGTGTGGCTTGCTGATTAGCCAGAACTTTCTCTAACGTAGCCGCGGCTGACGACTCCATGTTCGGCTAGAGTGTACTCTAATGGGCGGTGATAGGACATCAGGTGCCGCGACCAGTGAGAGAAAGGGAAATGAGCAGCCCAGACAAGAGACAAGCACAAAAGAGGTAAACACCTCCTGGAAAGGCTCGCGCTTCCAAGAACAAATAAAAGGCCACGAAACGGAAGTAGTGCGAGAGAAAATAAACAACAAGAGAGAAGATTTCTAAAAGAAGCAATTCCTAACAATAGAAGGAATATAACAAATCACTAGGAAATTTGTCTAGAGATTTTCTCCGGCCGAAGTGCTAGTAACAAACAGACACTGTAGCAATAGGCGTGGCGAACCTCCGGTCATATATATAGAGTCCGGAAAACTCCGCCCCAGCTCAATCAGCCAGCTGGGCCAGGAATTCGATAGAAAGAACTCCGATATCGTCCCGAACGATAGAACAAAGAAAGGTCCAACAAACAAACGCACGCCTAAACCATGACATTAGTAACATTTGTGAGCAAGCTGTCGAAGCTAGTTTAGTTACAGAGGAGTCAACCCCTCAGTGACTCTGACTCTAAAAGTGAAGGAGTTCTCCAATAGTTTTGAAAGTGCACCAGAGAGGATTACTGGTTTAGAATGAATGTGTTGTATTATGGATTCAGTGCCTCTCAGCAGTTTGTTGATTCTGGGAGAGTACTGAATATTTCTGGCACTACCCGGGTCTGTCTCTAGTTCTCTCTTATTGGGGGGAGGGTGGACTTTGTACCCGTCCCTCTGTCTGGAACTACCATGAATGTCTCCATTGGTGAGCGTATTCCTCTGGAGACGCTACCATGGAAATACTGCTTTGTTGGGGAGTTTTTGCGCATTCTGAAAGGCTCAGTATTTTTCAAAGTGCTCTTTAACAGCGTTTCTGGGTGAATCGGAGCTATCGCTCAATTTGTTTCCAGTTTGTCCAGTAAACCCGAGATGCTTGCTGGAAAGAATTGGCTTTTCTCTCTTTGCTGACCAACCCTTTTCAACCATCTCTTAGGTTTTGGTTTTAACTATACTTAGCCGCTAATTAAGGCCTGTAGCTGTTGAATGAGTTTTGCTTTGTTGGGGAGAAGGGTAAACCGACAGAATAGGGTCAGACAGCCCTAATACAGTGGCTTTGCTGTTGTTTTGGGACAGTTTGCAGTATGCTGCTGTCAGTCTGTACTGTCCACTCTCTGTGTCCTGATGGTACTATCAGCCTCCCCTCGTCTCACGCCTGTGCTCTTCTGACAGATAATCTCATACACTTCCCCGCCCTGCCTGAGTGGTGTGTCTGGATTGGATTACTATTCCCTCTGCACCTCCAGGCTGACGGAAATGTTCTTGCAGTGTTAATGAAATGTCTCGTCGGTGTTATAACATTGCTTCAACATTCTAACGATATGAGACTGTATTTTGCTTTGGCACGGGCTCCTGCCTGTTATTGTTTGACTGAGTAAGGGCGTGGGTGGGTGTCTGTCCCTGTGTCCCCCTGTACATGGCTGTGGTTTTTGTGGCTCACAGGAAGGACACTGGGTAGTTAGTGGTACAGTAAGTTCTTCAGTGCTCATCAGAACAAACTGAACAGGGGTGTGTCTCCCAAAATCACAGACGCTAACTTACATAGTCGGACCCATTGACTGTGAATGGACAAACTATGTAAGTTGCTAAACAAGTTAACAACTACGCTTTTGGGAAACGCACCCCAGGACGGCTCAGCACTGCCGAACCCGGCTCTCCCTGCAGTGTGTTCCACACACCATAGCTCCTCTTTTCCACACAAATCTCCGCTGATCTTGAAAAACCAAGTGAGTTGGACTGACTAGATTTTGTGAAATTGAGAGAAAACTGATGGATACAGGAGTTGAGCTGTTAGAAACTAAAGGCTAATGATAGTGGTGGATTAAATACGTTTTGTTGGAATTCATTTGAGTACAACAAGAATTCTTTTTTTCAGTGATGTAATTTAGTTACATAATGACTTACTGGGTTTGCCTGATCAAATTCTGTGGCCCCATTAGAAGCTCGAACAAAAAAAACCTAGTGTGTCAGCTTAACTCCATTTTTTTTTTTTTTTAGAAATATCATCTTAAAAATGAACAAAATACTTTTCCTTGGTGTTTCAACAGTTGCAGGACTGAAATGAGTTCAGGTTAACCCCTTACCCAATGGGTACAAGCAACCAATCAAACATGGGATTTATCAATAAAGTGGCATATCAGTTTTTCATTTGTGCGTGTGAGTGTGTACACACAGGAGAGCAGGATTCTCACTACAGTATACTCAACAGTATGCAAGTGTGTGTCTGTGTGTGTGTGCGCATGTGAGTGTGTGTTAGGACACGAGAGCAGGGTTCACATCGCAGTATATGTTACACTATGGACGGCCAATACCAGTGCCCTACCTTCATGATGTTTCTCATGCCCTGTCTGTCGTCTTGCCTTTTTAAAAGCAAGTTCCAATATTAACTAGAGCTGGACTCACGAGAGCCCACACCTCCGCCAGCATTGCTTGATTTGAACTTTGGCCTATATCTCAGCTGTACTTTGGCCTACATATGCCAAAATTTAATCACTTGTTCCTTTTGTGCTACTCTAACATCGTGCTAAGTTTGGTTAAAATCTATTCAGCCATTTTAGAGATATCCTGCTAACAGACAAACAAATAAATAAACAAACAAACGGAAGCAAAAACATAACCTCCTGGCGGAGGTAATTAAGAAGCCATGTTCTTGTTGAAATTAAGTAAAAGTAGCAGGAATTTGCACTCTATAAGACCAGACTAATGGAGGTTTCCATGACAGGTCAGGTGATCAGGATCTTCAATCATGATTGGCTCTTTGCTGTTATTAGTCATTAGAATTATTCTAGGACCTGGCATGCTTGGTTCTTCCACAGCAAAAGATTTAATAAAATTTTACTTGAAAAAATGTTGATGAAAAACCTAGTAAGTTCAAAAACGGGTGAAACTAATTTTCTTGTGAAGTTTTGCCAGGTAAGGGGAGAAATACTACACAACTTTTTTACTGCCAGAGAAGCCCTGAGAATTTGACCTGTTACTCCGCTACATTTGCAAACGCATGCAAATATATGACCTACCATCTGGCCAGTGCCATTAAACGCAGAACCAGTTTTCAGGATGCTGAAGTCTAAAGGTTTGAAATTTTCCATATTGAGGAAAGTTCCTTCGGAAGGAAGAATAAAATTACCTCAGAATATCAGTGTAAAATTTACTATTTGCTAGTTTTAATTATGTAAACAGCTCTTAACCTAAATGGTCCGGTATAGCTTACTTTGCTCGTCTCTTGTATTAATTTGTAGCCTCAGTAAAATCAGCCCAGAGCCTCCTGGTGGGGAGACACCACATAAGTTGGGATTTCATGATGCATCAAGGTGCCATAATGAAAAAGTTTTGATATAGTATCGCTACTGTGACGTGTGAATCAGCTGATATCATGATAAATTGTTAGAGGCACTGAAGTTAATAAACACACTTTAGCTTTGTAAGCTTTACAATTATTTCAGCGATCTCATGATCCACTGTCATTATGGTATCATCATCTACTATTGTTATGCCCCATGCCCTATGCTATGGTTTCACTGGCCCCTGTTAACCCCACCTTCTCCTGATGTTTATCTGGGCTCTGCTATTGGCTGCCAGTAGTCCTGAGGCGGGCAGTGGGAAGGGAGTCATTCTTAAGCATCCCAAAGGTCCGAGGTCAGCCACAGTTAATGGAACCAATTATTGTTAGCATTATTAAAAACAAATTGACATTTGTGTCTGGGCTGCAACGTAGCCCGGCTGGCTCTGTAAACCGCTCTAATCGCATTCTGTCAAGTGCAATTTATGATGGCCAAGAGTGTTTGTATAATTGTGGAAGGGCAATGCAATTCATCAACAAAAAAGTAACTTGCGTACTTTGGCATTTAGATTCAAAGAGGGCGAGTACTGAAACAGTGTCGCTTTAATCACTTCATTAGTCTGCAATGGTTTTGCTGATGGTCATGTCTGTGTAACTATGTCTCAATAAAACCATCAAGTGGGACGTTACAGCAGAGCATGAGTTATTCTTTCATAGCCACACAGACACACACACACACACACACACACACACCTATGCACGCACATTGACAGACACACAAACATGCACATATGCACACGAGACAGAGCCTCTCTCTCTCTCTCTCTCTCTCTCTCTCTCTCTCTCTCTCTCACATGCACACACACACACACACACGCACACACACATACCTCTGCTCATTATTGGACTGCACAGGCTTCCTCGGTTCAAGAGGAGATGTGATCTCTGAGTGAAGTGTGGCTTTTCTGGCCATGGAGAATATCTGAATTAGATCTGCGAGGGGTGCAGAATCTGTCATTCAAATGTGCAGTGCAGGGGCTTTTAAAATGGGCCGTTCAGGTTTACGCATTTTGAATGATGTAGCTGTGCTGTCATTTCAGTGCCATATATCTTCATTTTGGGCGCTCATTGTCCTAAAAATAAATCATCAGTACATAAAAGCTTTTCCAAATTGCTCTGAGCTCACTGGATGTGTGCAAGGGTTTTATAATGACAATATAACAATACAGCTGTGGGCATGATGGATGTAGCCAATATTAAACCAAATAAACTCATTTAGATGGATTGTTCACTTTCTGGGTATTTTTAATGGTGTATCAGTTTTTCTGTGCGTTTTTTCCACTTTTTTGATTGGGCTAGCGAGTTTTATTGTTCGCTGCGAAGCGTAGTTCAGATCTGCTCAGAAGTTCCTGCTGACCTGCAGGCTGTACTATGGCTGATGCTGGCTGTGTGTGGCTTACTGCAGGATAATGTGTTTGAAGCAAGAACAGATGCGTTCAAGGTGGCAAATAAGAGCACATTTATGATTTTCCTATAAGAGCCAAGTCGTCATCTGAAAGAACAACACAAAAACTGGAACAACACATTAATATAGACCGATCAACCACAAGATTAAAACCACCTGCCTAATATAGAGAAGGCCCCCCATGTGCTGCTAAAACAGCTCCATCCAACTGATGTCACTTCAGTTCCCAAACTCAGGGTTTCCCAGCAGAACATTTCCCAGAGTATCACACTCTTCTTCCTGCTGTGCATCCTGATGGCATTTCTGTCCCAGGTAAATGCTGCACATGTACTTGGCTGAAGTCATATGATGTAAAAGAACATGGGACTCGCCGAACTACTCTGTTTTTCAGCTTTTAGGGTACACATGTGAAACTGGGAAACTGGGGCTGGGAGTGAGGCAATGTAAAAATAAGCAGATTTCTGACCTTTTTCTTGAATCTCCTTGTTTGTAATTGGTAGACCAGGGATACTCACTCTTTTCCAGAATGAGCCGCAGTGGGTGCAGGCTTTCACTCCATCCAACCTATTGCACACCTAATTCTACTAATCAACCCTTAAAGCTTTTGCCATAGACCCTTGATAAGTAGTATCAGGTGTGTAACTGCATGGGTAGAATGAAAGCCTGCACCCACTGCGGCTCATTCTGGAAAAGAGTGAGTATCCCTGCTCTAACAATTACAAACAAGGAGATTCAAGAAAAATGTTAGAAATCTGCTTATTTCTAAATTTCAAAGTTATAATTTTGATCAAAATGTAGTTCTCAAAAAGTGCTTTCTAACCATATACTTTTCATGAGAAAATATTAAAGTTCAGCAGAATAGAGCCCTGTTGTTCTGCTGACCTATCCTACTAGCAGCCTGCCTCAAGCCTCTGACTGCCTAACAATTACAGAGAAGGAGATTCAAAGAAAAAGGCTACAAAAATGCTGTATTTCACTGTTCAAAGTCAGAATTTTGATAAAAGTGTAGTTCTCAAAAAGTGAGAATATATCTCAGAATATATAAGAATATATAACTTTCATAGAAGAAAACCTACTTTTGACCTTGATATGAAGAAAGTCATCTGCTGCTCAGTAGGACAAAATGACCTTCTCCAACCGACTGGCAATTACACACTGTGAGATTCCTAAGGTACCTGGTTTACCCAGAAAATATGAATCTTTATCAATGAAATTGTATACAAAGTTAGTTCAGACAAAATGCTTCCAGATTATCAACTCCATATGTCTTTATCTATAATCTGGTTGTCAGGGTGATGGCCAACAGACCCAAGGCGTCTGGACCTCATGTGAAATGGAGAAACAGACATCCTGATTACAAATTGTTATAAATTGCTAAACACACGCCAACTGATGGCAAATTTGATACGGCTGTTTTACTTACCTTCTTATCTGTCAGAAAATGTTAAGATAATTAGTATCTGACACCTTAGAGCCATGATAGGGAGGAGAATGTGTGGAAAGTTTGAGCCTCGTTACAGCAGAGAATGCTAAAATAACAGTTTTAGGGGAAAAAAAACACCTTAAAATATTAAAAAATTATTTTAAAAAGCACAAATATTTACACATATACATTTAGTTTAGATTCTGTACATTAAATACATAATTGATTGATTACTGTGTGATAATAACTTTAGGAGTAATTCAGTTTTAAAAGTTGAGAGGCCCTGCTTGTGGTGCTTGATACCCATAAGCTGAAAAACAGTGACCAGGTGACCTTCTTCAACTGACCCAAGGTCCGGTTCTGAAGTTCAGGAGCCCATTGGGGGCGCTTTTAGAGGTGGATCAGGGTTAGAGTGGCACTTAGACTGGTATGCAAGCTAAAAAGTGCAATCACAGCAGGTTATGATGCACTGTATGTTGTGACACATTCTATGTAAATATCATTGAAATTTGTCGTGACTTGTGCCAGAGTCACCCTTCTGTGCATTATGACCAGACGGGATAGCCTTCATAGCCCTCGTGCACAGACGAGGCTTGGGCGCCCAAAACACCAGTTCATGGTCTGTTCCTCCTCGGACCTCTGTCAGTAGATACTCACATCTGCTGACAGGGAGCGCCCCAGAGGCCTTGCCACTTCAGAGATGCTCTAACACTCTTCATGTCATAACAATTTGATCCTTGTCAAAATCATTCAGTTCCCATTTCTAATGTTTAATAATGTTTTGGCTCATTGGTGAGCATATTTTAAGACCCTAGAAAGAGAGCTGTCCCATCCCTCTCCCACAACAATACACCTGTACCATCCCAATGCCATGACAGCGTAAAGAAGAAATTCCTGTCCCATCCCAATGCCAGAGGAATGACTCGTGCCCTGGGCCCCATTCCTGTGGGATGTTTTTTTTTTTTTTTTTTTTTTTGGGGGGTCGGCTTTAGCTAATGCAATGACTTTTATTTCATGTACTTGTCATCCTTTTCATAAATTACTTTGAGTTCAACCGGACAGTTTTTATTCTCACAATTTGCCAGTATGTTGGTAGTACTAAGAACACTAATTCACTTGTGGTAACATGGCATTAGAGATATATTGCCATAATTCAAAGATCAAAAATTCCTTTCCGCACAAAATCATAAATGACATGATTGGCTTGTAATCCCTAAACTTTTTCTAATGAGGGCCAGCTGCTAGTTCCCTGTTTCTAACTTTTTTGGAGGTCCAGACTTGATCAGTTACGGTAAAAAAAAAAAAAGAAAATACAGCAGACCTACATGTCATGGATCATACTTTGCCTACCTTTGTTAACCCAAATATGGCATCTAATGTTGTATGAGAGCAATCGTGTTGGTTAGTCGAGACTTCACTGCCACAAGCCCTGTTTCCATTAACATATTTTCATTTGCGTTTTGAGGTAGTTTATTTATATTATAACTGCATATTTATTTATAAAAACTGATGGAGCCAATTGTTTGATTCCCAGGCCTGAGGTTATAAATTTTGTCAGAGTATGATTTTATGCTCAACTCAGCTTTCATACTCCACTCCGGATTCAGCTCACAGTGCCAAGGTTATAAAGCCTTTTGAGCTTGTTTGTGTACTCAGCTTGAGCGTAAAATCCTAGCATGTTCCGGAGCTTTCTTAGATCCCAACTCAGGCCTTTTTCATCATGAGGTGAATGGAGGAGATCTTTAGGCCCTTTTGAAGCCCCACTGGTGCCTCTGGGGGCCAGGTGCATGCTGGGAGATATAGTTTTTGGTGTTAGTTGTGTTTGCAGAGGTGTAGTTTGGGTGTTTTTTCGTCATGGTCTGAGTAACTTGCAGGAAAAAATTAGACAGCTGTCAAATTGGAAAACGTGAACAGATGGCAGCACGTGCTTTACACCAACATTACCTTTATTTGCTGAAGAGATCTGAATTGCTGCTCTCGCTGGAGAAAATTTACCATCACTGAGTGCAATCAAGAGGTGCAGGATCATGACTGAGTTCTGCTGAGCAGAGTTCAATCTGAAATGCTAAATAAACTCGGACTGTGAGTAAAACTCCACGGAGTACAATCTCAGAGATTTGAGTTTGACTCTGAGCCCCACACCCATACGATAGCATTCAGCCCTGCAGCATGCAAAAGCATTTAGCCCTGCGATTTGCACTAGCAGTTAGCCCTCCGGCTCACAATAGCACTCAGCCCCGTGGTGTACACTCGCACTCAGCCTTGTGGCATACACTATCCTTCAGGCCCACTACGATTGTGCTTAGCCTCGCGGTGTACAATAGCTCTCATCCTTGTAGCATACACCATTGAACAGCCCCATGGCGTACAATGGTGTTCAGGCCCACATTGTACAATTTTGCCGAGCCCTGCACCGTAAAATATGGTGTATGCTAGCACTCAGCCTTGCGTTGCACACCAGCATTCATCCCCTCAACATACAAGAGCTCTCAGCCTTGCGGCCTTTGATGTAATGAAGCCCTGCGGGGTACAATACAGCTCACTGTTGCCCAGTAAGATGTGAGTCCCCAGGGTTCGTAAAGAGCTGCTCTCCTCCCCATCTTGCTGCTTTGTCCACCTTATACGAGTCCAGCTTTCTCAGTATTCTCACTATGACCCTGAGAAGTTTTGTGTGCATTATAATGTAACATTACCACTACGCGACAGTTGTTTTTGGACACTATTTGGTGTCTGCAGTGATTATCTCCTGCTGCAGAGTAAGTTGTCGGTCAACGCTAAATGTTTTTTAAATCCAGTGGCGCCCGAAGGGCTGAGGGACTGTTGTTATCATGCGTCTGGTGTCTACCTGTTGTCATCGTTGTCGACGGTGTCGTCCTTTGCAATTTTTTGAGAATATTCTTCTCTGGAACCGATGCAATGGCTTGGATGTTTGTTATGGAGCATCTTTGTGATAAGGTCCACCAAGTTTGTCCAGAGAATTTGAAAATATTGATTTTTGAATTTTTTATGGATTTTTGAATTAATGAATTTTCTAATATTCTCAATATTGAACGCATTTCAATGGGCTACAACCTTTGACCTTGAGTGACCTTGCAAGGTCAAACCCAACGTCGCTTAATTCAAATTTTCAAAAATCATCTTCTCTGGAAACTTGAGCCAGAATGGCTTGATATTTGTTATGGATTATCCTCGTGACAAGTTCAACAAAGTTAATATTGATTTTTGAATTTTTAATGAATTTTTGAAATCTTGAATTCTCCCATATACTCAATATATGGGCTATAACATGGAAAGGATTGGACATATTGATATAAATACTACTGACAACAAAGGAAGTCATGTAAGGGCTTTATCTGCTATTATGAGCTTAGACCTTGAGTGACATTGAAATGTCAAACACAAGGTCACTTCATGCAAATTTAAAAAAAAAAAAACCTTTTTCTCCTGAATTGTTCGCCAGAATGATTTGATATTAGTTATGGATCATCCATGTGGCACTGTCTACCAAGTTTGTTTAAAGAACTTACAAATATCGATTTTTGCATTTTTTTATGACTTTTTGAAATTTTGCATTCTCTCATAGACTCAATATTTGCCATGTCTCAATGGCCTATAACATGGAAATGATTGGAGATAATCGTATAATTACTATTGACAGCAGTTAGAAAGTCATATAAGGGCTTCCATTTTGTATGATGACCTTTGACTTTGAGTGACCTTTAAAGTCAAACCCAAGGTCACTTAACAGAAATTTTCTTCTCCGAAAGACGTCTGGCAGAATGACTTGATATTCGTTATGCCACATCTTAGAGACAAGGTCGACCGAGTTTGCTCTACAAATTTGAAAATGTTGCTTTTAAAATTAATTAATTAATTTTTCATTATTTCTGTTGTTGTAATCTTCTTTATCATATTCATAATTACAATTTCAACGTCTTTCAATTGGAAAATGGTGGAGTGGCCTTAATGAAGTTTCTGTAATTTATCATGTGGGAACACATATTGATATTTTTACCCATTACTATTGAAAGTATTGGCGATATAGTTGGTACTATAACCTTTGACCTTGTTGCCAAAATTTTTAGCATTCTTCTAAATTTTCTATCTTATGCCGTTTGACTACTGGACCCTTTGTTGCCTTTTTACTATTCGCGTTAGTGTCTGGGTGCAAAGAAGACGTGTTGTCCTGATTGGCTGCCATGTGTCTGCGTGGATTCCTGATTGGCTGCCAGGTGTGTGTTAGGAACTCTCATTCGCAACGGGGGGTCTGTCTAGAATCCTGATTGGCTCTTAAGTTGGTGCATATTGTGTATTAGATTGCCTATGAGGAAAGCTGCTGCACACTCACTTAGCATGCATTAAGTCTAAAATGTACGAGTATGTGGGTGTCTTTGTGTGGGTGTGTTTATGCCCGAACACCTCTGTTGTTATGTGTTTGCATGTGTGTATGTGTGCATGTACAGTGCTGTGAAGAAGTATTTGCCCCCTTCCGGATTTCTTATTTGTTTGCATATTTGTCACACTTAAATGTTTCAGATCATCAAACAAATTTTAATATTAGACAAGGATAACCCCAGTAAATACAAAATACAGTTTTTAAATGATCCAAACCTACCTGGCCCTATGTGAAGAAGTAATTGCCCCCCCCCCTTGTTAAATCATGAATTAACTGAGTTTTTTGAGTTTCATTTCACTAGCCACACCCAGACCTGATTACTGGCGGACCTGTTGAATCAAGAAATCACTCAAATAGAACCTGTCTGACAAAGTGAAACCTGTCTGACAAATTAAAATTTGTTTGATGGTTTGAAACATTTAAGTGTGACAAATATGCGAAAAAAAAATAAATAAAAAGAAATCAGGAAGGGGGCAAATACTTTTTCACAGCACTGTATTTATTCTCATTTAGTCATGACCACTCTCAAAATTTAGGTTTTCTAGTACAGTTTAGTGATGGTGCTCTGCAATAACTGAGCTATGCTTAACTCTTTAGAATCATCACCTAGTGTAATTCCACCATAATGTAAAATAGGTCATGCAGTGCAAAAAACATGTTTTTTTTTTTTTTAATTAATATAATACATTGATATTCTGTGCATATTTGCAGTATTTAGTAATTCAGTGTGGTTCCATTACATTTCGATGGGCATGTTTACATGCTGTTGCTGGTGGCTTTATAAGTTTAGATTCACAGCAGTGTGGCAGTTGATGACCAGCAGAAAATTATAGCTCTGCTTTGTAGTGTTTATACTATATTGGCAAAAGGCAATATGGAGCTTGTAATATATGAGTGTTTTGTGGAAGTATAATTATGTTACATGACGCAATAGTATTATGTTCCACACAGGACCACATGGATAGTGGATAGTGGGGTGGATATAGCCTTCTTTCAATAAATGAAATCATAACTTTAAAACTGCATTTAGTGTTTACTCAGGTTATTTTTGTCTACTGTGGAAAAATGAGTTTGATGATCTGAAACATGTACAGTAAGTGTGATAAATACACAAATCTAGAAGGAAACGAAAAGGACGCTAATAATTTTTTCACAGAACTGTAGCTGGTTGCCCCCTTCTTCCCTACAGAGTATTTTTGTCTGTGTAGTATTTATTCTTACTGCTGATGTGAGTTTTGCAGTCTTTATCCTCACCATTTTGGTGGATATTTCAGGTCATTATCCTCACTGGTGAGGTGGATATTTCAGCTCATTATCCTCACTGGCGAGGTGGATATTTCAGGTCGTTATCCTCACTGGTGAGGTGGATATTTCAGTTCATTATCCTCACTGGTGAGGTGGATATTTCAGGTCATTATCCTCACTGGTGAGGTGGATATTTCAGGTCATTATCCTCACTGGTGAGGTGTATACTTCAGCTCATTATCCTCACTGGTGAGGTGGATATTTCAGCTCATTAGCCTCACTGGCGAGGTGGATATTTCAGGTCGTTATCCTCACTGGTGAGGTGGATATTTCAGTTCATTATCCTCACTGGTGAGGTGGATATTTCAGGTCATTATCCTCACTGGTGAGGTGGATATTTCAGGTCATTATCCTCACTGGTGAGGTGGATATTTCAGCTCATTATCCTCACTGGTGAGGTGGATATTTCAGTTCATTATCCTCACTGGTGAGGTGAATATTTCAGGTCATTATCCTCACTGGTGAGGTGGATATTTCAGTTCATTATCCTCACTGGTGAGGTGGATATTTCAGCTCATTATCCTCACTGGTGAGGTGGATATTTCAGTTCATTATCCTCACTGGTGAGGTGGATATTTCAGCTCGTTATCCTCACTGGTGAGGTGGATATTTCAGGTTGTTATCCTCACTGGTGAGGTGAATATTTCAGCTCATTATCCTCACTGGTGAGGTGGATATTTCAGCTCGTTATCCTCACTGGTGAGGTGGATATTTCAGCTCGTTATCCTCACTGGTGAGGTGGATATTTCAGCTCGTTATCCTCACTGGTTAGGTGAATATTTCAGCTCATTATCCTCACTGGTGAGGCGGATATTTCAGGTCATTATCCTCACTGGTGAGGTGGATATTTCAGGTCGTTATCCTCACTGGTGAGGTGGATATTTCAGTTCATTATCCTCACTGGTGAGGTGGATATTTCAGGTCATTATCCTCACTGGTGAGGTGGATATTTCAGCTCATTATCCTCACTGGCGAGGTGGATATTTCAGGTCGTTATCCTCACTGGTGAGGTGGATATTTCAGTTCATTATCCTCACTGGTGAGGTGGATATTTCAGGTCATTATCCTCACTGGTGAGGTGGATATTTCAGGTCATTATCCTCACTGGTGAGGTGTATACTTCAGCTCATTATCCTCACTGGTGAGGTGGATATTTCAGCTCATTAGCCTCACTGGCGAGGTGGATATTTCAGGTCGTTATCCTCACTGGTGAGGTGGATATTTCAGTTCATTATCCTCACTGGTGAGGTGGATATTTCAGGTCATTATCCTCACTGGTGAGGTGGATATTTCAGGTCATTATCCTCACTGGTGAGGTGGATATTTCAGCTCATTATCCTCACTGGTGAGGTGGATATTTCAGTTCATTATCCTCACTGGTGAGGTGAATATTTCAGGTCATTATCCTCACTGGTGAGGTGGATATTTCAGTTCATTATCCTCACTGGTGAGGTGGATATTTCAGCTCATTATCCTCACTGGTGAGGTGGATATTTCAGCTCATTATCCTCACTGGTGAGGTGGATATTTCAGTTCATTATCCTCACTGGTGAGGTGGATATTTCAGTTCATTATCCTCACTGGTGAGGTGGATATTTCAGCTCATTATCCTCACTGGTGAGGTGGATATTTCAGGTCGTTATCCTCACTGGTGAGGTGGATATTTCAGCTCATTATCCTCACTGGTGAGGTGGATATTTCAGCTCATTATCCTCACTGGTGAGGTGGATATCGTTATTCACTGGTGAGGCGGATATTTCAGGTCATTATCCTCACTGGTGAGGTGGATATTTCAGGTCATTATCCTCACTGGTGAGGTGGATATTTCAGTTCATTATCCTCACTGGTGAGGTGGATATTTCAGGTCATTATCCTCACTGGTGAGGTGGATATTTCAGTTCATTATCCTCACTGGTGAGGTGGATATTTCAGGTCATTATCCTCACTGGTGAGGTGGATATTTCAGTTCATTATCCTCACTGGTGAGGTGGATATTTCAGGTCATTATCCTGGTGAGGTGGATATTTGACTGGTGAGATGGATATTTCAGTTCATTATCCTCACTGGTGAGGTGGATATTTCAGTTCATTATCCTCACTGGTGAGGTGGATATTTCAGTTCATTATCCTCACTGGTGAGGTGGATATTTCAGCTCATTATCCTCACTGGTGAGGTGGATATTTCAGGTCGTTATCCTCACTGGTGAGGTGAATATTTCAGTTCATTATCCTCACTGGTGAGGTGGATATTTCAGCTCATTATCCTCACTGGTGAGGTGGATATTTCAGCTCATTATCCTCACTGGTGAGGTAGATATTTCGGTTCATTATCCTCACTAGTGAGGTGGATATTTCAGCTCATTATCCTCACTGGTGAGGTGGATATTTCAGCTCATTATCTTCACTGGTGAGGTGGATATTTCAGTTCATTATCCTCACTGGTGAGGTGTATATTTCAGCTCATTATCCTCACTGGTGAGGTGGATATTTCAGCTCATTATCCTCACTGGTGAGGTGGATATTTCAGGTTGTTATCCTCACTGGTGAGGTGGACTTTGCAGGCATTATTGTGACACCTGAGGTGGTTTTGCTGCAGCTCTTGATCTAATTTTGGAGTGATTAAAGAAGCTAATTTGAGATTGCATCATCTCCATTCATTTCATTTGAGAATGATAGAGAACATGGCCCCATAACCAGAGTATAGATCTGTTGTTCATATGGTCCCTGTTTTCAACTGTTTGCCCTCTTTATACTACTGTTAGTGAAAGCTGGTTAATCTTTGTTTTCATCGTCATTGTAAGTATGATTGATAATTTTACTACACCAGAGTGGTGGCAGGCGATTTTGTCAGAAGAGTTGCTTTACCTGAATCGTACCATGTATGCACTGCATCAGTCATGGCAATGGTCAGTGCTCCTTGTTACAAATATCACAAAAGATTAGTTCAGTCAGGACTCTCACACATTTAAATGAAAGCCGTTTATTGAGTATGATGTAGAACTTAGCTTAGTTTGGCCGTGAATCTGCTTTGGGTACTCGGTGCACAATGTGTGCTCTAACCTGAATAGAGGGAGAATTTATATCTACTTTATGAACAAGACACCGAATCCCCCAAGTGCACAAGCAGATCTACACAGACAAGTGGAAGCTGGGGTGGTGTTTGGGGGAGCAGAAACAAAATAGCAACTTAATAACCAGCAATGGCGTGATGAGGTGTGAATACCAGGCTGCGCTGCAGGTGATCTGGTTGCAGAGTGTGAGCAACTGCAAAGCTTTAGCTTGATTTGTCATTTTTGAGGAGTGTGCTGCATTACTGAAGTGATGTATGCAGACATGATTGGATAGTGAGAGGACATGTGATCTCTGAATTCTGCGATGCAACATTTGCAAAGAGATTCCTGACTGAACTGCGGCTGGCATTTCATGCGGCGCTCATTTATGAGCCTGATTTACTATGACCTTTAGACGATCAAATCCTATTAGCTTGCCACATTCATGCATTCAGTCTTTAGTGCCTAACATGATATTACAAATCATTGGTCACATTATTGCTTTTTGCGCATTGGATTAAATACTACACAAGCAAAACATACTTTGAGAAATAAGCGGCGCCAAAGAGTGCGCAAATCTTTCTTTCAGATGGGATCAGATTTTGGGGCCCAAGCCCATTAAACCAAGTGTTTGCACCGTGCACAACATCAGCGGTTGATTAATTCAGAAAATCATATTTTCTCAATTCTCAGTGTCCTGTCGCCTAATCAATCTAAGTGACTTGATAATCTTGTCTAGGTGACAGTGGGACGTGACTATTAATGTAACAGTGTAAAAAGAACACATTTCACTTGCTGTCTTACTTGCATAATTTTTTTTTTTCATTCATTGTAACAGCTGTGACCAATACAATCATCGTTACTCATTGAGGGACAAAATAAACATCTGAGAGTAGGGTTAATTTGGCTGTGAGAAACGGCACAAAAGCTCCACAGTAACATTATTATTATTGCCACAAGTAGCCTGCCTGCAAAACTGATGGCACAATTAAACACAATACAATGACGATACATTATTTATATTAATTTCTTTAAATATGGGCAGATTGTTCTGTTCTTGGCAACCTTGACTCCTGCATACATAGATGGACAACCTGGCTGCTCCCCAAAAGTGAGGTCAAAACCTCTTGATCGACCCTAGTGGCTAGCTGCAGTATAGGTTGTAAGCCCGCCCCCTTCATTTTAGCAGATTGGACATAGGCCTCACTGAAACATTAAAGTGTGTGTCAAGAATTTTTTTTCCAAGGACGGTTTCTGTCATTTTAAGTAGTTCTTACCATGTGATGTATGTTCAAGAGCTCATTTTTTTCTGATAAGTTTGGTCTAATGTAGTTATCTGATAATATAAAACGTGGTGGGTGGAGCAGTGGGCTACCTACATAGTTGAGTAGCAACAGAAATCGATGGTAAAAATCTCTTTACTCTGAAGATTGCGTAATGTACTGTTAGCAATGATGCTATGTTCAAAGCAAAGAGCTTTCTACCATCAATTTTCATTGCTGTAAAAGCAGTTAGCTAGCTAGCTAAGCACTTAGAACTAATGTTAGAATGCAGGATAGTGGACATTTTATTTAACCATACACTGCATTTACCTTATTTTGAAGGGTTGGCTCGGATTTTCTGAAGTAGGACTGTATGAGGTAGCTTTACTTCCATGGTCAATACCTACCTAGTCAGTAGATAGCAGTTGGCACGAGTTTGTGGAGGCTGGTAGGAGCACCGCACATTGGCATGGCAGCAAAACAATGTACTGCTAAGGGCAAGGGAAGCAGCAAACATATTTTAGCCTCATACAACTCTACTTGGAAAAAATCCAAGCTAGGTAACCCTTTTACAAGCTTTTAATTGCAGTAGAGTGGTGCGTTCAATAGGGCTAATGTTTTGTTACGTCACCAAACATGACAATAAAAAGTGTATCTGACGTTAGCTGTTGCTGCACATACCCCCGGTCTCTAGTCTGCGTACAATGAGCGGCATTGACTGCTTACACTGAAGTAGCCAGTTCAGGGGATGTGACTGAGTAAGGCAGGTGAATGGGCGTGACCTTGAGACCGCGGCTCAACCCCCCCGATCACTACTGTGCGGACTCTGGCTCCATATGTGTAAGATGGCAGCATCCGTGTGAAGGATATTTTGGCTCCTTTTGGCGTAGCATGTGGAAATGCGTCGTTCATCTTTATATACAGTCTGTGGTCGGCACCTTCTGGTGAAATTATGAATCGGTTTCACGCCTGTTCAAACATGGTTCTAACCAGTCATATGCAGTTTGCTTTAAGTGTCAGAAAGATTCCACAGTTTGCTTAGTGTGACCTCATTTAAATAAGATGTTATTTAATTTACATAGAAAACACCCCTTACAATATAACTACACCTTTGATACTCATCTCTCCGCCCAGCTGCATGCAGCGCTTGAGGAAAAATATAAGTTAGTCTTTATGAGTGGAGAAACATGGGAATAGGCCTCGCGATCGGTCTGTGTGCATATCGTCAGCTGAACCACATGCAGAAAAATCAGGCCTTTTGTATCAGTTTGTCACATTTCAGTTCTAGGTCAAATTTCACCATTTCTTTGTGTTATGTTACATTTTACTATCGCCTTCAGTTGCAAACATACAACCCCAATTCCGAAATAGTTTGGACGAAGTGTAAATTGTGAATAAAATCAAAATGCAATGACTTTCAGATCACATGAGCCAATATGTTATTTAAAATAGAACATAGATAACATTTCAAATGTTGAAACTGAGACATTTTACATTTTTATCCACAAAATGAGCTTATTTCAAATTTTCTGGCTGCAACAGGTCTCAAAAAAGTTGGGACACAGGCAAAAAAGGGCTGAAAAAGCAATTAATATGTAAGAGAATCAGCTGAAAGAACATTTAGCAAGTAATTAAGTTAACTGACATCAGGTGTGTAACGTGACTGGCTATAAAACGGATGTCTTTGAGAGGCTGAGTCTCTCAGAAGTAAAGATGGCCAGAGGCTCTCCAAGCTGTGAAGACTTGCGTAAAAAAATTGTGGAAAACTATAAAAACAATGTTCCTCAACGTCAAATTGCAAAGGCTTTGAAGGTCTCCTCATCGACAGCGCATAACATCATGAAAAGATTCAGAGAAACTGGAAAAATCTCTGTGCCTAAGGGACAAGGCCGAAGACCTTTACTGGATGCCCGTGATCTTCGGGCCCTCAGACGCCACTGCATCACTCACCGGCATGATTCTGTCATTGACATTACTAAACGGGCCCAGGAATACTTCAAGAAACCACTGTCTGTAAACACAGTCTGCCGTGCCATCCATAGATGCCACCTAAAACTCTATCATGCAAAAAGGAAGCCATTGTTGAGCATGATCCAGAAGCGTAGCTGTGTTCTGTGGGCCAAGGCTCATTTAAAATGGACTGTAGCAAAGTGGCAAAGTGTCCTGTGGTCAGACGAGTCCAAATTTGACATTCTTGTTGGAAATCATGGGCGTTGTGTCCTCCGGGCTAAAGAGGAGAAAGACCACCCTTCCTGTTATCAGCGTTCAGTTCAAAAGCCATCATCTCTGATGGTATGGGGATGCATTAGTGCATTTAGTGTGGGACACTTGCATGTTTTAAAAAGCACCATGAATGCTGAAAGGTATATAAAGGTTTTAGAGCAACATATGCTCCCCTCCAGACGACATCTATTCCAGGGAAGACCTTGTGTATTTCAGCAGGACAGTGCATAACCACATACAGCAGCTATTACAACAGCATTTCTTCGTAGTAGAAGAGTCCGTGTGCTGAACTGGCCTATCTGCAGTCCTGATCTTTCACCGATTGAGAACATTTGGCGCATAATTAAATGAAAAGTCCGTCAAAGGAGACCCAAAACTCTCCAGCAGCTGGAAGCCTGTATTAAACAAGAGTGGGATCAAATTCCAATAGCTAAACTCAAGAAACTTGTCTCCTCAATGCCCAGGCGCCTCCACTCTGTGTTAAAAAGAAGAGGGGATGCTACACCATGGTAAACAGGCCCCTGTCCCAACTTTTTTGAGACCTGTAGCAGCCATCAAATTTGAAATGAGCTCATTTTGTGGATAAAATTGTAAAATTTTTCAGTTTCAACATTTGCTATGTTATCTCTGTTCTATTGTGAATAAAATACTGGCTGGAGTGATTTGAAAGTCATTGCGTTTTGATTTTATTCACAATTTACACTTTGTCCCAACTATTTCGGAATTGGGGTTGTACATGCACAGACAACTCGTTTGAGTTATGCGATATAACTATTCATATCCTTTGCGACTGTGGTGATTTAGATAACTGGGAGAAAACACAATGAGATTCCAACTATCCACCTGGAACTACGATGCTGTGGTAACTGGTGAGCTGTGCTAACTATTGTCTGCAACTGTTGATTAGCACTGAAAGAAAATAAAACTAATGACCATGTGATATTGCTATGGTAGCTTCAGCTATATCTATGCAACACAATTCAAGAGTAGCGTAAGCAAATAGTCCACATGTAAATGATATTTTTGCAAAGCACATCAGTGCTGCTGACAGTCTTAGTTGTGCCAATAAACCCTCCAAACCCCCACCTTCAATAAACACCTGAAATTCTCGTCAGGTCTACAGATGAATCAATTGCATTTCTAATCCTGTTATTAACCCAGAATAATTAATCCTGCAATTAATCCCGTTATTAATCCAGAATAATTAATCCCATTAGGTCAGTTTGCGGCTCCCTGGCTGTGACCTGTACGTACAGGCTCTTCCCCCAATGAAAAGGCCCTTTAATGATGAGGAGAGATGGGTGACATTTTGGATCTAATTAAGCACAAAATCTGTGAATAAGAGGTCCTGTTATTCTTCTGCAGCAGGCAGTACCTTTCACTTTCAAATCCTGTTTTTCTTCCCCTGACCTCAACAGCCGTCTTACAATTTGATATAAGCAAATGAGGCACTAGATCTTTCTATCTTTTCCAATGCTCATCTGCTAAGAAAAGTGCTAGCTTCAATTTACAATGCTGGCCATCAGTAAAGCTAATGGAGGATGCAGCCCCTTAAGCGGCTTGGTTTTATAGGGAGAACAGACAGCGTTGTTTGTCGATGTCTCAAGCTGTGATACTTTGTGTTGCGCCCTGGGAGGAAGTTGTGACCGGAGTAACCTAATTGCGCTGTCCTTATTTAATGACCTCACCGATTTGTGCTGTCCTTATTTAATGACCTCACCAGGCATTGATCAGTGTGGACTTGAGGCTTTCATTTCATTGATTTCTGCTTTGCTTCCCATCAATTTAATACTTAATGCATTTACCTGGCATATTGCTTCTCATTGTAAATGCTATTGAAAATCTACTTTAATAAAAAAATGCCAAAAGAGAAGGGGGAAAAATATATGTATATGATCATCTTTGTTCATGGAGTCAGTTTCTTTTTTTAATTGGCCACTTGAGCACAGCAACAGTAAATAGATGTTGTATTTCAAATACAATATTATGGAGAACGGGGCTGTAATCAGAATGTGTCATGGGGCAGCCTTTGACTTACAGTTCAGTTGTTTTTTTGGATATCTGAAGCCTTTGAAGAGCTGTTTCTTCCCAAGAATTTCTTTCAAAACAATTTGAAAAAGTTGTAGAATTTGGTTTCTCTCAATAATCAGTGTGATTATTTGATAGATTATTCAGTTGAGAAGATTTTAATCACATTTGGGATTGCACCTTCAGGGCTTAAAGGGATAAAGGCCATTTCGGTAGGCCTTGTGTTGAATAATTTGTGAAGATTAAGAGACTTGAGTTCAGATTTGTGTTCTGCTTCTTGCTGATACAAATGCCCCTTCTTACAGATCCCTTTATTCTAATGTGCCTTAGATTTTCAATAACTTCTCTGCAGCCCAGTCATTCTTCCAAACTTCTCTCCTCTGTTTGAAGACCAGCAGAGGAGTTTCTGCGTAAACTCTTTCAAAAGGAGCACATATATTGGCCAATGTGTGCAGATCTGTGTGGAGAGAGTCCTGCCGCCCTGACCACTCCAGTGTGCGGGACTCTGGAGTCCCTGTGGTGTCGCTCAGTGCTGTTTGACCCCACCTCTAACCCTTTGTTAGGAGTGGGCGTGTCTTTGACCGCTGGGACAGATGAGTGGCAGGGATTTGGGCGGGGGGTCAGCCCGTGCTAACGCGGTTATTGCCATGCGCCCGCTCCTTAAATGGTGGGGTGAAGAGTCGCTCCTGCGTTCTCCTGAGTGTGTTATGACTGTAGCATGGAGTCACGCACACACACATTTCGCTGGAGGCGTCATGCAGGTACGTTCAGTGTCTATGAGTTTAAATGTTCTCTTTTTTTTTTTTTTTGCGATGAACTTTCTCTGCCATATTGACTGTTAATTAGGTTTAATAAAAGGCCTCAATACAAACTACGCTATAGAGTACTGTCCTTCAGGCATGCATTTGAAAATTCAAAGTATACTCTTTCAGACTGAAACAATTCGCAATGTATCTGTGGGAATAAAGGTTGACTTGCTGTTTAACCTTTTTAAGGCAGTTTTAGAATCACTTTATCAAAGTTGTTAGTCATTTTTTCAAAAGCTTCTTTTCAGTTAGCTGTAAAGATTCTTGGAGCAGCACTAAGTATTTTATGAAGCGCAGTCCAATCATATATTTGTGATCTAGTGCGTTATAAAGGGTTAAATGTGCAGAATTAGCTTTGCAGATTTCCTGCTGTGTTCCCAAATTACTGTATGTCTTCTTGGGATATCCTTGTATCAGAGCCAAGTACAAATGCTCACTCAATTTCACTACTAAAGCAGAGAGCATGGCTTTGAAGCAAAGCTAGCACCGCTTACATTAATGTCATGGACAATGCTTGAGCTGATACTGTGAATCTAGATTCTATGGAACACTTTAGAAATACCTGTGGTCTCTTAATTCTAATTTGTAGTATAGTGCATTAGTTTAACATTGAAATATTTCCATTACTTTGTTCATCATTTGCTGTGCAAGCTGAGATATATTTTAGATTTTTGTCATTTGCATTTTTATGGATGCTATGCACAAAAAATACAGTTTCCATTACATCTGTGAAGTATTTCCTCACGTGCTGGTACTTGTTTTATTTAAAAGTAAAAACACTTTGCTCTTGTATTGATAAACGCTGCTGGTAAATTAGGGAGCCCATCTAATCAGAAATCCTGTGTTATTCAACCCGTCTGTCATTCCGGCTTGTTACAGGTGGTGGACAAAATATCTGAAGCTCCCTTGAAAATGGTTTTAACTTCAAAGTATCTAACGCTCAAGTAAAAAAGCATCTTACACATGACTTTCCTATTAATTTGAACAGTAATTAGCTGCAGGCGTCTGCTTCCAAAAGCTTTAACCAGCAGTACTTTGCTAGGCAAGTCTCCAAAGAGAGATTTGAGCACTAACAGAGTTCCAAAGGAGCTAAAAAGTTGATGCCCAAAGTATAGGTGCTGATCCACAAAAACTGCAAAATGACAACAGAGACTGTGGCCAAAATTCTGACAAAATACACTACCAGTCAACAGTTTGGACAGGCTTTAGCTGTTTTTTAGTTCGGTTTCTTTGGTGAAATTTGAATGTTTAAACCTCGGAAATGGTCTCAAATAGCTGAAAGTTGGAGATAAATATTCTGAAGTTAAAAAAAAAGAATAATGCATTTCACTGGATTGAGCTCAAAATTTCAGATTGATAAAAAATCCAAACTAGAAAAATGAAGACGACCAAAAATTCATTCCATTTTCAAAAATGTAAATGAAAATCGATCTAATTTTGGAACTTCGTGTGGGTTATGAAGGAGCAAAGTACAAGTTCATCAGAGCTGTGGAATGTCTACATTTATACTGGTGTGAATTTCAGAACTGTATGACTGTTCTCATCGAGAGAATTATATGTGTCCTCAGCGATAATGATTGCAAATGGTGGGTAATCAAAGGTGTTTTGTTCCTTTTTCTAATCTCTGCTTGTTTAAAAATGTATTTCTATCCAAACTGAGGACTAAACTGGGTGCCCAACAACAAATCACTCCAGCAGGAAATGAAGAACTGCAGCTACTGGTCAAAACTCTTTCACTGGGACAGACAGGCAGGATAGTTGCTAAGAACTACAGCTCAAAGTCACTACAGCATTGAGTCAATCCATATCTCATCCAGTCTTGACAAAAACAGTACACTGTGAGTGTCAAAAAGCTGATACTGATTGCAGTGTTTTTAGTGGTCCCCTGTATGTCCTTAAAGCAAATTCTAAGACTTGGGAAAAATGTCAGTATTCAGGGGTGGGTGTAATATTGTAGAGGGACACCACTTTTTATGTAAGCTATCTCACTCTTTCTGCCTCGCTGGAACACACAATTATCTCTCTTTCTTCCTCTCTGTCACTCTTCTTGAACTCCAAATTTCTCACTCCTCTGTCACTCAGGGCCACGTTTCATGAAGCGCTTGCAAGCCCAAAGACCGTCGTTGACCTATCGCTACTCCAGAACAGTGTTTCTCGAAGCCCTCGCAGGGTGAGCGAGGAGTCGCAATGGCCGCAAAGTCTGCGCATCCAAAATACCGCTCGCAGACTGCACTCAAAAAAATGAAATGTTAGAAATGTTAGATTTACTTAATAGTGTTATGTCAGCTGGTTCCATAAAACTGAGTTAAGTACATTCCACTCAATGCAATGAATTAAATTGGCAAAAAATGTTAGAGGTCAAATAAAGGTTACGCAAAGCAATTGCGTGAAACCAGTTGACATAACACTATTAAGTAAATCTAACAAAATCTAACACATCAATTTTTTGAGTGGGCCTGTGACGGGATCGAGATTAGGTCTTTTCCCGTGGCACGAGAAAATGGCAGCGCTGTTGCTCCGGCAAGAAGATTGCTGGCAACAAATGCAGCGAGACCGCATACTCTGTGATTGGCCGTAACCGTCTGGAACTAAGTGATGAGGAAATCATATCAAAATACAGGCTTCAAAGACATGATTGCTCTATCCTTCTGTTGGTTTGGACTCTGTAACAGACAATCTCTCTCTCTCTCTCTCTCTCTCTCTCCTCCCCCCCTTCCCTTTCTGACACTCTGGAACACACAATATCACCTTTGGTTGGTCTGGAGCGCTCAATCTCTCACCCTCTTTGTCACTCTGGAACACACAGTTTCTCTCTCTCTCTCTCTCTCTCTCTCTCCTTGTCGCTCTGGAACACAATTTCTACATCGCTCTTATTCTGGCACACTCAATCTCCCTCTCACTAGCAAACATCAACATATTCCTCTCCCATTTATAGTAAATGGTCAGGCGATGAGAAGTACCCTCAAATGTTGCAGAATTTTCAACTACTATTTATTTATGCATTTATACATACAGACATGCATACTTGTGTAAGCTGGTGCGCTCGGAGGGAGCGCTTGTGACAGTGTGGGGTAATGTAGCGTGCGAGTGCAGTCATTGCTGAGGTGACAGTGTCCGCTGCTGGCAAGAATAATAACTGCATAGTCTCGGCAGAACCTGCCGTCTGTCTTGCGCTCGCGCGCTGTGGAACGTAACGTGGCTGCCCAGGAGCGCTAGCTGCCGTGGAAAATTGACACAGTCGGAGAACCCGTCTCTGCTGACAGTTCCGTATTTTAATCAGCATCAGAATAAAAGTATTTTCCTCATCAGCGTATGACCACGATTCATATAATTTTTAATATTTGTTTGTACGCAGGTGTCCACGTAACCTTAGGTAAACAATAGCTGTTCGATAGCAATTGCAACGTATTACCGTCGTCATAATAATAATAATAATAATAATAATAATAAACAAGCTTTAAAATTATTACCATTTCGTCTGTGATACAAATGGCTGTGATGTTGCCGTTACGATCTCAATGCAGACGTGATATAAGGCATTTTAAAGGCTCCAGGATAACTGGAGCTTTACACATTTGAATTCACCGTGCAGAAGTGTGCTGTTTGACAGATGCGCCTCTGTCGCCAAGAGCGAGATATTTCATTGCCGGGACAAACAGTAGATGGCTCTCTTGAGTTTTTATATTTTGCCTGTGATTGAGTTCTAAAAATGATATTCATCTAAATTAGAAGCTACCGAAGGTACAGCGCCTTGCATTGAACACAGCACGAAGTTCTCGCATGTTCATCCCGAATCTCATCGCCGTCCATTGGCTGCCGTATGTTACGTGAAACCTGTGGATAAGTGCAGTTTGACCATCAGGATAGTACGGTGATTTATGTCAGTAATTATGCAACAGTATGACAGTCGCCATGTATTTATTGTGCAATTTTAGCCTGTGCGTCTCGGGTGTGCAAGTCCGGCAATATCCTTTGGCTGTGTGAGTGCTCGGCGCGGGTACCGCCTGCGCGTGCCGCGTGCCTTGAATGCAGATTGGGGAGGCGCTGGCCGTGGTGCTGAAGTCAATTCTTTACTCTCGCGGACGAATCCTGTGATTTGAGCTTGATGTCTTGTAATAGATTTCCGGAACTCTATGTTACATCTAAAAACCCCTTAAACCTTAAGTCTCAGTTGTAATGTCCATTGTAATGTCAATCAAATTGCAATGCACTTGCCATGTATTTCCCCATTTTAACAATATCATGCCTATATTAACAATGTGAATAAAAATCCAGCTACACTACATTATTCATTTATACGGAGTGCATTGCATGCATGCATTACATAGATGATTAACATATGACCTAGTAAATAGGTGCAATTCTCGTGGTGTTAACATTGGAAAACGTATTGAGATTAAATTTGTCCTTGCAGGCGGTTCAGTGTCTGTATACTGCTGCTTTATTATCGAGGCTCAAAAAGCGTTGTTTGTGCCACCGGTTTGGGTTAATATGTAAGTCGGCGTCCGTAACAACGCCCTGCGCTGTAGGCACTGAACATTCCCGGCGTCTGTCTGTTATCGCAGCTGAGCGGGGGCGTTAGTTCTCACACCGCTGAAGCAGTCATACAAGTGTTGAATTTTACTACCAGCTCATAGCGACAGTCAAGCAACAGTGAAGCTGCGGATTTTCGGGTGCTATTTTCCGAAAAGAAAAGTGGCTTTCTGTCCACTGAAGTCGCTCATACTTGTTGATGTGTGGGATACGTAGCGCTATACATTGAAGCTGGCAGCTGTTGCCTTTTTTGTGTGGCTGTAGCAGAAGATTCGACGAACAGAATGTGGCTGAGCTTCTATACGTGTTTACTCCTTTAATTGCTTCTTTCCGGTTACGTTTCGCTTGATTTCCAGTTGATTAGATGGTGAAAATGCAGAAACATTTCATGTTCCTTCCGGTCGTGAAGGCGTCCTAAGTTCATTTATTTCTGTGTTGCTGTCACACGGCGTAGACGTCATCTTGACAAGACTCCGCTTCGGTTAGATTTTTTTTTCTTTGAATCTACAACTGCTGTGTTTTCTTCATCAGGAAAATAGAAATCTCCGTTTCCCGTGCTATCCGCTCCTGGTGTGAAACGAATGGGGTAATTAAGGAAAATATTCTGAAATAGTCATTGAGATCTATTCTCGGAAGTTTTTTGAATAAATAAGCGGTATGACCTGATGCTAAGTTATTAAATATCGGTGATGTGAGTTCCTGCAATTTTACTCAACTTGTCAAAAGGATGTGCTCTGGTATGATACATAAAGATTTGATTGAAATGATCAGTTTTAGGAGAAGTGTGGCGGATTGATTATATACTTGAGGAATATGTGAGCTGTAACACGCAGTTTCACAGCCCCACCTGGGAGACGGGCGGACGTCCTTCACGAGTGATAACTGTAAGAAAATTGCTTCGGTTTGTTTTGGTGCCTGATTGCGCGCTCCAGGGGTGAGTACTGCCCTCCAGCTCGCTGAGTTCTGCAACATTTCCGACCCCTTCAACAAAAAGGAGAGGAAAAATGGAGAAAACCGGGACCGAATTGATTTTTATTTGAGACTTGATTGTGGTTAAACAGAATTCACGCATTTCAGCAAGACAGTTGCAACAGGATCGAAATTTAAATATGACGGTATGACAATTAGTCGTTTTCCCAGTCTTGATAAGTTTGCTTTACGCGAGGGGTGTTTCCCTCGGAACAGTATGATATAGTGACGGGGTATTGTAAATGTTGTATTTCTGCTTATATTTAAACGATGATAATACATTGCTCCTCGTGTGGATTAAGATGTAGTTACTGGACTTGGTCGAAATATAGTCTGTCTATTCGTGTTACTGACATACCAAGGAGCATCTAGCCAGAACAATGGGACAGTAGCAAAGCATCGGGCTGAAAAGGTGGCAGTGTGTGTCGTCTGTGCTTCGTGTGCGGAGGTAAACAGTGTTTTCATGAGACATGGCAGCGGCTATCGCCAGCGGTTTGATCCGGCAAAAGAGGCAGGCTCGCGAGCAGCACATAGACCGGCCCTCAACCCACAGGCGCCGAAAGAGCCCCAGCAAGAACAAGGGACTGTGCAACGGGAACCTGGTCGATATCTTCTCTAAAGTGAGAATCTTCGGCCTTAGGAAGAGAAGACTACGGCGACAAGGTGTGAGCGCGGTACATCTAAGCACAATGCACTACATTATTACATTTTAATGTGCACCAATGAACAAACCTGTTTCGCAATCAACAGTCCAACCGTAAATACCTCATTAACAGGACAAATACGTGCTTCCCGCTGTAGCCTTGTATTCAGTATAATTAAATGCGCTATGACATTGATTTATATGGTGGTGAAAATGATAGATGTTTTACATTTTATGTCTTCAACTATCAGTAGCTGCATGCGTAATCTTAAATCGAGGTGTGGCTGGCACAGATATTCGTGCAGAACGAAAAATTCGGTCTTGTACTTATACTGAGGATGGGAATAATCCGACTGTTCTTGCACTGGGACTTCCAGCTCGCGCGATTCTTGCGCGTTCCAGCTGTTCATGTTAAGATCAGAGTAAGCCGCTGAGCGTCTTGCGCCAAGTGACAGTTCACTGATTAGTTCCCTCTATTTCTCGAGACAGCATGTAAAATTGACACAGTGTATTGCTAAGCATCACCATAGATCGGTTTGTAATTCACTTGCACTGTCGAATCGCGCATTTATCACCGGACACACAAATTGGCTAAGATGCCATGCCGTGTAAAAGGTCAATATTTCTTACTCTGAAACGCAGAGCTTTCAATCACACTGTCAATGAGTTATTTCCGTTTTATGCTCAAGAAAACCATGTGCCGTCGGTTTTTTTTTTCTTGTGGGCAATTCAAAACGCACAATTCAGCATTTGACCTGCGAGCCAACATTTATTATACATGTAGGTTGACAAAAATTAACATTGCATCAAAGGTAAAAATGTATCCGTCCTCGTCTGCATTTTGAAATTACATTAAGTATTGTGTCCCTTTTTGGTGTATGATTCACGCTAGAGAACATGCGTTTCAGTGCATGATTCTGTCTGTCAGCAGGTGCCCAACTTGTTGCGGATGTGTTACCCTCTAGAATGACCGATTTTCTTGTTAAAGCTCACAGTAAAACGATAGAGGTTTGTTTAACACCTTACATTTAACATTCAGGCCAACTGGTCTCATATGCACGCCGTACCCTATTATTAACACCCTACAATTAACTGTGCCGACTCCATTTTAAGCAAATCTGTCAGTGCCTGAGTCACATGATCCATTATTTATGTTATAGCTCCCACGAGTCGCTGAATTAAGAGCTATTAGTGTTCATAAAATGTATTCAGAACTTCATTTTTATTGAAAAACAATCATAAAAATTAAATCTACCTCATGGAATGTAAATTTACGTTTTTGTTTTGCTGTGATTATTATTTTTGGTATTTTCTCCATGTTCCATCATATCGGTTGTGCCAAAATGCCACGCCCCTGATTTTGGACACGTGCATTCATGGAAATGCTGGTTTCCGTCATAATTTGTTCAAATTTTATTATGTCTCACGGTACTGACATCTTCGTATCCGTTTTCTTTGGTTATGATGATAGGCCTAATAACTGAATGGCTTACACTGGCTAGAAAATCACGCACTTCATGAAAGCGGCCAAGAGTTAATCACGCATTTCATATTTCCGAGCGACAACTTTATCTATTAACTACACAGTAGCGTGTGATAAATGTGTTTTTGCTTGCGTGAACCTGACAGGCATCTGGCGCTCTAATATAAAACGTCAAACACAAAAGATGAAGATAAAAAAAAAAATACAGGACAGACCTTCAGATGACTGAGCTATTTCACGTGGAATGTCGATATTTTGACTGAAAGAGACACTGTTTAATTGATAACTCAGTTGTTTGTCAATGATGGTAAATGGTGGTAATGCGAATGATGGTTAGATGCAATGAAGTTCAGGACAACACGTTTCGTGTTGATTGAATTATGGCCGGCACAAATTAATGCTTTCCTAGCTGACAGGTGGACTTTGGAATGATATACTCGTGGCAGGCATTAAGGATTGGCATTATGTTTACTCCATTAGCAGACACACATGTCAACAAGGGAGCTTTATGCTAAAAATGGAAGATAAAAATGCCACTGATGCCAGAAGTACTCTTGGAAGTAGATAACCCTCAGACACTTGTTACCAACAAACTCATGTTGTGCCCATTTTAGTTTGACTGCTGAACTTCATCATTGCCTTTGGATATTCAGAGATGTTCAAAGATTTTTTTAAATTGCCACCAGTCACAACAATTGGCTAAATTGACCTAGCAAGGTTGGAATTTTATCAAATTAGAATATTGAGGCGGACTAAGGTTCACTGAAGTATGTTATTTTGTCGTCGTTAATGGATGACGGGAAGCTAATTACACTGCAGGGCAAATGCAGACGAGTTTGAGAGCTTTTTTTTCCAACGATTTGTGGGTTTGCGCCTCTTCTGGGAGCCACATCATTAATTTCCTCATTCACCTGAGCCTGAGAAAATCTTTAGCCAGCCATTTTATCTCCGGCCATGAGGACCCTCAAGAGCCTGTCTTTCAGAATGCCTGGCCCATCTTCTGCATGCGCCTGTAAATGTGAAGGAGGAATAATAGGCCCTATGGAGGGGCTTTGTCCAACACTGCCACCCGTGCACATCAGTCCACCACAGGAACCCTGAAAACGCCAGCATCACCTGCCGTGTCTCGTGCAATTAAGTCATCAGAGGAAGGATAGCTGTGCTCATCTCAGGCACTTCACAGCTGAAAACACAGACTGGGTGGAGGAATCCTTTGTGTAAAGGCAAAACAACACAACACCAGAGAGAGAGCAAGCATTTCACCCAGTAAGTCATGTATTACAATGCACAGGACCTCCACTGAAAACAAGGGCTTTCTTCAGACTTGTGCGTAATGAGCTGGAGGACAGAGGCCTGGAGCAGCAGTGCTGTAGTGTTTTTGTGTGAAGAAG
The DNA here is from genome assembly GCA_029692085.1 of Gymnothorax javanicus. Lineage (NCBI taxonomy): Eukaryota > Metazoa > Chordata > Actinopteri > Anguilliformes > Muraenidae > Gymnothorax > Gymnothorax javanicus. Next base: position 54,186,798 of record CM056205.1, on the reverse strand, counting down.
AACCGGAAATCTCTCTAATTGCCGCTTTCTTATTGACGGCGATGCTGTCTTTTCTCTTCTGATGGTGTTTTCGTCAACCAGTATGATTAACGCTGCAAATAAAATTCTGGACACTTTTACACTGTTACAAACTGGCACTTTTTTTTGCCAGTTATTTTAACTGTAATTTTACAATCAGTTTATAACAGAGGTTTTGTTTATGTTAACTGTAAACCACAGTTAAATGCGCGCAGGACTCTACTTACAGTTAAATTAACGCATTGTCTCCTTGATATTTTAACTGTTAAATTCAGTCAATTTATAACAGTGTAGATACATTGTTGAGTTTATGTTGTGTATCAATTCTGATTCAGCACTGTGAATGGGATTAAGAAACTCCTCAGCTTGTCATCTCTCTTAAAATCACCATCACATTGTGTGTGTTAGATTGATGGAGAATTGAATGCCATCAGATATCCGAATATGAATGTTTTTAGCATGTAACGTCATGACAGGGTCTCATGAAAGGATGGCAGATATTTCTGTCTTCATCCATTTCTGAAAATTGCAAAAAAAAAAAAAAAAATGTGATTATATATCTCCTCAGGAAGCCATACAACAATCCTGTCTAAAAGAGTATAAGTTATTCTTTAAATAGCACGAGACATCACTCCAAATTGGCTAACTTCACTAGACTTCTTTACTGATGCCGACTGTAGATAAATAAGGTAGCTTATGTTATGTGCTTATGAATTTAAGAGCTCTGGGCATTTCTTGAGATGTCTGTTAACATGAAAGTTGTTAATGTCACCTAAGGGCAGTGAAAGTGAGTAACTTCTAGTCAAGTTTACCTTTATACCAGCAGATTCCTTATAAGATTCTCTGAGTTTCTCCTTGATTTGTAAATGTATGTAATTCCTGCAGATTTAAAAGGAAAAAAATGATGTCACCCATTGCTGTAAAACTGGAAAATTAGGGATAGAGGCTTCAAGGTTGCAAAATAGTGCCCTAATAGTAATGCAATCCAGCAGCTCCCCTTATCGTGCCACACCTCACTATTAGAGTTCTGCCGTAATACCTCTTGAACATTGAATTTATTTTCTGAAATTTGCATATATAGTGCATTTGTGATTTTTAAATCATATTTTGTATGGAGCATTCCTTGTTCTTTATAGTGTGTGATATTGAAATAGGCTCGGTATCAGATGTCTCGCCAAAAAGGTAAATTATGTACACCATCAAATCCTTCTGCTTTGTACGAAGCATTTATTTCGGCAAGGAAATCAGAAATATTTTATCCCATCTTTATCTTAGAGGTCGAATGTAATTCTCAACCCGCATGACCAGATGTCTGACTGTGCTGTTCTGTCTGATGTTCAGGCATTTCCTTAATGTGAATCAGTGGTTTCCTGAAGGGCAAATGATGGCTGTCAGTGAGATCTGCTGTTGAGGGCAATGTAATTAAATATTCTTCCAGACATCCCCGCTAAAGAGTGAGCTGGTTAGCGAGGAACGCGGTGCGTCCCCGCCATGTTCCATACTGAAAATTGCTCTTCCTTCATATCCCTTGAGTCACGGGGATTTGAGTGAGAATAAGGCTTAGAGTGGAATCGGGGTCTGCTAGCTTTAGAGAAATCAAGTGCCAAATCAATAGTAATGAATAGAGAGCATGCGTGTTCAGAGCCTGTGGTATAGATGTATATGCAAAATTTGTTGGCCTGTCGGGGCTTCTCCTAGAGAGAAATCAACTTGACCTTGCTGCGACTGCACTGGATGATCCCCCTGTATTGACTCGTGCATTTCCACATCAGGCATGTAGCAGGAGCTTTTCCGAGAGGCTGATTTCCTTTAACATACAGTTCATTTGCGCCTCTCGACTTTTATTGTCCTGAAGTAATGAATGTTTTGCAGATAACTAAAATGGACAATGACAGTGCCCTACGTGGCAAAGCAACGTTATGGCTTTTGAGTTATAAGCTAATTTCCCGCCAATTATGCTGCTGTGCCAGCCGCTTTGCATTCTGATGTATGTTTGACCCATTGCTGAAGATATTTCAATATGTAGGTCTCAAACGGGTCAATAACTGACATTCATGCGCAGCTAACTAGTCAAGTCAAAGAAGCTGGTGAAATGAGCCCACGCATGTTTACCGTGGATGCAGTTGGTTAAGCGGACCACTAAATGTTACATCTCATGGAATGCCTCGGTATTGAGCGACTACCGCATCTGACATTCACATCTGAACTATGGCTACGTTCCCTAAATGGAAGAAGCTATTCGCCCCGCGGCGGCTCATCGCGAAAGATCAAAGAGCGGGGCGGATTATAAAATAAAATCTCTTATTGGCCCAACCGCGGGACAAATAGCAGAAGTGTTTCTCTTCTCCGCCCCACCGCGGTGCGAATAGCAGAACTGCTTCCTTTGTCTGCCCAACTGCTGGACAGATTGCCGATCTCTTTCCCCCAGTTCACCCCGCTGCGGGGCGAATAGCCACTTCCTTCATAGATATTGAAACTATGCACTACACTTTGAGTTATTGGCTACATTCGTCCCCACTAAAATACATTATTTACAGCTATAGAATTACCTTTGCGTGATAAGCTTGGGTTGTAAGATCCTCTGAACATGCATCCTAGAACTCCACCGGGATATCCTCTTCACAAGAATGTTTGATGGATATGAACAATGAGCCCCGCACTTTTGCCCCTGTAAATCCCGGGTTTGTTTTAGAAAGAGCGTTTGAAAATCTCGGTAGTTTTTTCACACGCAGTTGAAAAAAAATATTTTGGCACCTGGTCTGAACGACCAGTGGTTCCAACTAAAAAAAATGAAACTGAAACATGTCTGTTTCATTGAAAAACGTAACGAAAGAGAGCATAATTCAGATGAATGAATGGACTTCATGTAAAATAATGTGGGACATAGTCGGTCTGAATAAGAGTTTCGCCGAAATACCCGAGATGTCATACTGGCCGTGGTTTTGAGTCATGAAACAATCTCAAATAAGCGTATGTATCTGTGGTCATATCTACGTGCGCATTTCATCCTTCTATTACCCCCCCCAGAGGAAATACGAGGTTCAAGACGGTGATTTTCGACATTTCAGCGCTAACATTTATTAAAACGCGTTTTTCGTTTGAGACAGACAGCAGGTGTCATTTGTACATAGGCTACGCGTGTATCAGAGACCGAGTTGCTTGATATGAGAAGCTGCGCCGCGAGCTCCGGGAAAACCTCTCTCTCTCTGCCCTGGTGATTCCCTTCTTTTCCATGGTAACGGGAGCGGCGATGGCTGGTATTTTTCTTTATGAGCTGGAAAAGCCCCTCTCGTCTTCCAGAAGCGCAAAACTGGGTCAATCACACGTGTTTTAGTCTGCAGCTGCCACGCGCGTCACCTCCCCTTGTCTAGCAGCTCCTCCTTATGCCGAATCCGATCGTCTGTTTTAACGTGCAGTTTTAACAAAATCGAATACTGTTGTTCTGAAGAAAGTCTCATATAGGAAGTACATTCTGTTATTAATTTATGAGTCATCGTTGTCAGCCTCACTTACGAGTTAAATAATAAATGCCACTTGCACATGATCAAATTTTACCTTTGATCTTGATTTTTTTTCCCCCTCATAGTCCCGAAAATTAATGAGTTTGGCCTATTTTATCAATTTGCAAATCTTTTGATTTTTTTGTGTTCCTGCACTTGAAAATGATATTTATCTTTGGAAGGATACATTTCAAACCATATAAGACTCGTTGGCCAATAATTGTAAAAGCCCACCTCTGATGGAAATTCGTCGAAAATAAGACCCTTAAGTAATACTGGTTACCTCCATAACTTTACTACAACTTCAAAACTCTAAAATAGTTTTAATTTTTGCTCCTGAACTTGATGCTTTAATGCGGGATTACTTTGGCAATTACTTAAACTTATGAATTACATTCTGTTGGAAAAAGAAGTGGGTGCGGTGACCAGAACATTCATGTGGTCATCCAGTGCTTATTGGTCTATAGCCTACTGCAGAAAATGCAACCATTTTAATACGCATAAATTACATAAAAAGCAGTAAATTACATGTGAGTTGTTGAAATGAAAGACTGAGGTTGATCCTAAGTGGTGACATTCTAAAGTGTGCACGCTTGGCTGCCAAACCTTACTATCTGGATGATGAGAGACAATTAAAAAACACAGCAAATTTCGAGGCAAACCTGCGTTGTGCTCATGAAATTATCACGTATTCAACAACCACTTAAGGAGCCCATTAACCTCAATCCTTTATTCGCTACCTCCTTCTATGTAATTGTTTGTCACATTGTGCAACAAGGACAACAGCAAGGAGATTTTATTATTTTAAGCATCGGGCTGCTCTTGCTAGCATGAAGATAATCGAGAAGGTAAATAATCCTCTTACACATCAAAAGCACTTAATTAAGAAAATTAACAGCTGGTTAAAATTCTGGGATCGCTATTGTGTTTGGAACGGAAACCAACATAAACAGGGGTCTCCCAGTACTAAGGTTGAGAACAAGAACTGACTGTTGAATTAGCTGAGCTATTCATGCCACCTGCGCTATATTAATCATATTCTAAAGGTGAACTGATAAAGTGTGTAGCTCTGCAGTACATTGGGAATATGATGACAAATTATCAATGAAATGTCTGAATTTCTGGTCTGCAGCATGTCATATCTGGTTGTTCTCCGTATTTTTGCTGTTGCAGGTGGGATTGTTTTTCTCCCTGTGCTGTTGAACACGGTGAAGAGCTTTCCTTGTTTAGCTATTTCAAATCAGGGCTCAATCAGGGAGCAGGGTTAGCGTCTGGGGTAGATACCTGTGATCATTTGCCCCTGAGAGAGTGGCTGTGCTTGAATGGTAATAAGGGCAAAGTAAAGTGATGCTCAGAAGAACAATCAGTTTGGAACAGACTGCACAGCTCTCTCACACATTTCATCAGAATAATTATATGTAACCCTGTGGTGAACCGTCACAGGAATCGATTTAGCCTTCCCCACCTTCCTTTTCACATTGCTATTCAAAGTAATTAATTGATTCGAGAAAAACCTCCTCAGCGCGTCCCCCTGTTTGTACTCACCCAAGGAGATTGTATTCCATTAATTATTAATGGAGGCGGTGGGGATGGGTGGGATTTACCTAGCTTTGTGAGTATCTCAGCAACGGCAAGCAGCGTTTCCTCGGCGCACAGCCAGGTGCAGCTACGAGACCTCTGTGAGGAGGGCAGACAGGAGCTGGACCGCACACAGAGGCGTGAGGATGGGCCGGGATCGTGCTCATGCGCGTTACATTTATTCAGAATTGATTCATCCTGAATAAGACATGAGCCACACTGGCACAGAGCCGTCCAGCATTTGAAATATTCAGAGGTAAATTTATCTGACTAAATTAATCAATACGAGATAAATATTGACCTTTTATGCTGCAGTTCTGTACCCAATGGGGCAAAATGCAGATAATATTCATTTAAACACACTCCTGAAAGTAGAATCCCATACTTGAGTGACATCGCCCCCCCAAAGTGATTAAAATTAACATTCCAACATCATGACTCTCAGCTTTGCAGTGCTAAGCCATTCCTCATAGCTATGCCTTATGGGGATGATCTCCTGTTGGCTGTACCTTATTGGGTATGATTCCCTGTTTGCTGTACCTTATGAGGGATGATTCCATGCTAGCTGTAGCTTATGGGGATGATGCCCTGTTAGCTGTATCCTATGGGGGGGGGGTTGGGGTGATTCCTGTTAGCTCTACCTAATGTGCGATGATTCCATGCTAGCTATAGCTTATGGGGATGATCGCCTGTTAGCTATACCTTATGGGGGGTGATTCCCTGCTAGCTATTCCTTATGAGGGATAATTCCATGCTAGCTATAGCTTATGGGGATGATTGCCTGATAGCTATACCTAATGGGGGATGATTCCCTGTTAGCTATACTTTATGGGGGATAATTTCTCGTGAGCTGTACCATATGGAGGGATATTCCCTATGAGCCATACCATATGATTACATGTCCAAAACGTCCCTGACTGGGCTGGGATGTGAGGTATTTTTTGGGGCCTGAATTTCTAGTGGCGCATCACCCTTTCTGAAAGCTGCATAGTGCAAATTATATATGTTAACATGTATGATTATTGCGATCGTATATCATAAGGTATTGAATAAAGAGATAGTGAAGAGGGCCCCAAGATTATAGCAGGGAAAGTAATACAATACCTGCTTTCAGCTCAATATTACCTCCCATCTGCCAAGTAAATCATTTGAATGACTGAAAGGTTATGAGGAAATATTTGATTCTTTTTTACTGAGTGTTGTAGTGCAGGTTTTTCTGTGTCTGGATATAACTCTGGCGGTTTGGACTCGTGTTCTAGAGCAGGGATAAAAATGATTGGCTGAGCATTGGAGGAAAAATTCTTGGATTTGGATGTTATGACTCTGGTCTAGTGCTGGTACTCACATGAATGATGTTAATGCACAGGTCTGCTATATAATCTGGATATAATTAATAAATGATGAACAAGATGAATAAGGACTTGTTGACCAAATGGACCGTAATCGATACTGTGTGGTCCTAATTGACAAGGAAATTAAATTAACATTATATTCCCCTTTGTATTCTTATGATAATCTTGAGACAAAAACTTCTACATTTAATTTTTGAAATTCTGGCAGCAAATTCAAATAATAATTAACTTTACTAACTGTTGTTTGGCTCATATTTTGTGCTGTGATGAGCTGATCAGAGGTTGACGATTGCCAGAAGCTGCCTGCATGGATATATGTGCATCTTGTGGTCTAAATGTGGGTGGCTAAACACTGTGAACAATTTTGAATCACTAAAATGAAAACAGAATTGATTTTGGATTTATATTTAAAAATGAAATCACCTTTAATATATTAAATAGATTTGAGCTGCTGTAATCAAAGTAAAAAAAATGATAATTCATTAAGATTAAATGATTAAGTATGAACAAAGCAGTGGGCTATAGAAGGATTTGATCTGAAAATAGATACCAGGGTCTGAGTCAGTTCCATCCAGTCAGATTAAGAAATTAATTAAAATTCAGTTCTATAGCTGAAAAAAATCCTCATGCCTCATTTTTCTGATTCATTTCCTGTGTAGACTATACTGAAATGGCATTGTGCCTGAGTCTAACAGATATCGCTAATCTTTAATCAGCGCATGATCTCCTGTCTTAGGAAAATAAGGAGTCCCTTACTTAACCGCGCTTCAGGGTTGTAGCTGAATACCCAGACTGCACCAGGGTACTGCACCAGGGTACAGCTCCACCCACGGTCCTGCTGGTGCCACTGACGTGGTGAGGGGTGCAGGAGTTTGAAATCAGGAGTTTTTTGATTAAAAAAAAAAGGATTGCAAAAGGATTTCATTAGAATCATGCAATATTGTATCACATAATTGTCAGTAGCATAAACATTTTTATTACAATTTTGCTAGTTTTGGATAGGACGATGAGAACATGAGTGGAATTTGAGGGATGGAGGTTTTTTACTAAGACCTCCTGACGCTGTGGGGGTGTGTTTGTCTGTGTGTGTGTGTGTGTGTGTGTGTGTACTCAGGCTGAGAGGACACTGTCTGCCAGTAGTCTGTAGAGGCATATCAGCAGGATTCACACTGGCCTGTATGCGGGCTGGATATCTTCACTAAGAGAATCACTTCATTACCGGAAACGGTCTCTACATTTTATAACGGACTGATTGGAGTGGGTTAGATGCAGGGATAGACCCTGGATGGTTCTCCTGTCCATCACAGGGTGCAAACACTCTGTTAATGCCTGGAGTCTGTACTGAAATTGCACCATAAGCTGTGAAATTGTAACATATATATGTGCGACTGCTCTGGTCTCAGGTATTCATTCTCTCTCTGTCTGGTGATTAGCCTATGTTCTGGCAATGGCTCCAAAAGGTGGCGTTAGGTTTAAATTAATCACTGGCATACAGCGCTGAGCCTGAGATGCAGTTAGCCATTTGGATAGCGATCCCAAGCAGAAATGCATGACTTGGAGGGTGCATCACAAAGTAAGATTACCGAATCAGCTGGATACCCTAGAAAAACCCAGAACAGCTTGTGTTACTTAAGTTCATTTTCCATATTTGGGAGGGTTCCTGGTCTTATTCAGCGCAGTTATCCTGCTAACTCATAAATCCTGTTTTGAGCTTCAGGAACCTGGTCCATGTCTCTAACATATTGCAGATGTCCAACGGATAATCTTTAGCAATATATTTCTGTTTTTATCATTTACTATTTTGTGCCTTTATTTAATTTATTACTATTAACTATCTGTTAACTGTTACTGATTAATCGCTATATCACCTGAGAGATTTCAGCCCAACAGATGACATGACCTGTGACCAAGCAATTTTCAGGATCATATAAAGAGATGGAATGGCCTTACAATGGCCTCTAACGGTGTTCCATGGATGTACTGTAAATATATATAATCTACCTCTAAAATAAAATGTGCATGTGGGTGACAGTGATAAGGATGATGATAATTGTTTGTGCTCAGAATGAGAGGCTGTAATTTAACATAAATCATGAAGAGAATGGGAAATGATGTTACCCGAGCTGTTGTTTATACAGACTGCACCGTAAACAGCTCTCTGAACGCTACCATCCACACAGTCCCTATTCCAGCGCAGAACTCCCTCTGTATTCCAGTCAGGTTCCCCTTCCTGATGAATATTTCCACATTTCCCGGGCATTAATTACATTCTGACAGCTGACGGTCTTTTTAATCTGCGTTTTCTCGCCACCGAAGCCTGAGATGTGAGGCCATTTTGTTTTCTATTGACTGGAGCCAAAATGCTTTTTGGCTCTGAAATTGGGTTCAGATGAAAATGCGGCCTTTTGTCCATCTCAGCGTGAGGTAAACAGTAATATGTAATCATTTAGTTTTACACGTGCAATCAACAGTGTGTTTGCCGGGAGAGGGGAGCACGACGACAATATCAATCTGTTTGCAAATCATCTGCGACGGTGCTGTTTCAGGGCGCCCCATAAATACTGCCGGCTCCCCCATTATGCAGTCTGATGAATGCTTCTCTCTGAGCGGAGATACTGATGGTTTAATGTGCTGAACCCGGATCGGGGATTCCTCTGCGGAAACGAGCCACTTCTGGCCAGTTCCCACAGCGAGCGGCGGGGTCGTATTGATTGATGGAGCTCGTTGTTGATTGGTTGATGTAAAATATCACCCACGTTTAGCTGCTGTTCAGCCTGGAGCGGAATTAGCCACTGCGATAGCACAGCGGGTGTACTTTACAGGCTGTGAAATTTGTCCAAGACAATCAATCAATGACATCAACATACTGTGTACTTTCTGCACACATTGCCCTATTAGCTGTTTTTCATGCCTCAGGCAATTTATCCAGCGTTTACCAAGGTTTTTTTTTTTTCTTGACTTTTTTTTGTTGTAAACTGTTGATGCCCTTGCCCATTGCTGTTTAAAGAATTGTATTTTTATATCTGGTTGAGACATTTTACACAGTCCTGGAAGTTTATAGGTAATGTCATGTCAGGAAAACACAGGGCTTTAAATCTTCTTTTCTCTGGGCCTGCAATGTGATCTGTTACTATTGTTTTCTATCTCACTTCTTGTCATAAATGTGCCATTTCCAGTTGTACTTTAGTCCTGAAAATGTTTGGGGAAGAAACATTTGTGTTATTCCAGTGGTAGTGTTTTTCAGCCTGCAGCTCTGTTTTTCTTTGATAATTGTGTGAGAGAATGCATTCGCAACATTGCACACTCTAAGATAAAAGTGGCCAGTTTCTGGGGAGGAACCCTCTCTGTTCTTAATGGGGCTCTGCAGCATAGGTGCGAAGCGGGAACTCTGCCAGACGAGCAGTCATTTAGCCGGACCGGAAAGGAGAAACATTTGGAACATTGTTATTTTGGCGAGTGTAATGGTGCAACACATTAAAAGTGAATGTGTGTATACGGTTGCTTTCATGTGTAGGTTACATATGTGACCTTCTCTCTCTCTCTCTCTCTCTCTCTCTCTCTCTCTCTCTCTCTCTCTCTCTCTCTCTCTCTCTCTCTCTCTCTCTCTCTCTCTCTCTCTCTCTCTCTCTCTCAGATCCCCAGCTCAAAGGTATAGTGACCAGGTTATACTGCAGGCAGGGATACTACTTGCAAATGAACACAGATGGATCTCTCGACGGAACAAAGGACGACAGCAGTAATTCTTGTGAGTGAAATATACTTCCTGCTCTATCCTGCCTTCATCACTTCCTGCTGTGAAAAGCTCCAGTGGGAAAGAAGCCATGGTTTTGAGTAATGTCCCAGCATTATTTTCAGTGTAAATGCATCCTGATAACGTGCTCTGTCCATGTTTATTTATGTTTCCATGTATGGGGGGATTAATTTTAAACCTGCGTCCTTTTTACATCATCAGTTCTTGGGTAATTTCTGCGGTATAAGGTATGGACTGCTACTTATATAATTCAGAGATGTAAAGTTCAAAGGTCAGAAAGTAAAGTCTTGCTGTGTGTTTATATCACCCCTGAACTCAACCTGGGGCGCGTTTCCCAAAAGCGTAGTTGCTTACTAAGTTAGAAACTTACATAGTTCGTCCATTCACGGTCAATGGGCCGAACTATGTAAGTTAGCATCTGTGATTTCGGGAAACGCTCCCCTGATTTCTACCTAAACCCTCTGGCTGGAACAAAACACAGGCGAGGATTTTATGGACCTGGATTTGCTTGCACTGATTGAACTGCACCTTGCCTGTGGAGGCAGCATCATTCAGACTCTTCCTAGTTTTCATTCTGAGAGTGAATTCAGGAACAATCTCATCTGCCAACTTCATGATTTTCTGATCTCCAGTACATTAGTTGTCACAATCATAATAGACCTTATGACCGTATGTGATGGGGGAGAAATAGGGGAAAGATGCAGGTCATCTCACACTTTTCTTCATTTTTTTGTCATTAAAGATGCATTTATGTTTTTTTTTTTTTTTTTTTTTTTTACATTTAGGCGCTCTCTGATTCTTCACTCTGCCAGTCATTGCATAATTAGAATGTCTGGTGTGTAGCACTGGTATCCATGGCCCCTCTGGGCCCTATCAGCTCAAAAAATAAAATTTTCTCTGTCTCTTGTTTAGTCTAAAGATGGAAACCAATGAATAAATGGCTTTGGCTGGAAGCGGGCCTCCGTACTTGTCAGTCACCCTGCGCATTCTCAGCATGCTCGAGTCGTATGAATACTTCTAGAACTTAGCAGAGTAATTCCATACGGTTTCAACAAATATAAGAAAATTTTCCCACCTGACCCCCTCAGATTTGCCTGAAAAAATTCTAAATCAAAGCTTTATTAGTATATAGGAACTGTGCAAAATTTCAGATTTGTATCTGTAGTAGTTTTTGCAATAAAAATCATAAAATGAAGCAATATTAAGCCATTTTTGGAGCTCGTTTTACAGTCATGAAATGAAATCCAGTTTTTAAATGCTCATATCTCAACAAATATGACAGGTACAACCTTGAAATTTGGTATGCTACATATTTTGCACTAGTAGAGTTGATATGTTCAGTATGTAATGTATTGATGTAATTTCTACAATGTTATGTCTGTTTGAAAATGCTTTTCCATTTTTCGCTGTTGTATGAAATACCATTTTTAATGGGCTGTAACTTCAACAATAATCAATGCAGAGGTTTGCAATTTTTCTTGGAAGTTCTACTATATGAGCTTGATGATTACCGTGAAAAACCCCTGTAAGACATATATAGTTTCCAAGAAAAGTGGGTGCCGAAACAGGCGAAAACTCAATTTTGAACAAGTTTGCAGTCAAATTGCCAATGTATGGCTGAGTGCACCATCCTGAAACCTGGATTACATAAAAGATCATATTTTGGGTTTTCTTTTCCATCAGTTTCATGATGGGATCTTCATTCATTATTTAGTAATGAATTTTTAAAAATATGATACAAACGCAACTACAAAATCTGTTAGCAATGCATGTATTACAGAGGAAACAGTTGAGCAGCAGTGAAATTAGGTCAGAAACACACCCATCATAAAATTTCAGTTAGCAAGTGTTCATTTAAAGGTTTTCGTGAAAGCATTTGCCTCCTTAATGGTTGAGGTTGAGGTGATGGTTGAGGTGATGCCTCCGTCCTGTTGATGTTGTTGGTGCTTCTGTTATGTTTATTATGTGCTCAGTTGGTGTCCAACAAAGGTAATTTCTTTCTGGCCAGTAGAGATTGGTGCCCTTGTTTGGAGGATGCATGAATTTGACAAGAACATCATTGTTGGCCTCAGATACCTCTGTAATGTATCCTGCCCACCATTTACGGTCATACACACGTGACAAATTGGCCAGGCACAAAATCAGGCATGCGTTTTCCTGCACCAATGTTGTCAAAACTTACAAGGAATCCATGTGATCCAGAAACTCTGCTGACTTGTAACCGTGTGTCCATGGGAACAAAGGAATGCTTGTCACGTGTTCCAGGGATTGTAGTTGATGTCTGGTATTACTTGCTAACTGTTCAGACATTGCAGTGACTGACTCTTTGCTGACCCACATGAACTTAATTCCAGGGAGGTGAGCTTGGGACCAAGTGAAAAGATCACTGGGTGTCAGAATCTGATTTGTTGCTGTGGCCTGATGTGGCGAAAAAGTGCCACTCCGCGGCAACATCAAAATCAACATTGTGGTACATGAGATTAGTGAAATTTTTACAGTTCTTACACTGTGATGCAGCCCATTAGTGCCACATTATAGGGCTATATGGGGCGTAAGCCCAGGCGCTCTGCTGCGCTGCCATGCCTGGCTGGTGTGGGCACTGGGGAGTTGCTGCTGCAGCAATCCACAGCCATTGCCCCGTGGCGCAACACGCTGCGGCAGTGGTTTGTGTACCTGTTGCCACGGCAGCCCATTCCGGTCAGTTGGCACTGATGACCTGTTTACCCACCTAAGTCTCGTTCTGACTTTCCTCTCGCTTGAAGTTTGTCACGCCTCCTCGTTGGTTGACAGGTGACTGGCTTGGATTAGCAGGAGGTCAGGCAGAGGGCCTATCCAAATAAACAATATAACCATGCCCTTTGCTATCCCTGTTCCCACCACTCTACCAATACATACCAAGTGCCTCTTCCTTTGTCAGGAGAGTGGGAGTGGCATCCAGATGTCATACTTTGAAATCATCTGATAGTTAAATGCTCTTTCATTAATTCAAATTGAAAAAAATAGCTAAATATGTGAAAACTTCAGTGTTTACCAGGTTTTTCAAAAAAAATCATAACTGAATAATGAATGAAGATCCCATCATGAAACTGATAGTAAAGAAAGCCCAAAATATGATCTTTTATGTAAGCCAGGTTTCAGGATGGTGCACTTTGCCATACATTGGCAGTTTGACTGCAAACTTGTTCAAAATTGAGTTTTTGGCACCCACATTTCTTGGAAACAATATATGTCTTACTGGTGTTTTTCATGGTAATCATCAAGCTCATATAGTACAAGTTTTAGAACTTCCAAGAAAAATTGCAAACCTCCGCATTGATTATTGTTGAAGTTACAGCCCATTAAAAATGGTATTTCATACAACAGCGAAAAATGGAAAAGCATTTTCAAACAGACATAACTGTAGAAATTATATCAATACATTACATATTGCACATATCAACTTTACTAGTGCCAAATATGTAGCATACCAAATTTCAAGGTCATACCTGTCATAGTTGTTGAGATATGAGCATTTAAAAACTGGATTTCATTTTGTGACTGTAAAACGAGCTCCAAAAATGGCTTAATATTGCTTCCTTTTATGATTTTTATTGCAAAAACTACTGCAGATACAGATATGAAATTTTGCGCAGTTCCTATATACTAATAAAGCTTTGATTTAGAATTTTTTCAGGCAAATCTGAGGGGTCAGGTGGGAAGCATTTGTTGAAAAGGCATGGAGAGACTCAGCACTGACTGCAATGATGGTGGAAACGTCAAAACCACTGATTCCACTAGAGCCAAAAAAGTGTATTATTTTACATAGCCAGAGCTCATTAACATTGCAGAAGGTATAAAAGCTTTTTTAAGTTAACTAGAATAAGAAGTGTTCACCAAGCCAGCTAGCTGAATAACTGCCATTCGTCTCTCCAGCTGACAAACAATTGCTCACAATCCATTCAACAATAATTACCATATTAGCTTATGTTACCTTACATACAGAGTTACAATGAGGGTTTTTAGTTATCTAGCTAAGAAAGTTAGCTAACAATGGTCATGTTACAGCATGCTAATTTATAAAGCTGTGCCCTGTTAACCAATGTCACAGCCAAGTGATTGACATGGAAAATGTAAACTTTAGCTAACTAATTTTATCTGTTTCCCTCACAATGTAAAACACTCCTAGAGACTCGTCATTAGCATTAGATTAACTGCATAACATATTCAGTCAATGTTAGCTGGGAGCTAAGCTTAACTAGTTTAAGCTTGCTAACATTATAAAAATTTTCAATGGCACCCTGTACCCTCAATGTTATCACCTGCTGTGTGCGACCACTGCAAGCTATGTTCTTTGCAAAAGCTTTGTTCAAAAATATTTCACATTTTGCTACACTATTACCTTTGAGAGGGAGATGAAGAGATTGAACTCTTCATGACCTGTACAGCTACGCAAGTGCTCGTTGATGATTCACGGGAGATGAGGGGCCGTGAACTTCTTTTGTATCTACTCAGAACAGCTAACTGCATCTTGCTAGCTGCACCTTAAACTTTTAATTCAGATCCATCTCAGATTTTAACACACACATTAAGGTAAAAAATGCCATGTGAGGGGATAAGCTCGACACCCAAATGAAATTCCATTTGGGCCGCATGTGTGTTTTCATTTGCCGGAAATGTCACCCTAGATGGGCTGTTGTTTTCTCTCCTCAAACTCACGGGAGCGTGTGATTGGTCTGTGGTGGGGGGCCATGACTGTCACACAGAGGGACTGGAGAGTGTCTGACAGGGATGTGCTCAGATGTGCGAGTATTGGGTGGCGCTGGAGCAGACTGGATGTGCCACTTTTATAAAGAATTTCTGCAGTGGGGGGAGGGGCATCTCTCAGAGGTGTGAAAGCTTCAGAGGTTGCTGCGGCCTGGGAGTACCGCAACTTATGAGGCATCAAATGCAAGAGGCACATTTCCCTGCTGAAGTTTATTCAAAACTATGATATTATTACTCACAGAATCATAGAATTGAGTACTGAAAGGCTTATATGTAATTGTATGTAATTCCTTTCCTAAGCCACCTGGGCACATGCTCTGCTGCCAGAATGTGCCCATAGTCAAACATGGCAACCTCCATTAACTGGTGTTAGGTGCTATTGAGCACCTCCCATGGGCTTCTATGGACTTGTTGAGCAAAAGCTGTCCCCAGTTCTTGTATATCTGGGTGGTGTTTTCGAATGCACTGCGAGGCAGGCTCATTAATTCGATTCCAGTCTGCAGCATGAATGATGACCTGACACTCGGCACAGCCCCGCAGCTCGGTGTTCCCAGCACAGCTGAGTGCTGTCAGCTCACACACCCGTAGCGCAGTAACACATCCACATATGAGGCAGCTGCTCGCAAATACACACACCTCTCCTCATTCCCAGCCGGCGCATCACCTTTTTCTGCCGTTGCAATAATATGTAGGCATGACAGCCACTATGGCTGGGTTTGAAAACCAAGTGCGGTTTCAGCCAACTGTGTGCGAGTAATGAAAATACGTACATGTCAGATGCAGTACACCCCGGCTATTGCCCATGACTGAGGCTCTAGCTTTACAGCTTGAGTTGGTCCTTGGATGCTGCACTGTGGCTGCCCACTGCTCAGAAGTAACCAAGATGGGTCAAATGCAGAGGAAAAATTACCCCACAGGGTGAAATAATGTATGACTGCTCAATATCCTGAAATGGCAGCATTCCAGTCAGTGGCGTTTATGTGCTGATTGACCTTCTAAGGTCTAAACTTGCGGTTGATGTGTAGTTGATCTGGATTTCCTGCAGGGGTTATGCAATATGGGTGTATATATCTTCAAACTGAAGTCAATTTTCTCTGTAATTAAGTTATATGTGCTGGAGTACAGAGCCACAATAATTGACCAAATACTTACAGACCCCTGTGTTTGTTTGACTGTTTTTCACCCTCCAGCTTTGTTCAACCTCATCCCTGTGGGTCTCAGAGTCGTTGCCATCCAGTCGGTAAAGACGGGGCTGTACATTGCCATGAATGGAGAGGGTCATCTCTACACCTCAGTAAGTCCTCTCTACCTTCTACTGCCATACCGCCATCTCTACACCTCAGTAAGTCCCCATGACGTTCTACCGCCATACCGCAATCTCTACACCTCACTAAGTCCCCACCACCTTCTACTGCCATATCGCCATTTCTAGAACTCAGTAAGTCCCCACTACCTTTTACTGCTATACCGCCATCTCTACACCTCAGTAAGTCCTCTCTACCTTCTACTGCCATACCGCCATCACTACGCCTCATTAAGTCCCCATTACCGTCTACCGCCATACCGCAATCTCTACACCTCACTAAGTCCCCACCACCTTCTACTGCCATACTGCCATTTCAACAACTCAGTAAGTCCCCACTACCTTTTACTGTTACACCGCCATCTCTACACCTCAGTAAGTCCTCTCTACCTTCTACTGCCATACCGAAATCTCTACACCTCAGTAAGTCCTCGCTACCTTCTACTGCTATACCGCCATCTCTACACCTCAGTAAGTCCTCTCTACCTTCTACTGCCATACCGCCATCTCCACACCTCAGTAAGTCCTCTCTACTATCTACTGCCATACCGCCATCTCTACGCCTCAGTAAGTCCTCACTACCTTCTACTGCCGTACCGCCATCTCTACACCGCAGTAAGTCCTCTTTACCTTCTACTGCCATACCGCCATCTCTACACCTCAGTAAGTCCCCACTACCTTCTACTGCCATACCACCATCTCTACACCTCAGTAAGTCCCTGCTACCTTCTACTGCCATACCGCCATCTCTACACCTCAGTAAGTCCCTCCTACTTTCTATTGCCATACCACCATCTCTACACCTCAGCATGTCCCCCCTACCTTCTACTGCCATACCGCCATCTCTACGCATCAGTAAGTCCCTGCTACCTTCTACTGCCATACCGCCATCTCTACACATCAGTAAGTCCTTCCTACATTCTACTACTATACCACCATCTCTACACCTCAGTAAGTCCCTGCTACCTTTTACTGCCATACCGTCATTCTTACACCTCAGTAAGTCCTCTCTACCTTCTACTGCCATACAGCCATCTCTACACCTCAGTAAGTCCTCTCTAACTTCTACTGCCATACAGCCATCTCTACACCTCAGTAAGTCCCTGCTACCTTCTACTGCCGTACTGCCATCTCTACACCTCAGTAAGTCCCCACTACCTTCTACTGCCATAGCGTCATCTCTACACCTCAGTAAGTCTTCTCTACCAGCTACTGCCATACCGCCATCTCTACACCTCAGTAAGTCCCTGCTACCTTCGACTGCCATACCGCCATCTCTACACCTCAGTAAGTCCTTGCTACGTTCTACTGCCATTCTGCCATCTCTACACCTCCCTAAGTCCTCTCCACCTTCTACTGCCAAACCGCCATCTCTCCACCTCAGTAAGTCCCCACTACCTTCTACTGCCATACAGCCATCTCTACAGCTCAGAAAGTCCTCTCTATCTTCTACTGCCATACCGCCATCGCTACACCTCATCAAGCCCCCGCTACCTTCTACTGCCATACCGCCATCTCTACACCTCAGTAAGTCCCTCCTACCTTCTACTGCTATATCGCCATCTCTACACCTCAGTAAGTCCCTGCTACCTTTTACTGCCATACCGTCATCTCTACACCTCAGTAAGTCCCTGCTACCTTCTACTGCCATTCTGCCATCACTACACCTCTGTAAGTCCTCTCTACCTTCTACTGCCATACCGCTATCTCTACACCTCAGCAAGGCCCCGCTACCTTCTACTGCCATGCTGCCATCTCTACACCTCAGTAAGTCCCCGCTATCTTCTACTGCCATACTGCAATCTCTACACTTCAGTAAGTCCTCTCTACCTTCTACTGCCATACAGCTATCTCTACACCTCAGTAAGTCCCTCCTACCTTCTACTGCTATACTGCCACCTCTACACCTCAGTAAGTCCCTGCTACCTTCTACTGCCATCTCCACACCTCAGTAAGTCCTTGCTATGTACTACTGTGAAACTGCCATCTCTACACCTCCGTAAGTCCTCTCTACCTTCTACTGCCATACCGCCATCTCCACACCTCAGTAAGTCCCCACTATCTTCTACTGCCATACTGCAATCTCTACAGCTCAGTAAGTCCTCTCTACCTTCTACTGCCATACCACCATCTCTACACCTCAGTAAGTCCCTCCTACCTTCTACTGCTATACTGCCACCTCTACACCTCAGTAAGTCCCTGCTACCTTCTACTGCCATCTCCACACCTCAGTAAGTCCTTGCTACCTTCTACTGCCATACCGCCATCTCCACACCTCAGTAAGTCCTCTCTATCTGCTACTGCCATACCGCCATCTCTACACCTCAGCAAGTCCCCGCTACCTTCTACTGCTATACCACCATCTCTACACCTCAGTAAGTCCCTGCTACCTTCTACTGCCATACCGCTATCTCCACACCTCAGTTAGTCCTCACAACCTTCTACTGCTATACCGCCATCTCCACACCTCAGTAAGTCCTCTCTACCTTCTACTGCCATACCGCCATCTCTACACCTCAGCAAGTCCCCGCTACCTTCTACTGCCATACCGCTATCTCTACACCTCAGTAAGTCCCCGCTATCTTCTACTGCCATACCGCCATCTCTCCACCTCCGTAAGTCCCCACTACCTTCTACTGATATACCGCCATCTGTACACCTCTGCAAGTCCCTGCTACCTTCTACTACCATACCGCCATCTCTACACCTCAGTAAGTTCCTCCTACCTTCTACTGCCATACCGCCATCTCTACACCTCAGCAAGTCCCCGCTACCATCAACTGCCACACCGCCATCTCTACACCGCAGTAAGTCCTCGCTACCTTCTACTGCCATACCGCCATCTCCACACCTCAGTAAGTCCTCTCTATCTTCTACTGCCATACCACCATCTCTACACCTCAGCAAGTCCCCACTACCTTCTACTGCCATACCGCCATCTCTACACCTCAGCATGTCCCCCCTACCTTCTACTGCCATGCCGCCATCTCTACACCTCAGTAAGTCCTCTCTATCTTCTACTGCCATACCACCATCTCTACACCTCAGCAAGTCCCCACTACCTTCTACTGCCATACCGCCATCTCTACACCTCAGCATGTCCCCCCTACCTTCTACTGCCATACCGCCATCTCCACACCTCAGTAAGTCCTCTCTATCTTCTACTGCCATACCACCATCTCTATACCTCAGCATGTCCCCCCTACCTTCTACTGCCATACCGCCATCTCTACACCTCAGTAAGTCCCTGCTACCTCCTACTGCCATACCGCCATCTCTACACCTCAGTAAGTCCCTCCTACCTTCTACTGCTATACTGCCATCTCTACACCTCAGTTAGTCCCCACTACCTTCTACTGCTATACCGCCATCTCTACACCTCAGTAAGTCCCCACTACCTTCCACTGCCATACCGCCATCTCTACACCTCAGTAAGTCCCCACTACCTTCTACTGCCATACCGTCATCTCTAAACCTCAGTAAGGCCTCTCTACCTTCTACTGCTATACTGCCATCTCTACACCTCAGTAATTCCCTGCTACCTTCTACTGCCATACCGCCATCTCTACACCTCAGTAAGTCCCCACTACCTTCTACTGCCATACCGTCATCTCTAAACCTCAGTAAGTCCCCACTACCTTCTACTGCCATACCGTCATCTCTAAACCTCAGTTAGTCCTCTCCACCTTCTACTGCTATATTGCCATCTCTACACCTCAGTAAGTCCCCACTACCTTCTACTGCCATACTGCCATCTCTACAGCTCAGTAATTCCCTCCTACCTTCTACTGCTATACCGCCATCTCTACACCTCAGCAAGGCCCCGCTACCTTCTACTGCCATTCTGCCATCTCTACACCTCAGTAAGTCCTCTCTACCTTCTACTGCTGTACCGCCATCTCTACACCTCAGTAATTCCCTGCTACCTTCTACTGCCATACCGCCATCTCTACACCTCAGTAAGTCCCCACTACCTTCTACTGCCATACCGTCATCTCTAAACCTCAGTTAGTCCTCTCCACCTTCTACTGCTATATTGCCATCTCTACACCTCAGCAAGTCCCCACTACCTTCTACTGCCATACTGCCATCTCTACAGCTCAGTAATTCCCTCCTACCTTCCACTGCCATACCGCCATCTCTACACCTCAGTAAGTCCCCACTACCTTCTACTGCCATACCGTCATCTCTAAACCTCAGTAAGTCCCCACTACCTTCTACTGCCATACCGTCATCTCTAAACCTCAGTTAGTCCTCTCCACCTTCTACTGCTATATTGCCATCTCTACACCTCAGTAAGTCCCCACTACCTTCTACTGCCATACTGCCATCTCTACAGCTCAGTAATTCCCTGCTACCTTCTACTGCTATACCGCCATCTCTACACCTCAGTAAGTCCTTGCTACGTTCTACTGCCATACCGCCATACCTCCTTCTCTACACTTCCGTAAGTCCTCTCTACCTTCTACTGCCATACCGCCATCTCTACACCTCAGCAAGTCCCCCCTAACTTCTACTGCCATACCGCCATCTCTACACCTCAGCAAGTCCCCCCTACCTTCTACTGCCATACCGCCATCTCTACACCTCAGTAAGTCCCTGCTACCTTCTACTGCCATACTGCCATCTCTACACCTCAGTAAGTCCTTGCTACGTTCTACTGCCATACCACCATACCGCCTTCTCTACACTCCCGTAAGTCCTCTCTACCTTCTACTGCCCTACCGCCATCTCTACACCTCAGCAAGTCCCCCCTACCTTCTACTGCCATACCGCCATCTCTACACCTCAGTAAGTCCCTGCTACCTTCTACTGCCATACCGCCATCTCTACACCTCAGTAAGTCCTTGCTACGTTCTACTGCCATACCGCCATACCGCCTTCTCTACACTTCCGTAAGTCCTCTCTACCTTCTACTGCCATACCGCCATCTCTACACCTCAGCAAGTCCCCCCTACCTTCTACTGCCATACCGCCATCTCTGCACCTCAGCAAGTCCCCCCTACCTTCTACTGCCATACCGCCATCTCTTCACCTCAGTAAGTCCCTGCTACCTTCTACTGACATACTGCCATCTCTACACCTCCGGGTAATTCTGTCTCAAATCGCCCAGGCCTGACACCCACGATCTCATATGTTGCTGAAACTCTATCAGATGATATACACTTATGAAAGAAGTGTTCTTCAAACATTTTCTTGGAATTCAGTAGTATTACCATTGGACCAAGCTGGTGCTGCAATGGTAATGGTCATCATAATGTGATAAATTGGGAGATTTAATTCTCCTCACAGAAAAAAAAATAACCATCCCAGTTTTCAATAAGAAAAATCTATCAAGTGTACAGAAATTAATTGGAAAATTAATCCCCTTATGTCTTGTGGCACATAGTACCATTGTATTACAAACTGTCCAGTTAAATATTAAAATTGTGGCATTTAGAGGAGTAATGAGGGTTGTTTGGTTAATGTTTTGGATTCTTTGTGCCTTAATCAGTAATACTGCCAAAGCTGCTCCAAATCTGAGTCAAAATTATAAAGATACTGAGAGTTTGAAAAAAAAAGAAATCAGTCAAAATGTTTAAAAGAAATTTTTTTTCATCATTATACTCCATCTGATAGTGTTTCATTTTATCCTAAGATGGAGGGTGTCTAAACCTTGTTTCTTCATGTGACATGACATGTAATAAGCCTTCAGTAAGTCACCCGCTATCTTCCACTGCCTTACCGCCATTTCTACACCCCAATAAGCCCCCCACTAGCAGCCACTGCCATCCCCCCCAGTCCTGGCTAGGTTTGGTTTCTAAAAATAACACATCCTCCTTCCCTCCACCACCACCTCCTCTCATCTCTGAAAGTAGAGCAATAGAGGCTACATCTTTTGGGATGGGTCCAGGTACTGCTCCTGGCACAGATTAAATCGGTCATGTGACCCTTTTCCAAACTTGTTCTGAAGGGCCCCGTGTGTGCTTCTGTGGGAGAGTGAAACACAAGAAAAGCTTTTGTTTGGATGCTGGTCACTAAATGGTGGGAGTAATCACTCCTGTCGGAGCTGGTGCTTTAGTTCAGGCATGCAGTTGAGCAGGGATCGTCAAACCCTAATCTGGACCTAGTATTTCCATCCTCCCATTTCATGAAGTGAACAGCTGGTGTGGCTTCACACCTGACTTTCAGGTATATGGAGGGTGAAAACCCGTTCCGTCCCAGCCCCGGTAGCAGTGATTTTGGTAACAGCAGGGGAATAGGGCTGCGTGTTATGCTGGCATCCTCAAGCTGAGCACATTCCCTGGGACTAGCTCGGGCAGACTCCTGGGTTTGTTTTCATTCTGAAAGAAATCAGGAATGCCTTTGAGACATCACTGAATTGAAGTTGAAGGTTAAGTCAAAGATATTGCAAATTATCCTGAAGACTTCCTTTTAGGAATTGCAAAGCATTCCAGACAGCGATACAAGGTGCCCGCTAAACTGATTGCCAACAGAGAGAGGGTGTTTTCCCATTAATTTTAATCTGTTACTGTCTCTATAGTTGCATTTGTGTTTATGAAATGTATTTATAGCAGGAGAAATGTGTGCAGTAAATAAGTCACTGCTCATTAGTCAGATTGATGGTGTTTCAATAATTTGTTCAGCAGTTTCAGAGTTTTGTGCACATGGATGTATAAACACGGTAAACTGGTTTCACTGTTATTGTTTCTTAAAGCTATGTCTCTCATGCTTAGTATTGGTCCTGTGGAAATTTACTGGATTTCCCAGCAATTGGACAAAAATTCATAGTTTATTTATATAATTTTTGCTGAAAACAACCTAAATTTAATTTTTAATCTTGTTGTATTCTGCAACCGTGGTGAAAAATGATTGACCAATGACTGCAATATATCATGCCATCATTCAGATTAATTCACAGATCACAATATCAAAATGGATGACCGCGAGGCATAAGAAATGGCTTTCTAGTTCATTGCGTATGCGTTCCACATAGCCACTCTGTCATAAGATATCATATACTGTCTGCTTTCCCTTGAGAAGCAGCTATACTCTTGTGTACATCACAGACAAAAGAGCTTCCGCCGTGCTGTCAGTTTCCTGCTGAGACTCTGATTTGGTTTTATAGTTCTGTATTAACCGTCTCTGTCACCTTGAAAGGCAGGACTTTTTTTTTCCCATTTTTAAGATATTTCATTTTATTTTTCAAGATAATAAGTCAGTGATCCACGACTTCTCTGCTTTGCCAGTGATTGTTACATCAGTATAGTGTTCAGAACAGCAGTGGACTCACATATGTGACCCCAGACCTTAACGTCATTTTTACAGTCTCTTAATTAGCGCGCATGGGGGAAAACGTCTATGAAATACGGCTTGAATGCGCCTCACCGTTGTTCCTGCGAGCTCTGGAGGGGACACTGCACACTTTTCACGGCAAAAAGTTGAAACGATTCATTCCCTGTTGTTTTCTTACTAGTGATGTCAGAATTAGATTCGTTTTTTTATTGTCCTATCGTCATTTGTGCAGCACCTTCTCTGAAATTTACCGGCATGGATGTTGTCATCATTTTATAAACCTTTTCCTACCTGCTCTTCGTTTGCTTGATAACATTTATGTTATCATTCGCAACGGACCCATGTGCGGCATTTTGCCTCAGGGCTTTGTTGTTTATCATGGTTATCTCTGACAATCAAGAGAAATGGTTAAAATAATGGGCAATACAGTGGAGACTGGCTTGTCCAAGTTTCTCGTTGCTCTTGAAGTTATGAAACGGGATACTCCGATGAAGCCGTCCTCGGACGGGATTGATTTTTCAAGACTCTGGACCTTGGTAATTAATGCATTTGCAAGTACAGTAATAAGTGACAGCGTATTTCGTGATGATTTGAATTGCGCGGGTTTAGTATTACCTAGCCTTATTTTTTACCGGGCGTTTCAAAGCTGGGATGAGACACTGGAATTTTT
Organism: Gymnothorax javanicus; assembly: GCA_029692085.1. Lineage (NCBI taxonomy): Eukaryota > Metazoa > Chordata > Actinopteri > Anguilliformes > Muraenidae > Gymnothorax > Gymnothorax javanicus. Next base: position 54,162,608 of record CM056205.1, on the reverse strand, counting down.
ACTGGGAGTTTGTTTTAGTTAGCTAGACGGCGAAATTCGGACATGACTAAAATAGCAAAGATGCCCTGGTAAATATTACATTACTCCCCAGTAAAACTAACAGTATCCGAATTGGGCAGAGGTATAAATTATAAAACATGTTTCTCACCCGTCTAGCAGAAAGCAAGCGATTTTGAAGCCGTTCGTTTTGCATAAGACGTTGTACGTTTTCTGGGCATAACGTATTCAGACCCTGCGAAATAATGGCGATCCTTTATTTATTTTGTCGATCCAAATGGAAATTTGAAGCACCAGGCACGGAAAGAATGCTGATTAGGCGCAGGAATGTGGACAGGACAGGAAACCCGTCAGCATCTCCAGGCAATTATCGTGCAGCCTGTACCTGTAGTGCAAGTTTAGGAGAGCTCTTTTGATTGTTATGTTAGTCAGAATGCAAATGTTTACGTTAGGTAGTTGTTTTAAACATGGCAGCCTCCAGCCTCCATGTGGAGCAACCCGCGCCTTATAGAATAAAATAACTAATTTCTTATAAAGCGATTTGACTCATGTGATTGTACATAATTTTAGACATATTTGTTTTAGTTATTATTGATTTTTATTACTTTTGTTATGTATTTTTTTGTTTAAGAACGACTTGGTGGCCCTTTAAAGGAGTACCCCTCTGAGATGTTAGCACTAATTACTCCTATTCCAACTAGGGATAGGAGCGGATGTTATCCCCATTACATTTTAGTATTAATTTCATACAAGTTCAACATAAATATGCAGTATTCTAAAGAATTTAGAAATTATGCTACATCTTCTCTACTTTTATTCAAAGAGATGTTATCTAAGTGTATCTAGGCACAATTGTGGAGCCATTCTGGCATTGGCATCAGATGATATGAATTAATCTTTGAATTTGCAAAATGCCACATGGGCTGTACAGATGTTGTCAAGATGGCACCCTTAGGCACTGTGCAGCTGCGGTAGAAAGTGCACATTAGTACCAGGGTTTGTTTTCTGCGCCCAATCACCGTAGGCCTAAATCTGCAAGTGTTTGGAAAGTGACACAATTTTAATGAGCTTTAATTCCTGGATGTATTTTGGATGTATTTGCGCTCTAGTTAAGATTTAAAAATGACTGCCTGTGCTGTAACTTGAAGGTTTTACGTAAAAAAAAATAGACTGAACCATGTGCCCGCCACAGCCCTTGAGAATCGCTGTTGTCCACATATGGACCTCACAGGTTTGCAGGTTGAAAGCCTGAAAATGATTGTGTGCTACGGGTAGATGCTATATTGTTGGGCATTGTCAGGATTTAGTGATGAGAGTTGAGGTGGAGTGAGTTAGATTTTCAGTGAGTGGGGTGTGTGGCAGCTCTGGCCTGTGTGCGGTCTAGAGGACACTGTGCTGCTTCCTCATAATTTGGTCTTAGGATTGTATTGGATGATTATGATTGGTTGGAAATACCAAGCCTCTCTCACCTGAGGCAGTCAGCAAATACATCATCAATGCTCAATGGAGCCTCTTGTTTGGAGTATGTTATGAGTCAAGTTGTGGCATCACTGTACATCCACACGCTGCATTCATTCAGTTCAGCCTGCGTTCCGGTTCAAATAGGTTCGTAGCTGCATCATTCAGCCCATGACCTTTGTCTGCTGTGAAAAAACAGGAAAGAAAGCAGAGGAAAATGCAGAGTAGAGACAGAAGTTGAGTTCTGTGGAGGCAGGAGTGTGTGTGGGGCTGTAATGGGAGTACCGCCTGGGTGCTGAACAAGAGTGTGGGCTTTTCTGCACAATGCCGACGGAACACAGCGCCCTCTCCTAAGCCTGGCCCACTCGAGCCAGGGCGCCACTGAGTGAACAACATGCTGCTTATTTCCGCAGTAACGAGGGCTCATAATCGACCCTCCTGCACTTCAGAGTGCTGTCTGAATCACCGCGGTGACGGCAGAAATACTGCCCTTGCTTTCTTTGCGAGAGAAGATTGGAGGGCAGTTCTGTTCTTCCTCTGTGCCCTTTTCTCCTCAGAGTGGTGGTCTGGTGCGGAGTAGTCATTACCCTGCACTCGGAAGGCCTTCTGTTCCTCTTCACTTCCTGTTTGTTGTTTGACTTTGAACAGAGCAGCACAGTTGTACACATAACAATGCTCCTTAATGGCTTGGTTTTGCAGCAGTTGTTCCTCTGACTAGTAAAGCACGCCCAACTGTTGGGTAATTAGGGATATGATCTCGGTCAGCAGATCGATGTGCGGAAGAAATAAGTGAAACGGCTCAGAGCCCCTCGTTCTCTTTAGAATTTGATGACGCAGTCCACTGTCACGCCTGTGGTAGTATGTTTCTATGCGTAATCAGATTCAAATTAATTTTTAAAGGTCATACACTGCTTTGTGATCTATCTGTTACCGAATGGAGGTGTTTTTCTTCACATTTTAAAAATCTTGTGTACCGTCACATCTGTTGTTTTAAATGTTATGGTCAAAGAAGAGAGATTAATTTATGGACAATTTTTAGATCCTGAAAATTTGTCGATAATTTTGTTTGCGAACTATAAAGCTTTCATTGGTAATATTATATAAGCTGGTTTAAATTGTAGGAGAGGGCAGAAAATTCCTGTTCAATAATGAATAGATTTTTTTTCTATTTATCCATCGCGCCTTTAGAAAGATGCTATACAGCCTTCATATAAATATGTGACATAGAATAATCACACATTCATAGCAATGCAAACACATAATCTACAGTATAAAAAAGCATAGTTTTTTTTTTTTAATCTCTTAAGAATGCAAAAATTGACAACAATGCAGTGAACTTTGGCTGATATCCTGTGTTAGCAGGTGTGCTGTTCTGGGTTTGATTTTATATGATCAGTAGAGTACTATGGAAGGGTTAACATTACTTGTATTGATCATCGAAAATTTGGCACTTTTAGCCATCAGTAGTATCATCTAGATTATAGAGTAGTAGTGCTTTCCTCTGAGGACTCGATCAAAAAGCGTATGAATTGGCACTTTTCCCCACATCCTCAGTATTGGAACACCACCTTACCTCTGCAACAGGGCTGCCCACTGCTCCTCGCCAAGATCTACCTTAACTTGGGTTCTCATTTACGCTAACCTGCCGCACCTGATTCTTTAGATTAGCTTGATTTTTCTTATTTGTGCCTCAGTTAGATCTCTGTTAACCCTTAAAGCGCTAATCACTGCTGTAGTCAAGCAAGGCACTAAATATACAAAGCACAATTCTAGATTTCAGCCTTCAAAAGGCCAACAATTTTGTCAATTTCTAGTTGGCGAATTAGTTGGAGTGACCTTCAGAAGGGTTCACTGATACCTGTGAGTCCTTCTGAAGGTAATTTGTCAACTAAATAATGAATGATTAACTTTTGGAGGGAAAGAGTGAGTAAAAAATAAGCACTTTAAGGGTTAAATGAGGTGTGTTTTGTCACTGTCGGAGAGCGAGAGAGCTCAGAGGAAGACATGTCTCCTTGAGCAAGGTTTGGCACTGTCTGCAGAAGGGCTGTAGAGTTCGTTTGTTGAGGATTGGGAAAATGGTTCATTTTTTGCACTGCATCTGTTGGGTGATCATTAATATTCATCCCAATGTGTCGTCTGAATCATCTGCCTGTTCAGTAATCACAGTGCAGCTCATAGCTGTAATGCTACACGTTTCTCCAGTCAAAGATTGATTTTTCCATCAGAATTGTTTTCCCATTATTGACAGGGTTGCTGAATCAGAAATCAATGGAAACTGTAATGAAGAGTTAGAAAGCTCTGCTGCTCATTACTGAATACCTATCCACAATTATGTTGTGATTATATTTTAAATAAAATATTGAAAATGGCCTGGGAAATGAAAAATCCGAAGAGGAAAAATTGAGTAAATGAAAAAATATCTGCTCCTTCCCCCCCGGCAAATGTTTGTGTCGTGTTGCCACTCAGACATAAAGTTTAGTGTCTGCTGTGGAGTTTGGATCAGAAGCTGAAACACGAAATCATCCGCTGAATTACAGGGCTCCCGCCTCAATGTCATCTTGATTAGGGCTTGTTACTTGATTGCTACGCTTGATTACTGCGACAAAGAACAGTCTGTTCGCATCTCCCTGATTGAATATGATCTCGGTAATCATGGAAGTGTTCTCCATATTTTTCTGCGTACAGTAGAAACGAACTGAGAATCTGAATGCGTCCGTAAACAGGGGAGTGTCTTGGATATCAGAGGAATTGTCAGTCCTTCGCCAAACATTTGTTGAAAGGGAACAGTCAAAAATTAGAAGGGATTCTCCGTAAGAACTGAACTCGCTCATGAAGTCTGCCAGCTTGTTATGGCTACAGCATTAGCCTTTTCAGTATCATAGCCACAGTAGGTGTAGCTGTACTTGGCTCGTTGGTGTTCTGAAAGGCTTTTCCTTTGGGGTATGTTGATTGGCAGGTTTGGAGGCCCCCTTTATTTCAAAGTCAGGCATCAGAAGGACACAGAAGTGTGTCAGTGTGCTGTGGAATGAAGCCCCAGGGATGCCGATCTCATTCATCATGGTTGACATGCTGCAGTGTGGAGTTCTGAGGTTGTTTTACATAAACAATGTGCAGAACAGTCCATATTTAATGGGACAGTCACTTTGCATAGAAATTGCAAATGCTCATTAGCTCCCAGTGAACATTATTGTCCATTTCAGGGTGTGTTTGGGAAATAGAGGATCTTCTAGCGAGCAACAAACCCAAAATTTACTCTATGAGTTTCATGACTTTCTTATGACGCGACCAAGATTATAAGGTACTGTTTATCACATAACTGAATTGCATAATCTGATGGAAAATAAATGTAAGTTCCATTAATGCCCATTATATATTAGCATTGAGCTGACTCCCACTGAGTCACAGACATTCGCGTTTGAACTAACAGCGGTTCGTAAATTCAGTCAACTGAGCAGCTAACTGAAGTAAGCTCGCTAGCTAACAAACTATTGTTGCATAATGGATATGAAAAAGAACTGCGTGCACTCTAGCTGGCTAGCTGAGTAACGTTAACTTAGTTATGAGAGTGGCACTTGGCTAGCTTGCTATTGCACTGAGCCATATCAATTTAGCCAATGTTACATTTGGTATTCAGTTTGGCTAAATATTAACAGCGTGACATAATGCAGAGTGTTTTTCCCCCACACTCTCAGCCAATAAAATTTTTGCAAAGGGGATATGCACTTAAGGTGATATCAAACATAAGTCATGAGCTGGGCTGTGGGAAAAATACTGCAGTTATGCGATAAATATGTTGCTTAACTCTTTCCTAACTGACCTACGTGAAGAAAGACTGGCTGATTAAAAACACTGCCATTCACAAAAAACTCATTGAAATATTTTGCATGTTAGCTGTCAATGTTGTTGGCTGTTAATCTTATGACAAAATATCACTCCATTCTGAAGAATTTCAATTAGGAAATCTGCACTACTATTTAGGTCCACCTCTTCCTCAGAATCCATAACAGATATCACTCCAGAGTCATTTTTCATCATATTGATCAATGTTTTTCGAGTGATGATGAGTGAAAACAAAACGGGGTCCAATACATAGTTAATGTTCGACATGTGGGAAAACAAAGAATTTGTCTAGAAAATGAGGTCATGTGCTTTGAGGAGCCAAACTATTCCGATGATTGCTGAACTTGTCCATACTTGGAGGTCATCAAAAACAGCAGATTCTCAGCTTTCTTTTGATGTATAACACATAATAATTCAAGGTCATAACAAATAAGATCGCGAAAAGTGTGATAACCTTTCTAGCAGGTTTTATCTGTCAAGGATTTGACAATGCTGTCAGGGAAGAGTTACGGACAAATATGCATATTCTGTATCTCAGCTGTATTTTTTCCTGAGAGCACTGTCCAGGTCATCATTAATCCTCTGAGAGGACTCTAGAATGTTCCTCGCTAGGTTAACTGTTGGTATGAATTTTCCTGAATTTAACTGGTATCCTCAACCTTTAACACAGGCTGAAACATCTTTCAGGTGATCCCTCAGAGCTTCCATTTCACAAATGGCTGAATTTTACCTGAAGGAGAGGATCTATTGGCAGCAGACTATTGTAGCCACGCGCGTCACTGCGTTTCTGTTTTCCACGGAGAAATTGTTCCAGATTGCATTGTGCTCAGACGGGTGTAAAGCAGGTAAAGTGAGGAAATGCTGGAATAAATAGAGCAGGTGATTCCTGAGGGGTGTTGTATGGATAGTGTTTATGCTGTCTTCCTCCAGTTCTGGAACCTCCATCAACAGATGGCTTTGTGTGAAATAACTATGCCGGTGTTAATTGCGAACCTGCGTTGTCGTAAAAATGAGAATATGCACATGCGGGCGCAATGAGTTCAATCTGTTTCGGCTCCTTGGTATTATCCACAGAAATTACTGAACAAATACAGCAATGCATCCTCATAATGAGGGTGTTGTGTTACACTTGCGATATGTGGATTCCCTCCGCTAAGGGGGGTTCTGTGTGACAGTCTGTTTGCCGATAGGGTGATCTCAGGTTTATGCTCATCTATTAAATCTTAAATGGCTGCTCTAAAAAGAGCAGTCGGCAGCTTTAGATGAGCACGCTAATGTGCGTCAGATACAGAGCCTGCTAATTCCTCTTTCTCAGGAATTCTTCAGACCAGCAGAAAACAAACATCACTTTAACACCTTCCCTGCTAGAGTAGATATATATTTTTCTTAAGTTGCCAGCCATAATATTCATTGATCTTTCAATGCCTACTTCTGTCTGAAGATCTGTTACTGCGCCCCCTCCATATAACAGTGGAAAAAGTTGATTGTCGCACATTCCTGGGCGTAACTTTATTTGCATGTCTTCTCCGGTCTTTTCGTTTAATTTTAATGCATAGTTTGTGTATTTATTGTAATAGCGTTTGCCGTTAGGGGAGAAACCAGCTGGTTTCGCATGCCTCCATTTCCCTGTGCCATTTCCTGCTCGTGTCGGTCGCGCGCCGGCCAGAGATGGTTTTAATGAGCTACAAGGTCAGAGTTATTCATCAGTGCTGGTCTGGCAACCCTGACCAGGGCCACAAGAGCTAAAAATAACCCAGTTTCTTTGATTCTGTCGTTGCCGCTTATTCTCAGAGTAGATTATGCTAACGCATCTCAGCAGCTGTCAGGCCATTGGAAAAGCCTAACCTACTAGCTAGATTTATGTCCGATTGTTTCAAGGCAAAGTATTGACCGACCAGCTTGTATGCTTTTTAGACAAATGGCTTCAGTTTAATATGAAATACTGTAGGCTTCTGGCAGTAAGATGGAGAAAAAGCCTCTCTTTTGTCACTACGTCAAATAAAATCTTTAGTTTGCAATAAAAGTCAGATGAGGTCAAACTGCAAATGGACTGAGGAAAACAGTTTTGAGAAAATGAAAATGGGAAGACTTCTTTCCTTAACCACAAGATGGATTCCTTTTGTGCGGGCCGCCCTCCTGCCGGTGTATCCCACATTGAAAACAAATGTCTGCCGCATCCATATTTATGACATAATTCAATATTTGCACACTTCATCATTGGAGTCGTGGCCCTCGGAAGATTCCGGAAAGAACGTGCGCGCGGCTCGACGCTGTCTGTCAGGCTAACAGTGGGGGTGTTTTGAGTGAATTCAGAAATCCCACTCGTGTGCAGTAGCTGCCTCAGTTCCGCCGATCCTGAGATCGTCACATGTGGATACGGGGACCATCGCTGCCTGGAAACGACCTGTCGGGCGTGCCTCAGAAACACTAACGCTCCCGTGATGGCCAGCTGGGTGCCCATGGCACCGTTTTCTGGGCTTGAACGCGACAATGACAAATGGCTGCTATTACTCCTGAAAGCATCACCAAGGGGATAACCTTCCTTTCCCTCTTCTGGGTTACCCGGCTGGAATCCCATTCGTCTTCTCCCTCCACCGTCATTGGATGCCTCTTGTTTATTCTGGCTATTTATAGCAGGGGAACTGAATATGCAGCTAGAATTTTAATGTACTTACAAGATGAATGTATATCATAGAGAGGCCTTGCGGTGATTAACCATTTCTCCCTGCTCAGATGACACGGCCGACAGTGACAGCCGCCGGCAGGGAACATGGAGGATGAAGCAAAGGGCTTGTCTCTGCCAGTTATGAGGAGAACGCTGTCCTAAACATGTTTGGCATCATAGCTTTCTGCTGAAAGTTTTGAGTTGGGACCAAATTAGTTGTAAAATATAGATGCAAACGCTCAGCAAAAGTTATTTGGATTCACTGGCTTAATTCCGTATGGAAACTATTTTTTTAGTGGTTTACAGAATCTTCCATCATGTGTGCAAGAATTGTGAAACCTCCCAGAGCCAGCCATTTTGTTGAACAGAGAACTCTTGAACTTCATTTTTACCCCTTGGCCGACTTCGGCCGGAGGGGTATTGTCGTCACCTGCGTGTCTGTCTGTCGTCCGTCTGTCGTCTGTCGTCCGTCCATGACTTTGTCCGGGCCAGTACTCAACAACTAATGATCGCAGCTTCATCAAATTTGGTATGGTAACTCACTATGACTCATAGATGTGCATCGTTAGGTTTTTAGCTGGATTTGACCTTTGACCTTAGCGCTGTGACCTTGACCCTGGAAATCTTGTCCGGGTCAGTACTCGGCAACTAATTATCGCAGCTTCACCAAATTTGGTATGGTAACTCACTATGACCCATAGATGTGCAATGTCAGGTTTTTTGATGGATTTGACCTTTGACCTTAGCTCTGTGACCTTGACCCTAGAAATCTTGTCCGGGTCAGTACTCGGCAACTGATTATTGCAGCTTCACCAAATTTGGTATGGTAACTCATTGTGACACATAGATGTGCAATTTTATGTTTTTTGCTGAATTTGACTTTTGACCTCAGCGCTGTGACCTTGAGGCTGGAAATCTTGTACGGGTCAGTACTCAGCAACTACTGATCGCAGCTTCACCAAATTTGGTATGGTAACTCACTGTGACACATAGATGTGCAACGTCGCATTTTTTGCTGGATTTCACCTTTCACCTTAGCGCTGTGACCTTGAGGCAGGAAATCTTGTACGGGCCGAGGGGTATTCAGCAACACGTTATGTTTTTTTATTGTGGAGCCTTTTTGAACCATTTTTAGGAGAGAGTGTGTTTGCTCAGGTGTCCAAGACTGAAAAATATCAATTGGCTGCACGGTTCATAAGTATTTGGACAGAGAATGCAGTTAATAATGCTCTTGTGGAGTCAGGAAGGGCCCAAAAGCTGACAGTACTTTTGTGGAAAAATGCGAGCCGTTTCCTCTCTGACACTGACAGTTTGAGTCGTAGATGAGCGTACTTGTGATTATGTGTGAATTGTATATTCTGCATATTTATAAAAGAAAAACTTTTTTATATTAAATTTATTCCTGAGTACAGTTTACCAACCAGATTTTGAACTAATAATTACATGGTTGCAGTTTAGTTGCCTGAACCATCTCTACAGCTAACATGCTCATGGCACTGAAGTTATGCAGTTGTGAGGCAGAATCTGTGTAGAAATGAGTGGCGCAGTGGCAGAACAGGAGAGGTCTTCCTGCCATTGCCGGATTTTTCTCTGTTAGCAAGTTTTTTTCTCTCAGCTGTATTGAGTGGGGGGGTTTGTCCCCTGTGGTAATTTTTTTCCCTCGTGTTTTTAATTTTTGGGATCAGCCCTGATGTTTAGCCTACTCTCCTTTTTACTCATCGAAGTCATAAATCAATTTATCACTGTACATTGAAGGGCTACTCACCCTTCAACATTCATCAGTATCTCCACTGGAGCGGAGCACCCATCACCCTTTAACATTCAGTGGTATCTTAACTGGAAGACAGCACTGCTCACCCTTAACATTACTGGTATCTCCACTGGAAGACAGCACTTCTCACCATTTACATTCACTGGTATCTCCAATGGAAGACAGCACTTCTCACCATTTACATTCACTGGTATCTCCAATGGATAACAACACTTGAGACAATTGATTGTCTTCCTCCCCCTAGCGCTCAAGCTGCTCTTTAGGGGTATGACATAGGTTGGCCATTTGCTTACATGTAGTTTTTAACCTATTGCAGTCATTTGCATATGAGCCACTCCACTGATTATTTGTCAGTCAGAGAGCTGATGTGCTTCACACAGGGACTTATGCGTTATTTCCTCTGGAGAACATTCCCCATGTCAGTCTGGAAGGTTCTGTGCACTCAGAGCAGAGTATGACTCATATTGAGAGCGGCAGAAGATCGTATCTGGCTCCTATATATGCAGGACACTGCCACAGCGTCTGCTCATTGGACCATGCAGAACCCAGGGACGGCGTGGTTGATTGTGATCTTGCTGCTTCGCTCCTTTGAGCGGCGGCCTAATGGAATCGCTCTCCTGCGTCACGTACGCCTCGTCTCCACGCCGAACTGCTTCCCTCAGGTCGCATTATTCGCTTCCAGCTGAAGAGGATGGTTATAGTGCGACAGGTGGTGATTGGCTCATTCTCGCTGAAGTACACACCCCTCTCATAGCTACGGCCGTCAAACATTCTGCAGGCTCGGCTGTTTATTCAGTCAACAGTAATATGATGTGATCGGACTGTTTACCGTGTCTTTGTGACACGCGCCCAATTACATCAGCCAAGACAAACTGTTGAAGGTGCTGAGAGGTTTTTCCGAGCTGCTGCATTGTGTGCAGTGTGTGAGACGGCGGACTCTTGTGAATGACAGTGTGTAAATGGGGAGTACAGCCTTATCTGGTGTGGGTGCAGGTGTTTATTTTAACCCAACACTGCACTATAACTCCTGATTTAACCAATGAACTAATCATGGTCTTCAGTCAAGAACTTGATAAGTAAAATTAAGTGTCTTAGTACTGGGCTAAATCTAACCCACACAAATCATTTTTCATGAGATTGGACCCTCAAGATGCAGAGGTACTAAGCACAGTCTCATAGAGTCCTGTTGAAGCTATTGAATGAGTGATATTCAGGGGTTCTGGCATGAATGATTGCAGGGGTTTCTGATATCACGGTGCCTAAATGGGAAGACAGTATTTTGAATCTAAATTGAAGCGAAATCTTCTCCTGCTTGGCTTCAACCAAAAAAAAAAAATCTTTCCCAGGAGATGAAACTTTGGGCATTAGTTCCCATCTCTAGACAATGGGGACGTTTTTTCCACCAGGGGCTTAAACTGCAATACGTTCGCTGAGCACTGGAGCATGCAGGCTTTTTGGGGGAACATCAGTCCCTGAGTCTTTAGATTAGACAGGCCCTCCGTTGGGAGTGCAGCCCGGCCAGGGGAGAGTCATGCAGAACCTGCTCAAAAGCCCTCTGGCCTGCACATAAACACTCTCTAGGGGCTGCTGGGAGACTCTAAAGAGGACAATTTATGGGGGAACTCATGGAGGCCTGTCTAAAACTGCCCTTATATCTCATCTTTGTACAGGCTATTCTCTCTCTCTGTCTGCCTGCTGCTAAACTCTTTCCCCTCAGGACAGGAAGGGGAACTTCTGAGTCCGTCAAAGGAGGCCTTATGCAGGGTCAAGATTCAGCATTACTGCGGTCATGTGGTGGAATTTGCTTACCGTTTTTGTAAAATTTCGAAAAGTAAAAAAAAAAGTATTCTGTTATATTATGATATCGTATTACTATTCTACGCGTTACTGTTACTAACTAACTGATGTGTTAGCAGTTACTGCTGCTAAAAATTGCTGAAGTGCAGTTGCCAATCATCGAGTGTTCAATTTGATTATGAAATCTCTTTATTGCATAATCAGACTTTCAGAAATGCATAATTATTCAGTTTGGAGACATGAGTATACCATCAGATCCATACATTTTTGTACTTTAAAGTGGTAATCCATAAGATTTGAATTGGTTTGTTTATATTGACATCTTTGGCAGTAAGCTGTAATTGCAGGTGCGCTTCTGGACCTCATTTCCCATAACTCTTGTCGAGACCCAACAGTGTCGCCTGTATGACGTCGGTAAACTGACGGGTCTTACCAGTTCCACGCCTCCTCAACTCTCATGCAGACGGGAAAGATGCCCTTTGATACGGCAATTGAACTCAATAAAAGTAAAAATTATGTGACGTTAGTCATCCATTAGCGTCATCTTATTCCAGTAACATGTTAGCTATTATGATAAATCGATTAACTTAAAGGGCTGCCAACTCTCACGCATTCGCCGTGAGAATTTGTGCTTCATTCACGTTCCCGTGCTGTAGTCAGTGATTATTCAATCAACGAAATGCATGTGTTTCACGATCGTTCAAATTGTTTAAATGAAATAAGACCATTTGATACATTTTTATACACTCCCCTGAGTGAAGAAAAGCATGAGAATTCCAGAATCATAATTGTTCTCATATTACTATTGGCGAAATCCACCGTAACACATAACTGATAAACTTAAATGCACAAGGACTTCAATTCCACCTGAGAATCTCTACAAACGGTCTGATAGAATAATTTCTGACTCTAGCACGGGAACGTGAATATGTCATTTAAACTCAAGCCAAATATGTGAAAGTTGAGAGTCCTGTTAATGAAAACGGTAGTTGGTTAACAGGTAACGTAATAACTTTTTTTTTTTTTAATAAAAATAATTTCTCGAGGCGGTTAATGTAGCTTTATCCCCGTTTGCTTCCTGAAATTACGTTATAATTTTAGTTTCAGTAGTAGCCTCAACAGAGACTCAGCTAACGTTAGTTTCTACTGTGCACAGTATAGCTACACAGTATGGTATTTGCCATTGGGTAGACGTCAGAAGGGATCCAGTAGCGGTACTTTCCGCTTCTTGGAAGGCTGCATTTTCAACGGTCCTCCCTTAATTCCATCCGTAAAACTGACATATAGTGTAAGGGACAAGTTATATTTTGGGTTAGGGGATAGAGCCAAGGTTCAGGTTAGGGTAAGTACCGCCACTGGATCCCTTCTGACGTCTACCTTGCCATTGCTTCTCCTTACTTCCTTCAAGCTAGCTTGCGGCTCCTCCTACCTTCTGGACAGACCAAACCACGTTTGCATGGACATCATTTGCAGATGGCAAAAACACCAAAAACATGCCGGAACTGTAGGCAGCGAAGACCAGGCTGAACATTAGAAAGGAAGGCTCCCAGCCGTCTGTTACTATCTGTGGGTTCCAGACTTCAGACAGAAATTGAATGAAAGGGATTTGCCATCAGGTATTAAGAATGACTTGTCCAAATACTTTTGAGCTCCTAAATTTGGGAGCTCAAAATGGTATCAATTCCTAGAGGGTTCAGACAATATTTTTGACAAAACACTAAAATTACATCTAAAAGTCTGCCCTCTAAGCATCTATTGATTAGTAAATTTCAAATGAATTGTATCACGGCCCATTAAACATGATAGATGCATCGCTGAAAACCGCAGCCTGTTCCGGTCAGAAAATGTTTTTGAGGAAATGCTCTTGCAACATTGGGTTGTTACTGTGAACCATCATTTTTAGATGTAGGCATCACTGCTTTTTCATTTGAAGGCTGTCAGAGGTGGCAGCGTACTGTTTTCAGTACTGTAGTGTTCAGTGTTTATTAGTTGAGCTTTAGATAAATAAACTGTCTTAGCCGCCTGTCATGCAGCTGTTTTGTAGCCGCGCTGCCTGGGCACGAGAAGCACTTGACGCGTTGTGTTTCGTAGCGGAAATGCAATGCAAGTCCCTGTTTCTGAGGAATTCATTTCATTCTGCTTTGAAATTGTGACAAAAGAGGATTGCCCTGCTTTTGTAGGAGACGTTGACACGTGATGTCGGAGGAACTCAAAAAGACTGTGCGTCACATGACTGTGAGCATTATACCTCCAACAGCTGTCCCGTGATCCAGGGGGAGACTGTGGCCCCACTGAAGAACTATAGCAACAAGGGGCCTGTGATGTAGGGCCCTCAAACAACAAAACGCATTTGCATCACCGAGCGGAAATGTGAACTAGTGCCAAATGCTGCCATCTTTGATGTCTGCTGCCGCAGCGAATCCACAAAGGCACCATTTCAGGTGTTCGTCTGAAATCGCCAGGTCCGTCACTCGGCTCACCTCTGCTCCAGCCCTCCTGTGATGGATAGATGATAGCAGCTATAAAAACTTTGCTTCATGTGTGGATTCTTCCCTCTAATCCTTGTTTGCTTGGCTCACATCGCTCTTCATCAAGCTCTGGCACTTTGCAGATTGTCAATCTTGGCGTTGGAGATGGTCAATTTTTAATACATATGTAACTGCTAAAGAGCATCTATTGCAATCATGTCTTGGTCCTATTTTATTTCATGTCAGGCTTATCTAACTTAACTGAGGGCCTGTTTTTATCCCAGTCAATTTCTCTGACTGTGGGTAGCTGATACTGTATGTGAATTGCACCTTATCTGACCTGGGTTCTGTAGTTGATCCAGGGTTCCTGATAAATAAAATGGGCTTCCTCATCCTTCCTTATCCTTGTATATGAGTTACTGCTATCTTAAGCTGTAGCTCTCAGATATCTAAACGCGAGACGGCTTTATGAGACATTAGCGCTGTTGTTGAGTGCTGATCTTGAGCATGCTTGTACGTTCCTTCCCTTTAGTGATAAGAGAAGATGGCATATACTACAAAAATGTGCTCTTTTGTCTCATTGTCCCTGTCATGACTGCTGCAGAGTCTGGTGGTGAAGTCAGGTGACCTCATGACCTCATCACTGCTGGTGTTTCCCCTGCGCTTTAGCCATAGGGGAGTTTGTAAGCATTTAGACTGCGACGCCATTTTAAAGGGTTGTAATAGTAGCCCCCGGACGAAGTCGGGCAGCTACTATGGATTCATGCTTGTCGTCTCCGCCGCCGCCGCATCCGCGTCCATAGACACTTCTTGTGGACGCAGTAGAGGCTGTAATTTTTGACCGATTACTTTCATATTTGGTATGGGCATGTGTTATACTTTACTAATGACACTTATCAATTTTGGTTGCCGTGGCAACAGTATTGGCCAAATAAAGCGCAAATTTGTGCTGAAACATATACAGTTCCTTGTGGACGCTGCACAGGCTGTAATTTTTGACCAGCTACTTTCATATTTGGAATGGACGTTTGTTATGCTTAACCACTTAGCGCTCGGAGCCGTGTTAACTCGCGGACAATCGCCGGGCTTGAGTCCCGGATCCGTCTATGAACAATAGCTCATGCGAGTCGTGTTTCACAGGGCAGCAGTGAGTGCTGCCGTGCGCGCTGGCCCGAATTATTTTCACTGATGGTCGTTGGCGTAATGGGTGATAAGAACTCTGCTGTTTAGCATCTTAACCATCCAAACACTGACTTGAGTTCATGTGATATACGATAAGGATGCAATCAATTACGCTATGTACATCTTTTACTTGCAAAGAAACAGATTGCGAGGTGACAGAATGACGGCGACATGAAAAAAAAGACTTACATTAAAAATCCTTGATAGTATGGTAAGTTTGGAAGCACGGTTCGACGCATAATGGAATCTCATAGCTCACGCACATGTAGCGTGACTCTTTCCTTACATCGTTCTTGACGCAAACTACACAAGATTCGCGCAGTCTCAACTTTTTCGCCGTCGGCGGGTGAGAACTAGCCAATTGATCACAGCGATCAACACCGCTCACACCGTAGTTGTTATCAACAATACAACATGGTTTCACCATTTGCTCACCCTGACGATTCCTCTTCACTGTTTCGCACATGTGGCCCGCGGGTTGACAGCATCTTCACAAGCTTTTTGTCCTGCCACAGCAGGACCAGCATCAGTTCGTTCGGCTGTCACCATGTGATCACGGTGAAAATGAACGAAACTAAATTTACAAACTGAAAGTAATGGAATGTATGCACGTTACTTCTTATATCACCCAAGACCAATCATAACATCACATGAACTCAAACCATTGTCTTTGTTTAGATGCAAAGCAAAAAGCATTCATGACAACAGTTCTGCATGTTTGGATGCAAAGCGAGCAACGTGATAAGACGCGGCTCCGGGACTCGAGCCGGTCGGCAGTAATACGAGTACACACGTTTCCGGGCAAGTTAGATAAGCCAACTGATAAGAGATCGGGCAGGCGTGAGTTGCGGCAATGTAAATATACGGGAAACAAGTGGTTAAGTTATGACAGCTATGAATTTTTGTTGCCATGGCGACAGTATTAGCCGAATAAAGTGCAAAAAAAGTGGAGAAGTGGGCTTTCGGGGGCTACACCCATGCGGTCGGGGCCAACCGGACTGTAGTTCCTAGAGAATTCAAAAGATTATGGACCCCACCACAGATTGTTCAGGACGTATAATCCAGATCAGGTGTTCTGTTGGCTCTTAAGAGCCTGTGGGTGTAGTCCTGATGGCTGAACTTTGCTGAGAGGTTTCGAGGTGCTGGAACGAGAGTGACGGACTTGAGCCCCTGAGAGGGGACGGTTCATGTCCAGGACATTCTGCTCGGACCCTGATGTCCCTGCTTGAATTACTGCGCTGTGACAGGGCCGCTGTATCAGCAGGGAGCTCTGCGTGTCTGCAGGGAGACTGAGGCTGCGTTCAGGGCAGGGGACAGGCCGTGCTGTACTGTCTGGGGCAGGGGTGGGGTATTTAAAGCCGTAAAGCTCTTTCCCACAGGAGAGCTGGCTCTGTGCTGATAGAGAGGTCTGTGTGTGGCTCCCTGCCCCGACGTGATGCTGGCGTGAGTCAGGGCTCTGGGTTTGTTTCAGGGGGGCTGTGTGCCCAAACCTGAGTCCATTCAAACCTGTTCAGCGGGTTTATAGAGGTTTTGCTACTTTGGCTTTTCGCTACTGCGCACTGCACTTTCATGATTGCGTCCAAGTCTGTTCGCTACTATAGATAAATGCACGTTAAGAACATAAATATTTCTTAGGAATCAGTAGTAAAACTTTAGAAGAACCGTTTGCATTACAGCGGAGAATATTTTTTCATGTTCTGACTCAATACGGACAATCAGCGAATGGACTTGGACATAATAGGGAAAGAACCTTGAGCAGGAACGAAAGCGCAGTAGCGAAAAGCCAAAGTAGCGAAACAATCGGTTACCATTCAGCGCAGAATGAGGGAAGACTGAATTCAACTCGCGGTTTTCACTAGTGCTCAAACGATACGATGCGCTCTGAGGGGAAAATCCACCGCTAATCTCAGGCTGGATTTAAAGAAAATAAATGAGTGAAAATCAATGATGTAGTGACCAATGCTCAGGCTCTGTAGCTCCTCTCCTCTGAACACTGACACAGGAGTGACAGGGCCCCTATTCATACCTCACCGCACTGATCAGGGCTTAGAGAAGCAGAGCGTTTCTGAGGGGGAACTGCTTTCAGCTATAAGAAATGCACCTTCATTTGGTTACTATGTTAGAGTCCACCTAAGTCTACAAGATATTCCACATGAAAATATTGCTATTTTTGTCATAAAGCGTTACTCTCCTCGTGATTTCAAAAAAAAAAACAGCCCTTGCCGACAGGTCATGAATCACAGAAATGGATTCCCTGAGGCCGTTACCATCTCCGGACAAGTGCTGTTCTTGACAAAATATCATTACAGAAGTTTATGACCAGTTTTTTTGAGTCTGATTGAAAGTTCTGGGCCAGACGTTTTGCCTGGCAGGTGGGAGAGCCCTGATGTGCAGAGGATATAAACCAAGGCTGCTCAATCCTCTTTCCGGAAATCTGGACCAGTACTGTCCTACAAGTCTAATTTGGCACACCTGATTCTACTGACCAGCTGCTCACTGAGGTCTCTTGACGTGAAAAGGTGTGCAGTGTTAAGAAAGGTGGAACTCTCGAGCAGTGGTGTCTGACCCTCTTCCTGGAGAGCTACCATCGTGTAGGTTTTTACTCCAACGCTAATTCCGCAAACCTGATTTGGCAAATTGGCAGATCATCTAGATTAGTAACTGGGAAATTAACTGTGCTATGCTTTGGTTGGAGTTAGAACCTTCAGTGGGTTAGCTCTCCAGGGACAGGGTTGGAGAACACTGCCCAAGAGAGCGGTAGATCTCCAGAAGCGTGGTTGGGCAGTTCTGCATTAGATTGATGCCTCTTGCTAAATGTGTCACCTGTAGTTGCTCTACTGAGAGAGTCTGTGCAGAGCCTATGTGATAAAGCGCTCATCTGTGATTGGCCAGTGAGCTAACTAAAGACTGGGTTCTTGAAATTACAGTCTGAGATCCAATCACCCCTCATTTTTAATTACACTGCACGAAAGAAATGCACATAAACATTGTGTTTTCATGTTTTATGAGAACATCATATCTTACTCTGACCGTAACCATTAACACTACAACCCTAACTCTAACCATAACCTTAACCTCACCCTAACCTTAACCTAACCTCACCTTAATCCCTAACCCTAAAATAGCTCAGTTACTTTGTGAAGACCAGAAAATGTCCCCGGAAAGATGACAAAATCTGGTATTACATCACTGTTGGGTACATTTGGTCCCCACAAGATGTAGGAATACCTGCCTACCCATACATGTGCCAGCACACTAACACACAGCAATATACATGCACACAATCACTTACACACGTCATTTTTTGTTTGCAAAAGACTTTTCGATTGATACATGACATCTAACCAAAAAAACAGTAAAAGATTTTAACCAACTTGAAGATGATGCAACAACACCAACATGTGGGCTAATCTCTCCCCTCGCCGGTTACTTGGTCTGCTCTCTTCGAACAAAACTCACGGTGGCGCATGAAGGGTTAACTTTACCGCACAGAGGCGGAACATCCATGTACGGACGTTTTTTTTCTGTAAGGTGACGGTTTGTCAACGTTGCGTCTCTGATAAGAATCCGTGCTGCTCGTGCTCGAAGGGTTGAAAAATAAAGAGGAAGAGCTGAACCAGAGCAGCAGTAAATGTGGCTGTAACCTTACACAGGACATGCTCAGGAACAATCGATGCTGATTCAGAAGAACTATGCAGCTGTTTTAATGGTACCATATAATAGCTGGGGACAGTTTGATCACATTGCGTTTGAAATAGGACTTCCAGCCTCATCTACAAAAATAAAACATCTTTCTCTCAGTTTCATGCACATTAGCATTACGAAATTCTTAAACTGCATAGTTCACTGCAAGATTTGTAATTGCATCATTTTAATCATAATTTTTGCTCAGAAAAGTAATTCCTGCTTCAGTTTCATGTGGAAACTGTGGCATTACCTATTAAGCTAGTGGTTCTCAAATATTTTTTTTTTCAGCCAAATCCTTTTTTCCATTGGCAATTTTCTTTTAAAGATTTGACAAAACTTTAGCTCACAGACAAGATTGTGCCTAACTGTTTTCAAGATAAACACTGCAAACTACATTAAAATTATGTATTTGTTTAGAATGATGGCACATTAGTTGCTCATTTCAAACCACTGCAGTCGTCCGGTGAAACTGTTACTTGGTTTTATTTAAACCTGTGGAGTTTCCCAGTGTTGGAAAAGCTGAGAAGAAAAAGCATGTTAGCGTGATGTCTTTTTCAGTCTTGTGCTGCCGGATTACCTAACATATTCCTGGCTTTGTTCCTGTGAGACAGTGCGAGCTGCATTTTTAAAGCAGTTTATTCTCTTAGATATGCAGCTCTTACCTCAAGCTTAATTTGTGTGTGTGTGTGTGTTTGTATGTTTTTAAATGTAGTTGTGTGTATGTTTGAATGTGTGCGTGCATGTTTGCATGTGAGTACGTTTGCGCGTTTGAATGTGTGCATGTGTGTATTTGTGTGTATTAGAATGTGTGCGTGCGTGTGTGCATATGAATGTGCACTTGTGTTTGTGTGTGTGTGTTTGTGTGTGCGCATGCGTGTATGTATATGTGTGGGGCTCACGGCACCAGTGGCCATTTTCTAGAGATACTCTGCTGGGACGGCATCAGGGCTCAGACTTAGCAGGCCAGATGTTGACCGCACTGCCCGGAGAGAGACATGACATAACCACCGTGTGCATCCATGACCTAACCATGCTACAGCATCCATCAAATACACACAGTGGTCAGCTGGAGCAGAGGGGAAATCGTCCCATGAATAACAAAAGGTCGCAAGTGACAATCCTGATGAAACCTGTGTTTCTGCACTGTGGTTTCATCAGAAATGCCACTTGCGACCTTTTGTTATTCATGGGACAAAATGATTGAACTCGGCCAGAGCTCAGATTCTCCCTCCAGTCCCCTGTGGGCGATTCATGCCGTATTTATCCTGCGGGTCATTATAGTAATGTGTACAAACAAAATACATGGATGCATCAGTCACCTGCGGCCCATAAGTTAATGTGGTTAATGTACCATTGTAATGAATGTGTATGAATAAGTGCTACAAATAAGTGGCGACGAACACTGCTCCTGTCCTTTACCATCCTCTAGATTTCATTTTAATTCTAATTCAGCCCACCTGATTTCTGTAATTATCCGTTCAACAGAATCTCTTGCTGATGAGGGAGGTGGTGCTTTATTAGAGTTGGGGCAATTACCAGTGAGGATGGTGGATTTTCAGGACCAGGGTTGGACAGCCCTGCTCTAGCTGCTGAACGGCATGAGCTTCGTTAGATTTGGAACAGGGTTCGTTAGCACTGCTGTAGACGCCTGCGACATCCATCAGACATCCATTATCTGGGCTCTTCATATTACAGTTGAGGTGCGGGTTGATTTTGTGACTGATGGGGAGGTTATTTTGTCGGTAATATACTCGGTGTGTTCTCGCCTCCTCCGCCTCAGTCGCGTCGCTTCTTCGCTGGTTTGCTTTTCCAAAGTTCTGCATTGATTTTTTTTTTTGTTTGTTGTTTTATTCAGTGTTCCATCTTCTATATTATTTTTACCCACTCCTTTTTCTTGTGACGTTTAATGGCTACCATTTATCAGGTTTATTTATTGTTTCTACAAAGTATAAAGATTTTTAAGGTCTAATGTTTTTGACCTTTTCCATTTACTTCTCCTGGTATTCTCATTTTTAACTTCGATAATTGTCTATAGAGCCATTTGTGCTAGTCTGCCTGAAAGGCGCTATACTGCATAAATAAAGTTATCATCATTAAAGTTATTGTTGAGAGAATTCCATACAACAGCAAGAAAATGCAGCATTAGCCTGGCAGACCGAAACGCTTTAGCTGATCCTTCCTACCCTTTGAGGAAGGAGCTCTTTAATTGGAAACGTGGGCAGAGAAGGCTGTGTACAGGCCAGCTAAGCCATTTTAGAAGTTTGAAAGTTTATTTTTTGTTTAAACAGTTTATTAGTTTCTGTGTAGCGTAAGGTGGGAAGTAAGGAGCAGTTATTACAGCGGGGTGTGTGTGGGTTGTGTAGGGTACCCATACATCACAGGGCGTTGTTACATGTCTTGTGCAGTGGTGCATTAGAGGAAGGTGTATATTTGTTTCTCATCTGCTTGCTACCCCCTCGCTTGCTGCTAACTGCTGCTGGCTAGCCCTAGTTGTGAATCAGAAACAGGGACGTGCGGTCAGGGTAGGCAGTGACTTCTCCTTTTTTTATCGCTAGATTTTGTCAACCTGTTTCCACGTACTATGCCTGATTGTCAATCAATCAATTTGAACTTTTTTTCTGGTCAGTTAAGCCTGTGATGATTAAGAGGTGATAGTGACAAAAAGATTAATTTCCCTTTGTGCTTTGATTCGAGACTGCAAGGAAGTAAATCTTAATAATTAATCAGGAAAAAATCTCAACTCTCTCGGTAATTCCGTGTATTGTTTTGATCTTTTGTTTATCGGATTATGAAAGAAGACTGAAAATAAACTCCCTATTTTTTTTAAAAATGGCATTAAAAAGTATGTGTTTAAGGGGGGAAATATTATCGTAAACATATTGACCACACATTGAACGCCGCATAAGAAAGGTTTTAATATTTGTTAATGGCATTGCGTTAGCCTCCTCTAAGCAAATATGAACAAACTTGCTGTCTCGTGAGCGTTTTAAGTTCGATGCACTGAGCAATAATGTCGTGGATGGAACTGGCACGCCATTCTGCCGTTTAGTCTTGTAAATTAGTTAATCAATGCTCAGATTACTAATCAAGCAAAGTTATAGAGTTATCGTTTGTTTAACGGTGAGGATTCTGCCTCCCCTAACTGACCTCCGACGGCACGTCACTGATCAGAAATAAGCCTTGTGTAAAACACTTCCCTGCCAGTAAACAGCCTCCCCTCCATGACTTCTGTTAGGCCTCCACGTGGTCCCACATGGTAACTAGGTGCTCGGCAGCCTTAGGCTAACTGACGGGGGATCTCACAGCTCAGAGCTCTGGTCTCCAGTGTGGAGCCAGCCACCCACTGACCCCCCGCCTCCCTCTCCCACCTGGTGGTCAGGTAGGGGTGGAGCAGAGGCTAAGGGAGTGCACCAGACAGAAAAGCACGCGTTAGGAAGCACGCAAGAGGCAGGCTCAAACGGAGCTGAGACCTGACAGCCACCTACAGCTTCTCCCACCAGAAGGTCATCTTGAGTCTCATTTCCTCCCGCTGGAAATGCGGCGGAATCCAGCCAAGTCCGTGGAGTCAGGGAATGCGCAACCCTTTTGTCACCCTAAACTCCTCAGCCTCATGCAGCCACTCCGACCAGTAAAGCCCGCCGGCGATGAGAGAGAGAGCTGTGAAGGCAGGTCGAGGATGGAGGGCTGAAGCTCAAGTCCTCCGCAGAGACGGTGCAGGTTTGAAGGTCGTTGAAGGACGGGACTCTCATTGGCAGCAGCCGCCATAACTGAGCAGCCCTTTCGGGGGCAATGTTGCTCACTTCTGCTGAAGGAGGGGTCTAGAATAGGAGACCCAAATATCATCTGTTCCCTCTCAACCGGGATGTTCAGCCACAGCGGTCAGGGCATCCCATGCTGCGGTCAAAAAATAGCACCGAAAAACTACATCTCGCAGCTTGGAATGCGCGCACCCTGCTCAGTGTGCCGAAAGACACCACAAGCCCCATAGACATACGGCTCTCATTGCACTGGAGCTCAGAAAATTCAACATTGACGTAGTTGCACTGCAGTAAAACCAGGCTATTTGATGAGGACTTCCTTACGGAAATTGGGACATGCTAACACCTTCTTCTGGAAGGGATTACCTGAAGGATCAAGGCGGCTTCTTGGAGTCCAGCTCGCTGTGAGATGCAAACTGCTGCGGAACATCCCAGAAGCTCCCCCGGGCATCAGTGAGAGATTAATCACCTGGTGAATTCCCCTCTCAGCCAGTCGTTGTGCAGCCTTCATCAGTGCTCTATACTAACCTGGGTTGCAGATGAAACCTCTAAGTATGTGCTCTTCAGTGACCTTGACCAGATCTTGTCTAAGATCCATGCCTGGAATAAGATTTTATACACGGGGAACTTCAAAGCTAGATTGGGTACAGATGACATACGGTGGCCAGGAGTCATTTGGAGACGTGGTATAGGTAAACACTAATGGTAAATGACCACAGTCTCTTAGAATGAAATTCCAACTAGATATCACCAACACCGTCTTTTAGTTAAAAAAGAAACACAAAATATCCTGGATGCACTAGTGATCAAGAAACTGACACCTCATCAACTATGTCATAATATGTTTACAGGACTCTGCGAATCCCACCTAAACTCCAGTTGCAGAGTGTTGGATCGACCATTCTCTCATTGGGGAAAAAACTGCGGCAAAAAATGTACCCCAAACAGAAACGGCCACCTTGCTGCAAACTCAGTGTCAGTGCTGTCCAGTCATCAGATACACACAGCTAGTGCAGACTGCTCTTTTCTGTAGACCCTCCATGGCCTCACCTCAACTAGTCCTATAGCAACATTAACATCGATGATGTCAGTGTTAGCATAGCTATACACTCTGCTGCATCAACCTCAATAGGCTTCACCACAGAACACCAACTGGACTGGTTTTTACAGGAACTCCGTGGAGATTCAGCGACAGCTGGAAAAGCTGAGCATAAGATCTATAAATCCTGCATCTCCAATCCACTGTCTCTCGCTCGTCTCTCTCTCTGGGGAAAAAATGCCCACCCATGCAGAGACCCAGAAACAGCTTAAAGCTATGGAGAACAATTAGTGACTCAACAAAGCCAGGGAGATCCAGCCTTGTGCTGACTCCAACTACATCCACAGCTTTTATCAAGCTGCCAAATAGATCTATGGACCCCGCCGGCAAGCTATTACACCTGGCGCTCCAAGGACATATCAGCGCTGTGCAAAGAGTGGCAGCAAATCCTGGAACATTAGGCTGAACACTTGAAATATCTCTTGAACTGGCAGAACTCTGCAGATCTCTTCATCCTGAACTCTCTTCCATTACTCTCACCTGTCCAACTACTCCACATCCTGCCTGCTTTTACTGTGGCTCTTTGAACAGTACCCTGCTTCAAGAATCACAAAAGAATCCTCGGTGAGACATTTAAAAATTGGGGCTATTTACTTATCATTTGGATTTAAATACATAAGAGCCTGTGATTTAATCATTATTGCAGTGATTTAATATGTTTCAGCTGGCAACAATCCTTTTAACCCTGACCGATGCAATGTGTGCCTTATTTCTTAAACAACCAAGTCGGAAGACATATCCTATAATTGAGGAAAAGATGTTCCTGTGTTTCAAGAGGGGTAAATTGTGACTGCATCAAGCAAAGAAAAACAACTGACGAGATTGTAAAAAACTGACCATAGAACTTATGGCTATTTTTAATTGTGAAGTAAGAGCATTTCCATGCATATACTGCAACAAGAACTGGCAGGATTGTGACTAAACTGCTCCATAGCCACTAGAAAGCCACTTTGTAATGCGACTAATCAGGAAAAAGGACTTCAGTTTGTGGGGGAGCTTAATGATTGGACTGTGCAGCAATGGAAAAAGGCCATGTGGTTTAATTAGTCCGGACTTACCCTACTCCAGAGCAATAGGCGCATCATGGTAAGAAAGGAAGCCCATGAAGCGATGCACCCATCATGCATAGTGCCCACTGTACAAGCCTCTGGAGGCAGTGTTATGATCTGGGGTTGCTTTAGTTGGTCTGCTTTAGACTCAGCAACTTAATGCAGCGATAAAATGAAGTCTGCCGACTACCTGGATGTACTGAATGAGCAGCTTATCCCATCAATGGATTTTTTAACCCCTGATGGTGATGACACAGGCATGTTCCATGATGACTATGCCAAGATTCATCAGGCTCAAATTGTGTACGAGTGGTTCAGTGTGCATGGGGAATCATTTTTGCTCACAGTTAGTCACTGCTGAGTCCTGAACTGAACCAAATGAAAGTCTTCGGGATGGGATGGAGAAAGCGTCACAGTGCGGTTTGACTCTCCCATCATCAAAACAAGATCTTTGTTAAGAATGAATGCAACTCAAAATAAGCGTTATAACGTTGCATGAGATTGTGGAAACAATACCGCAACAAATTTGTGGTGTGATCAAAGCTAAAAGCGGTCCAACAAAATAGTGGACAACTTTTGTTTTTTTTTTTTTTTTTTGCCAGGTAGAGTATACTGGAATGATGCCATAATAGTCACTGTCTACAGGAAAAGGGGAGATGAGCCAATGTGGGAGCGGTTGAAGCATCACCTGATTCTCTGTTGCTGGGAAGATGCTGTCAGGTTTCATGCTTTCATGTCTGACATCACATATCACTGTTAGCATTCTTCCCAAACTCAGTGTGGCTTTAGAGAAGGAAGAAGCCCATGTGACATGATTTTTGTGGCAAGACAGCTCCAGGTGAAAGTACCTGAAGAGCTGTGAGATTTATGTTACCTTTATCGATCTGGCAAAGATTTTGATACTGTTTACTAGCACATTCTGGCAGTCTGAAAAAAACCTTTTTGAAATTTTGAGGACTGTTCAAATTTTTATAAATTTTGCAAGTGCTCTGTGACAGCATACACACATGCATGGTTTTTGGGCGTCAGCATTCTCCGCCTTTTTCTGTCCAGGTGGGAGTTAAGCGGGGGTCTTTTGTGCGCCTGTCATTATCAAAATTTTTAAGGCTGCAGAAACGGTATTATCTTAAAGTCCCTCATGCTGGAGCACAGAGCCCAGTTTCTATTTGCTGCCAAGCCTACACAAAGACCATAATCAACATCCATGAGCTGCAGTATGCTGTTGATTTCCCCTCCTTGCCCATACCCCCGACCTCAATGCAGCATGCTCTCAGGACCATCGCTGCCTTCTAGTGAGCTGTAGTTCTGCAAATTTACACTTGAAAAATGGAGGTCATATTTCTGTCAGTCGCCCCTAAGCCTCTGCTCATGTTTTTACAATTCATGAATGCCCACTTTGGGCTGTCGAGCAGCTTGACTATCTGGGCAATGTCTTAACACCTATCTGCCAGGGGTGTTTTCCAAAAGCTTAGTAGCTAAGTTAGCAAATTACATAGTTCATCCATTTACAGTCAATTCCAACTTTGTAAGTTAGCATCTGTGATCTCGGGAAATGCACCCCAGAGAAGCTAAGGTGTCCAATCCAGTATCGACTGTGCCTCATGTTTTGGGCGACTCCACACTTGTGTGTTTGAAAACAACAACCTCTAACTATTCACGAAAATAGTCGTATATAAAGCCATCGGTTTCTCCACCCTGCTTTATGGCTCTGATATATGGACACTTTATGAATGCCACGTCCTCCAGGTGGAGGCCTGATATGCCTCCAACGCTGCCTCGGCTTTATCAGAATGGCACCAAAGCTTGGTATAAGGACAGGGTCACCACGAAAACCACAGTACCTGAGTCTTGCCTTTAATAGTTACTATAGTGTGTCTGTTTAACACGTTCCTTTTGGGAACGGACTGATTACTTGGCTTCCTGTATCGCTGCTTGCAGCTTCCTCAAGAGCCGCACATTCAAATATTCTCACACTTAAAACCACGCTACCTTGGGTCCTCAAGTGTGAAGTTGACCAGATGAACAATTGTCGAGAAAATTGAAGGACGGACATGCATACCGAGAGACAATGACTCTGTCCATTTTTATTCAGCCACTCCACTGGATGGGGGTGTATTGTGATTTCCCCCTTCTGTGCAACCGTCCATCTACAATTTATTTTTCTCACTCTGCAGACAACAATTTTTATTGGATTATTTTAATTTTTGTTTTAGGGTCAATGGTGATATGAAGAGGATCCCTATTGATTTTGGTTTTGATTGAAAAATTTTGAGTAAAATAACATGTCATTGACAAGGCTGTCATGTACACTTCATGTGGCTGTCATTGTTAGATTGTGGCACAAAAACAGGCTGCTCCTATACTTTCTTTGGCTGATGCAATAAATCTGTGTACCTTTTGCAGCTGTTCTTTTAAAAAAAAATTGACATGAAGAGCTCAGAAGTGGGAGTGCATTTCACATCTCTCAGACTTGAGTGAGCACAGGCAGGTGTAACCACAGGCTGACTGAGAGCCTTTTCTCTCTGCAGTGGAAGCGCAGATTTTACCTACCTGTCTTCACCGGTTAGAATGTGTTTTGTAGCAGTAAGATGGAGAACAAAGAATTTGAGAATATCCTCTCCATTTCATATGTGTATTTGTGCATGAGTGTATGGGGAAAGAGAGACTTTGTGTGTGTGTGTGTGAGAGAGAGAGAGAGAGAGAGAGAGAGAGAGAGAAGGGGGATACACTACACATGAATATGCCATTGCACAAAGGCAGCTTTCTATGTACCATATGTATGTAAAGATGGTGCAGACCCCTAGCAGCCAACAGCATACTCCTCTTATAGTGCAAACTGTAGCAGTGCATCGTCTCATTCAGGCTTGTCCTTAATCGGTTCAGCCCAGAGCCAGCCGTTCGGCAGTTTCACGGTCCGGGTAAAAAAAGCGTCTTTTTTTTCCAACGAGTATTTGGCGCTAAGCGAGGGAGGGAAACCCCTGATGTTCGTGAGGGTGTGAGCGCTGGGGCGCGCGCTCCGGGCAGCGATGGCGGCGGGTTTCGCCGCAGCAGCGTGAGAGAGGCAGAGCGCGAGATCGCGCCTGACCTGCTTTTCGCCGCGCGGAGGGAAACCCCGGCACAGTCGGCGGGAATCGCTCTGCAGCCCACCTGCTGCAGCGCCGTCTCCGGGAAATGAATTATTCATCAGCGTCAGAACAGTCCCAAAGCTGTTTCATTTCTGTAAAAAAATGACCTGGAGCTCTCGCTACCTACAAGCATTTAATATTCCTTTTTTTAATAGAAAAAAGTCAATATGTGTTTGAAAATATCCTCTGGGGATATGTGTCATCTGTACAAAGCGTGTACTAATCAATAGAGCTTCTCACCCCTGATTTATTCTATTTTATTTATTTATTTGTTTCTTCATATATCTTTTTATCCGAGCTGAGCCCATTGTTTAGATTTTTCTTAGCTCCATGTTAAGACTCTGGTCTCACATAATTTTTAACCCATTGGTACACGACATGGGTCAAAGGTAGCCAGGCTTTTATGCAGTAAGAAAGGAAAATGAATACAATAATTGTGATATATAAAAAGACTGTAATTAGTTTTAGACTTGAAATAGATTACAGATTTGATTCCCCACCAATTTGTACAGAAAAAGCAAATGTTGGTCATTTTCAACCCATTTTGTGCATAATAACGTGTTGAATGTTTTGTGTTCCAGAGGGTTAAATTGGTGTATCTTCAGTCTAGTTGTATGTATGAAGGTAAACTGTATTCATGCCACACCACTGCTCAGAGATATAATCCAAATCTTAGCACCAGACCTGGGTAGCATGATGAAATTTCTGTTGGTGGCAGTGGCAGCAAGGAGTATTTTATGATTATGGTATGATGATGGTATCTCAAGGTTAGACAATTAATATTCAATAGCACCTCAAGTTCCTTTGCAAATAGCTGCATCAACCTGTCACTTTGGGTGGTGAATGTTGCTGTTGGCCTCCTCTGTGCATCTTCAGATTTTGTTGAACAATTTATTGCTTCATGATTGAAGTAATTTCTACACTGTGAGATGCGCAGTCCCAAGGAATGGTTAAATACACCCGGCTTCCTTTTCTCTGCAATTCCTTACTCTCCATGGTTGATCCGCACACTGAGATGATGAGGGAGGAGGAGTGCGGATATATTGGTGGTATTAATATTAAGTGAAGTGACCTGGCATCATCACTGCTGTCCTGTACCAGTCTGTGGGAGTCTGTAGCAGTGTGATGGGGTCTGAGGCTGTGTGTGGGAGTCTGTAGCAGTGTGATGGGGTCTGAGGCTGTGTGTGGGAGTCTGAGGCTGTGTGTGGGAGTCTGTGGCTGTGTGTGGTGTTTTATGGCTGTGTGTGGCGGTTTGTGACTGGTGTGTGGAGGTTTGCAGCTGTGTGTGGGGTCTGTAGCTGTGTGTGGTGGTTTATGGCTGTGTGTGGCAGTTTGTGACTGGTGTGTGGAGGTTTGTGGCTGTGTGATGGGGTCTGAGGCTGTGTGTGGCGGTTTGTGACTGCTGGCTGAGACACAATGTGAGTTCTGGCTCTATTTACGCGTGGACAGAAGCACCCCTGGGAGTATCTGACACTGCTCTGCTGGAGACCTTACTGCCAAGGTGTGAAGTCTGGGCACACACACACTCTCTCACAGACGTGCAAACACACCCACTCTCTCTCACAGGCATACGCACACATTCACACACAAGCATGCGCATGCAAAAACTCTACACAAACATACACTGTCATGCACACAAACAAATACTCTTACACTCACACATATATACACACATGCACAAATGCTCTCTCTCACGCACACACACATACACACTCACAGTCTCTCAAACAGAGTGAAGGGGTTCCCCTTGTGCTTTACTCAAAGTCCGAGCCAGATTCTGTGACTCTGTGCCGATAATGCTCCCCCATCTGAACTGAGTCGTGGCTCATGCTCTGCAACAAAATGGCTGCCGGCCAAATCCTCCCTCACGGAGGAACGCTCTCACTCTTTGGTATATGATGAAAAATACAGTGTAAATGCTGTTATTGAGGCATGATTCTGATTGAAATGAGAATAAACTGGCATAGTAATTTTCAAGTGCTTTAATATTCCTCGTATCCGATCATGGCTTCAGTACGTAAGCGCTGTTTGTAAATGTAAACACAGCCTTTTCAGTAGCTGTGGGCCTGTTCCTCTGTTAACCAGCACTGGATTTGGAAGCTGGGCTAAAATATTAAGATCTCTAAAATCATCTTTGATTTTATTTTAAAGGTGTTTTTCAGTTATGCTCACATACTGGCACCATGTATCATTTCAAGTGAGTAATATGTGATGTGCAGTTGAATGCTGAATATAATCTTACAGACACACATTGACAGAAACCCACTCAGATTTATCCGAGGCAACCAGTTTCCCTCTTGTGAATATGAGTATATTGCATACATCATCACTGCTGATCATAGGGTTCATCTCAATAACGGATTCACCCCTGACTCCTTCATTATGGTCAGACTCATACGAAGTCAGATACAGCGAGGTAAATAAGTATTGAACGCGTCAACATATTTCTCAGGAAATATATTTGTGATGGAGCTATTGACATGAAATTTTCACCAAATGTTGGTAACAGCCCAAGTAATCCACACATGCAATGAAATCAAAACAAATAAGTCCATAAATTATGTGTAATAAAGTGGAATGACACAAGGAAAAAGTACTGAACACGCTTATTGAAATTTATGTAATACTTGGAAGAAAAGCCTTTGTTGGTAATGACAGCTTCAAGACACCTCCTATATGGAAAAACTAGTCTAATGCCATCAGTCTGTTTTGCAGCAATAAGTTTGTGAAGGTCTTGAGAGAGCACTTTGCTTTTACCCATCATGAGATGCTTCTTGTGTGACACCTTGGTTGTGAGAAACCTTTTTATAGGCCATCAATTAGGACTAAACCAGTTGATATTAATTTGCACTGATAGGGGGCAGGATTGCTTTCTACTGAAAGATTTAAGCTGGTTTCTTGGCTTTCCATGCCTATTAGCACCTCTTTTTTCATGTGCACAATACTTATGTCATTCCACTTTATTACACATATCTTAATTCATGGACTTATTTGTTTTGATTTCTTTATGTGTGGATTACTTGCGCTGTTACCGACATCTTATGAAAATTTCATGTCAATAGCCCTGTTAGAAATATATTTACTGAGAAAAATGTTGACGAGTTCAATACCTATTTCCCTGCTGTATATATAAATCACATTCGCTGCCACAGACAGATACATCACAGTCACATATACTGCTTCGCAGTGTTTCCTCTCAGGAGGGTTTGAGTTTGAATCTAGCCTTTCTGTGTGAAGTTTGCGTGCTCTCTCTGTGATTTCCTTTGAGTTCTGCAGTTTCCCATAATCCGAAGACATGCATATTAAACTAATTATACAATCTAAATTTCTCATAGGTATGAGTTTGTGAGTGGATGGTATTTGATCCCTACAATTCGCAGAGATCTGTTCCTCAAACAGGTATTAATACTACACATTTGGGTTTTTTTCTGTTTTTCCAGAAAAGCCTAAATGTTTGGCCCCAGACAGAAGCACAGTGACAAACACCCTCGTTTGTGCAGAAATACATGCACACATGTATGTGCAGACACACACACCCTCCTAAACATGCAATCACACACACACTTATGAGTAGGAACACACACACACACCCTTGAGTGCACTCACACACACCCTCCTGCACACACACTCACACACACTTACGAGTCCAGGAACACATACAGATACACCCTTGCGCACGCACACACAAACACACACACACATACAGTGGCAGGAAGCCGAAGAGGACACTGGGCCGAGCAGCAGTAGTGACTCTACAGAGCGCACAGCGATGGCACACACACACACACACACACACACACACACACACACACACGCTCACACACACACTCACAGGGCCGAGCGGCAGTAATAACTCTACACGGTACACGGCGATGGTCATTAGTTATCCGCACCACCAGAGCAGCCTGGGATGACGCTCCGCTGCTTTGGCCTCTAATTGCTGCTCGGAGTAATCGGAGCTACGAGCAAATGCCCTTGACTTCACTGTGATGATGAGGAGCGAGCGCACTGTCACAGGTGCCTGGTTCATTATTACCGATTTGGGCCAAAAGGAAAATTTTGTCCTTGAATCATTGTGTGTGTGTGCGCGCGCGCGTGTGCGTGTGTGTGTGTGTGTGTGTGTGTGTGTGTGTGTGTTTGTGAGAGAGAGAGAAAGAGAGGGAGCACGTGTGAGATTTCATTCTTCATAACATTTATTTCTGGGTCTTCAGCATGATTCTCACTCACCTAATCTGTGACTCAAATCAAAAGTTCCTTTATGAAGCACAATGATAACTGATTTTTTTTTGTGAATAATTCATTTTCGAAGGCATTTCAGTCAAAAATAAACTGAAATATAGTGTTTTCTATAGTAGAAGCAGAGGAAGAAGGATGCAGAAGCTTATGCAGATATCTCCTCCTCATAACTGGGGCGATAATGCGAGTCGCCGTCGCTTGCAGAATAAACTTTAGGCGCTGCGGTGCATTTGGGACATGAACTTTAAAGAACAGAGACACTTTGGGAAAGTGGTGTTAGGGCTTTGCCTTTGAAAGAGAAGGTGTTAGAAGGGCTCCAATCATAAAGAAAAGGTCAGAGCCCTTGGAGACGCTTTTATTGAGTGTGTCGAGGGCTTAAGTGCTTTTGGTCGAGTCTCGGAGCGAGAGCGGGCAGCGGAGGGCAGCTCTTAAAGGACGTTTTTGCGAAGGCGAATCATGAGTTAGACAGCTCCCAGACAAACTTTTCACATTCAGCAAGAAAAATAATTCTAGCTGGTGCATTTTTCTAGGGAATATGAATGGCCGAGAGGATAGAGGGAAGTGTGGAGACAGATTTGATGGGGTTTATGGTATTATGACGAAGAGGGGATTAAGAATACTGTACACCACAAGCAGTCTTATGAGGAGAATTAAAGCAGGCATATTCTCCAGTTTCCATTCTCAGTCTTCCTAAGTCCCTCATGAGCTTGAGTAATTGCATGCTGGGCACGTGCGCATTTTTATTGGGGTGGCATTTATGTACAGTATGTTTCTGGACAAATCACACACATAAAAATACGAAGGAATGGAATCGAGGAGTAGTAACGCAGCCATAGATATTGATTATGAATCTTCTATGTGTCTCATTAGTCATTAATGACCAGCACTAGCAGCTAGTGTTCAGGAATTCGCTTCTGTTCCCTGTAGTTTGACCTTTTTCCGCAGATTAATGTGTCTTTTTGCATTTCCTGATTCAGAGCTGCTTATGATTGTTCAGCATTTAAATCTGTGGCACTTGCTTCCTGTGCCTGGGAGCAGTGGTTGGAAATGGAGGATGTTTTCTCCTCCTCTCGTTTGTTTGTGAGCATGCTCCCCTCCCCGTCTCTCTCTGTCCTTGTCTTTTCTCCCGCTCCCTCTCTCTCCCCCTGTTTTTTTATGCCCTGTTTTTTTCTCATCTGTTTCTCTATCTCAATCTTTTTGTTGCTGTCTCTTCTGATCTCTCTGTGCATATATCCTCTCCTGCTTACTCCCTCTCTCTGTTTTCTCTCCTCTGAGGGAAGGAGGTGAAGCAGAGGGGGTGAAGTAACAGGAGGAGAATGAGGGGGTGTTGAAGGCGCTGGTGGCTGGTGAGGGGGGTGTGGTGAAGGAGGAGATGAAGGAGGAGGTGAGATGTTGAAGGAGATTTTTCAGGAGGAGGTGAAGGAGGGGGTAGGGAGGGGGAGGTGAGATTTAGAAGGAAATGTTTCAGGAGGAGGTGAGATGTTGAAGGAGATGTTTCAGGAGGAGGTGAGATGTTGAAGGAGATGTTTCAGGAGGAGGTGAAGGAGGAGGTTGCCAGATTATCTCTCATCTCTGAGGTGTGGCTGTTCAGCCCAGAGGGCCATTCTCATTGCATTCTTATTTAATGACTAAAGCAACAAGCTGCCATTCATTTTTAATGAGAGTTGAGCAAATCGTGACGATGGGAAGTGATAGCATCAGCGACTGAAAGTGAGCGGGACCAGGGCCATTAAAAAGTTGAGCAAAGTTTAACTTCATGTAAATGACAAGTGATTTTGCTCAGGCGACCACCAATGGGAGTGAAGCAGAGTGGATGCCCACCCGCTAAGTTTCCCACTGTGAAACAAAAACAGTATTTTGATTCCCGTAGCCTACGTTTTAAACATGACAGCAAATTTGGAGAGCCTCACAGTGTAACATGCACAGACCTCTGTATGCACACGCATTCAGACACACAGTGTTTTAATTCATTGAGAGAATTGTACAGGTTTCATGATTCACTCAGTAAGGAGGAAATCGAGCTAAAAGGAAATGAGATCCCCGTGAATGATGCATATGGATTGAGCTGTGTAGGTGTGCCAGTGAAATCCCTGCTCGCAGTGTCTCCCGCACACAGCTAACACGGCAGACGATGTAGCCCCCTTTCTCTCGGTCTCAGTGTGTTCTGTCAGCGGTGAGTCGGGGATCTGTCGCTGCTGAAAGAGCTTTCCTGTCTCCAGAAAACAACGTGTCCTTTTGTAGCTCACAAACCCGTTCAGGACTACCCTGCTGCTCCTCTCCTGTTTCTATGGCAACGCAGTTCAAAGGTGGATAGGTGTGTGTGTGTTATCTGTGTGTATGAAAGAGACTAGGGAGTGAGAGAGAGAGAGAGAGAGGAAAGAATTATCTCAGGTGCATTGCTTTTGGCAGAGACAGCTGTGACATATTTATCCTATCAGAAGCAGATCTGGCGTACTCTGCGCACCATAATTCATTGGACAGTGACACATTTTATTGTGCTTCTGTACTCTGGCACTTTGAGTCTGAAGTAATACAGTGACAATGAGTTTAAAGGCCAGACTGTCAGTTTTGATTTGAGGCTGTTCTCCTCCATATCAGACGAATCATTTAGAAATGACCGGACTCTCATTATCCCCTCATTTTCAGGCACATCAAAAAATATTGGGTCTGTTTCACATAATTTTGAGTAAAGTAATTATTTTTAATATTTGGTCACATATCCTTTTCATTCCGTGACTTCTAGAAGTCTATGATGTGCAGAAATCTCGAGACACGGAGTCCCTGCCCTGATGATGCTCTGGCAGGCCTGTACTGCCGCCAGCTTCAGTTCCTGCTTGTTCAGGAAGCTGTTTGCTCAGTCTCCTCTTCAGCATGTGAAATACACGCTGGCTTGGATTTACATCCAGTTTTTGACTCAGCCAACATAACCATAATAACAAAAAATGTGTCACCATCCAGTGAATCACGTCGCTCACTGAATTTCTCTGGCATGTCAATGGCTCTTCTTTAAATCAGTGCAACACAAATATGGGCTCTTGAACATATTAACTGTGCTCTTGAAGTCAACATTATATGAACCAAACAAACTGTGTTCGAAGGTAAATGCAATGCTGTGTCATGTGGCGGCACTGCTGCCTCACAGTGGGTTCGAATCCAGCCTGGGGCATTTCTGTGTGGAGTTTGCATGTTCTCCCCGTGTTAGCGTTAACTGCGCTGGATGCTCCATAGTCATGCTTCTTCAATCAGCTTTTCATTTGTACAGGACACAAGAGAATATTGCCTTTGAATCACCAAAAGTGTTTTTATTTGGACAACAAACTCCTAAATGCCTTGTATCTGTAATTTTATCACTGGTAGGTTATCAGAGGCTTTATACTGTATATCTACACTAAAACACTGTCTGGGTCCATTGAAAACAGACTCTAAAACATAACTGATATGAAAAATCCTGAACTGAACTGTACTTGTGCTGTAAGCTTGCTGTATGAGACCTGTTTGGGGCAGTGTGATCCTTCCCTATTGAAATAAAAACACCCAATATCTGCTTTGCGCTTCAAATTCAGATTGTCTAATAAATAGTACATTGGGCTGTATTTATATACTCTAGGATTTTCTATTCAGCAACGGAGAATAGCCTGAGGCTCTTGAAAGACAAACATCAGTTTTAATTTGGGAAAATATCATCAGACCCTGTCTTTCATTTTTGTCCCTGCAGGGGACATGAGTTTCTCATCTAAATCTGTAGATACCAATATTCTCCTCTGCTCATCTCTGCACTACAAACACATTCAGTAAAAATATACCCTGTAATGTGCTTTTGACACAAAGTTGGTGTCACCCAAGATGCTTGTATTATGTCAAAAAAAAAAAAAAGAAATCTACATTTTTAACTGCTTTTTCCTTATGTGCATAGGTGTGAGTATTAAAGGGACAGTCTGCACTTTAGGTTGAGTGTATTCAGACCCATTTCGAGTGAATAACTGAGGAATTACTACCCTTTAAAACTGCTCAATTGTCCAATACTAACTGACCTCACTGCATTACCCCCCTGTTTTAGTCGGTCACCTAGAAAATGAAGGTTTTCAGCGTCACTGAACGTTCGTCCGAGAGGCAGTTTTCGGGTTTGCCGGTCTCAGTCAGGCTGTGCATCAGTGGAAGGATCGAGGGTCATTCGACAGAAGGCATGAAGCCTTCCCCTGTAGTCCCTACATAATATTATCCTGCTAATTATCGGGTCCAGCCAACCGGCAACATGTCTCACCTGATGATTCCTCCCCGTAATTAATTACCTCATTTGAAACGACTCGGGCAGCCATGAAGGTAAAACAATTTGCTTTAATCGGGATTGAGCAGATCCATTTATTCTTCGGGCCACGTAGCCTCGATGTGCCATATAGCCCACATGCAGTCTATAGCGGCAGATAAAGATTCTCTATAAGCAAGAGTGTGACTGTCCCATCATTCATCACACCATTAAGACATGTGAAGTTGCTGTAATGATTTGTCCCTTAATGGCTAAATGATCTCTAAACATTAAGGCTTTTAATTACACAGTGCCTAATGCTTCCTGCATGTGTATGGTTGTTCATCATTAATATGGCCTGTGCAGCTCAGAAGTCAAACATATCGCTCTCTGAGGAGCCCTTATAGTTACGATGGCTACATATTACTTTGATCGCTGATTATAGTCAATTAATTTAGCTATTTTATTGTGTTTATATCTGGGAGAAATATAATATAGAGTTGTATGTCTTGTAACAATGAAATTTTATGTGACTGTGTGCACTTTTTTATTGGACTTCCTGACGGCTCTGATACCATACTTCTTTCTCCCATTCGACGTGACGGTGATGTTACCTCATGACTCGCAGAAAATAATGATATCTTAATCTGGCCTGATGGTCAAGCTCATTTTAAGTGGCAAGGTAGCCTAGTGCTAGGCTGCTTGGCTGATTTCCGAAGAGTTGCTGGTTCAAGCCCCCAGTGGGGTCAAGGAATCTGACTTTATCTGGAGTAGAAGAAGTCTGTCGTTTGGCCCATGAGCAAGGCCCTTTGCTCAAAAAAAATTGCTGCAGGGGATATACCCCTGTTTTTATCTGTCCTTCCACACTTGCCACTGTTCCACCCGCCATTTCTGTTAGGGCGTCCTTGGAAAAGAGAAAAATGTTCTCAATGGAATCTCTCTGGTGAAATAAAAGGTTTAAAAAAGTGTATTTTCTGCAATTCTAGCAGGTTTTAACTATTTTAACCAGCTGTTCAGCAGCTCAATCAGCTCCTCTAGTAGTGTGGTACTAACTCTGCTGTTACCAGGTCAACAAAATGTGAGTCAGAGGAAATGATGTTTGCAGATAGCTGTGAGCAGAACACAGAACTGCCGTGCAGGGACTACTTTACAGGTGTGCTATTCCAGAGAGTGTGCTACCTGTTCTAGCAAAGGAGTGAAATGAGAAAGTCTTACAGGAAAAAGGAGGCTGTATCGCCTCTCATTAAAGCTACGTCAGGCTAATGTTGCAGGGAAGTCTTCAAGGACCGATTTGTTTAAACAGGGCGAATTAGAAATTGTATTGTTTGTGCTGTGTTCTCCACTGGGGCGAGTCGTTTGTAGTGTTTGTACATAAAAGGGAAACAGTGAGGGTGTAATGAGGAAAATATTCAGTGTGTTCTGTGTGTCAGCACTGATTGTGCTTCAGTTTGTCTTTTAACTAGGCTGATTAATGGCTAAGCAAGCAGACTGATACTAATGGCTAGTTAAATAGACTCATGTTGGATACTGATGCATACCACTTGCGTGCCATCGATGTGATTCATGTAATACTAAAGTTTGCCAGATTTAATGCAGTGACAGAATCAGGTTCAAAAAGTAGTTTAGTCAAAGTGATCTGAACCTGTTTTTATATGTTCACCGTAACCCTTAGAGTGCTAAATACAGCTATTGGTGCTCAATGATGTACAATATCAAAATCAAAGCTGTTGAAAACCTATCATGCGGCAGCTCCTTCCGGGAGCTCTTTTAAACAAGTTGCCACATGATAGGTTTTCAACAGCACAAGATAATCAAATTTATATTTTTTTAAATTTTATTTCAGTGCTCTAAGGGTAAATATTTGGGTCGAGACACCACTTGATAGGCCTATAATTCAAACAGTTATTTACTCAGTAACATTGTAAATACCTGCGATTCACCGGTGTGTGTCCATATGCAGTGAGCTATGCAGGAATTACTGCTCGTTAATATCTTATCAGTGTCCAAATACTTAAAGACCTCACTGAGTATAATTAATTTTCAATGTGTCATTTTTTCCCAGCCAGACTCACGAGCAAATCAGTGAACACTCGCTCCCACTCAAACTCATTTTCTCTGCTTTATAATAAAATAAGCAAGATGGCATATTTTCTTATCCAAACAGTCTCTTACATTGCCGTATATGATTATCTTCACTGCTGTGTACAGACGGTAGGCTGGAGGAGCAGGCTGCAGAAAGAGGCTGTATTTGGGTTTCTGCGCTCAGAAGATGTTTCCTGGCCTCTCAGCGATAGCAGGTTCTCCTGAGCGCTGAGGGACGTCTCTCAGATTATCCGCTTAAACACGCAGTGTGCCACATAGCACATGTAA
This sequence comes from Gymnothorax javanicus, assembly GCA_029692085.1. NCBI lineage: Eukaryota > Metazoa > Chordata > Actinopteri > Anguilliformes > Muraenidae > Gymnothorax > Gymnothorax javanicus. Next base: position 54,123,863 of record CM056205.1, on the reverse strand, counting down.
GCACAGACCGCGGGATTAATCTGGATCAGCAGTTTGCAACACAATGGAGAATTCACATGCTACAATATGTAATTAAAAATGGCTGGCTCTTTCCGGTGTCTCTTTATGGAGACACAGACGTTTGTTTTTTTTTTTTTTTTTGACAATATGAACAGTTTTTTTTTTCATTTCAGACCAGAGAGAGCTGTTCATTTGCATTTTAGCGAGTGCTGAAACCATGCTTCCTGTCGTGAAGGAACAGGTTTTTCATGCAGAGCTTATCACATTAACATTTGACACTTCATTAGTTCCTGTCAGAGGAAATAAGCATCATTTTACTGGAGTGGGTTGTGTGGAAGGGTCCTTTATAGCGTTTAAATGTGGGATTTGATCCTGCAGCCCTGTAGCAACATACGCTGCCCCCTAACATTACTGCACTGACCCCATGACAGACAGCACTGACCTGAGGAGCAGAACGAACTCCTTCATTGGGGATGTTACACCACTCTCTTATCTTCTCAGAAAGTGTATGTAGCAATGAGCGTAGCAACTGAACCGGGGTCAGTGACATTAAAGGTGCCCATCCTTATGGTGCCCACTTTGATTAATAAAACAAAAAGGAACAGAGTTTTATTTTATCTTGCCAGTCCATGTGTTAAAAAAAATGTAAATCATACTATTACATGGACGTACTAAAGTGTTGATAACTGCTCATTCACACTGAGCCTGGGTCAATCAGGGTTTGGGTGAGATGAGGTTCTTTATGGATGTGATCTATTGACCCTGTTTCAGCCGTGGTGTATTTAAAGCAGGTGTTATTTTAAAAAATAATAATAATTTTTACTCTGAATGTTGGTGCATGTTCTTCAGGGCTCAGCATTGTGCTGCCATTAGAGTTCAGGAGAAACAGCATGGAGGGTGCCTGTTTCATGAGGATGTGACAGGGCAAATGCAGTTAATTACCAGGGGATTCAGGGGTGTTGAGTGAGCATTGTTTTACTGCAGGATTCAGGAGTGTTGGGTGAGTAGTGTTTTACTACAGGATTCAGGGGTGTGAGGTGAGCAGTGTGTTACTGCAGGATTCAGGGGTGTGGGGTGAGCAATGTTTGGCTGAGGATTCAGGGGTGTGAGGTGAGCAGTGTGTTACTGTTGAATTCAGGGATGTGGGGTGAGCAGTATGTTACTGTAGGATTCAGGGCTGTGAGGTGAGCAGTGTGTTACTGTAAGATTCAGTGGTGTGGGGTGAGCAGTGTGTTACTGCAGGATTCAGGGGTGTGGGGTGAGCAGTGTGTTACTGCAGGATTCAGGGGTGTGAGGTGAGCAGTGTGTTACTGCAGGATTCAGGGGTGTGAGGTGAGCAGTGTGTTACTGCAGGATTCAGGGGTGTGAGGTATGCAGTGTGTAAGTGCAAGATTCAGGGGTGTAGGGTGAGCGGTGTGTTACTGCAGGATTCAGGGGTGTGGGGTGAGCAGTGTGTTACTGTTGAATTCAGGGATGTGGGGTGAGCAGTAAGCTACTGTAGGATTCAGGGGTGTGAGGTGAGCAGTGTGTTACTGAGAGATTCAGTTGTGTGGGGTGAGCAGTGTGTTATTGCAGGATTCAGTGGTGTGGGATGAGCAGTGTGTTAGTACAGGAGTCAGGGGTGTGGGGTGAGCAGTGTGTTACTGCAGGATTCAGGGGTGTGGGGTGAGCAGTGTGTTACTGCAGGATTCAGGGGTGTGGGCTGAGCAGTGTGTTACTGTAGGAATCAGGGGTGTGAGGTGAGCAGTGTGTTTCTGCTGGATTCAGGGGTGTGGGGTGAGCAGTGTGTTACTGCAGGATTCAGGGGTGTGGGGTGAGCAGTGTGTTACTGCAGGATTCAGGGGTGTGAGCTGAGCAGTGTGTTACTGGAGGATTCAGGGGTGTTAGGTGAGCAGTGTGTTACTGCAGGATTCAGGGGTGTGAGGTATGCAGTGTGTTACTGCAGGATTCAGGGGTGTGAGGTGAGCAGTGTGTTAGTGCAAGATTCAGGGGTGTGGGGTGAGCAGTGTGTTTCTGCAGAATTCAGGGGTGTGGGGTGAGCAGTGTTTGGCTGATGATTCAGGGGTGTGAGTTGAGCAGTGTGTTACTGCAGAATTCAGGGGTGTGGGGTGTGCAGTGTGTTACTGCAGGATTCAGGGGTGTGGTGTGAGCAGTGTGTTACTGCAGGATTCAGGGGTGTGAGGTGAGCAGTGTGTTACTGCAGGATTCAGGGGTGTGGGGTGAGCAGTGTGTTACTGCAGGATTCATGGGTGTGAGCTGAGCAGTGTGTTACTGGAGGATTCAGGGGTGTTAGGTGAGCAGTGTGTTACTGCAGGATTCAGGGGTGTGAGGTATGCAGTGTGTTACTGCAGGATTCAGGGGTGTGAGGTGAGCAGTGTGTTACTGCAGGATTCAGGGGTGTGGGGTGAGCAGTGTGTTTCTGCAGGATTCAGGGGTGTGGGGTGAGCAGTGTTTGGCTGATGATTCAGGGGTGTGAGGTGAGCAGTGTGTTACTGCAGAATTCAGGGGTGCGGGGTGTGCATTGTGTTACTGCAGGATTCAGGGGTGTGGTGTGAGCAGTGTGTTACTGCAGGATTCAGGGGTGTGGGGTGAGCAGTGTGTTACTGCGGATTCAGGGGTGTGAGGTGAGCAGTGTGTTACTGCAGGATTCAGGGGTGTGGGGTGAGCAGTGTGTTACTGCAGGATTCAGGGGTGTGAGGTGAGCAGTGTGTTACTGCAGGATTCAGGGGTGTGGGGTGAGCAGTGTGTTACTGCAGGATTCAGGGGTGTGAGGTGAGCAGTGTGTTACTGCAGGATTCAGGGGTGTGAGGTGAGCAGTGTGTTATTGCAGGATTCAGGGGTGTGAGGTGAGCAGTGTGTTAGTGCAAGATTCAGGGGTGTAGGATGAGCAGTGTGTTACTGCAGGATTCAGGGGTGTGGGGTGAGCAGTGTGTTACTGCAGAATTCAGGGGTGCGGGGTGTGCAGTGTGTTACTGCAGGATTCAGGGGTGTGAGGTGAGCAGTGTGTTACTGCAGGATTCAGGGGGGTGGGGTGAGCAGTGTGTTACTGCAGGATTCAGGGGTGTGGGGTGAGCAGTGTGTTTCTGCTGGATTCAGGGGTGTGGGGTGAGCAGTGTGTTACTGCTGGATTCAGGGGTGTGGGGTGAGCAGTGTGTTTCTGCTGGATTCAGGGGTGTGGGGTGAGCAGTGTGTTACTGCAGGATTCAGGGGTGTGGGGTGAGCAGTGTGTTTCTGCTGGATTCAGGGGTGTGGGGTGAGCAGTGTGTTTCTGCTGGATTCAGGGGTGTGGGGTGAGAAGCCTAAACCCTGGGATATGTAGTCCTGCTCATCATGCTGTCAGTGTCACTCACTGGGAGATTTTACTGCCTTTAGCTTTTTACACTGCTCTGTATCCTGTGTATTTGTTTTGAAACCGGTTTCTCGTGCCCGATTATCATGTGTGCCTTCTGTGCTTCGGAGAATCAGAAATTCAGCTGGGCATGGGGTGCACTATCTTCATGAACCAAACCAGAGGCCATGTCCCAAGGACATGCATGTCAGATGAGGTACACTCCTGCTGTTACCCCTGACTAAGGCTCTGGCTTTAGGCCTGGACTTGATCCCTTGGTGTTGCATTGTGGCTACCTGCTGCTCATAAGTAACTAGGATGAGTCAACTGGAGAGGATGGATTACCCCATGGGGATGAGTAAAAATACACCACCAGGGAGTTTCCTTTGTCACATTTGCCTCGGGCTTCGGCCTGCCTTCTCTGTGAAGCGGGTGTAAGTAGAATACAAATGTCAGATACGCAATGCAAATGAACCTTGGTTTCATCAGGTATGTAATCTAAATCTGACAGATTTGTTTTGCTCCCTTTTGTCTTGCAGGAACTCTTTACAGCAGAGTGCAAGTTCAAAGAGTCGGTGTTCGAAAACTACTACGTGATATACTCGTCGATGCTGTACAGACAGCAGGAGTCGGGTCGAGCCTGGTTCCTCGGCCTCAACAAGGAGGGCCAAGCCATGAAGGGGAATCGTGTGAAGAAAACCAAACCAGCTGCTCACTTCCTGCCCAAGCCATTAGAAGGCAAGTTAGAGTCCTGTCCTGTGCTCACCGGCTGGAGTTACAGCTGGGATTTATGCTCTAAACTTTTAGTCACCACATAGTTAGATTTCTAGATGGTGATGGATCTCTGTCATGGTATATATTGTCCCTCCCATTCCAGCAGTACATACGGTACTTGAGAAGGTACACAAGAATCAGATCACGTTTAGGGTACAGATAAGGTGACAGGGCGAGTGACAAACTGGCCAGGATGTCATAGTGCCCATTGCCAGTGGGCATTCCCTCCTGTCCAGCCATGTTTTTACACTGACACTCAAGCACAAACATCGCAATCCTTTCTCTGCTGTTTTAGATGAAACAGCCAAATTTTTTTCAGGGCTCATGCTGTATTTCTACCAAAGAATAGATAACAATGTTAATCGCAGAACAGTAGTACTTTTCTCATAGCCGTATTTTTAATATTACCCTAAGTACATATCACTTTTGCGAAAATTTTATTGGCTGAGAGGGTGGGGGAAAAAAATCGCTCCGCATTAGGTCACGCTGTTCATATTTAGCCCAACTGAATATCAAGTGTAATTTAGGTTCATTTGGATTGGCTTGGTGCTGTAGCGAGCTAGCTAAATGCCCCTCTCATAACTAAGTTAATGTTACTTAGCTAGCTAGCTAACATGCACGCGATACCTTTCCATTACCATTATGTAACATTAGCTTGTTTGCTGTTTGTTTAGTTTGATGTTCGCCAGCTGCTCACTGACTGACGATTTTACAAACTTTTGCTAGTTCAAACTCAGTGACTGACTGACAAAGTAAGCGTGATTTTAGAGTGATGTAGTCAGCTCAATGCTAGTATATAATGGAAATTTCTTTTAAGGTGCTTATGGAAGTTACATTTGTTTTCTATTCAATTACGCAACTCTGTTATGTGATAAACAGAATCTTATACTCTCAGCAGTGTCATATTTGAAACAAGTGGAGGAAATTTTGGGTCTCGCAACAAACGCAAAATTTGCTCAACTCGTTTCAACTTTCATATGAGACACCCAGTCATGTAAGATCCTCTTCTTATAACAAAGTATTGCCGCTACTGGCCAGTCAAACTAGAACTGCAGTGTGTCCTCCTCCAGCTGGCTTTATCTGGCTGACCTGCTCTTCAGTAGCTGAGCATCCTGTTTACTTTACCAGGTTTACCAGCTATGACCAGGCTGTCACAAAAAGGGTTAAACAGTCTTAGAATGCTGAATAGTTTTAATTTTTTCGGCAGGATTCAGGATATATTTGGATTGTGTGGGCGGCTCTTTCCTAACGGCATCTCACTCATAAGACAACAGCAAACTGACGTGCCGAGTTTCATACTTCATTTATCTCCTGCATCAGCCATATTTCAAATGATTAAAATGTTAAATGACACTTATTTTTGGGATGCTTTTCAAGACAAATATTAGGTCTTTAAGGGAACTTTCTGTTTTGTGACATCCCTAACAGACAGGGCCTGCACAGAGGACAGGAGCCTGTGTGTGTTTGTATGTGCTCTTGGGCTGTGCATCTGTGCATGTGCGGACATGCATGCTTGTGTTTATGTACATGCGTACATGTGCATGCATGCGTGTGCGAATGTGTGTGTGTGTGTGTGTGTGTGTGTGCAGGTGTGCACATGCATGTGTGTGTGTGTGTGTGTGTGTGTGTGCAGGCGTGTTCATGTGTGTAAGTGTTTGGGTCTGTGAGTGTGTGTGTGTGTGTGTGTTCAGACGTGTGCATGCTCGTACGTGTTTGGGTGTGTGTGGGTGTGTGTGTGGCAGTGAAATGCTGGTTGGCTCCTGAGGCTCCTGTCTGTGATATCTCATATTTGTGGCCTTAAAGCCGCCATTTCACTCTCAGGGGATTTCAACCGCTAAAATTCTTCCACACTTACGACACTTGCAGTTCTGATCTTATTCTTATTTTGGCACCAGATGTCCAGATTATATCATTTTGTTCAGAAATAAAAGAACAACATCCCACAGTGAATTCATTGGCTTTATATCCCCTGCAGGCCCATTTTTGCTGAAAATACTTGTTCATTCAAAACTGCAAAATGGTGAAAACATTACACACCACTGATACGAGTGCAGAAATATTAAAATGGGCCCCAATGCGTGCCTTTTCGTGAAGGACTGGCCATTCTGCAGTTGTGCCAGTAACTTGCTGTTTGATGAAAGAAAGCCTTTCTGTTCCTTACCTTTACCATCGGAGTGCACCTGTTTTAGCCTGCAGGGCATAGTGATGTATAGGGATAAAGTCCTGAGGTCCTGCTTTAGTGATTTTATCTCAAAAATACAAGAATAAAACAAAATACGGGGGTGGATTTATGCCTTCTGAGCCTGGATTTTGCACCTCAGCAGTGAGGTAAATGTTGCAGCTTGCGGATCACCCTGTGCTGTTCCTGCAATTATCACACCTGTCTCAACTAATTAAATGATCAGGATCTTCAACCAAATATAAAACCTGCACCTACACTGGAACCTACAGAGTACAAACCCCAATTCCAATGAAGTTGGGACATTGTGTGAAACGTGAATAAAAACAGAATACAATGATTTGCAAATCCTTTTCAACCTATATTCAAATGAGTACACTACAAAGACGAGATATTTAATGTTCAAACTGATAAACTTTATTGTTTTTTTGGAAATATTCACTCATTTTGAATTTGTTGCCTGCAACATGTTCCAAAAAAGCTGGGACAGGGGCATGTTTAGCACTGTCTTACATCACCTTTCCTTTTAACAACACCCAATAAGTATTTGGGAGCTGAGGGCACTAATTGTAGAGGCTTTGTAGGGGGAATTCTTTCCCATTCTTGCTTGATGTTCAACTTCAGTTGCTCAACAGTCCGGGGTCTCCGTTGTCGTATTTTGTGGTTCATAATGTGCCGCACATTTTCAATGGGAGACAGGTCTGGACTGCAGGCAGGCCAGTCTATTACCCACACTCTTTTACTACAAAGCCACGCTGTCTTAACATGCAGAATGTGGCCTGGCATTGTCTTGCTGAAATAAACAGGGACGTCCATGAAAAAGACATCGCTTAGATGGCAGCATATGTTGCTCCAAAACCTGTATGTACCTTTCAGCATTAATGGTGCCTTCACAGATGTGCAAGTTACCCATGCCATGGGCATTAACACATCCCCATACCATTACAGATGCTGGTTTTTGAACTTTGCGCTGATAACAATCTGGATGGTCCTTTTCCTCTTTAGCCCGGAGGACACGACGTCCATGATTTCCAAAAACATTTTGAAATGTGGACTTGTCAGACCACAGCACACTTTTCCACTTTGCGTCAGTCCATTTCAGATGAGCTTGGGCCCAGAGAGGCCGGCGGCATTTCTGGGTGTTGTTGATATATGGCTTTCCCTTTGCATGGTTGAGTTTTAACTTGAAAATAACTAGCACTTGTAGATGTAGCAACGAACTGTATTAACAGACAATGGTTTTCTGAAGAATTCCTGAGCCCACATAGTAATATCCTTTACAAAATTATGTTGGTTTTTAATGCAGTGCTGCTGGAGGGACCGACGGTCACGGGCATTCAATGTTGGTTTTCGGCCTTGCCGCTTATGTGTAGAGATTTCTCCGGATTCTCTGAATTTTTTGATGATATTGTGGACTGTAGATGATGAAATCCCTAAATTCCTTGCAATTGCACATTGAGAAATGTTGTTCTTAAAGTGCTGGACTATTTTGCTCACGCAGTTGTTCACAAAGTGGGGAACCTCGCCCCATATTTGCTTGTGAACGACTGAGCCTTTCGGGGATGCTCCTTTTATGCCTAATCATGACACTCACCTGTTTCCAATTAACCTGTTAACCTGTGGAATGTTCCAAACAGGTGTTTTTTGAGCATTCCTCGACTTTCCCGGTGTTTTGTTGCCCCTGTCCCAGCTTTTTTGGAACGTGTTGCAGGCAGGAAATACAAAATGAGTGAAAATTTCAAAAAAAACATTAAAGTTTATCAGTTTGAACATTAAATATTGTTTCTTTGTAGTGTACTCAATTGAATATACTGTAGGTCGAAAAGGATTTGCAAATCATTATATTCTGCTTTTATTCTCGTTTTACACAATGTCCCAACTTCATTGGAATTGGGGTTTGTATGATTGTGATGTTACTGAGGGCTAACCTTTTTTCCCTCTTCCCCACAGTTGCCATGTACCGGGAGCCATCGTTGCACGACGTCGGAGAGACGGTCCCGAAGGCTGCCGTTCTGCCTAGTAAAAGCACAACCGAGCCACCGCTGATGAACGGGGGGAAGCCTGTCAGTAAACCCGCTAAGACCACATAGCCTCGCCGCTAACGTGCCAACAACTCCCATCCCGAACTCCGTCCCTCTCCTCTCGCACTCGCTCGCTCTTCGTCCGTGGAGCGAGTTCTGGGGAAACGCTCCCCTCTTTCTCCGTCCTGTTGTCGCGAGCGGATGAGCTCATAAAGAAAGTGTGGTTGGCCAAAAAAAAAAAAAAAGAGAAGGAAATTTGAAACTCGCACACGGGGGAGGTGATTGGACGGCCAGCTGGAGCCTGACCCTGGAATGCCTCAGCAGATATGGAATGCCTTTTAAATCTGTTCCGTAACCAAGACAATCCAAGAATGATGTCGTTCTCAGATTCACGTGGTACCTTGCCTGCTGACGGTTACCCACAATTCCTTGTTCTGAGCCCTGGTGTGGCAGAGCCAATGATGTAATCCAGATCTATTTTCTATATCAACAGTACACCAGCTACGTTCTGGGCTGAAGCTGTACAGGTTCACTGCAGTGGACTGTCATCCTCAATTTTTTTACAAAGTATACCCTCCTCTGTCTCTTTCTATCTCTCTACTCGCTTTTTGTCGAATACTTAAGATATTTTTTGCAGGGGCTGTGTGTGCGATTTTTTTAATACAAGTGCACACACACGAATACACACACACTCACGCAGACCAGAGAATAAGATGCCACTCTGGCTCCAGGGAGGCATTCAGGAGTGCTGAGAGGGATAGCTATCTCTTGGCTGAGTGTTTGGGGTTGACTTACTCGTAAAGTGCAGTGAATGTTGGAGAATCGCTCCTGAGATGGACGCTGGTAATGTGTAGATTGATGTCTGTGTGTTGGCTCTTAGCGTAGGTGCGCACATATCAGTCCAGCTCTGCAGACGATGATATCTGCCTCACCCCTGTAAAACAGGAAGCTGAATTCTATTTTTCTTTACTCTAGTTTAGAGCGCTGGCTCTGGGAATCTTTATAGGCCTTGTAGGCCCTCTGCCTCTACCCTCATGACATCACACACTGACTCCACCAATCAGGTCACGGCAGCCATTCTTGATTGGAACATCTACTCCAGCCAACAAATAAATAGATTAACAGAAGCTTCTGACTGTAATTGGATGAATTTATCATTGACTGCCTCCCACGCTATTCCGTTCAGCGAAGCAGGGGGGCAGTTAGTGTTGTATTCGGGCCCTCTTGCCGCAGTAGCAATTGCTAGAGATAATGCTTATATTGCTATGTACAAAATGATATTGAAAACCGTTTTAAAACGGCTCGATGTTATGAGATATTGAGAGGATTTGTTTTTCTTTTTTCAGTAGCTGTGCTTGCACAGTTCAGCTAATTTTACCTTTGACCTCGAACCCATGGTGCAAAAAAAAAAAAAACGTAAATCCCTCTGCCGCCATTGGTTAAAGGGCATTTGGTCGTCAGTTCATGACAGAAATGCATCTATACATTCAGGCAATAAACTCTGCATTATGGACAAGAGAAACCACCCATCAAATGTTATCAACCCGTCAGCTCCTCCAAATGTCGTACATTGCTTTTCCTGGCCTCGCCTACAATTACAATAGTAAAGATTTCAATTGAATTTCACTCTGGTTTGAGTGTCTTTTAAAACAGGGTTTGATATTTTGGCCTCCATCATCCTCACAACAGTTCACATCAATTAAGTTTTGGATCTCTAATTCCTTTGAGACTGAATATCTATTAACATTCACTTGCATGATCTTGCATATGTCATCAAAATACAAGGATGTTGGAGTAGAATTCTGTGGCCACAGTTTTAGTGAAGATCCATTCTAATTTTTCTAATTTTAACACGCTACTGTTGAGGACTGATGCCTCCATTAAAATTATTTCTTTCAATTTTTATTAATTCAGTTTTTTTCCCCTGGAACATTTAAATGTGTTTTTTCACAATGTATCAAGGAATATCAGTCATATTACTCTCTGAACCATTCATTTTTATAATAGTTGTGCTAAATAACAGATATGAAGTATGTGGTAGACTGAAGCTGCTAAATTACAAGAATTTTAAGAAATTAATTTCAGCTGATATCTTTTCTTGAATTTTAGATACATCTTCCATGGAGACGTTGAAGCACATTACTTCATTAAATACCTGTCTGTACAAAGCTACACTCTTGCTCCAACACAACGCAGCAATACAAAGCAGAACCTTAAACATGTTACGTATGGACCTGGGTCTGGCTTCTACATAAATAAACTTAAAAATTTTAAACAGTGGACTGTACATACTAGGCTAACTGTGCCCTGCAAACCAGTTGACTGGTTAAATAATCAAGGTTGAATTTATTTTTGTATATGAATGATGGGCAGGTAAACACTCTCTCTCTCTCTCTCTCTCTCTCTCTCGTTTTTTATTTTTGGTTTTGTTATTTGTGGTTTATTCAGCTCATCTGTGCTGTTATTTTCCTGAGTGTTTGTCCTCATGCAGTCTCCTCTGATTTTTTTTTTCCTGTTTTGTTCAAACATCATTAGCAGAAGAGCGTTGTTTGTTACCAGCGTGTTTTTTTTTTCTAATTCATTTATCTAACCTGTTTCATTGGAAGAGGATGGTATCGGGGAAGTGCATGTGGTAGGATATGTGTACCAAGAGCTGTTGGTCTGTACTGCTAATTTTACATACATATATGCAAAGAGTTTGTCTGCACTGTACAGTTTGTCTTTATCCATTGTATAAACAGATACAACATATTGAATAAAATATTTATACAAAGTCATTCTGTAATGTCAGTTACAAACTTGATCCTGTACTGCATGCAGCACATCACTGCTGCGGAGGGGGAATGAGCACAGAGGATGGGTTATAGCTGAAAACAGGAGGCAGTAGAGGTGCCCTGTCATGTTTAACTCCTTTATTAGCTACTATCGGCTCTCCTTTTGACTAACAGTGCAGTCCGTAAGTATGTGGACAGGGACACAGTTTTTAGCTCCGCTGTGATGATAGTCAGCAGTCAGCGGAGCTTTTCTATTGCCGAGTCGTCCGGCGTCCGTCTGTCTGCCCGTCTGTCCGTCCGTCCGGCGTCAACTTTTCACTTCAAATTTGAATATCTCAAAAACTGTCTGATAACTTCTTTTTAATTTGGTGCGAGCCTTTCTTATGATATTCTGAATATTCACTGTGAAAATTAGAAAATTCTGCGTCCCGGTTTTTGAGAAATTCAGCATTTTGGACTTAGAAAATCAGTGTTTGTGCTCATTTTTTCACTCTTTCATTAATATCTCAACAAGAGGCTTGTAGGCCTAGAGAGCTCCGCTGAGGGTGACTGAAATGATCATATTGTTCTGGATCATGTTATTCTGCATAATGTTGTTCCTCATCATTGTTCTGGATCACGTTGTTCTAGATCATTGTTCTGGATCATGTTGTTCCGGATCATCGTTCTGGATTAATTGTTCTGCATCATATTGTCCTATGACAGTGTTAGAAGGGTTGTGACTGCTATATTTTTCATGTACTGGGGGGAAGGGTATTTGTTGGTTGTTAGTATTGCTTGGTGGTAAGATGATTGAAATAAATGATTGCAATTTGCAATTTGGTTCTATTGTTATACTACATATATTGAAACACCAAACTGGTTCACAGTATATTCTGGTTACCAAATGTGTCATATGTGCTCAAATTGCAATAGTTTTCAAGAATTTCCGAAATTATGTTATGACATGGACATTTCACTCATCCTCAGCGGAGCTCTCTAGGCCCACAGGCCTCTTGTTTCCATTTGCCTCTGTGCTTCAACATACTGGATTTGAAAATAGTGAATAATGGATGAAAGCAGAGACTGAGCTTCAATTTGTGGGTGTTTCCACCTTTATCATGTTATCAATGGAGGAAATGCAACCATTTTGTAAGCAGTGTCACTGTCGAAGTACTGACAAACTGCACGGCGTCATTCAGGAATACAACAGACCAGCCCTCACCTCTCGATGAAACCTTTTTCTATTTTTATAGCTTCAGTTATCACCCGGCACAGAATTCATCAAATCATTAGTACACCCCCCTCCCCACACTTAAATACATTTGAAGGGTATAATTAGTCCAAAAATGAACAACGCAAATGAAAGGTGCCAAGTGAAGTGTTAATAGGTGTGCAAATACGCCCTTATTACTGAAAGACTTATTGTTCTTTTAGTATTTTGTACAATTCACTTCACTATTTGGATTTTTTGTAGCATTTCCATGTGGTAAAACAACAGTTTTATTATCATTAGAAAGTCCTTGGAGAGTAACTGCGCCGAATGGACACAACTGCCAGTTTTGTTGAAAATCTGGTCCCCTCACGTGATTTCCATCGCATAATGCACTTCAATTTACGTGTCTTTTGAGATTTTCGTATCAGTCACTGTGAAGATAGCGTAGAAATGAATTGAATTGTGGATGCATGGATGTGGTATATTGCTGCAAGCCAGCAATCTTTTCCCACAAAACGATTGATGTGCTAACCATAACGTCAAAGAGTCAGTTATGCCATTAGCTAGCAAGCTAGATGGATTGGCGCCCTAGCTACAGCACTAAGGGGTGAGTTTTCACATTAGCTTGCTAGCTAGCGCTCAGTTTTTACAGTACATGCAAACTGTAGCCTTACTGGCAAGCTAGCGAGGTAGCTAGTCATTAAATTGCAAGCGAACAATGGCATAACGTCCGCGTTACTTCTGTGCTGATCACTGAGTTTGGCCAATTAGATGACAGTTTCAGCCATTTTGAAATATTATGAGTGGGCTTTTTTATTTCTGAGAATACTTTGTTACTGCGAAAATCATGTAGATGACTCAAACGACGCAATTTGACGCACGATATGCGATGAAAGTCACATTGGGGAACCAGATTTTCTGGGGGGACCAGATTTTTCATGACAGCGGCAGTAAGGTTGGACTGTTTTCGTAAGACATTTTGGATTATAATCGTGGCTGGCCAGTTATTCAAACAGTCAGTACAATCAGTTATACAATTTCAAAAAATAATTCTACCAATAAAACAATGTTGTTTTTTGTGTTCATTGTCTGGAGTTTGTTCATGTGTTTGCTATGTGCAACTTCCCAAGAATATGTAGGCATTCCTATATTAAACAATTTTCATACATAGAGCTGTATTGGAAAAAAAATATATAGCATTAAGTGTTACTGTGTTTATACAGAAAAAAATCTGCATTTTGCTCTCGCCACTGTTTCACTCGCTTAGAACAATACAGTTTTAATAAAGATAATTTGTAATCAGGAAAAATTAATACTGTTATGCAAGTGCAAGGCTGGAATGTGAATGAATAATTGGCAGTACTTGAACCTGTAGACATGTAAGGCTGACAAAACGCTATCATAGACCTGACAGCTATCACACAATTGCATTACTGATAAAGCGCATTCATGTCAGAGAACATAGCCAGTACTTTTATCAGTGAATGTTGACAGGTATTATGGTCATAACACAACATTAACTTTGACAAAGGCCAAATACATCATGCCATCGTGTGACAGCTCTTTTTCCATGTAGTATATGACAGCGTCATGCCAGCCTTCTGTCGTGGTGCTCAAGCAAAGAATCACTGAAGAATTATCTCCCGATTTGCGAGTGTGTATTCATTCCTCCTCTTCCTCTTTCTCACCAGTCGGTCCTCTCCGCACACTTTTTCCCGGCGTCATGCCTCTCAGACCAGTTTTAAGTTTAAAAGTCTTAAAATTTTCCATGTGCGAGGTCAGTATTCAGTCCCCACCCAGATTTCACAGGCATTCCCAATCCAGCCTTCCCTGCAGTCACAGCTGCCACAGTTACAAATGCCGTTCCCTGCAGGAAAGAGAAGAGAGAGAGGCGGTTAGGACTTCCCCGACTCTGATAACGCTGCCATGCTTCTGTTTCCACCGTCCTCTGAATGTGCACCTCCACAGCCATACAGACGCTTCATTTCTCTACCTTATATGAAACCAGCTTCATCTCGGCAGATGCTAATCAGAATCCCTACAGGCCCAATAGAGGCTCAAATCAGCAACCCAACAGTCCCAGTCATGGACCCAAACTCGACAGTACACCAAAGCTAACTGCCCCATCACCATGTAAAGGCGAAACGCCATCACATCCCAACATGAGTCTAGCAGTATGGGGTAGCAGCACATCATGCTATACTCTACATAATGCAAATATGCCACTAATTGTATTGTGCATGCTGAAGCATTTACTGTGCCCTCAATGAGCTCATCTGTCAAGCAAGTAATTAAATGCAGCAGTGTATTCCAGTCCCAGATCGCAAGTCCTCTTTCTGGGTTAGAAATTATGCACTTTCGTATGTGACATGATTTTTTTATTGGTAAATTTTTTTTAAATTCACCACAGTTTTCCTGATCAGCTAGCTCAAATTAAAGCCTTTTGGTGCATGAAATTAAGCTCCAGCCATTCCTAATTTTCCACATCAGTCATCAATTCAACTTGTAATGAGAAATTGCTTTTAGGAGAATCCATGAAATTTCTTGAACACAAAATATTTTAGAGCCTCACTGACTGTCTTATAAATGATTGTGTCCAATACTGCAAGTGTAAGGAGGAAGATGAAGCCATTTCTGAAAACGATTTCCAGATTCTTATCTTTCTGTCTGCTAAGCAAATCATGCTGATTGAAATTTGAAATGTGACTTAATAAACATCAAGCTTATAATAATTATGCCACATGACCTTTTATTTATATGTTAACTAATGTCATTCAATCTGCAAATGAATCTTCTTGCCAGCTATTTTTCTACTAGGCTTTGAAATGAATGATTGGGCTACATACAAATGTGATGTACACGGAGCGCATATTTATAGCTTGATTGCAGCTTAACAAATCTACAAACCAACTTGCTTTCTGATATGTTAGCAAGGACTGGGGGCATCTGTCTGGGCCCCTCGCTCTCGCTAGCTGTCCAGCTGACCAATATCATTTGTTTTCAGTGTCTTTATCCGGCAAAAGGTTGTGGTCTCTTGCCTGTTAAAGCAGGCCGTTCCACCAATCAAAGAGACCCATTTCAGAGCGTGCACTCACATCCACAACTTCTCTACACCATAACTGTGCAGAGCTTGAGATAACATCCATAACTTCTCTATGCCATAACTGTGCAGAGCCTATGTTCCCATACATAACTTCTCTACACCATAACTGTGCAGAGCCTGTGTTCCCATCCATAACTTTCCTACACCATAACTGTGCAGACTCTGTGCTCACATCCATAACCTCTCTACACCATACCTGTGCAGAGCCTGTGCTCACATCCATAACTTCTCTACACCATAACTGTGCAGAGCTTGAGATCACATCCATAACTTCTCTACACCATAACTGTGCAGAGCCTGTGCTCACATCCATAACTTCTCTACACCATAACTGTGCAGAGCTTGAGATCACATCCATAACTTCTCTACACCATAACTGTGCAGAGCCTGTGCTCACGTCCATAACTTCTCTACACCATTACTGTACAGAGCTTGATATCACATCCATACTCTCTACACTATAACTGTGCAGAGCCTGAGATCACTTCCATAACTTCTCTACACCATAACTGTGCAGAGCTTGAGATCACATGTACAACTGCTCTACACCATGACTGTGCAGAACCTGTGCTCATATCCATAACCTCTCTACAGTATAACTGTGCAGAGCTTGAGATCACATCTATAATGTCACTACACTTTTGCACAGACACTGCATACAGGACTGGGTGGTAAACTTCTTTCACTGGGCAGCAAACAACATATTTATTTCACCTATGTTTTTTCTGACATTGCAAAACTCTGCTTTTGTGTGTGTGAGTGCATGTATGTGTGCGTGAATGTATGCTTGTTTCTTCGGTATATCACTGTTTGTGCTAAGTGACCTTGTGTGTTGACATGCCTTTTGTGCTTCCATTTGTGTGTGTATGTGAACGTTTGTGTATGTGCTTGCGTTTGTGTCCCTGTATGTGTATATGTGTTTGTGTGTGTGCTTGTATGGGTGTGTGTGTTTGTGTGTCTGCTTGTGTGGGTGTGCGTGTGCATTTGTGTGCTTACGTATGTGATTGAGTGTGTTTGTGAGTTTGTGCTTGTTTAGGTGTGTGTGTTTGTGAGTGTGTTTGTGTGGCTGTGTGTGTGCTTGTGATTGTGTTTGTGAGTGTGTTTCTGTGTGTGTGTCTGTGTGTGCTTGTGATTGTGTGGGTGAGTGTGTGTGGGTGCTTGTGGTTGTGTTTGTGAGTGTGTTTCTGTGTGTGTGTTTGTGTATGCTTGTGATTGTGTGGGTGAGTGTGTGTGGGTGCTTGTGTTTGTGTTTGTGAGTGCACACTCCATACCTGTGCAGATGAGGCCGTCATGTTTATCACACTCTCTGTCGTCGCATTCACAGAACTCTCCGGAAATGTACCACTCCTGGGGTGAGCAGATACACTTCCCACAGTGACATGATCCTGGCAGAGAGACAGCGTTTGCCATTAGCACACAAACCAAGTCTTAACTTCACACATAGTTTGCCTGTTTCACCCATGCAAGGAAAATATCCAGCCTTTTTAGCTTTACTTTCCTGTTTACACAGTTTTTAATGGTAAAAGGGTGTTCAGGTGCACTTGTGTGATGCGGGCATCCTGACAGAGCAGGTGAGAGAAAAGAAAAAGGATCAATCAAACCCAAACTCATGTTTCAGAGGGAATAAGATGACAGCTTTCTTTCAAAGCCCATCAAGTCTTCAAAATGCATAATGAACCTTCACATCAAATTGTTGCTGCCTTGCAGTCATTTTGGATGGTGGTAGAAAAATGCTAACAGAATTTTTGACAGAAGCTCGTAGCAAGGAAAAGTCTCACACCAACTCAAAGCTTCTGTCATAGGCTGTCCCTGATGGCAGCATATATGAACATACACTTCAGTATGAGAGTCAAAGCAATTAAAAATCAATAACAAAAACAGATTTTAAGTCCATTTGAACCTCTATAATAACCTGTGCAATATTTACTTAGTGGATGTACTCAAAAAAATGAAATTACAGAAGTTTGGTAACTGTGAATCCTTTCAATCTGCAAAATCTAAACTTGAATAAAAGAAAATGACTGAAGGAAAAAAAATTACCAATTGTTAATACTGATATTAATCAATGCCAGTATTTTTATCAGTAGATCTGTGTTTTTATATGTATATGGGTGTGTCCGTTCATGGACAATTTATGAACACGATAGCACAGCAACCTTTCAGATGCAGGCGCGAAACATTACAGGTTAGTAGCTGGAATGAAACGGAAGGCTGAATTCAAAAATGGGTCTGGACAGAGTACGCACTCAGTCAGGACAGTGTGAGTGTGGTCTGGTGGTGGCTAAGTGCTATAAAGGGCGACATTGCCAACTAAGTGACATTGTCACTGTCACATCTGGCATCATATGCTGGATAAGGATGTGTTACTTCACCCTTTACAAAGCATGACATCTGCTTATGTATGATTTATGAAGACATTGTGACTCATTTATGAAGGCATTATACATGCTGTATAAAGCCTTTATGAGCAACACTTCATCTAAAGTGTGACCCAATAATCAAAATAATACCAGATTGTCTCTGCTGTCCTCATTAAATATTCTTTCCCAAAAATGCGTGCCACACTTCCAGAAAATCTTACAGGAAAAATGTAATTGAATTATATTCCCATTACAATTTTATTTTTTGAAGTTCTCCATTATGACTCACAGAGCTTAAATGGACACCAGTGACTCTTCCTGTCTCCCCTGGGTATAAATATGAGGTGACTCGCCAGGCAATGTCCCTTACTCATCCAACACCAAAGTAACAACTAAAGATAAACGCAGTGATGTACCATAGTTAGTTACTGAGTTTCACAACTGTGGAAATGGCTAAAAGAATATAGGTAAGGATTGAAAATACCCATTTTGATGATTGGGACAATGAGACCCTCTGAACCCGTAGTTATATAAAGGGGTCTTGACCCCCACCTATGCCAAAACACAGCATAACGTGATGGAAAAACCACCTGATTGTAAACAAGGTCACATTATTGCACGTTCTATATGCGGCCGCTAAACTGGCCTATAGGGTTCATAGGAAGTTTAAGGTGTACAGTAAGCCTAAAAATCCACCTGCGAGTGTACATGTGCCTATCTGGAATGTATGCGCAGTGAGGAGGATGGGTTTATGTGGTAAAGGAAGCTCTAAGGATCACAGTTGGAGAATGGCAGACATTTATAATGTCTTGGGGTCATAAAGTCTCCAAAAATATGACCAAATGGCATCTGCACTTCTACAAGATATTGGAGTGGGTGGCCAGATTTAAGCCTCTGCCCTCGTCAAGAAACCAACTCATACACCTAACGTTTGCCAAATGGAACTGTTATCTCCAGTAGGACCAGGTTCTATGGGCAGATGAGACTAGAATGGAGCCCATTTGGTAATAAACACCAGAGGTGGATTTGGTGTGAAAACAATTATAGCCATTCCATACAGAGCCTCATCCCCACAGTGAAGTATGGTATGGTGAATCTTTAACCCTTTGAGCGCCGAATACGTTTTCAAGGAATTAAAAATGTAGTTATCCTGAGCTGTTGAAAACCTATCATGCGGCACCAGATAGGTTTGCCACATGTTAGGTTTTCAACAGCATTTGACTTTGATATCTTATATCATTGGGCAACTATAGTTGCCCACGGCACTGAAAGGGTTGATCAAATGTTTTTTTTTTTTTTTTTTTGATGTCCTGGACAACTTGATATGATATGATATCTGGATTCCATGAATTACCAGAAGATATGAAATGAAAACCTCTGACTCTGTCGGATAGCTGTGGTTGGATCTTCCAACAGGAGAATGATCCACATCATGCACCAAAATTGATCCAAAATGGTTCACCAGCCACAGAATCACTGTTTTGCCGTGGTCATCCCAGTCCCCTAAACCGAATCCAACAGAACACCTGTCAGATGAACCCACGAGGGGAGGCAATAACTGAGAACCAGGGAATCTGAGGGACCTGGAGAGATTTTCCATGGATGAATGGCCTCAGATCCCCTGTAATGTCCTCTACAACCTTATTACACACTATAGGAGAGGACTCTGAGCCGTTATCTTGGCAAAGGGATGTTGCACTCTGAAGTAGATCCAGTAGTTGTGCCAGAAATATTTTAAAATATGCATTTGTTTCATAATATTTATTTTCTTTTAATCATTTTATTTCAACCAAATGCTTTTTATTGTAAATATTTTTGATTAAATAGCAAGAGTGTGAAGAAAATTACATTGTTAATTGCAATTAATATTTGAACCAGGGGAGGACACTACATGTGAAGATCTGTGGGGGAAAAAAATCACTCCAGTCAAAATCTAACTCGCCTGGAGTGCATTAATCTGGCATTGCTTTCATCTGCAGTAAAATAAACTGTCTGGAGAGTAGATTTTTTTCCCTTAAAACAGACTGCTGCAATTATGAAATCATGCTCATTTGTACATTAACTTCATGGAGACTGCTATGCTCTTTGTCCTGCCTGACAAATTTGGGGGACTGCAATTTTGCTTCCCTCTGACGCACTCCGATGTGAAAATGCTGACACTCACGCCAGCGCTGAGAGATGCAGCTCGTCTGATGTGGAGTCAGTACACTGATCTGATGAGGACAAAAAGTATTTCTGTCAAATTAAACCTGGAGCAATTAAACTGTTCTTTTTAAGGTACAGCGCACATATGGACACGCTTCAATTGGATAAAACATGACAGAATCTTGGTTCGCAGTAAGATATAAATAAGAGCTTTTAAAGTAATTAATTTGTAAGGCACTTGCAAGTGCAAATGCTGAAAATTTTCAGTATAAATGAATTAGTTGACTTAGACAGCATTTAATTATATACATGAAAGTGCAAACAGGCCAGTGAGTGATGAATTTGCTTTTCTGAATGGGTCTTTAGCTGGAGAAAACTCGTGGCAGTCTTATTAGCAACCTTCCCTCTGCAGTCATCCAAGGGCATTCGGAGTTAGTGAGGTCAAGAGGGTGTGAAAAGAGCCGCGCAAAAAGACAGGAAATGGAATTCCTGCCGTCTGCTTCACATTTAAGGCTTTTCAGAGAGTACAGCCCTGCGATTCATCCCGTCTATGTGAAAGGCTTCTGTAGAACTGTCTCTGTAACTGCTGTCTATCATTCTGCTCTCCGGTTTATTACTGGTGACATTTAAAGCACTTGTCACTGCATTCTATATAAAAATATTACATGGTCTTCTCTGGCTGATTAATGTAATTGGCATTTACTAATGTTTATCTTTGAGGCCCTTACCAGGAAGTTACCATCTTGTATCACTTTTCTGTTAGTTAGGTCCTCTCGACCATACAAGACTCCCTCCAATGCCTGGCTTTCGCTACAGGTTCCTCGTGTTAATCCTGCGCTTGGTAAATCTGCTTTAAGTTTCTACGTCCCAACCACTTGAAACTGTTTGCAAAGCACCATAACCCTTAGAGCGCTATAGGCTACTATAGGGCCCGTCCACATGAGGACAATTTTTTTGAAAACACATAAATATTTTATCGTTTCGGCCTTGCGTCCACACGGAGATGGCGAAAACACAGCCTGAAAATGGTATTTTTTGAAAAGGGTTCCAGAGTGAGAGAATCTGAAAATGCCACCCCAGCGTTTTCGTGTGGATAACCAAAACGGGTTTTTTTTTTTTTTTAAATGATGACGTGATAGCCCCCATCACAGCCCCCAGGCCTGTGTGTGGCGCTGTGTGGCGTTGTAGCGTTTCAGCAGAAATAGACAAAAAACGAGCATGCGCCTTCTTCTCCATTTTTGGTCTATTTCCATTGAAATGCTACAGCACCATACAGCGCCACGTACAGGCCTGGAATATTTACTACAGCGTTTTGGGTTGTTTTAGGCGTCTCCCTGCGGATGCAGATATTTTTAGAAACAATGCCATGTGATGTAAGATATCAAAATCAGATGCTGTTGAAAATCTATCATGTGGCAACTTGTTTAAAAGAGTTCCCCTGTGGGGGCAGCATCTGATTTTGATAAAAATGTTTTAACTGATTGTTTTTTAACACTTGTTTTAACTGATCGTTAAGTATCTTGTACCATGCTTTATATACAGTATTTTATGACCTGTTTTAATTGATTTTTAATTTTATTTTTTATGAATTTATTTATTTTTACCCAACATTTTTGTAAATGAGGGCTAGCCCTCAATGATTTTTGAGTTTAAATAAATAAATAAATAACAGTAAAAAAACAAGCTTTGAAGAGCTTCGAGCCACTTTTTTCCCTGCCGCTAAGGGTAAGACCTGCTGCATCGTTACATCACTGTACTATAATGAACCAACGTTATCTTTGGCAACAGGCTTGCATCACATAGACTCTCCCCCAGAGCCATTAAAGAAACAATTTTACTCAACAAGGGGTACGTACAGTACACCAGCGAGTCATGTAGTTCATGAAGCAAATAGTTCTAAACAAACCAAAGCAGTCCATTGAGGTGAAGAGCAAAAACAGCCCTGGCTGGTCACTAAGAAGCACTGCCGGCCACGCGTCCGCATACAACACACCTATATGTCATTCTGACGTGGTTACATTTCTGTCTGTAGTGAAGTAGCTTGCAAAATTGTGACAGTAATTTGATGGTCTTATTCTACAAAAAGACTTTAGCAGCAGCCTCTTGTTGGCACAGACTACAGCACAGGTACAGAGAGAATATCAGCCCACTAGAGATCGGGGAGAAGCAGAGATCAGAACAGAGATGGCATCTGAACATGAAACACAGAGAGTGAGAGATCACAATAGGAACACATAAACTTCTTTATGCCAGTTTAGGCCAGTTAAGTACATGGGATCACTCGGTGCTCTTTTATAAACTTCACTGCAGTAGCTATTTGTTATTGTAATTTCCAACACCTTGTCAAATTTTCTTCTCCATATTAGGCTACTTATCCCAATTAAGCACTGCAATGCATTAGCTACATGTAAGAATAGCCTAATATTGGTACTGTGTTGCAGCTAACTATGTACATATGAAGTTGGGTTTTTTTTAGTCAGACAGTTTGATAAGTGTATTTTTACGTTATTGGCATTTGAATGGGTAACAGCATTGAAAGTTGGCACCATGTGGTCAGTAAGGTCACACAGTTGCGCATGGTCGATATAAGCTGCTCTACTGCAACTGACGTTGAACTGGCTAACATTCTAGCATTTGAAGGAATAAGCTAATAAGTCACATTTTTGAGAAAAATGATTTTGATGTTACTTTAGACTTACTACCTTCTTCCACATCATTTCACAATGGAACTGTATAGAAATAATTCACTGGTTTCCAAAAACACCAAACAAAGGAACGGCAAAAGCTAGTAAGTTCATGAAACATTTTAATAAGTGCATATACTATTATTCGTCACAGCCAGCTTGAGAAACCGGAAGCTAGTAAGTGCACTGCTTTTGTGACTGTTTGTTTGGAATGAAAGCCTGCGCGCACTCTGCCCTTTTCTGGATGAAAATGAGTACCTTTGAGCTAAAAGAAAAAACACTGATCTCAGATCAGCGACAATATTCAGCAGGTACACAGATCAGACTGAATGCACATACAGATATTAGCCTCCACTTCACCGCTGGCAGGATCTGTACACTGTAGTGCACAGAGGTGACCCTTCCCTTATGAAAAATTACCACAAAATACTACAGTGAAAATACTATAGTTTTCTATAGTAACTCTGGTAATTTTGCGGAATTACTATAGATATACTATAGATATACTATAGTAACTCTGTAGTTTACTATAGTGATGCTAAAGTAAATCACAAAAGTCAGACTCTACTACAGTAAACTATAGCATTGATATTCAATTACTACAGTATATTTGCATCAAATAGTAAAGTGTAGTTTACTACAGTCTTTATTTTTATTAACCCTTATTTAAAGAGGGAAGTCCCGTTGAGATTGAAATCTGTTCAAGCCCAGGGGGTTGAGGTGGGGAGGGAGAGGGCAATTTGCACAGATCAAGGGATGTTTAGATGGCAGGTCAAAAGAGCCAGATTGGGACTTTATCTATGACACCGGGGAACCCCCTACTCTTGTCGATAAATATCATAGGATTTTTAGTGACCACAGTGAGTCAGGACCACGGTTTAACGTCTCATCCGAGAGACGGCAGCTCTGTACTGGGGCATTGGGATTATTCCACCAGAGGGACGATCGCAACCTACTGGCCCACCAACACCTCTTCCAGCAGCAACTTGGTTTTTCCAGATGGTCTCCCATCCAAGTACTAACCAAGCCCACACCTGCTTAGCTTCAACCACACAGCTGGAGCAGATGCGAATTGTGGTGCAGGCCATCAATTTTACTGTAGTAAACTATAGTTAACTATAGTAAATTTTTATAAGGGTTATGAAAAGGCAAGGGGTACAACAGCCCCAATCATTATGGGGACCCGAGGAAATTTGGGGTGACCTCAAGACTATAGTCCTGTGGTCAAAAAGTAGCAGTCCAGCCACATGTGTTTCCTCCCCTCATTAACTCCACCTGCTGATGTCACTTATTAGTTCTGCCTGATGGCTGAAGTATTGTGGTGGTGAGCAAATTCAGGCGTTTAAAACAAAGTACTGGGGACGACTTTTATTTTCTGAACCTGGATTTTCCACCACTGAGGAAACAGTAAGACATTCGTGTCCCCGGTCTCTCTAACGGCCCCCGGACGAGTGTGGTGCTGTCCTACCTTTGCCCGAGCATATGACCCCATCGTCGGTCTCGCAGAGGCTCTTGCTCTGTGCGTCGCTCATGTCGCATCGCCGTGGAAACTGGCACAGCTTCCCAAACCAGCCGTCGCTGCAGATGCAGCGTCCGCAAGAACAGAACCCGTGTCCTGCAGGAAGGGAGACATACAGCAAACCTGCGTTATTTCAGTGTTAAGCCGCTTTCACAGTGGACGCGAAACAAATTTTTTGCACGACAGATTACATTCAAAGTCAATGCAAAGACGCGAATACACGCGTTTTTGCATGTATTCGTGTCTTTGCATTGACTTTGAATGTAATCTGTCGTGCAAAACATTTGTTTCGTGTCCGGTGTGAAAGCAGCTTTACCGCCCACTTTAGTCAATCTCTATACAGCATCTTACCAAAAACTCAACACAAAACCCCTCATAACAGTGATTAGACAAGTGCACTAAGAATTCACACTGCTGTACAGGGGTGTCCACAAAAAAAAAAAAAAAAAACAATTATCACAAAATGTTAACGTGTTGGTCTTATCAGGTCTAATGCTTGTTTTCCACCTGTAAAATTGTGTATTATAACCTATTATTTCTATCATTCAAATATTCTGGCTCCTGATGTTTGCCAGTTTACGGCATGAATCCGTAGACGTGTAGACCTCCATCTCAGTAGGACATGCCGGCATAAGGTGACATGAAAAATACAAATTAACAGTGTTGTTTTGATGTTGTTGTTTGGTGCCTTCCCTGTATGTGGCAGTGAGTGCTGGGTTATTTGCACTGCTGGGTTATTGGGGAGCCCTGAGGTCCAGAGCTCTGCAGAGTCACGCGGCCACAAATGACGCCTCAGGCCTCAGATCTCCAGCCGCTGCCTGCAGTGGCACAGCTGGGATTCAAACCCAAACCATGGGGCTAATCCATGCAATAGAACCATGACCTTCATCCCTGGCATAGGACGGCAGCCGGGTTTGCTGGTTTCCATGGTTATTTTGCCCTCAAATGAGCAGCCAATCACACAGCTGACCCTCCGCGAGTGCTTTCTTGGGTCTGAATTTGCTGTTAATATTTAAATCACACCAGGTTCTGCTGGTTTTGGTTAAGATTGAATTTTTATACTCATAAACAGTCAAGCCCAACCAAGGGCAAGAGAGGGGTTATTGAAACGGGAGGGGGGGACGGTCCAGTGATCTGGGGGGTCTGTTGGGGACTTTGCACACTTCTAGGATTATTCCTCAATATTTAGCCTCGAAAAAGTGCAGGGGACAGAATTTTTTTGGGTGGGAGATCAGTACCCCCCAAGGCTGCTGCGCCCTTGAACCAAACGCATTTATTTTGGGATAAACAGAGAGAATAGGCAGATATAAGGCTATTCTCTGTCTCCGGGTTTGCTCTATTGTCTCAGGAGCACAGGCCCTTCACAGGGCCCTTAGAAAAGGCCCCGGGGGAGGAGCGGGACTCTGAGAGCTTTATAACACCGCTCCTCCAGCGCCGTCTTCACAGAGAAAAATCTTTCATCTCAAACGCAGCCCTTTCAATCGCCCTCCATCAAACGTGCGCTCAGACCAATAAAAACCTCATTCTAATTTCAATCACGTGCCGGCTATTTAAACAGCGCACTGATTCATGCGCCTTTTTAAATTTAATGGATCTGATCCCTCCTCCCCTGATCTTTAGCTCAAAGGAGTGTAGCATTCATGCTAGCACGGTGAATACAATTAAGTGTTGTATTTTAAGGAAAGAGTAAACTGCTGTACCAGCGCTACAGATATCTAGTCCATCGTCCATTGTTAATGTAAAAGCAAACAGCCTTGCAACATACAAAGTGTGTTTCAGATCCTTACACATTTTCTTCAATAATCTTGTGGTCACCATTGTCAATTTACAAATGAAGAGCTTAGTGCTTAAAGTACTTACGTCACATTTTCACACCCCTTGAGTTAAGGACAGAAAAAATGTTTTAATAGTTACCAAAGTCAATTGAAGGCCCAAGTGCTAAAAGTACTGAATTCACATAACAGCCTCTGAAAAAATTGAGGAAAATTGACTTTGGTAACTATTAAAAACACTTTTTCTGGTGTGAAAATGTGACTTAAGTACTTTTAGCACTAGGCTCTTCAAATTAATTTGGCAAGGACATTGACTTTAGACATCAACATTTATCTTCCACATACAATTTCTTCATTTTACACTGATTTAGATTTAGTTCTTATATGCTATACATGCCCGTCCTCTGCTATAGCACATCATGCACACCACTGTGATGCTCAAACATGAGATTCTGCGGTTATTGTCCGCACCGAAAACCCTGAAAACTACTGCAAAGTGAGCTCTGCGCGGCTTCATTTCATGTGCATGCACGTCTCTAAAACATTCACCACGTGTCGTCACCCCACGCACACGTGTATTTCTCTAAACGTTCACCAAGCGCTGTCACTTCACACTTGTATTTCTCCAAAATATTAACCAAGTGCGATCTCTCCAGGTACACGGGTATTTCTCCAAAACATTAAATACAACAGTAAGACAGGAGAGCACCTAAAGGGGAGTGACAGTAAGCCAAGACAGGAAAATGTAGGCCAACACACACACACACACACACACACACACACCCATGCAACATGACAGACGCAGGAAAGCAACTTGAACTGTCCTCTTTCACAGGAAATGAAAAATTGAAAAATAACCTCTTGCGCACAAAAGCACACAACAGACTGAGAAAACTCATTTAAAGAAGCAATTCAAAATGCCTGATCGCACTTATTTGATTTGGAAGATCATTCTGAAATGTTTATATTCTGCGTCATCCGGCTGGCACACAAAAAGCCAATCACAAACCAGCGTCTGCTTCCTGTAGTACATTAGGCAGGCCTGCCAAAGGAAAGCACATGAAATATTAATGCTCCTGTATTTACTGTTGATTAATTGCTGTTTGCCTGCGGTCAGAACACCCGAAACATTAATACTCTATTAACTCAGCAAGGCTTCAAGCTTTTTGTGTAGGGAATTGGTTTGACCAGCCAATTAGAACTCTGTTTATTGTGAGGTAATGAGACCAGTGAAATATAAAGGACACAGTCTGTTTTCTATGGCAGTGGGGTCACTGCAGTGCTTTTGAAATAGTTGGGTCCATTCAAACCACACACAGAAATGCCTACATGCCCTCTACAGTTCTGTTTAATTCATGAAAAATATGTCTACATGACACATTGGATTGATGACTGTTAATGTGGATGGGAACTCTTAGATTTTTCGTCCTCATTTCTGATATACAGTATGTGTGTGGTCCATGCACCACTGCTGCTGTTGAGGTTGTGATATGTCCTTAAATGGTCGTTCTCCAGGCTACAGGGAATTTTCCATGTGATTTCTCCTTTCGCTCACCTGCCTCATACTGTGCTGTATTCTCAGTGAAGCAGTATGGGTGATGCAGTCAACTGAGTCTCATTTACAGAACAGGCCATAAGAATCTGGACTGTGGCACTACATAAAAGGCTGCCATTCCTTCATCATTCACACAAAATAAAAGTCAATGCCTATAAATTAAAGCTCATGGTCTCTAATTTCAGCTCTTATCTATTATTTTTACAACTGTTATGATAGATCTTGACAGCCAAAAAAGGCTGATTTATTCTCAGTATTTCACCTATTCTAGTTACTTTGGGTAGTGACAGGGCAGCACCAAAGGACTAACTCCAGTTCTACAGCCAGAGCCTTGGCTGTGTCATGACAGGAGTGTACCTTAATGAAATAATTCTGCTCCTTCACTTCTGATCTTTCTGATTTCTGGAGAGATTTTCATTTCCTCAGAACAGATAATAGCATAGAATTTTTATTCTCCCTGACTGTATTGATGTATTGTTTTTGGGTTGTGTAAAAGACACTCAATGAGGAAATGGTACACAGATGTGCCACTGTTCTTATAATACCTTTAAGTGACAGTAAAGCTCAAATCTGGCTGCATACAACTGGCTCGAAATGATGTGAATAAACTAGAAATGTGAATCCTGTAATTTTGTGAATAGATACAATATGCACTTCACAAAGAAGTTATAATTATAATTGCATAATTATAATTATACATGCACTCAAGTTCTTTAGCTGCCCTTTTTTCTTTGAAAATCTGAACTGGACAATGCTAAGACGACTACGTCATCACTAGCTTGCTGGTGTCAGAGGTGAAATCAGACACTATTTGTCTTTACTGGAATTCAAATTCAAAGTAAAATAACACACACAAAAAAAATGTGACCAAACATTTGACCGGCGCAGCAGGGTATAAGAGCGATTCGTCATTGCGCAAGAAATATCTCAATGGCATTTAAGAACTATTTGAATATGCAACTTGGGTCTACTTAAAATGAGACTGGGCGTTCAATAAATTTGGGATTTCTTTAAATTGCTCTGATGTTTGCAGTACATGGGATCTTTACCAAGGCAACAAAAATGCTTGGTTCATTGAAAAATGCGCGTAAGGTGATCTGCACATGACGTGGACTCTGGATTCCTGTATTTCGTCACATTTTGGCTTATGTTTTTGTTTAGTGGTCTTTCTGTCAAAGGAATTACTATGATATTTTTGATTTTTGTGGGTGCAATGGAAAAGCAGGGGAATTGCACTGGAACTTGTGGAGAAAAAAAAAACTTTTTAAAATCAAATGAATCGGAGTCGTTACAAAAACAAAAGTTATTTAATTGCGACGAAAGTTATTCCACAGCCATCAGCAGCCAGTAATAGTCAGTAATATTTAGCAAAGAGGCCACCGCAATAGGATCTCTACAGGAGCAGATTTATGACAGCCACAGGGCTTATCCTGCAGAAATTGATTTAATTCATAATGCAGCGCCTGTCTCTTTTTGCGGACAGGGAGACGCAGGAGAGGAAGAAATCGTGCCTGCAGTGTTGTCCTGATGCTCTGCCAGAGAAGTGATTGGTCTCAGAGCTGCCGTGCCTAAATTAAAGCACTACCATTCAAGTCTCCCTACTGCCAACAGGCAAATATTCACACAAAACATATTCATTTCATTCCAATGATGAAAATGGCAGAGAACTCTAGTTTTCCACCAAATTGAGTTGAAGTGCAGAAATTATGAGCAGAAACCCACTGACGGTAATGAAACACCACACCTCAGATTCAAAAGTCGTACCGTATTTGCATTTCAGAGAGAAAACGGAATTAAGCCGCTTTCACACCGGACGCGAAACAAATTTTTCGCACGACAGATTACATTCAAAGTCAATGCAAAGACGCGAATACGTGTATTCGCGTCTTTGCATTGACTTTGAATGTAATCTGTCGCGCGAAAAATTCGTTTCGCGTCTGGTGTGACAGCAGCTTTAATTTGTATCCATGCCTCAAAATCTAATTCTCAAAGCTAGTTAAAATTTTGGACCACTGTTCCTCGACTTTCCATGTCTGCCCCCAGTCAGTGTACCAGTCAGTCTCATCAAGAGCTAGAAATTTACACTGAGCTGCTGATTTACATCAGACTTGCCAAATTGGGGCTGAAACGAAATCATGCAGGATTGTCGATATCCAGGAATAGAGTTGGGCAGCCCTAGTGTACTTTGTGAAAAATTCACTGTGGGTTGGTTGTTTGAACATTGGATCCTGTGATAATTGCACGCTGCTCCTCTCTCATGAGAAACAAGGCAATCTTTCATCACAGTGCCGTATAAAAAGCTGCTTTTTGTTTGGTTGGTTGTTTTGCATGGGCCTCAGTTAGATCCATGCAATAATCATAACCACTTTCAGACCAAGATGAACGGTGACATTTACATGCTACCCTATTGCCCAGGATGAGAGGACGAACAGAATTGCATGTCCTGGGAGTTCTGATTGGCTAATGGCATCTGAAGAGGGTTCAACCACTATTCCAGGAAATCTCCTTTCAAGACACATTACTGGCGCCCCCCACAGGATGAATAGGCAACCGGCTCAGGTCTTGCACATGCATAAACAAATGTCTCTACATTTGAGGGGAAAATTGTGTTGCAAATGATAGATAAGAAGACTACCACATTTTAAATCCTCATTTGGAAGCAATCTTTATTGCTGGGCTGTGAGTTTGATAAAACTGTTAAGAGGGTTTCCCTGGGTAGTGTACAAAGGGCTTCAAAGTCTTGGAGCTGGCCTTTCTCAGCGTGGAAATGGACATTTATTTATGCGTGAGGTACTTCTGCTATTATGCAACCATTCATAAATCAAACCCATTATCCCAGTCAGCCATTCATTCATCAATACGCAACATCCTTCTCAAACATTAATTAACCCCACAAGGAGGAAGAGGCTCTGTTGTGCTTCCATTTTAGGAGCGTTTGCTCCAGAAATGTGCTGTTTGCTGACTGGAGAAATGATAATGTTGAGCCCTGTGAAGAAGCCAGTGAAAATAGGGGGCTTTGTTGTAAGTGGAGCACTTGTTTAAAGCAATTAGCTTCACTTGGCAAGATCTTGAAGAAGAGGGAACATAAAAACTATCTTCCATGCAGCAAGTCCTTCCCATCTGAGAGGACTGGAGCTAAAATCCACAGCGTTTTACTGCCTGTTCTCCGTCCTGGTCAGTTCAAGTACTGAGGGCTGCCCCTGCCATGCAAATGCATTGTATTTATGTGGACATAGTTTTCATATATCCCGCGCACAACCCTGTCTCATTGTTCTAGACAAAGAAATGTGCATGGATGTGCATCATATGTTTCAAGCAGCCATGTTCCAGTCCTGTAGGAGTCTGCTCAGATTTCAGCCGGCTTATTTCCACAGCAACAGCATCAATTTAAGGAGTCTTTTGGTTGCTGAGCAGGACTGTCAAGATACATCAGTAAATTTAGTGGTAAATTGAATAACAGCAGTGAAGTATAATTAGATGTGCATAGACATCCTGAGTGAGCATGTTTAACCTTCTGTTCAAATGTTTTTTTCCCCCCATTCCTTATGTCAAGCAGTGCTCTCTCTGATGCTCTGATTACTGAGAGCGTTTGTGAACTCAGAGGCAGTGTAGCACAGTGCTCTGGCCAACACAAGTCAGCAACATCCTGTATTTTTAGAATTTATTTATCTGTCCATATCAGAGACAGTACCGGGTGGATGATATATTAGTGTGTGTGTTTGTGTTGATTTGTATGCAGGAGCGTATGAAAAAGACAGAGCGATGTAGAAACAGGGAAAGTGCTGGTATTATTGAGAGAGAGGTAACTGTAAGAGGAAAGGGGTGTTTTGTCTCTACCCTCACGAGAATTCCTTCCATTTCTCCTCCCATTCAGCAACTATTTGTAGCCCTGTCCCCTTTGATTGGTTTACGTCTCGCGTGTGTCCCCATCCTCGGCTGTGTCTTGTTTGATTGTTGCTTCCAGATGTACTTGCGATGTATGTTTAAACCCCCCACTTTGAGATGTAAGCCCCTGGATTGTAATTTGCTATTCGTGCTGAGAACAAGTCAGTATTTCCTAGAAGAAACTCTTAATGTTTAGAAAGATAAATGTAACCTTTAACCCTTATATACTGTTCATGCTTGATGCCCTTACAGTATGGTTCAGGTCAATTTTGACCCAGACCAAGAATTTCCTCATAATAAGTGTCTATACTAAATTTTGAACTACAGATCTATTTTGAATGTAAAAATAGCCTATGTGAAATTAGTAAATGGATGATTAATCCTTAAGTGATGTTTCAGAGAGCAAGGAGAGTCCATTTTTTTTATATTGTACAACACTCGTTTTTGGAGAAAAACATCTAATTGTGAGGATTCGTTCTGGAACCAGTTGCGAGAACACAGGATTGCAGTAAAAAGAGGCTTTATTGAACGAGGGGGGTAACCCCCGCAGGGCAGAAGGCAAAGGTACAGAATCCACAAGACAAAAATCACAATCCAGGAGGGCGAAATCCAAATCGTAACCAGGGCACCAATCACAAAACTCAAAGTCGGGCAAAAAGGGTTCAAAAAACAAGTACAGGCAAAAGTACAAAAGAGCAGATCCAAAAATCGTAGGTCGGGCGGTCCAGTCAGAAGATAAACACAGAGAGTACAAGGCGAAATGAAAGCAGCACAGGTAAACTTGGGAAAACGTTCTGACGGGAACTGCAGTGAGAAGACAGCTTAAATACATTCAAGGAAGTCACATGCTATGATTAGGATCGGGTGAAGGGATCAGACTAATTACAAAGGAGGGAACATGAGGGAGAACCTAATCACATGAAATTGGCAAAAAAGCCAAAACGCGGACAGGGAACACGAGACAACCTATGACAAAACATACAGCTCGGTTAGGGAGTTCTAATGTGCACAGATAAGAGGTAGGATAGAGTGGAGCAGGTGCGGAGGATCCGCTGAATTGCAGGAGAGACAAAGTGAAGGCAAGAGGCGGAGACTAGAACAGGGCGTGCTGAGAGCTAGTTAATCAATTAGTAAGTGCAGCTATACAATCCCTAGTGCTCGTTAGTAAGTTAGTATTATATACAATGTTAGTTTGGGTTAGTAACTTTAACAAAAAACAACAAACTGTTAGTATTGGTTAGTAATATAGAAAAGAGAGGCGAAGGAAGCAAACGAGATTGGAAGGAATGTTTGAAACCCAGAAACCGGTGGAATCACCTAAGCATGTGACACGAGGACTGGGGAGAAGCTGTAACTTAACAAGAGACCAGACAGGGGAGACAAAGTGCAATGCTGGGCATGAATAAAACATGGACCGGACTCTAACAGAAAAGTGGAAGGGGATGGTAAAAACGAAAACATGGCAAAATGCAAAAACTAAACAGAACATGACAAAACCTAACAGAACTGATCATAAACATAACAGGGAAAGGCAGAAACATAATAAACATGGCAGAATCAGAACAGAAAGAGCAGAATCATAACAGCCCCCCTCCTAAACGCCCCAGGCGTTTCAAACTTGCTGGTCTGGGGGTGCGAAGCATGAAAGTCTGTGATTAGGCTTTTGTCGAGGATGTGGCGTGCAGGGACCCAGCTACGGTGTTCAGGACCGTAGCCCTCCCAGTCGACAGGTACTGGTATGCGACCCTCGACGACAGTCAACAAAGCCCGCACAGTGAAGGCCGCCTCCGTCGATGATGCGGGTGGGTGGTGGGGGATCAGGGCCAGAAGACAGGGGTGGGTAACAACAGGCTTAATCTGGGACACATGAAAGGTAGGGTGAATGCGGCGCATGGAAAGGGGCAGACGGAGGCGAACAGCAGTGGGGCTAAACACTTTTCTATGGTGAAGGGGCCAAGGAACTTAGGGGAAGAGTTTACCCCCCCCCTTAAGGGAATGTCCTTGGAGGCCAGCCACACGCGCTGCCCAGGTCGGTAGGATGGGGCGGCAGTGCGTCTCTTGTCCCGGGCTTTCATGGCGTGCCACGGACCTGAGCAGCGCCTCCGTGTGGTCCTCCAGGTGCGCCCGGCACCGACGCACAAACTCCCGGCAGACGGAACGGCAACTTCCTCCTCCTGGCAGGGAAACAATGGCGGTTGGTAGCCAAGGCATGCTTTGAATGGGGAGAGGCCAGAGGCGGCGGAGGTGTGACTGTTAATGGCGTACTCAGCCCAGGGGAGTTGGTGGCTCCAGGAGGAGGGATTTTTCAGGCATAAACATCTTAAAACAGTCTCTATACATTGATTGGCCCGCCGGTCTGGCCGTTAGTCTGTGGGTGAAAACCGGATGACAAACTGACCGATGTGCCAAGTGACTTACAGAATGATTTCCAAAATTTGGCTGTAAATTGAGGTCCGCGATCTGAGGTGATGTCAGTGGGGATACCATGAAGTCTGATGACGTGCTGGATAATGAGGGTGGCAGTTTCTTGGGCAGAAGGGAGTTTAGTGAGGGGCACAAAATGGACGGCTTTAGAAAATCTATCTACTATAGTGAGGATGGTGGTGAAATGATTGGACGGGGAAGGCCAGTGATGAAGTCTAATGCTATATCGACCAAGGGCGGTGAGGAGTGGGTAAGGGTTGTAAGAGGCCGTGAGGGGTTGGTGTGATACCTTTCCTTGGGCACAGACCGAGCAGGCAGCAACATAACTCTGGACGCCTTGGTTGATTCCCGCCACCAAAAACGCACGAGTTATAAAATCCAGGGTGCGCATTTAACTCCTGGGTGGCACGAGAGGTTAGAGGCATGCCCCAGTCCAGGACTCGGGGATCAGGTTAGCAGGAACAAACAGACAGTGATCAGGGCAGGCACTGGGAGCAGCAGAATCATCTTGGGCATTCCTCACCTCAGTCTCGATATCCATATTGATAGCATTGATGAACGCCTCTTTGGGTAGGATGGTGTCTGGACTGGGCTGTTCATCATCCGACTCAAAACATCGGGACAGGGCATCTGGTTTAACATTTTTGCTGCCGGGGCGATAGGCAAGGTGAAAGTTAAAACGTGAGAAAAATAATGCCCACCTGGCTTGGCGTGGATTGAGTCTCTTGGCGGATTGGAGATACTCCAGATTCTTGTGGTCAGTCCAAACGAGGAACGGTAGTTCGGCTCCCTCCAGCCACTGTCTCCACTCCTCCAAAGCCAGCTTGACAGCCAACAACTCCCGGTTGCCGATGTCATAGTTTCGTTCCAAGAACTCAGGCGACGGGAAAAAGAAGGCGCATGGGTGGATCTTGCCATCTTTGGGGACCTCTGTGAAAGGACAGCCCCGACTCCCCACGTTGGAGGCGTCAACCTCTACCACAAACTGGAGTTTGGGGTCAGGAATGGTTAGTATAGGGGCAGATGTAAAACGCGTCTTCAGATCGAGGAATGCTACCTCAGCCTTCTCAGACCACTGAAATCTGACTTTGTTGGATGTTAGGGCAGTAAGCGGTGCGGCAACAGAGCTGTAATTGCTAATGAATCGCCTGTAGAAATTGGCAAACCCCAGAAAGCGTTGGAGAGACTTACGGTCAGAGGGTTTGGGCCAGTTAGTGACTGCCTCAATCTTGATCGGGTCCATGCGAATGGTGCCGGGGGAAATGATGTATCCCAGGAAAGAAGTGGTCTGGACCGAGAACTCGACTTTTCAGCTTTTACTTAACAGGCGATTCTCCAGCAGGCGCTTGAGGACTTGGCGAACATGGTGAACGTGTCCTCCTGTGACTTAGAAAAGATTAGAATATCATCCAGATACACAAACACAAATTTATTGATCATATCTCGCAGGACGTCGTTGACAAGGTTTTGGAAGACTGCTGGGGCGTTGGTAAGGCCAAAAGGTAAGACCAAATACTCCCAGTGTCCAGTGGGGGTATTAAACGCAGTCTTCCATTCATCTCCTTCGCGAATCCGACCAGATGGTATGCATTACGCAGGTCTAGCTTGGTGTAGATCTTGGCCCCTTGAAGGAGATCAAAGGCGGTGTTCATGAGAGGTAGGGGGTATTTGTTCTTTATTGTGATCTCATTGAGGCCTCTGTAGTCGATACAGGGCCTTAACGACCGTCTTTCTTGCCCACGAAGAAAAAACCCTGCCCCAGCAGGAGACGAGGAAGGGCGAATGATGCCCGCCGCAAGGGACTCGCTGAGATACTTCTCCATGGCGAGGGTTTCAGGGCGTGACAGGGAGAATAAAACGACCTCTGGGCGGCATGGTTCCAGGCTTGAGATCAATAGCACAATCGTAGGGTCTATGCGGGGCAAGCTGGTGGCTTGTGACTTGGAAAAGACCTCTTTAAGGTCATGGAACTCCAGGGAACCTTCTCCAGGTTCGGGATCTCTTCCGTGAGGGGAACAGGGACATAATCCAGTGCATCACTAAGGCAGGTTCGTGCACAGTTGGGGCTCCAGCCCTTAATCTCATGTTTACCCCAATCGACCTCAGGCAGGTGTTTGGCCATCCAGGGGTGCCCGAGGACGACTGGGGCATGGGGACTGGATAAGGTAGAGCTGGATTGATTCTTGATGATTACCAGAGATTCAGAAACTTGACAGGATCAGTGACGTGGGTGATGTGGCCAATCTTCTGGCCGTTGAGGGAATTAGCCACACGATCCGGGAAGATCTTTCTACAGGAATGCCCCATTTCTGAGCTACTTCCTGATCTATGAAGTTTTCCTCAGCTCCCCTAATCGATCAGGGCGGTGGTTTTCCTCCCTCCACCAGCCCACCCAGGGTAACAGGAAAGCAGGTACGGTTTTCTGAGGAGGATCCACGGGATGACAGCCACTAAAGCGCCTCTCCTTTTACTGGGCACCGTGAGATAAAGTGTCCGTCTCCGCCACAGTAAAAACAGGCCCGTTCCCTCCGCCTGCGTCCCTCTCCTCGCTAGTGAGCTTGGTACGGCCCAGCTGCATGGGTTCTGATTCGCAGGGAGGTTTGGTCTTGTCAGGCTGAGGTAGGGGTGGTGTCATCAGAGGCTTGGAGGTACTGGCTCTGTGGGCGGACCGTCTACGCTCCTCAA
Source organism: Gymnothorax javanicus (assembly GCA_029692085.1). Taxonomy (NCBI): domain Eukaryota; kingdom Metazoa; phylum Chordata; class Actinopteri; order Anguilliformes; family Muraenidae; genus Gymnothorax; species Gymnothorax javanicus. The sequence continues at coordinate 54,087,460 of CM056205.1, read as the reverse complement.
AACGTGAGTCGATGCGGATGGCCATCTCAATAATCCGGTCCAGGTTTTCCGGCAGGTCACGGGGTAGCAGTTCGTCCTTAATTCGCTCGGATAGGCCATTGATGAAGGTGTCGTAGAGGGCTCTCTCCTGCCATCTGCTGTTAGTGGCCAGAGTCTGAAATTCGATGGCGTAGTCAGACACTGAGCGACTCCCCTGGCGGATGCGGAGGATTTCCCTTCCAGCCTCATGCCCGTGTCTGGAACGATCAAACACCCGCTTCATTTCTTCCCCCAACAGGTCAGATGACTGGACACAAGGTAATCCTGCCTCCCAAGCCGAGGTGGCCCACTGTTTAGCTCTCCCGGTTAGCTGTGTGATGATATATGCCACGCGAGATCGCTCAGAGGGGAAGGTGGTAGGCTGTAGGCTGAAGATCAGTTTGCACTGGGTCAAGAAGGCACGGCAGGATCCAGGGTCGCCATCATACTTTTCTGGAGGAGGCAGGCGTGGTTCGTGAACAGGAGCCGGTGGTGCAGAGGAAGGCACAGGCACAGGAGTAGGCATGGTGGTGGCAGGCTGTTGGGGGGGTTGGACGGTCTGAGCATTCAGCAAGGAGCGGGTGAGGTCGGCCATCTGGTGAGACATGGACTGTATATGCTGCATCATGGCCCGGAGCTGCTGCTGTTGGAACTCCAGCTGTGCGCCCTGTTCCTGCACTGCAGCCTGCAGAGGCTGGATGCTCGCTGGTTCCATGCTGGTCAGAACGTACTGTGAGGATTCGTTCTGGAACCAGTTGCGAGAACACAGGATTGCAGTAAAAAGAGGCTTTATTGAACGAGGGGGGTAACCCCCGAGGGCAGAAGGCAAAGGTACAGAATCCACAAGACAAAAATCACAATCCAGGAGGGCGAAATCCAAATCGTAACCAGGCACCAATCACAAAACTCAAAGTCGGGCAAAAGGGTTCAAAAACAAGTACAGGCAAAAGTACAAAAGAGCAGATCCAAAAATCGAGAGGTCGGGCGGTCCAGTCAGAAGATAAACACAGAGAGTACAAGGCGGCGAAATGAAAGCAGCACAGGTAAACTTGGGAAAACGTTCTGACGGGGAACTGCAGTGAGAAGACAGCTTAAATACATTCAAGGGAAGTCACATGCTATGATTAGGGTCGGGTGAAGGGGATCAGACTAATTACAAAGGAGGGAACATGAGGGAGAACCTAATCACATGAAATTGGCAAAAAGCCAAAACGCGGACAGGGAACACGAGACAACCTATGACAAAACATACAGCTCCGGTTAGGGAGTTCTAATGTGCACAGATAAGAGGTAGGATAGAGGGAGCAGGTGCGGAGGATCCGCTGAATTGCAGGAGAGACAAAGTGAAGGCAAGAGGCGGAGACTAGAACAGGGCGAGTGCTGAGAGCTAGTTAATCAATTAGTAAGTGCAGCTATACAATCCCTAGTGCTCGTTAGTAAGTTAGTATTATATACAATGTTAGTTTGGGTTAGTAACTTTAACAAAACAACAAACTGTTAGTATTGGTTAGTAATATAGAAAAAGAGAGGCGAAGGAAGCAAACGAGATTGAAGGAATGTTTGAAACCCAGAAACCGTGGAATCACCTAAGCATGTGACACGCAGGACTGGGGGAGAAGCTGTAACTTAACAAGAGACCAGACAGGGGAGACAAAGTGCAATGCTGGGCATGAATAAAACATGGACCGGACTCTAACAGAAAAGTGGAAGGGGATGGTAAAACGAAAACATGGCAAAATGCAAAAACTAAACAGAACATGACAAAACCTAACAGAACTGATCATAAACATAACAGGGAAAGGCAGAAACATAATAAACATGGCAGAATCAGAACAGAAAGAGCAGAATCATAACAGTACCCCCCCCTCCTACGAAACGCCTCCAGGCGTTTCAACTTGCTGGTCTGGGGTGCGAAGCATGAAAGTCTGTGATTAGGCTTTTGTCGAGGATGTGGCGTGCAGGGACCCAGCTACGGTGTTCAGGACCGTAGCCCTCCCAGTCGACGAGGTACTGGTATCCGCGACCTCGTCGACGACAGTCCAACAAAGCCCGCACAGTGAAGGCTTCGCCTCCGTCGATGATGCGGGTGGGTGGTGGGGGATCAGGGCCAGAAGACAGGGGGTGGGTAACAACAGGCTTAATCTGGGACACATGAAAGGTAGGGTGAATGCGGCGCATGGAAAAGGGGCAGACGGAGGCTAACAGCAGTGGGGCTAAACACTTTTCTATGGTGAAGGGGCCAAGGAACTTAGGGAAGAGTTTACCCCCACTCCCCCTTAAGGGAATGTCCTTGGAGGCCAGCCACACGCGCTGCCCAGGTCGGTAGGATGGGGCGGCAGTGCGTCTCTGTCCGCCGGGCTTTCTGCGCGTGCCACGGACCTGAGCAGCGCCTCCCGTGTGGTCCTCCAGGTGCGCCGGCACCGACGCACAAACTCCCGGGCAGACGGAACGGCAACTTCCTCCTCCTGGCAGGGAAACAATGGCGGTTGGTAGCCAAGGCATGCTTTGAATGGGGAGAGGCCAGAGGCGGCGGAGGTGTGACTGTTAATGGCGTACTCAGCCCAGGGGGAGTTGGTGGCTCCAGGAGGAGGGATTTTTCAGGCATAAACATCTCAAAACAGTCTCTATACATTGATTGGCCCGCTCGGTCTGGCCGTTAGTCTGTGGGTGAAAACCGGATGACAAACTGACCGATGTGCCAAGTGACTTACAGAATGATTTCCAAAATTTGGCTGTAAATTGAGGTCCCGCGATCTGAGGTGATGTCAGTGGGGATACCATGAAGTCTGATGACGTGCTGGATAATGAGGGTGGCAGTTTCTTGGGCAGAAGGGAGTTTAGTGAGGGGCACAAAATGGACGGCTTTAGAAAATCTATCTACTATAGTGAGGATGGTGGTGAAATGATTGGACGGGGAAGGCCAGTGATGAAGTCTAATGCTATATGCGACCAAGGGCGGTGAGGAGGGTAAGGGTTGTAAGAGGCCGTGGGGGGTTGGTGTGATACCTTTCCTTGGGCACAGACCGAGCAGGCAGCAACATAACTCTGGACGTCTTGGTTGATTCCCGCCACCAAAAACGACACGAGTTATAAAATCCAGGGTGCGCATTTAACTCCTGGGTGGCACGAGAGGTTAGAGGCATGCCCCAGTCCAGGACTCGGGGACGAGGTTAGCAGGAACAAACAGACAGTGATCAGGGCAGGCACTGGGAGCAGCAGAATCATCTTGGGCATTCCTCACCTCAGTCTCGATATCCATATTGATAGCATTGATGAACGCCTCTTTGGGTAGGATGGTGTCTGGACTGGGCTGTTCATCATCCGACTCAAAACATCGGGACAGGGCATCTGGTTTAACATTTTGCTGCCGGGCGACAGGCAAGGTGAAAGTTAAAACGTGAGAAAAATAATGCCCACCTGGCTTGGCGTGGATTGAGTCTCTTGGCGGATTGGAGATACTCCAGATTCTTGTGGTCAGTCCAAACGAGGAACGGTAGTTCGGCTCCCTCCAGCCACTGTCTCCACTCCTCCAAAGCCAGCTTGACAGCCAACAACTCCCGGTTGCCGATGTCATAGTTTCGTTCCGAAGAACTCAGGCGACGGGAAAAGAAGGCGCATGGGTGGATCTTGCCATCTTTGGGGGACCTTCAGAAAGGACAGCCCCGACTCCCACGTTGGAGGCGTCAACCTCTACCACAAACTGGAGTTTGGGGTCAGGAATGGTTAGTATCGGGGCAGATGTAAAACGCGTCTTCAGATCGAGGAATGCTACCTCAGCCTTCTCAGACCACTGAAATCTGACTTTGTTGGATGTTAGGGCAGTAAGCGGTGCGGCAACAGAGCTGTAATTGCGAATGAATCGCCTGTAGAAATTGGCAAACCCCAGAAAGCGTTGGAGAGACTTACGGTCAGAGGGTTTGGGCCAGTTAGTGACTGCCTCAATCTTGATCGGGTCCATGCTAATGGTGCCGGGGAAATGATGTATCCCAGGAAAGAAGTGGTCTGGACCGAGAACTCGACTTTTCAGCTTTTACTTAACAGGCGATTCTCCAGCAGGCGCTTTGAGGACTTAGGGGAACATGGTGAACGTGCTTCTCCTGTGACTTAGAAAAGATTAGAATATCATCCAGATACACAAACACAAATTTATTGATCATATCTCGCGAGGACGTCGTTGACAAGGTTTTTGGAAGACTGCTGGGGCGCAGGTAAGGCCAAAAGGTAAGACCAAATACTCCCAGTGTCCAGTGGGGGTATTAAACGCAGTCTTCCATTCATCTCCTTCGCGAATCCGGACCAGATGGTATGCATTACGCAGGTCTAGCTTGGTGTAGATCTTGGCCCCTTGAAGGAGATCAAAGGCGGTGTTCATGAGAGGTAGGGGGTATTTGTTCTTTATTGTGATCTCATTGAGGCCTCTGTAGTCGATACAGGGCCTTAACGACCCGTCTTTCTTGCCCACGAAGAAAAAAAAACCCTGCCCCAGCAGGAGACGAGGAAGGGCTTAATGATGCCCGCCGCAAGGGACTCGCTGAGATACTTCTCCATGGCGAGGGTTTCAGGGCGTGACAGGGAGAATAAACGACCTCTGGGCGGCATGGTTCCAGGCTTGAGATCAATAGCACAATCGTAGGGTCTATGCGGGGGCAAGCTGGTGGCTTGTGACTTGGAAAAGACCTCTTTAAGGTCATGGAACTCCAGGGGAACCTTCTCCAGGTTCGGGATCTCTTCCGCGAGGGGAACAGGGACATAATCCAGTGCATCACTAAGGCAGGTTCGTGCACAGTTGGGGGGCTCCAGCCCTTAATCTCATGTTTTCCCCAATCGACCTCAGGCAGGTGTTTGGCCATCCAGGGTGCCCGAGGACGACTGGGGCATGGGGACTGGATAAGGTAGAGCTGGATTGATTCTTGATGATTACCAGAGATCGTAACTTGACAGGATCAGTGACGTGGGTGATGTGGCCAATCTTCTGGCCGTTGAGGGAATTAGCCACACGATCCGGGAAGATCTTCTCTACAGGAATGCCCCATTTCTGAGCTACTTCCTGATCTATGAAGTTTTCCTCAGCTCCCGAATCGATCAGGGCGTGTGGTTTCCTCCTCCACCAGCCCACCCAGGGTAACAGGAAAGCAGGTACGGTTTTCTGAGGAGTGATCCACGGGATGACAGCCACTAAAGCGCCCTCCTTTTACTGGGCACCGTGGAGATAAAGTGTCCGTCTCTCGCCACAGTAAAAACAGGCCTGTTCCCTCCGCCTGCGGTCCCCTCTCCTCGCTAGTGAGCTTGGTACGGCCCAGCTGCATGGGTTCTGATTCGCAGGGAGGTTTGGTCTTGTCAGGCTGAGGTAGGGGGTGGTGTCATCAGAGGCTTGGAGGTACTGGCTCTGTGGGCGGACCGTCTACGCCTCAAAAACGTGAGTCGATGCGGATGGCCATCTCAATAATCCGGTCCAGGTTTTCCGGCAGGTCACGGGGTAGCAGTTCGCCCTTAATTGGCGCCGGATAGGCCATTGATGAAGGTGTCGAGAGGGCTCTCTCCTGCCATCTGCTGTTAGTGGCCAGAGTCTGAAATTCGATGGCGTAGTCAGACACTGAGCGACTCTCTGGCGGATGCGGAGGATTTCCTTCCAGCCTCATGCCCGTGTCTGGAACGATCAAACACCCGCTTCATTTCTTCCCCAACAGGTCAGATGACTGGACACAAGGTAATCCTGCCTCCTGCCGAGGTGGCCCACTGTTTAGCTCTCCCGGTTAGCTGTGTGATGATATATGCCACGCGAGATCGCTCAGAGGGGAAGGTGGTAGGCTGTAGGCTGAAGATCAGTTTGCACTGGGTCAAGAAGGCACGGCAGGATCCAGGGTCGCCATCATACTTTTCTGGAGGAGGCAGGCGTGGTTCGTGAACAGGAGCCGGTGGTGCAGAGGAAGGCACAGGCACAGGAGTAGGCATGGTGGTGGCAGGCTGTTGGGGGGGTTGGACGGTCTGAGCATTCAGCAAGGAGCGGGTGAGGTCGGCCATCTGGTGAGACATGGACTGTATATGCTGCATCATGGCCCGGAGCTGCTGCTGTTGAACTCCAGCTGTGCGCCCTGTTTCCTGCACTGCAGCCTGCAGAGGCTGGATGCTCGCTGGTTCCATGCTGGTCAGAACGTACTGTGAGGATTCGTTCTGGAACCAGTTGCGAGAACACAGGATTGCAGTAAAAAGAGGATTTTATTGAACGAGGTAAGGAAAATAACCCAGAGGGCAGAAGGCAAAGGTACAGAATCCACAAGACAAAAAATCACAATCCAGGAGGGCGAAATCCAAATCGTAACCAGGGCACCAATCACAAAACTCAAAGTCGGGCAAAAAAAAAGGGTTCAAAAACAAGTACAGGCAAAAAGTACAAAAGAGCAGATCCAAAAATCGAGGTCGGGCGGTCCAGTCAGAAGATAAACACAGAGAGTACAAGGCTAAATGAAAGCAGCACAGGTAAACTTGGGAAAACGTTCTGACGGGGAACTGCAGTGAGAAGACAGCTTAAATACATTCAAGGGAAGTCACATGCTATGATTAGGATCGGGTGAAGGGGATCAGACTAATTACAAAGGAGGGAACATGAGGAGAACCTAATCACATGAAATTGGCAAAAGCCAAAACGCGGACAGGGAACACGAGACAACCTATGACAAAACATACAGCTCCGTTAGGGAGTTCTAATGTACAGATAAGAGGTAGGATAGAGTGGAGCAGGTGCGGAGGATCCGCTGAATTGCAGGAGAGACAAAGTGAAGGCAAGAGGCGGAGACTAGAACAGGGCGAGTGCTGAGAGCTAGTTAATCAATTAGTAAGTGCAGCTATACAATCCCTAGTGCTCGTTAGTAAGTTAGTATTATATACAATGTTAGTTTGGGTTAGTAACTTTAACAAAAAACAACAAACTGTTAGTATTGGTTAGTAATATAGAAAAGAGAGGCGAAGGAAGCAAACGAGATTGAAGGAATGTTTGAAACCCAGAAACCATGGAATCACCTAAGCATGTGACACGAGGACTGGGGAGAAGCTGTAACTTAACAAGAGACCAGACAGGGGAGACAAAGTGCAATGCTGGGCATGAATAAAACATGGACCGGACTCTAACAGAAAAGTGGAAGGGGATGGTAAAAACTAAAAACATGGCAAAATGCAAAAACTAAACAGAACATGACAAAACCTAACAGAACTGATCATAAACATAACAGGGAAAGGCAGAAACATAATAAACATGGCAGAATCAGAACAGAAAGAGCAGAATCATAACACTAATATCACACAATATCATATCCTGTTTTATCTAAGACATGAAAAGATGACTGAAATAGATTTTTTTAAAAGTGAAAATGGCAAGAACACTCTGGAACTGTTAGGATGTATAACATAACCACATAACCTTTGCAACCATTAAACACTGTCCTCACTGCTATATCATAAAATTCACAATTTTAAGAATCACAGAATCACAATTATCAATATTGATTCAACATTAATTGACATTCAGAACACAAAACATTAAAGAATACTTATTGCAAACTAGAAAACTAGTCTGTGCACTGAAAGCAGTGGTAGTAAATCTTGCATGTGTGGGACCTGCAGATGGATTTCCCACATTTGCAGCATGCTGTCCCTGTTTTACGGCCTTCTTTTCCAGAGCAGAAATTGCATCTCCTTCTCCTCTGTCCCCTTGTGTTGGCTTCTTGTGTGACTCCTTGTTGTGACCCTCCCATCCCCAATTGATATTAATTTGTTTATTTTGATATTATTTTGTTACATTGCAAGCGCTTGCAGATGCAGTTCTTGTGTCTGTGTCAAGTCACCCTCTGACCTCTGTATGACTTCTGTTCCTTACTGTATGTGCATCATATATGGTCACTCCTATGGTGTTTCACTATTTCACGGTTTCGAGATTCCCCTACGACACTTCAAAGGTCAGCAGGTGCCCGTCTCGGCGGGAACCTGGGAAAATGTGGTGGGACCACTAACGATTCTCGTGACAGTGTCAAGGTCCCCCTTTAACTCTGTCACCACTGTCCAAAATACACACAGACATCAAATGTACAGTTTGACAGTTTCAAAATTCCCTAAAACCACCATTGTCCTTGATTTGACCCACATTAGTGGATATAAAATCCATTTAGCCTCAGTGGACAAAAATTTGTAGCACCTGAACAAAAATATAAAAATTTTAAATGTTTTTATGTTTGTGTATTTTGGGTCACTTTAGGAAAAGTCATCAAATTTCAGGCAAAAAGAATGACATTTAGAGTATGTTTACCATTGTCAAATGTCAAAATGGGTCAAATTTGACCCAAACAGTATGTAAGGGTTAATGACAGTAATTTGAGGAAGGCTTGCTCTTTACTCCGTTAATTTGAACAAGCTCCCAGGCCTACTCAAGGTCCAGGATTGGGACTGCGTTCTTGTTCATCTATCCTCAGTCCAGTTTGTTAGGAACAAGATCCCAACCCTTCTACGGTCATCAGCATTGGAACCAAGTTCTCCGAAAGCTCTCTCATCCTCCGTGTGGACAGTTTGACCCTGGCAGTGCGCACTCCAGCTGGCAGTCATCTCGGAGAGCCACTGGCCTCTAGACTGACTTTGCCCTGCTTCACCCTCAGCATCTGAACTGAACTGTGCCTTTTTCCTCTGGGCTCCACCCCACTGTTACCGTATTACTGTTAATAAACCCTACTGTTGGATTGTGCTCTGCCTCTGTACTGGATTCATGGTCTGGATAATAAGTGCTGTATTTTTGAAAGAGGGGTAACTGTGTGAGGAAAGGGGTGTTGTGTTTTTGAAAGAGGGGTAACTGTGTGAGGAAAGGGGTGTTGTGTTTTTGAAAGAGGGGTAACTGTGTGAGGAAAGGGGTGTTGTGTTTTTGAAAGAGGGGTAACTGTGTGAGGAAAGGGGTGTTGAATTTTTGAAAGAGGGGTAACCGTTTGAGAGAAAAGGGGTGTTGTATTTTTGAAAGAGGGGTAACTGTGTGAGGAAAGGGGTGTTGTAATTTTGAAAGAGGGGTAACTGTGTGAGGAAAGGGGTGTTGTATTTTTGAAAGAGGGGTAACTGTGTGAGGAAAGGGGTGTTGTGTTTTTTGAAAGAGGGGTAACTGTGTGGAGGAAAGGGTGTTGTGTTTTTGAAAGAGGGGTAACTGTGTGAGGAAGGGGTGTTGTGTTTTTGAAAGAGGGGTAACTGTGAGGAGGAAAGGGTGTTGTGTTTTTGAAAGAATTTTGAGGAAAGGGTGTTGTGGGAAAGAGGGGTAACTGTGAGGAAAGGGGTGTTGTGTTTTTGAAAGAGGGGTAACTGTGTGAGGAAAGGGGTGTTGTGTTTTTGAAAGAGGGGTAACTGTGTGAGGAAAGGGGTGTTGTAATTTTGAAAGAGGGGTAACTGTGTGAGGAAAGGGGTGTTGTATTTTTGAAAGAGGGGTAACCGTGTGAGAGAAAAGGGGTGTTGTATTTTTGAAAGAGGGGTAACTGTGTGAGGAAAGGGGTGCTGTATTTTTGAAAGAGGGGTAACTGTGTGAGGAAAGGGGTGCTGTGTTTTTGAAAGAGGGGTAACCGTGTGAGGAAAGGGGTGTTTTTGAAAAGGGTGCTGTGTTTTGAAAGAGGGTAACTGTGTGAGGAAAGGGGTGTTGTATTTTTGAAAGAGGGGTAACTGTGTGAGAGGAAAGGGTGTTGAATTTTTGAAAAAGGGGTAACTGTTTGAGAGAAAGGGGTGTTGTATTTTTTTGAGGAAAAGGGTGTTGTAATTTTGAAAAAGAGGGGTAACTGTGTGAGGAAAGGGGTGTTGTATTTTTGAAAGAGGGGTAACTTGAGGAAAGGGGTGTTGTATTTTTGAAAGAGGGGTAACTGTGTGAGAAAGAAACTGTGTGAGGGGGTGTTGTATTTTTGAAAGAGGGGTAACTGTGTGAGGAAAGGGGTGTTGTATTTTGAAAGAGGGGTAACTGTGTGAGGAAAGGGGTGTTGTATTTTTGAAAGAGGGGTAACTGTGTGAGGAAAGGGGTGTTGTGTTTTTGAAAGAGGGGTAACTGTGTGAGGAAAGGGGTGTTGTATTTTTGAAAGAGGGGTAACTGTGTGAGGAAAGGGGTGTTGTATTTTGAAAGAGGGGTAACTGTGTGAGGAAAGGGGTGTTGTGTTTTTGAAAGAGGGGTAACTGTGTGAGGAAAGGGGTGTTGTGTTTTTGAAAGAGGGGTAACTGTGTGAGGAAAGGGGTGTTGTGTTTTTGAAAGAGGGTAACTGTTTGTGTTGTAAAGGAAAGGGGTGTTGTGTTTTTGAAAGAGGGGTAAAAGGAAAGGGGTTGTGTTTTTGAAAGAGGGGTAACTGTGTGAGGAAAGGGGGGTTTTGTGTTTTGAAAGAGGGGTAACTGTGTGAGGAAAGGGGTGTTGTGTTTTTGAAAGAGGGGTAACTGTGTGAGGAAAGGGGTGTTGTGTTTTTGAAAGAGGGGTAACTGTGTGAGGAAAGGGGTGTTGTGTTTTTGAAAGAGGGGTAACTGTGTGAGGAATGGGGTGTTGTCACTCACCCCCACAGATCTGTCCTTCCAGGTCCTCACACTGCCGATCATCACACTCACAGTTCTTCCCATGAACTCGCTTATCGCCGGGGGGGTGACAAGTACACTGCCCGCATTCACACAGTCCTGTAAATAAACACAACACACACACTTTCACACAGTCATACAAATGCGCACAGTTCATACATATGCACATACATCCTGTAAATACACATTCACACATTAAACAGTCTGTAAATACAAATTACAGTACAGTAAAAAACACTCCTGACATCGAGTTTGTATTTGTGTCTTTTTGCTGCTGTAATTTTACAGAGCTGTGATCATTTTTTGCTGGTCCTATATACCACTTACAGTATTTGAGTGAATTCAGGCATAGTTATCTAAGACCCATTACCGAAGTCCTCCGCAATGCCCCATGTATTTCATCAACAATTCATATGTCCCAAAGCTCTCATGAAAATGGCTATGCACAGTGCGTCACTGAACATTAGAAATGCAACGCAAAGTGTGAATATCTGTGTGTTTGCGTGTGTTCGTTTGCATTGTGTGTATATTTGTGTTTTTCTAATGTCTCTTCTCCCTTTAACTCACACCACTAATTTAAACTCCCTGGCTGTGAATATTTTTTTTTTTTTTTTGCTGTGTCAAATGTATACAGTATTCACCAAGGGGAGTTCCTGGCGCTGACCTCCATTTCAGTCTATAATTACTGCCAATTCTCATATACCTGAAATTGGGTTTTTCATTATAACTTGGATTGATTGCCTGTCCCATGTGGTAAACTGGTGCTGGAACCAATATGTGCTTTCGATTATATCCAGCACGTCATGTGAAATGAACATCTAGTGTCCAACCTTTATTAATTGCAAAATGGCTTTTCGCAAACACGGAACCAATATTTTCCATTTGATTGATCAGAGAGTCATAACTCATGCAGAGAGACCGCCAGGAATTCTGGGAGAATATCACCCCACTCAGCCCCCCCTCCGCTGTGGCCCCCTCAAAGATGGAGTATGAGTTCAGCGTTAGAAATGCCCCCACCCCTCCCTGCTCTAAAAATGGAGTAACGTGTTCAGAGTGTTAGAATCGGCCCCACCTCCTCCTGCTCTAAAGACGGAGTTCATGTTGAGAGTGTTAGAATCGTCTCCATCACTTCCTGCTCTAAAGGGGTAAGTGTTGCATGTTAGAATCATCCCCATCTCTCTTTGTTCTAAATACACCATTTAATGGAAAAAGATAGTAAGTCACATTTTTGAGAAAAATTATTTTGATGTTACTTTGGACTCACGGGCTTCTTTCACATCATTTCACACTGGAACTGTATCGTAATAATAATAACAAAAAAACACCATACAGAGGAATGGCAATAGGCATGGCCTTATTGATGGGGCTGGATATGTTTTCCCCATTTTTCTCAAAACGTCTGAAATGTGTCTTATTAGCTTTTTCCATTTAACGCCAGAAATATAGAGTATGTGTTGAATGTTATAATCATCCCCACCTCCCATTGCCCTAAAGATAAAGTACATGTTGAGAGCGTTAGAATCGTCCCAACCCCTCCCTGCTGTAAAGGCGCAGTGGGTGTTGTGTGTTAGAATCGTCCCCACCTCTCCTTGCCCTAAAGATAAAGTGCATGTTGAGAGTGTTAGAATTGTCCCCACCTCTCCCTGCTCTAAAGACGCAGTAGGTGTTGCGTGTTAGAATTGTCCCCACCTCTCCTTGCCCTAAAGATAAAGTGCATGTTGAGAGTGTTAGAATCGTCCCCACCCCTCCCTGCTGTAAAGGCGCAGCAGGTGTTAAGTGTTTGTCCAGGAGCTGTGATTCACGGAGCTCCTGCCATCATACACTCCCGTGGATTCAGCTCCTGCTGCCGCACATCAAAGCAGCTCAACTCTTTGGTACTGGGCCTGGCTTGTGATGGTAATTACAGCCTTTCTGAAAGCGGCGCAGAGAAAAGTTCGCCTCTAGTTTTATTTGAAAGCGTTTTTATTTTCTGGCCATTAGGGTCACCATGGTAACATTCACAGCAACGTCTCAGCCTTGCTCATCGCGGCGTGTCGCCTCACGAAATGTTTCCGTTTGCATTTTAAAGTGCGATTATATAAACATGGCTTCACCAGCCAAAGCCGGCGCTGGCCAGGCTATGGTTTGGCTGGATGTACCCCAACGGCATCCTCGCATCTTTGACTCTATAAAAAACATCAGTATATTCACGAAAACACTGGCTCCTCATTTCCCCCAGTTAAAATTCCACCTTAAAAAAGCCGCAGTGGCCATTTGCACCTAATGCGCCAGGTCGGCGTGGAAACGCAAGGCGTAATTTGAGTTTTGATTCTATGGAGCCTGCTCTGTAAAAACCACTGGAAGTGCATTTCTTGCAGTTGCCAGGTAACTGCACTGTGCTTCAGTCAATCTCTTTGCAAAAATTCTAAATGACGTTAAGGGAGCGGTGTCACGAATGCTGTGTATGCTCACAACTTTTAACGAAGTAAACCCGCTCAACCGCATGTCAAAAGCATGAAGGTACTTTTCTTCTTTATGATTATTGGCAATGGCAACCACTTTACATTCTTAAATACTATCCCTTGGCTAGTGGTTAAAATAGTGCTTAAATTCCTCGCATTTCAATAGAAAGCACCTGAATAGAAAAGTATAATGCCGAAGAAACGAACATATATAAATACAGTGCAAAAATGGGAACAGATTGGCAAGGATGGCATCAGATTATGACTTGCAGTCAGGCAGATTCACTTTCTGAGGATGTAAGTTCTTAGCAGACGCAGTAATCGGGACACAGCTCCTTTAGTGGCATTAGCGAACTAATTTTATGGAAATTCAAGTGTGCTGTTTGTTATTGAAGCAGTTGCTAAGCGCAGGGCTCTCTCCTCCTAAGAGAGAAAAAATGTGAGTTAAAGGGAGAAAGTGGCCATCTTTGTGCACGATAGAACTGCATACAAAGCAAACTCCACATCTATTGTCATTCAGATGGACAGCACAGGAAAAAAACAACAGTAAATGGGTGTATTTTTTTTTTATCAAAGTAGCTCAGGATAGGATCATTTAGCTCAAATCACCAAACGATTCAGCTCCTGGAACTGATGAAAATGAGATGTACCTGATGAAAAAGGCATTGTAAAAAATGTCTCAGACCTGGAGATAATAAAACAGTTGCCCCGGCTGATTAAATGCTCTGGTGTCAACTTTCAGCCGGTCGACTGACAGCTAGCCTATACTCCAATAGTCCCACCTGGTTGGCTGCCAGCTTATTTGGCCTTGCTTCAAGCTGGCTTTTTAGAGAAACAGACCAGTCAGATATGTTGAGAAGACAAACGTAAATAGACTTAGCCTAGTCTTATACTACATTAAATTTTGAAAGGCAATTCTTGAATGGCATTGGAAAACTCCAAGATATATCCAAAATCTGCAATCTTCATAAACCTGCCACAATCATCGACTTCAGTGAAGTCCACTGCACTGGTTTTCACTTGCTGATTTTATTCAGCTAAGTCAGTAATTCTGCTTTTTGATGTACCCCCTAGCGTGCAATCTATCCATCCAGACTTTGCTTTGGACTTTACCATGAACTATTGGTGGTAAAAAACCTTTGCCCGATTGAGGTCAATTGTGCCATGCTGAGCTTCAGTGGATAAGCTTCACTCAGCTTAACAAAACAACCTGGATGGAAAGAGCAGAAACCATGATTTAAAGTCAAGTGATAATGTAGTAATTTTTTTACGTATTTCTCAAAGCGTACATTTCAGTACAGCCATTTCTGACAAAATATGACCTTAAGAACAGACCAAAAGAAAGGAAAAACAACTAGGGCCAAATATGAAGAGCTGTAATTTAGGGCATTCAGATTTTATCTAATAACAACATTAACATGCTTCAACGAAGCTACATTTCTTACTAAACAAATGGCTGGTAGTTCTTTGTGTGCAGCAAAATTATTAATCTAACTCACAATACTTACATATTTCCAAAAATCCACAAAAATCCACAGAAGATCCTCAAACCCTACAATCCACAGAACATCCTCACATCTTTCCATCCACAAAACATCCTGATACCGTAACACCCAGTAGCGTAACATAATTGTGATTGGCCCCGGTGCAAAAATTTTTTTGCCCCCACCTGGTAACAATGTATTAATTGACTCGTTTTTATTCCCGAGAGTTTAAACTTTTCACAGTAACTGAAAGACGTTGATTGGACAGTCAGAATAGTAGACAAGCATTTGCGCGTCAATACGGTAGCTTGTATTCTCTTGAAATTGCGCATGATTGCACAGCTGAAAATGATGAGATTTATAGAAAAAAAGACTCTCAAAACTGCCCTGAAGTGCTCAGTTACTTTCACGGGATTTAAATGAGGAAAGGATATAGTCAATGGGTATTACTCCAAATGAAACAGGACTGGAGGGTTCCTTCTACCAGATACATCTGTCTCTGGAGGAGGGATTCAATGAAGAAAGGTTATGCCTCTACTGTGCTTGCATTTTGCACAATGTGGCTCTCAGTTTTGGAATTTATTCTGTATTCACTGAAATCAAATGCCTAGGTTTTTGCTCTCGTTTAAAATGTGAACTGCTCAAGGACTTCAGTAGACCCCCTGGTACCTTCATTGCCCCATTCTGTTCAATCTGGGACAGAATATTGACTAATTGTTCCTAATAGTGGAATATCTGTTCTGTTTTAATAAGGTATATTTCAGATATTACTGAGTTAGTGAGTTATACCTGTTCCTTATAAGGTGTGGAAAGTGTTTATATAAGGTTGTGAGCTCGGAAGTGGGAACTGCTAGCTTTTCATTGCAGGGTGAATGTTCTGACTGTTAAATAAGCAGTTCCTTTAATGAGTATGTGTGCTGGCTTGTGGGACTCTGAAGACAAATGGAGAAAACTCTAAACTTTATTATGGAGAAAAGGCATGTTCTGTGTTTGGAGAGGTTACTGGCGACCACTGATGTCCAACCGCACCTATATTGATAAACCCACGCTATATTCAACCAGAAAATCATTATTTCATATTGAATTTCATGCGTCAAAAGTTTATTGTGTTAAATATATGATTATTTTATGATTTGACAGTGCACCATTTTTAGGGATCTTAGACTTTGGGGAGCCACCTGAATAACTGTCTTATTTGGCTCAGTAGAGAGTAGGTAATTAAGTATTTAATTCTCACATGATTTATACTTGTGGTCAAGGAGTTTATGATCCCAGAAATGTATAGTTTTAATCCCCAGCCATTTTTCAATTCTCAGTAGTTTTTTTACAGTTTCAATGCTGAATTTTCATGAAATTTTTTTAATGTTTGCAGCCCTTTTTCTCTACCAAAATCATGAAAAAAAACTAAAATACGATGGAATACTAAATGCTTCAAGTATCTTCATTCAGTTGAGCCATTTCTTTCCTCTCTGTGAAGCTGCAATCTTGAATTATAAAGCCTTAAATAAGGTCACACATAAATAGCCAGATTTGGTTTCTGCGCAAAGGGGTTAAAAAATACACCTGGTGGAACATCTCACAGCTAATAATATTAATTGGCAACCAGTCAGTAGCATGATAGGGTGTAAGAAGTCTTCCAGGAGTAAAGATGGCGAGAGCTTCACTCTGGGAAAGACTGCACAGACAAATAGTTCTACCATTTAAGAATTATGTTTCTCGATGTTGACAGACTGGGGACCCAGAACTGAAGCGCAGATGGACAATCAGTTCCAGCCCTACACCCTCAAATCTACAGAACATCCTGATACCCTAACATCCACAGAACAGACATATAATCTTGGAAACGTGTTTGACGGTGACTGTGTGCTTCAAAAATGTAGCATTAAGGGAGATAGATTTGCTCAGTTGGATCGAAATGTCACAAGACAATTTCAGAATGATTCACTTTATTTTAAACATGTTTTTCTGTCTGTTCTATTCATGTACTCAGTAGGATAATTAGCCGTGTTATTTCTGGTTCTAGCCAGGGTGCCTCATGGTGGGAGCGGAATGGATGTTGAAAGCAGACAACCTGCAGGCATTGATGGACACTCAGGGCAAATCTCCACTGAGGTGATGACGCTTAGCATTAATTTACTGGAAAATGTCGCTGTGCGATAGATTTAATTTGGGAAATGTTAAGTGTATGCAGTCTCCGGAAGGCCATATCCATAGTTGTTGAAATATCAGTTGTCTAAGCAAAGGACCAGGGAACCGTTGGGGCAAGCAGCAGAGAGGAAAGGGTTATTCTGTGCACTGTTTGGCAACCAAGCTACCTGCTGCATAGATAATATCCGTCTGTGGGGTGAAGGCGCCATGACAACAGATGATGTCACAGGCCTTATCGATTAACTTTCATTCTGTCACCATGACTCCCGCAGGAGATGTTTTCTCCCTGCCCAGCTGCTGCTCCATTTTCATTGGTTTTGCTCAGTTTTTTTTTTTTTTTTCTCAAATCAGCCCTGAAATTGTGCTTCCTTTGCTTGGAAATATGAAAGGCTTCTTGTTCCGGTGACTTTCAATAAGCTTCTCTTGACCTACTTCAATGTGCACGACACACCAGCAACTAAAAATCTGGATCATTTTATATATCCGCTTTCAGTAAACCCCATCAAAATGGCATTCGAGTACTCTGAGGTGATGGGGAAATCCGTCGTGGCACAAAGAGGCTGGGAAATGAAATAAAATCCTACTTGCTTCATAGTTCTACTGACTGGAATTTAAAAGGATGCAGCCACTATAATTGAAATTTAAAAAATGAGTTGAACCAGATCAGACAGGAAACTCAAGGCAGAGTCTACATCAGCCGACACTGCTGAGTCTGTGTCGGTGCGAATACACCAATCAGAGAGCGGCAACAACACAGAATGTAATATGCAGGTGTATTTAAGGACAGTCAAGCTCACTCACCTCCGCTGCTTATTTTGTTCATTCGCAAGGTGAGAAATGTGTTGCTTGGTTCTCGCAAGGCCTGGTAAAGCAATATTTTTTTTCACATTAAATGTTTGCTGCCAATTTCTCTTCTTCTTTAATTTTTTTATACTCATAGCACCTTTGTATTTGTTTTGAATTAAAGGTGCAATACAAATAAAATGTATTATAATTTATTATTATTATCTTGTTTGAAATTCAACTCAGAACTGAGTCTGAAGCACATTTTGGGGTGTCATACACTGATGACGATGAATACGTTAGTGCCTTGTATTAATATTGGCACAATAAGTTCTTTCAACTGAGGGACTTGTTTGCAAATATTTCAAATGTAGTGTTTGCAGTAAGTGCAGTTAATTTAGCATTCTAAATTGAGTTTTACAATTGCAATCAGCACTAGACAGGCTTTTGCTAAAGTTGGCTATTTTTAGGAAAACTTCAATTCACAAATAAGCATAAAGCTTGTGATGGAATTTCATAGCCTGCGTCACTCACCGCTATGCTCCATTTACGTACAAGTGGTGCAATCTTCCATTCATTAAATGCAGCAACACGCATCTAGCTTGATCATTCCATGCTTTCACTCAGCTAGATCATATTCTTCTTTTGCTATCGCTAATCGCTAATTTTCAGAAGGGTAAATCTTGTGTGATGGTGAATGGAAAGTGTTCATGCAGAGTTTTATGTTGAATCTCGAGTTGGGTCACAGCAATAGAGTCAATCAGGCTCAAGGTGGCCCGTGCAGTCGTTCTTCTCGCTGATTGCAGTGAGTTAATGCATGATGCAGGTTTTCAACAGAATTATTAACCTCCCTGTAAATAATACACAAAACATCTACTATGTCTCCTGTATTTCTACCAAGTTTAATTTTTTTTCCTGCACAATTTGACTTTTTTACATCAATTTTATTTCCAGACTAATATGAGGCACAAAAATATGATGACATCCAAAGCTGCAGCAGCCAGTTCATCTATCTGCCAAGGTAGTACATCCTGTTCGGAGTTTGCCAATGGTACAAAAGGTTGCTTACTCAAGCCTTGAGCGGTGCAGTAAAGCCATGTTTTCAAGTCTTTTGGCCGATAGTTGGCATTCATTGTGATGAAACTAACTGATGAATATGCTGCTGCTTGTTCTCCACTACTGTCCGGCCCCATCCCATTGCTGCTTGCAGCTGCAATTAATCTTTTTTTACGGTAAGAAGTTTGTCTGAGGAGGAATAATATGAACATATAAGCACTCGGCAAGACAAACACTTGAAAGTAACTCGATGTACAGAGCAGAACCTGGGTGCACTTTCACAGTTAACCTGAGTAATTAAAACCTGAAACACTGGCTTTTGAGCTCATTTACACTCAGTGCTGTGTGGCTTAGGAGCAGACAAGATTCACATGGAGAGTCCTTCAGCTTTAGTTCCTCTTCAGGAACAAGGGATTGTCAGGATACTTGAAGCACTGAGCACATTATGTTTGTGATTAAGTCTGTGCAGTGAGAGATTTAATACAAGCTTTCCATTGTTTCTAAGAGAAGATGGCATTCGGCTTAGGGTGCATTTACGCTGGCGCAAACGCCAAGCTCCCCTTGGTTTGACCACTTATGGGCGGTTCAGCGTTCCCAGTGACATTGCTGTAAGTGTAATACTTGCATCAATAAAGTGTTGGCCAATGCAATGTTGGCCAAAGTAAGCTCATATCAATAGCAATATAATCCAATTGTTATTTTGACTTTGGGAGGGACTGCAGTTGTAGATAACAGCTCATGCAGTTAGGATGTTGAGTTTTAATACTTCCAAACGATATCCTGTCTTCCTACACAGCGCATATCTCACCTAATAAAAACAAAATTATGCGAGCCCTCCCATGCATCATTGAGCAGCATATTACAGGATTTCATTTCATTTTTAGCTAAAACAGTAAACCTACCAAGGACACAAGAAATCTCTACCACTTTCCTCCTCGCGCTGTTTTTTTAGTCATTGTCCCTATAATTTGGCAAGGAAACCCTCTAATAAAATCAGAAAAGACGAAACAACAATTACGAGCTTCTCTTCTATATCTTTACGAGCACTTGCAATAAGCGGAACCAAGGTCTTTGGCTCAGTGGCCTGGAGGACAACGTACACACCATCTGCAATCACTCGATTGGATACTCGCTTCTTGTTAAGCAGATCCATTATCATAAATGCGCTGCAAGCACAAAATTTGACGCGCCGCTCCCATCATGCATTGCGCCACTGCTTCAGACGCTCTCGCCGCTCTCCATAGACAATGAATGGGAGGCGAGAGCGTCAGCTGACGCCTTGCGCCAGATTAATTGCACCGTAAGACACTTAGTATTAATATTTTTTAAATTTTTATTTATTTATTTTTTTTTTATTTGGCATCTCCAATCCCACCCGAATCTAGAATGCCCAATTGGGGAACTATGTACAACACTTGCTCGTATGCGACCCCTTGTTGCCAATTCAGGAGAGTGAAGACAGTTTGCGGCTCTCCTCTGAAGCACGTGCCCGTCATCCACCGCTTCTTATACACTCATTGGTTGAATCCTCGCAAGTTCAGAACGAGGGCGGAGGATACCCAAACATGAACAAGCTTAGAATCTTACTGGCGAGTGCCCGTCTTGGCCAACAGGAGGCACCCAAGCAACGAACCACGAAACCATGTTATATTACCCATCCCGGCAGTCCCTTCCCAATTTGCATCCCTGTAGCGCAATGGCCAATTGTGCGCTACGCTGAAAAAGCAGCCGACCACTGCCGGTTGGTACGACAGGGGCTCGAACCCGCGTCGTGATAGTCACTTCTGCTTCGCAGTGCGATGCTTTAAATGAGTGAGCAATCCGGCAGCGCAGTATTTTTCTTAAAAGTACAATGCAATGCAATGACTCACTGAATACAGGGTCAAAAGGCTCATTTTGCATTTTCAATGGTGTGGCTGCAAAATCTAAAATGTAAAAGCGATAAAAATGTGTGAATACTAGTGCATTTGCTTCATTTTCTGCAAAACTAACTGCCTGCATTTGCCTGTCTTCTCTCCTTGGCTTTCTTAGGGAAGTGTGCTTCGCCCGTAAATTAGCAAGAATAAGACTGCTGTTTAATTAACTCATTTTGTGCCCATTTTGCCATTCGTGACCCTACTTAAAAAATATTGTGTCTAATGCCTTAATCGCCAGCAGGCACATGTAACATGTAATTATAAAAGATTGCGGCACATTAGGGTGACCAATCACAAGGGTTACGCTTGGGGAATTCACGTGGTTGGAGTGTGAGAGAGTTATAATCAAGAGTGTAATACTCCTCTGTGTTCTGAGTTACCCAGCTGATAATGAGGCGGCGATGATGAGTGTTTTGTTTGTGGTTTGTGCAGATAAACACTTCTAATGAACTGAGATCAGGAGGGGATGGAAGGTAGCTTTTGTGAAAAATACACACAAATGCAAAAATACATTTCCTATGGACACAGTGCATGCACGGAGAGCCGGATGGGCCCAAATGAATTAGCTTTTAAATTTGGCAAAGGCTATTGCCCCAACCGCTGAGGGAATTGTAAGTGTCGGTTCTGTTATTCACCTAACCATTCTCATGAAATGCCTGGAATATTTTGCGAGCGACATCTTTCGGTTAAACTTTCTGGCGCCCCTTAAATGGTCTTATCTGGAGCGCGGCATCAAGAAGACGGTTCGGGGCTTAAAAGTAACCTTCCCCCCTGTTCCACCTACGGTTGCGAGAATGAGAGCCACTTTCCCTCCTGTACCGCCAACAGTTGGGGGGATTGGCACTTAGTTTGAATTTTGCTTTGTTTTAAAGACATATATTTTGTTTTGTAGTCAGTGGTCAATAATAGACCGTCTCACAGAAAAACTGATTTAGATGCACATCTACGTTGAAATGTGAACGCATAAAGGTCCACCTTTGTGCATGTAATCTCTGGAAAACAAGTAAGCACACAGCCCTGTTCTGAAAAATGTCAGATCACAATTAGTTTGTGTACAGCAATGGGTTATAATTACTGAGTTAGCTGTATAACTAACTACGCTGCATAAAACCTGGGACAGGTCTTTTTAGTTGTACTTCAACTACTTGGTAAATCCTGCTCCATGAAACGAGATTCAGTCTGTTATCCTTTGAAGAGAATATTTTTGCCCAAATTCAGTTTGAGAACCCCCCGCAATCAGCTACGTGACTCAACTGGCGCTAAGGAACGGACTCAAAGTAATAAAGTATGAACCCCAGCGGCGATAAATTATTAACGAGAGCCCTTTGCCCAGTCTTACTGGGCCCCATGCATTCATTTTCTTTTTCTGTGACAAGTCAGGTCACAAACCCTGCATGCAGACTGGGGGAAATCTGACTTGTAAATACCGACGTGCTCAGCTCTAGAAAGTGCTGCTGACGTTGAGGCCTAATGACACTGCTGCTCGTGGAGTAGCAGAGATTGGAGTCGTGCTGTTCGGTTTCCTATT
The DNA here is from genome assembly GCA_029692085.1 of Gymnothorax javanicus. Taxonomy (NCBI): domain Eukaryota; kingdom Metazoa; phylum Chordata; class Actinopteri; order Anguilliformes; family Muraenidae; genus Gymnothorax; species Gymnothorax javanicus. The sequence goes on along the minus strand of CM056205.1, from coordinate 54,065,532 downwards.
GTGCCTTACCATGCACAACCCCTCACGTACTGAACCCAGTGCAAATCAGGGGAGTCTAGACACAGAGGAGAAATCATGCCTTACAGTCTGTTACTCATCTCAATCAATCAATCAATCAATAAATCAATCATTGTTAGCAGATAGGGTGAGAGGTGAGGATGATTCTAGGGGCCCAAAGTTTAAAGGGGCACATGGTTTAGAGGACCCATAGTTTAGAGGGCCCACAGTTTAGAGGGGCCCAAAGTTTGGAGGGCCCGCCGTTTAAAGGGAAACATGGTTTAGAGGACCCATAGTTTAGAGGGCCCACAGTTTAGAAGGGCCCAAAGTTTGGAGGGCCCGCAGTTTAAAGGGGAACATGGTTTAGAGGACCCATAGTTTAGAGGGCCCACAGTTTAGAAGGGCCCAAAGTTTGGAGGGCCTGCAGTTTAAAGGGGAACATGGTTTAGAGGACCCATAGTTTAGAGGGGCCCACAGTTTAGAAGGGCCCAAAGTTTGGAGGGCCCGCAGTTTAAAGGGGGAACATGGTTTAGAGGACCCATAGTTTAGAGGGCCCACAGTTTAGAAGGGCCCAAAGTTTGGAGGGCCCGCAGTTTAAAGGGGAACATGGTTTAGAGGACCCATAGTTTAGAGGGCCCACAGTTTAGAAGTTTGCAGCTTTTTGTTCCAACCACAATTGCAAAAGTAGGATTTTAATGAGTTGCTATTTTGTCTAAATTGGGTGCACTAGAGCTGTTAGTTATTCTCTTAAGCCACATTTATTGCAGAAATATCCATGAGTGCCGTTAAGAAAAAACGATGCTTTATCATGCGGCTATTTTTGTATATTGCCAGCAACTTCAGGTAACAACATTTTTATTAAAGAAATCAAATTAGACCCTGAGAGAATCAGTAAGCTCCAAATAAGGTTGATGAACAAAGGCGTTTAGATTTCTTTCAAGATAATTAGTTCGACCTCAGTGGCATTCAAATGACACAAAACAGCTTTGATTCTATCATTTGCTTGGCTCCTAAATGGGTATTTTTTGCAACAATGTGTCAATAGGTTTTCACCAATTAGGAACTGACTTTTTTTTTTTGAAATTTGATCGATTGATTTGTTTTCCTTTTTTGATGCAAATTTTGATGGAATTTTTATTCTTCACGGCATGCATGGGTTTGTCAGTCAAAGTGTGGTTTAGTTAACTGCGCTAAACATGAAATGTACATAATTAAGACAAAATAAAAGCTTGTTTAATTCTGCAATTGCAGCTGCGGCTATAACAAAAACCAGCACACACAGAGGGCCCTGAGGACTGACGTTCAGAGCCCCTGGTTTTGAGAGCCCAGAGTTTAAAGAGACCCACAGTTTAGAAAGGCCCACATTTCAAAAAGGTCTTCATCAAAACAAAATAATGTACAACTGATAAAAAGCCTCAAGTAAGATTTACCCTGTAACGTTTCAGGAGATAATAAGCAACCGCGGCAGTAAAACTATTTCACACTGTGCTGGTTGAATTTCGCAATTTATCCATGGTTTATATGCAAGTTGAATCGTGAGGGAGGATCTATACAGATCACAAATTACTAATGCCTACTTCCTATTTTACCACCAATATATAATATATAATATATAATATCAATTAATATCAGAGTTAAGAGTGTTTTTTTCTCATATTTTGAGTTTGCTAATTAACAGTCTTAAGTAGCAAATGCAACAGGATTGATTTGAACAAATTAGTATTATCAACACTGCCGTAATGTTATTGATAGCCTGTAACGTTAGCCAACAATTTGACATGACCTCCCTTTCGGTGCAGACTGAATGCCAAGAGGATGCTCAGAGCACTCTGAAACAGGAACAGTGAATTTCTGAATGACTACTTTTGAATTTATGAATGCACTCGTATTTATACCTGAACAATCAGGTTACTTGCCTACTTTTAATCACTAATCCATGTTTGTATAACTTAGTTTACTTCATGTGGGCTCTAGGCTGCTAGCATATATCAGCCTACCTCAAGTTCATAGGGAAATAAAAGATGACCCACAAGCAAGGCAGTCTCCATTTCTCTACCAGCACGTATATGTGATGCTCTCTCGCTAGATGTTTGGAAAGATTGCTGGTGTTTTTATGGATGAATACCTTGCCATATTTCAAAACTGCAAAACAATTCAAAACTAAAAAAAAGTTATGAAAGGTTGAAACTCAGTGTTTGAATGCATGAAATCTAAACCAAATTGTTTTGCAAGATTGAAACTAAGTTTTCAAAGCTTAAGGAGTGTTTTGATTGGCTAAAGAAAATCTGAATCCCCACAAACGTTAGTTTGCATTTGGGATTTCATTCATTGCAACAACAGCACTCTTTTTACAATGTTTCACTGACATACTTTCAGAGTCTCAAATTTGGCACTGTTCTCCCAGTGTTTGAAGTTTGTTGTCAAGCTTTAAAAACATCTAAATGATGATCCCTTCATTTTTAAGGGCATACAGTTTATAAGGGCCCACAGTTTAGAGGGGTTCACAATTTATAAAGGCCCACAGTTTAGAGGGGTCCACAGTTTATAAGGGCCCACAGTTTAGAGGGGTTCACAATTTATAAAGGCCCACAGTTTAGAGGGGTCCACAGTTTATAAGGGCCCACAGTTTAGAGGGGTTCACAATTTATAAAGGCCCACAGTTTAGAGGGGTCCACAGTTTATAAGGGCCCACAGTTTTGAGGGGTCCACAATTTAGAAGGGCCCATAAATTAGAGGGGCCTATAATTTAGTGGGGCCAACAGTTTACAAGGGCCCACAGTTTATAGGGGCCCAGACTTTATTAGGATCTTCAATCACGTAGATGTAGAGTTACTGCAATAGACCAAAAATGTTGTCAAATCTTTTTCCATTTCAAGTGCGCTGAAAATGAGACGTCTTCTGTTTGGTATGTACAGCCCTTTATTACAATTTAATATAGAGCATGAATCTTATCTTTTTTAGCTAAATTATTAAGGATGTTAAGTGCCTTTCCAGACAGCATTAGCCTTAATTTTTCACAAATGACAACCTGCCTGAATATAAAAAAACGTACAAAAATTTTCATTCGACTTCCCGAGCCTCCTGTCCTGTTACAGATGGCATAGCGGCAAATCAGCGTCCAGGAGAGAACTTCACACTTTCAGACTGTCAGACAATTAATCAGAGCTACAGCACGCCAACGGTTTCCCTGTTCAACACCCAGCTGGCTTCGTCTCAGCGCCAGTCTCTAATATTAGATACAGCAGTAAAATGGCTTCCCTTCCCTTGTGCTCCAGGCAGAGCTGTAACAAATTAAAAATATAATGATCAAATCAACTGTTTTTCACAGTGACATTCAACCGAGATGAAATGAAGGCCCTGCAAACTTAAGATGACTGAATCCAAACAACGCAGCACACCAAAAGTATTTAGACACAATTTTTAAATCATTTTTATTTTTTGCCTCCAACACACAACTGGATTATAAAATAGCACAATTATAAGGATAGCCAAGACTATCTTTAATTTGTAGGTGTTCACATCCATCTGATGAGAATCCCATAATTTCTGCAGCACTGTCTTAATAGTGAGGGACTGGACTCTAATATGATGGACTCTAATACACAGGAACAGAGCTGGGCCTAGGATTACTAATGTATTGTGTATCACTAGGCAGTTCCTGCCAATTCTTAGCTCCAGTGGACAGAACATGGATATATTCTTCTCTTGACCATATTTCCATTTGCCAAATTAACAAACCTGAATTTGTTGCCTGTCATTCAAATGGATATAAATTCTGCTATAAAGGTAACGCACATTCTGTTTTACCATCACAACCTACATTAGGGGACCACTTTTCAAATGCTGGCATATTACCTTCAGTGCGAACAGACATTTCTAGAATTGATTCAGGTGCTTGGTGTCACTTCTGTTCATGGGACTACATGTGTTAGATGAGGCACAGCCTAAAAAACACAGTTTAGATTGTCTCAGGCAAGCAAAGGCTTGGGAAGGAAATTCAAAAGGTTAATGTCTTGACTACAGTCTTATCAGTTTTTGAATATTTTGTTGATGTTTGTAGAGCTGTTGTCTGACCTCCATAACGTAATGTAATTCCTGAGTTTCCCAGCCTCCTGTTTCCACATGATGATTAAAAGGCTCGTACAGCTCATTCCTGCCACTTTCAAAGGAAAAATATATTCTGAAAACATTGGAATGGAAATTATATTCCGTTGCGGAGATTTCCTCTGATCGACAGGCATCTCTCCCTCTCTCGTTCTGTATCTCTCTCTCTCTCCAACAGTCACATTCACTCTCTCTTTCCCTCCCTCTCTCACTGCCATTCTCCCACCTCCCCTCTCTCGCTCTCATTCTCTCAATCCCTCTCTCCTTCTCTCCTCCTCTCTCCCTCCCTCTCTTTCTTTCTCTCTTGGCCTCTGTGATCTGGTGTTTAGCTCCTCACTTCAGTCAGCACAGGAAATGAAAGGTTGGGGATGGCAACGAGGTGAACTTGGAAACACTGGCCAATCACAGGCATGCTTGTAAAAGCCAGCCAATTAAACAAAAACCCAGGAAATGTCCACCACTCAGACACCTACTCTGAAAAACTCACCAGTGAGAGCCTTCTAAACAGGTCATAGCTCGTTACCAAATCAGTCATAATTAAAAGGGAAATTGCATATGCACATATTAATGTGGGAATGAATAATTATGGTGCGCTCCATCAGGATTGTGCATAATTATGCACAAACATGGCAAACAAAACTGATGCTCATCATTGCAGAGCTAGAATGGAAAATGCCAGAAATGTAGCACCATTAAGGCTATGTGCTGTCAGACGAGCGCAGCCTGCATGAGTTACTGTTCTGCCCTGTTCCAGTGAGCCGGTAATATAATCAAATATAATGACACTGACATAAAGGAAACAGATACATTATTCAAAATCTGCAATGTTCTTGAAATAATTGAGTCGCTGTCGCTGACAGGCTGAATCTGCTAATTGCACCGCGTAAAAAGCCACTGCCTACTTTACATAATGCAAATGAACAAGAACAGTGGAAAAACCCCTAAAGCAACCTGAAAAACTCCATTATTTTAAGCATACAGGGAAACTAATCGGTTATGTGCACCTACATATTGATATTTCTCCAGTATGCAGAGGAACTATTGTTCCAATAATTATTCTTGTAATAACAGTTATAACTGTGGCCCTCCAGGACTGGAGTTAAACCTGCGGATACTCTGTCCCTCCAGGACTAGAGTTAACCTTGCAGATAATGTGTCCCTCCAGGACTGGAGTTAAACCTGCAGACACCGTGTCCCTACAGGACTGGAGTTAAACCGGCAGACAATGTGTCCCTCCAGGACTGGAGTTAAACCTGCAGAGACTGTGGCCCTCCAGGACTGGAGTTAAACCTGCAGAGACTGTGGCCCTCCAGGACTGGAGTTAAACCTGCAGAGACTGTGGCCCTCCAGGACTGGAGATAAACCGGCAGATACTGTGGCCCTCCAGGACTGGAGTTAAACCTGTAGACACTGTGGCCCTCCAGGACTGGACTTAAAGCTATACGCACTGTGGTCCAATCTGCTAGGCTGGGCAAGAATACTGGACTGGTAATTTTCTACAACTAAACCTGTATTTTCAGAAAGCACTGGACTTGATGAAGGTTTTGCATGCACTCAGCGATTATTGGGATGATTTTTGCTTTTTAACTGGGTCTCCCCGGCTCCAGTTCTGTTTTTTTGTTTGTTTTTTTTTCCCAGAGCCAGTCGGCATCTGCAGCCCCTATTCCAACAAGCCGGAAACCCAGCGCTCCTCTCCCTGATTGCTGCTCTGGATAATTAATCACACTACACTCATTACAACCCGGAGTCCTAAAAAAAAAGAAACAAACAAAAAAAAGTGCAAAGAAAACTCACCATACTGAAGATTTTATTGCCCCCTGACATAGGAAAGCTTGTAGCATCTTTGCAGGGCATTGGTTGCAAGCATATGCTTGTAAATCACGCTTCTATCTTGACTGTTAGCTCAGTATTAAGACCAGTGTGGGAGAAAGAGACTAAGGTTGCTGTCTGGGGGTGCGTGGGCGGAGAGACCCATGATTTTTAGGGGTACGAATCAAAAATATGGGTGCATCTACAGGCAACCTTTGACCGAAAGCACCACCCTACGTTTAGCTGCTTAGCACTCTCTTTTCAAATATCGCCAGAAAATTAATGAAAAACATGAGCACGCTTTCACTCTGCCATTGAAGCATGTATGGAGAAATGCACACAACATGCCCCAGTACATTTGTAGTGGTTATAAATACCGAACGAAAAGAACAGCACTGTTCCCATCTGCAGTGAATTTCAAGTAAGAACGGGAACGTTTAGGCTCGGTGGAGGACTCAGATTCCAGGTGTTTCCAAAAGGAAATTCCAGAGTGGAAAGAATGTGAGAGCTGCACGTTTTTCACTTGCACGGAAAACCCAAAAAATCCGCTACGGTTCTGCTTTGAGTTCCAAGGTTTTCCTGCAATGTGTCTGTATAGCTCATACTGTAACCTTCTCTTCCTCTCTCTCTCTCTCTCTCTCTCTCTCTCACACACACACACACACACACACACGCACACACTAGCTCTGGCTCTATAATGACAGACAGAGAGCAGATCTTTTCATATGAAGGACAGAAGAGTTGTGTCCTGCAGCCTGTGGAGGCTGGTACAAATCGATGTGTAAATCCCACTGTAGAGCCCCACACTCTGACTTACTCTAGGAGCCCTGGAACGCAAGCATAAACGACAGAACGATGGTCAGCTGCTCGGAATTTCATTCTACATCAGCCGCACACCCAGTCTCTCCTGAAAGCAAAATTATTTTGTGTTCAGGCCGTTAAATGCCTAACTACAGTTCATCACACATTCCCTCAAGCAGGGAAGCCACCTATTCCTTGCTGACATAAATGTGCGATCAGCTTGTTTTTCGATGACCACAGAATAGAAGTCCGTCCACCCCTGTGGTTTTCTGTACCCTCGATGTGGAGAGTTTACTTTCAGTGGGGTCTGCTCATAGGGGTTGGAACGGATAGAGGGGTGGAAGGACGAGTGCGGGGACGAAGAGCGAGTGGAATTCCATTTTCTGTGGGACAGATTGGGTTGGGGGATGAGAGCCCTGGTAAAGCAGGGTCTGGATGCTTCAAGGGTCATTAGAGATGACTGAAGCATATGGCCTTCACAGGGGCTTAAGGCAGGCTAATGCAAAGAAGTGAAGGAGGCTGGCCTTCACAGAGGCCTGAGCCCAGCTAATGCACATGAATAAAGGATGCTGGCCTTCACAGGTGCCTGAGCTGGGGCCATTGCACTGGCCAATAGTTGTGGGCGACCACTGGAAAGCGGCAGCGGTTCTCACAGCATCAGATAAGACGGCGTAGAAACAGTTGACGCCCGGAAAACCCCCACAGCTTAGAACGGCCACAGCTGAGTATGGCGCAATCGAATCGGCGCCCGTGTGTCGTCAGCGCTGTGGCACCTGATTGATACCGCGGCGATCAGTCCATCAGAACCTCAGCGCCAGGTTGAGGGTCAGCTTCTCAATTGATGCGCGTCTCTGAGCGAAATTTCCATTTCCAGATTTTTGGTTTGTGCCGAGCAAATGGATGTGAAGGATGAGCTTCAAAGCGAACTGGAGATAAAAATGTAACCATCGACCATATGCAGCCATTTTGGAAAGAGGAAGGAAGAAGCTACTTATGCGTCCTGCAGGTGCAAAGAGAATGGGATGAAGTTAAATTAATCCACAGAGCACTCAATAAAGATTGTTTTCAAGACAAAATTGCACAAAGTAGTACAATAATGTCTGTTTGTTCAGTCGCTTATCCTTTCAACACAAGACTGACGACACAGCATATATGATCTCCAATCAACTCTATAGCAGCAGTACCTTGCTAAAATGAATGCTTTAGGAAATTATTAGAATCTAAGCACATAAATTCATTTTCATATTTCATAACGTAAAGAAAAAACTCCCGCACACGGTCTTATCACTTGCAATTAATTTATTAGTCGTCGTTTCGGTCAACAGACATTCCTCAAGGTCTTGTCTTGAGGAAGGTCAGTTGACCAAAACGTCGGCTAATGTATTTTTTCCTTACCTCAGTCCTCAGTTGGCCTTACTCCTACGCACCTGTCTGTCCACCGGTGTGCGAAACTTTTTTTCTTGCTACTATATTTCACAACGTAGCAAGCATTTAGTGGGTAGCGTGTTGTCCTTCTTTGTGTATTAATGTGGTTTGGCACAGACCATACGATGACAGTTTTTGAATGTTTTTATTTCCTAGCCCTTGTGTGGTCCCTCTTGGTAAGAAGCGTAACACGCACAGGGCAGATCTGCGAGGGCGACAGAGCGGGCTATCATTTGAGCGCTGTCTGTTATTTAACCTTGAAGGGTTCATTAAGGTGGTGAGCGCTGGCAGCTTTACCAGGCCTGGGACTGCCGCCAAGCCCTCGCTGTTATTTCAGGTGTTTCTCTGAGCTTCGGCAGAACAGTGATCTCCAGGCGGACAATGAGCGTGGCAGACTAGCACAAAGTCGATGGTTCCGTTTCCCTAGATCTGTTTTGCCGTTTTTTCAAATGAGCTCCATCCTCTTAGTCATCACCCTCCCCCCCCCACACACACCCTGTTTCTCCACTACCATAACTGCAAATTATTCCCTAAAAATGAATGCATTAAGGGAGACAGATCAGAGGTAGTTTTTCTCTGCGCCGATCCACTGACTAACTGTTATTTCATTATAATCTAACCTTGATCATACCGTTTATTTTCTATAAAAAAATCACGATTGTGTGGACCCGCTCCTTCTTTGCATAGCTGGGTAAATAAGGAAGTGCTGGGGAGTTCAAATCAGGCAGAGTGTAAACTTTTTAAAAATGTAGCAGCCGCGTTAAAAAATTAAGGTAAATAATGATGTAATACAGGTCTTTTCCAGTCTCAATGGTATCATGTAGCTTCAGGATTATTCTGCACGAGGTGAATAGAGTAATTTCATGGTCATTTTTGGCTGTTTTTTGGACTTTAAAGAATGGTAATGGTCGCGTCTCCATTAACTGTAGTTGTTTTGGAGATGGCTGCTATGAAGTTTTGCTGGTACACTCAACATTTGTTTTATAGATTAACAAACTTCACTCATGTTTCGACTGGTACGGAAGTGAGAAGATAATGACAGAATTTTCATTTTTGGGTAAACTGTTCCTTTAATGCACACTTTACGAACCTTTATCCCACTTTATAAGCCATTATCCCACAATGCATCAGCGTTTTGTGTGCAGTAAGGAATAAGTGGTTAGTAGGGTGATAATCAAGAAAATATTCCAATGTCAATAAATTATATTACATCACTGAAGCTTCTGTTATTGAACAATATGCTCAATGTAAATTAAGCAAATGTGATCTAATTGATTGCTTATTTATTGATGGCTTTATATTATGATTGCAATTATTTCTGATTTTGAACAATTTCTTCAATGTTTGTGGTTTTAATGTTTGGCTCAGTAATTGGGTCTATATTCACAGATTTATTCAAAATATGTATGCTCTTTATGTCATTCTTGGCCTATAAACTCCCCAAACTGCTGCCCCAACTAGAAGCATTTCTCTTTTGTCAAGTGCTTCTGACATGAGATGACAAAACCTCACAGCACTTGCAGTCCTTTTGCCTACTCATAAACTTTGGCCATATCCCGGACATATGTCACTCAAGCGGCCACTTGGCATGCAATGACCGCCTAGTGTGGGTATTGGGATGAAGCTTTAGACTGTATGGACCAAGTAGTAGATCAACTCTGCTTCTTGATAAAATTCTGCTCTCCATTTGTTTACAGCAGGTGCCACAGTCTTACGTGTTGCACCTTTAAGGAGTTACCTCCACATTTAAAATTCATCTGGGCCTGGTTGATTTTGATATCGTGGAGCCCAACGTTGAAAGAAATTCTTCTTCTAGTTCGTGTGTATGTGCTTTTGTGCATGTGCAAACTTTAAAGGTAACGCTTTTAACCCACAAAAATGGTGACCCTGAGACCAGTAATGTAAAACTCAAAAATCCAATAAAACTTGTTTGGGGATCCCATGAAGGAATTCAACCAGTAATCCATAGCAGTTAGTCTGTGTGAAAGGAGGACTCCGTTTTCCGGCCGATCGCCATGTGAACCAGCTACGGTCAAAGATCGTTTCCCAGACATCCTATTTGATTACGATGTATGAGCTCTGCTCCACAACCCACTAAAGCAGACTTGCTCAATTTCAATTTTCTTTACTTTCTCATGAGACAGAAATATAGATATATAAAAACAAGTAGGTTTATACCACTGAGACAAATCCCCTTTGCTACTTCACATCTTTATTTGTCCCATTTTTATGACTTTTGCAACTCAAGCACATCGGCTTCATGAAATATTTGTGTAATTTGGTGGCCGGTGTAATTTAGTCCGCGTCTGCACTTGGGTAGGAAATAATCTTTTGGCAGAATCCGGCAGTAGATGACAGTTCTGTATTAATTTGAGAGGAATGATCAGTGAATAAGCTCCAACGCCTTGCTCTCCCTGTGGCACTGCGAATCTTGATGACAGTATCATTTATACTGCACTTGTTCAGGCTATTGAAAAGGCAGAAGTACATGGTAAAAAGCTAGGTTCTCCAATCATGTTAAATTTGATATTCAGGTATTAAAGATGGCTGCAAACTAATTAAGCATAAATGGGAAAGCAGACACTATCCTTGTTCGTGTTGTTTTGGACATTTTTCATGCAAATGCGGATTTGTGACTGAACTCATAGCTAATAGCTAATTGTTCTTATTTATTGTGCTCAGAACTTCACTTTTGATGAATATGGGCAACATACTTTGGAAAATGCATGTCATTTTAACAGATTTCAACTGTTAAAGTAGATAGTTTTCCCCTTAAAGGCCCTGATAGCTTTGGGCTGAACCAAATAGCTGGATCTAATTTGAATTTATAGTTGAGTTTGTAAGTATTCAGACTGTGACACTATATATATATATATATATATATATATATATATATATATATATATATATGAGTGGCGGCTGGTGAACTGGCGATAGGGGAGGCTCAAAACAATCCCTTAAAATTAATGATTGGTCACGACCTGTTTTCAATCATTCATTTAAATTACCATTACAGAAACTCAGCAAACTCTCTACATTATCAGGTGTGGCCAGTTTTCATTTCATTTCATTTTTTCACCAAAGACTCCAATATATATATATAAGGTTAAGGTGAAGACCGACAAGCTAATTGCAGCCATTTCTTTTATATAGTGTGAATCATGCAGGAACTGCATCTATAACACAGACTGCATTGCATATTAAATAAAACAGTCAAATGGACAATGTGATCTGCCCTGAGAATATGAAATGCATTACAGATGTCTTCATTAACAAATCAAATTTCCTGAAGAATTGGTACCAGATGCATAGTATTTGATGCATAGATGCATAGTATTTTGAGGACCTTATTTAAGGTGGGCCCTGACAGCTTTTTGACAAACATGGCAAACTCCTCATCATTAAATTTCCTTCAAAGAAGTTAATTTTTAAAGAACGAAATGACCTCTAATGACCTTTAGAAAGACAGAAAAGGACTCCCTTGGCCAGTGAATGAAATGTGAAAAAAGATGGGGAGAGGGGATTGCTGCACGGCTGAAATATAATTAAAGATGAAACACAAAAGCCTCGAGATCCGTTTGTCAAATAACTTCACAGAAGGCTGGTCTCGTCAGATTTTCAATTTCCTTCTGCGAGGCTATTGTGCTGAAAAACCTATTTTCAGGCCTCTTTTCTGTTCTCAGACAGGAGCCCACTGAATGATTCCTTGTTTATAAATCCCTGGATTCATCTTGGCTGAGATCAACCTCCTCTCTCCTCTCATTCTGTCCAGCATGATCACTCTGTCTCGAACAGATCCACCTCCACAAAGGAGTGGTGACTCGTTTTTGAATGAGACGCCCATGTAAAAGAGGAGCTGAATGCATCAGAGCTTCGGAAAGGCTCATAAAGCCCAGAGTCACCATCCTGTTGGGTGAATACAGCAAGCTCTGCAGTGATTTCAGGCTAGCGCTTCGGCAGACGGGGACAGGATATAGGGTTGAGTGGCTCTGGTTTAGACAAGCTCAGTGTAGAGACTTGTGGCTCACTCCACAGCTGCTGCATGCAGCCAGCTTTGTAGCTAAATATATCCAGCTATGTAACTAAATGTTACTAGCTCTGTGGCTAAGTGTAACTCGCTCTGTAGCTGAATATTTTGTGTACCTCATGTATTTATGACTTTCAAAATATCCCAGCTAAATGTATCCAGCCATGTAACTAAATGTAACTAGCTCTATAGCTAAGTGTAGCTCGCTCTGTAGCTGAATGTATCCAGCTATGTAACCAAATGTAACTAGCTGTGCTACAGTTAAATGCAACCAGCTCTGAATCTAAATAAAACTTGCTTTCTTGCGACTGTAAATAGCTATATTCAAATGAAACTAGCTCTGTAATTAAATGTAACTTGCTCTGTACCTAAGTATGACTAAAATGCAACTAAACTAACCTATCAGCCCTCGAGAAACTTAGTTCTCAAGATGCAGGCTATTTGAGAATTCCAAGAATCACTAGGAATGTAACAGGTGGTACAGCCTCCTCCTCATACAGAGCCCCATTTCAATGGTATAGTCTGCCAAAATTCATAAGGGAGTCCGACACAGTCACAATCTTTAAGACCAGACTAAAAATGCACATTTTTGATTGGGCTTATATTCAGTTATAGTCTGGAGACAAGGCTAGAGGGGGCCTGTAGTCATAGGGAGTTATGGGGTGGAAACCTTTCCTGACTGTCACTTCTCAATATCTGACCTCTTTGGTGGTGGCTCTTGAGGAGTGAGTAGATTTCCTGCCTCTCTCATGACTACACTGCCACTCTACCAGCCACAGAAAGCTGCTGGGGTCAGCAGTTAGTGGAACACCTCATCTCCATCACTGCTGCTAACCACTGCCTCCCCATGTCTATGGCGGGGTTCTTCACTGAGTCCCTGTGCACATCGCTGGTGTTTGCCATCATTACCATCCAGCCTTCTGCCCAGTGCTGTCCGGTCTGCACCATCTACAACATCCAATCCATGGCACCACCCCAGTTTGACGCCCAAAGGCTGCCTGTTCTTTGTCATTGACATTGCCCAACCTATAGCACCACCTCAGTCCAATGCTCAAGTGCTGCCCAGCCTACACCATCAACGCTGCCCAGTCTATCGCCCCTCCTAGTATGACGCCCAACCCAGGACTGTAGTTTCAACTGACTGTTGACATGTTGCTCATTTCAAACTCATACTCTGAGCCAGTCAGAGGAAGACTGAGCTTTCCTCCTCTTAAGACTGGTTCCTCCCAAATTTTCTTCCTATCTGATCTTGTAGGGAGTTTTTCCTGCCACTGTCACCTTAGGCTTGCTTTTGAAGGGGTTCAGGCCAGAGTTTCTCAGTAGATCACACTGTGACAGATGCTTGTGAAATGCCCTATACAGACAAAAAAAAAAAAAGATTTGATTTGATAACTAGCTCTGTTGCTTTATGTACAGTTGTGCAGCTCCATGTCCATGTAACTAGCTCTGTAGCTAATGAAACTTGCTCTGTTGCAAATGCAACTTCCTCTGAAGCTAAATTTAACAAGCTCTACAGCTAAATAGCTAAATAAATCTAGGTATGCAGATAAATGAAACTAGCTCTGTGGCTAAATGTATCTAATCTGCTGAAAATTCCAGCTAAGATCAGCTAGAATTCCAGTCTGGGTTAAGATAACCTAAATTGTGTGTTGGACACTATTAGCTGGTCAAAGATAAACAAACGTGGTCAATGCTGGTTTATACAGCTGTACATATGTAGGTGGTCAAAGGTAGTTAAGGTGGCAGAGTAAGCTGGAATCAGCAGGTGAAGGGCTAGCTAAAACTGTCAAAAGAACAACTTAAACCAGCTTAAGCGGCTTAAAGCTGGAATTTTTAGCGGTGTAACTATACAGCTAAATATAACTAGCTCTGTAGCTGCATGAAACTTAATCTGTTGTGAATTTAAATAGTTGTGTAGCTAAATATATCCAACTATGTGGCTAAATGTTACTAGTTCTGTTGTCACATGAAACTCACTCTGATGCAAATGTAACTAGCTCCTTAGCTAAATATAACAAGCTCTGTAGCTAAATGTTACTAGTTGTGTAGCTATATGTTACTTGCTTTGTAGCTAAATGTATCTTGCAATGCAGCTACATGTAACTAGCGCTGCAGCCACAGGAAACTTGCTCTCTTGCAAATGTAACTAGCTCTCTGGCTAAATATACCTAGTTATGCAGCTAAATTTAACTAGCTGTTTAGCTACATTTATGTAGCTATTCCGCTAAATTTACCTAGCTCCGTACATGCATGAAACTCACTCTGTTGGAAATGTAACATACACTGTGGTCAGCGCATGAATTATACCTAGCGGCAATTGCCGTGGTTGCCCCCCTGTGTGGCCATAATGCCGGATGCCTCAAACGGCCAGTTTGCTTTGCCCTCTTTTCAAGTGGCCGTGGTGCCCAAAAATGACCCAAAGCGGCGATTTTCGACACAGCGACTGAGCTGCGCGGCTCCCGTCGTCATGCTGCGCTGGACTTCTGAGCACTTTGCGTGACCAACGACACGCCCACTCACTCACGAATACAGCAACGTTGTGTGAGGTTGGTATCCTACAACAAAACATCCTTCCGGCTTGAGAAAATCAGCTCACATTATGTTTTTAAGCACAAGCAATTAAATACTGTTGGTGTCAAGTATAGATGTGTTTTTGAGCTGGGTGAAAACGGTGGTTGTATAACTTTCCCCAACAGAAACTAAACTTTAAGAGCGAGCTGGAGAGTGCATTTGCTGATAAAGTTAGCCTGTGCAGAGCGTCCAGTGCTGTGCCAGACTGCTCAGCAGTAGCGCTCCGTCGGCAGTAACAAAGGCCATCGAAAACCTCATCTTTCAATACTTGATAACCAAAATCTCTCGCAGTTTACTTTTCCCAGATAGCAACAGTTGCTCAGACTAATTTGTAGAATGACAGCATAAAATTGTAATACATTGCACCATAAAATTGAAGCGTTTTTTCTGCACATAAATGACAACGTAAAATATCAATATGTTTTTATAATTTCTGCGCTCGTGTAGCTCGTGAAACAACACAGATTTGCGTAAGTTAGTTTGCGAGCCTCATTAAGCAATAAGCCCAGAGAATTCTTTCTATATTCTGAATATAGTCATGGCTAAAGGGCGTTGTCTGGCATGATGCACAGCTGAGTGACAACTGTAAGGATGGTGAAAATAAATGCCGCAAAGTCAACGAAAGTTTTGGATTTTTGCATTTACATTACAATGCCAATTATATAAATGTTGGCGATAGGCATTCACTTTTTCATTATCATTTCTAATTATTGGTCTAAATAGTTCTGTCAAGAAATTGCTGCAAGTTGAATAAAAAATTTAATAATTCAAAAAATTAATAAAATATTGGTTTTCAATGCGCTCCTAATTATTGATTTATACTGTTATATCTTCATACAATGTCATTATCACTTATTTTTCTTGCAAAATTGATTAATTTGGTTTTGGCCTTTGGTGCCCTACATTTTGGCCGTGATGCCCCAATTTTAAAAGGCCAAGTGGCCTTGCCCTAAAAATAACTTAATTTGAGGCCTGCACTGTGGCTATATGTTACTAGCTCTGTAGCTAAATGGATCTAGGAATGCAGCTAAATTTATCTTGCCCAGTAGTTAAATGTTACTTGCTCTTTAAGTCCAACCAGATCCTGCATGGCACAAAGGTACTATAAGACCCTTAAAAAAGTGCCCAGAGTACAGTTTGTTCCCCATCAGAGTGTCAGGTTGCTGATTGGCTCCTTGTCAAGGTATTGGGTGCTTTTTGTGGTGCATTATAGGGAGTTGTGATGTGCGCTGCATGCTGGTGCAGTTTGTGTCCTCTGTCAATCACGTTACAGGCAGCTGCCTACACATCAGGTAATCCAGCTCATCATGTCTGCATCTGTTAAGGTCATTTTCCTGTGTAATCCGCTGAGAAACAGAGCTGGTTTTGTTTCCTGAAGCTGAGCTGATGTCACAAGTGGTGCATTCCTCCATTATGGCTCTAAACTAATCATGGGTTGCATTTCTTTGTGCTAGAGTCAGTGAAGGGATGTACATTAAGAAACACTTTTGAATTGCATCCAGAACTGAGGCATGGGTGTCAAGTCCAGGGTTCAGAAAATAAAAGTCCTACTGCGATGCGTCCCTCAACAAAGCAATAACATTGCACTTCATTAACCCTTAGAGCGCTGAATAAATTTTCGAGGAATTAAAAATGTAATTATCCTCAGCTGTTCAAAATCTATCATCTGCGGGAGCTCTTTTAAACAAGTTGCCACATGATAGGTTCTCAACAGTATCTGATTTTGATATCTTACATCATTGGGCAACAGAAGTTGCCTGTAGTGCTCTCAGGGTTAATTCTTCCTCCTGACTGCAGAATTTTGCTCATTATCAAAATCAGGTGACTGGAACACTATTCTGAGAATGACTTCTGCTACCAGAACCTGGATTTTACAGCTTTGTGCGTGACCCCCGCAGCCGTCCGCCAGTACGCGGCTCTCCCCAGTAATATCTGTGACCCTTATTCATGCTGCCTGTGGCCTTGCGCTATAACCGGCGGAGTCAGGGCAGTAAAAGGGCATGACCCTCGTAGGAGGCAGGTATACTGACTGCTGGTTCAAAGTTCATTCCCATCAAGGTTGGGCTGTCAAATCGATTCTGTGATGCTTTGGCGAAAGGGGAATAAAGGGTTAATTATCTCACCTCTTCCAAAGCAAGGCATGGTGGACGTTCCACGGCAGCGTTTGAGACTGGCCTCTAGGGTCATGTGACAGGAAAGAGGGTGCTCGCACTTCTTGCCTGCCCAACCTTCCTTGCAGTCGCACCGACCGCAGTTACACTGGCCATGACCTGCGGAGGAGAGTCGAATGCACGTTAGGCACGGTGTGTGTGTGTGTGTGTGTGTGTGTCTGTGCGTGTGTGTGTGTGTGTGTGTGTGTGTGTGTGTGTGTGTGTGTTGTATGGTCATCTGTGGCAGAGAAACACACACTGGAGCTTTTCACTTCATCCTGGAAGGAATCTTTAGCAACTTTGGTTAAGGATAAACCTTTGCAAACCAAATATTCAATGATGAAATCAAGTCAATATCATTTTCTCTCAGTGCTTTAATTAGTAGCCTGCAGTATGAGTTGCATTGAATAAAAGGCCCTGCTCTAATGCTTCCACAAATTACAGGAACAATACATGCGTCATCTTTGTCATTTTAATCTGTAATAATTATTCAGTAAATATGATTTGCTCTATTTTATGATGGAAAAATATACTGTACCCAGTGGAATCTACCCTCTTCTAGTGGGTGTGGGTTAAGAAATGCGAAGATTTGCACATTGTCTTTTTATAATTGTAATCTATCAGGCTATTCAGAGGATGGGAAGATAATTATTCATTAAAAATGAATAATTATGATTATAATGATGATCATAATGATGTAAAATTCTACGCTCTGGGGTCCAACACACTGCCGGCCAATAATGCCTGACTGACCTCTTCAGACGGGGAGGTTTTCCGCTTCAATCAGTTTAATTGAAGGAGATAACCGCCGGTGTTTTGAACTAATGATTACTGACGATGATGAGGATGACTGATTATGGAGGGTTGGGCATGAATGCTAATATGAAAATTTTGTTTTTGAGGTGAAAACTATTTTGCATGTACTGTACCAAATCAGTTGTATGAACTATGAAATAAGTGTTACCTCAGTCAGGGCTTGTGTTCTGAAAGTAATGTAAAGCAGTGCCTGGTTTTGCACAAGCATAGAGAATGTCCCATGGGCAGAACTGGGGTAATATTTTGACTGACAGAATTAATGCATCAGTAAATATGCTGCTAATGAATCATCTGAGATGATAAATGAGAGGTAGTGGTGTAGCAGTGTAAAACTTTGTATGAATGAAACGTGACTTTGGGCACCTGGTCTCTCTGTCTCTCTCTTGCTTAATTTCTGTCTCTCTCTCTCTCTCTCTCTCTCTGCTGTATCTCCCTCTCTCCCTCCTTCTCTCTCTCTCTCTCTGGATATGCTGTATTAGCATGACAAGTACAGCCCTCAGTTTGTTGGCATATGTGTCTTTGCATAGATCTCCCAGGACATCAGGATTCCCAGCAGAATATTTCCCAGAGCATCACATGCCCTCTCTCTTCTCGTCTTCCCTCTACAGTACATCCGAACACCATCTCTTTCACAGGTAACTGGCAAACACATACCTGGCCAATGCACATGATGTAAAAGACAATGGGACTCCGGCAACCTTCTCACAAAATGTGTCAATATCCAATGAATTACGGTGTTCACTAAGTATAACGAATTGAGCACGTATAAGTATATAACTTGTACTAACAAAAATTATACTTACTATATCTGTATAATTAATATCTATAAAAATTGGTTTTCACCTGTTTTCAGTCATTTTCCATGATTAACAAATTCTCTAATTTCGCTAATCAAAACAAATTCTGTGTTTCAGGTAACCCGCTGACCCAAAAGTATTTAGACCACTGTTCAATAGTGCTGGCTGGTGAACTGAAAATAAGGTCAGATCATCCCTTGAAACTAATGAATTTATTTACATTAACATCACATGAACTCCAAAAACACTCAGCACTAACAGATGTACAGTAGTTGCTTCTCCTTGTTAAGATAAAACGAAAAGTAATAAGTCAGCTAGACTAGACCTGTTTCAATTTATTTTCCTTGATGAACAAGTTTTCCAATTATTAGAATAAGCCATCTGCAATTACGTAAATACACAGCTTCCTCCTTAATGCAGTTTTTTGCTGCAATTAAATAGAAAATTCCATTTTGAAAAATGTTTCATTCACGTAACAAAAAATATAAACTGTATATACAGTGCTGTGAAAGAATTTACTCCCTTCCAGATTTTTTTTTTTTGCATATTTGTTACACTTAAATGTAACAAATTTAACTACATTTCTTTTTTTAGTTACATTTCACTAGCCACACCCAGGCCTGATTACTGCCAGACCTCTTCAATCAAAAAATCATTTAAACAGAACCTGTCTAACAAAGTGAAGTAGGCTAAAAGATCTCAAGAAGCAACACATCATGGCGCGATCTAAAGAATTTCAAGAACAGATGAGAAACAAAGTCATTGACATCTATCAGTCTGGAAAGGGTGACAAAGCCATTTCTAAGGCTTTGGGACTCCAGCAAACCATGGTGAGAGCCATTATCCACAAATGGAGAAAACTTGGAACAGTGGTGAACCTTCCCAGGAGTAGCCAGCCTACCAAAATTACTCCAAGAGCGCATCGACGACTCATCCAGGAGGTCACAAGAGAACCCAAAAAACATCTAAAGAACTGCAGGCCTCACTTGCCTCAGTTAAAGTCAGTGTTCATGATTCAACTATAAGATAGAGACTGGGCAAAAATGGCATCCATGGGAGAGTTCCAAGGTGAAAACCACTGCTGAACAAAAAGAACACAAAGGCTCGTCTCACATTTGCCAAAAAAAATCTTGATAACCCCCAAGACTTTTGGAAAAATATTCTGTGGACTGACGAGACAAAAGTTGAACTTTTTGGAAGGTGTGCGTCCCGTTACATCTGGCGTAAAACTAACACAAAATTTCATAAAAAGAACATCATACCAACAGTCAAACATGAAGGTGGTAGTGTGATGGTCTGGGGCTGCTTTGCTGCTTCAGGACCTGGACGACTTGCCGTAATTGATGGAAGCATGAATTCTGCTCTCTACCAGAAAATCCTGAAGGAGAATGTCCGACCATCAGTTCGTGACCTCAAGCTCAAGGGCACTTGGGTTATGCAGCAGGACAATAGTCCGAAACACACCAGCAAGTTTACCTCTGAATGGCTTAAAAAAAAAAATGAAGATTTGGACTGGCCTAGTCAAAGTCTGGACTTAAATCCAATTGAGATGCTGTGGCATGACCTTAAACAGGCCGTTCATGCTGGAAAACCCTCCAATGTGGCTTAATTAAAACAATTCTGCAAAGAGTGGGCCCAAATTCCTCCACAGCGATGTAAAAGACTCATTGCCAGTTATCGCAAACGCTTGATTGCAGTTGTTGTCGCCGAGGGTGGCACAAACAGTTATTAGGTTTAGGGAGCAATTACTTTTTCACATTGGGCCAGGTAGGTTTGGATAGCTTTTTCCCTCAATATATGAAATTATCATTTAAAAACTGCATTTTGTATTTACTCGGGTTATCTTTGACTAATGTTAACATTTTTTTGATGATCTGAAACATTTAAGTGTGACAAATATGCAAAAAAATTAGAAATCAGGAAGGGGGCAAATACCTTTTCACAGCACTGTATATGTGTGTGCATGTGTGTGTGTCTTTTTACAATACTGGGTAACAAAAGCGTGAAACAAGCAAGAAAACGCTGATTCATGATGAATTTTGAAAGTCGTCATCACAGCTTACAGGTAACGTCAACTGTCCAATTAATTCATGCAATATTTTATAGAACAACGCTATTCTGAAGCATTACTTTAATCATGATCGATTACGTCGGACAAGAAATGGGTACGAATGAATCCGTCATTGCATGATAGGAAAATGGTGTTATAATCCTAATATATTAAATCAATTACGCAAAGTATTCGGAAAAGTCATGAAAATATCAGTCATGAACGTCTTACCTAGCAGGAGGATGGCCAATTGCTGAACGATGATCAAAAGTAAGGATGGATTCAAACGATGTTTATCATAATTCCCTTTTCACTTACCAGCCATTGCTGCATACAAAATTGTGGACATGAAAGGTATGGTTGCGGATATCAGCCGACTCACAGCAATATACGGGAAAACTTTCGTTGCCGATAAAATGTGTGCACAGAGTCATTCCATTGGACATGGAAAATCAATAAATTGATGCATATAATCAAAGAATAAAAATCAAACTTTGTCTTTGGTAACGATCGTGATTTACTGGACACTACATGATTTTTAGCATTTGAGTTAATATTTTTCAAAATCGACAGAAATTAGCGTGCGAGAAGTTGATTCATCGGCGTAAGGAAAGTCAGTTCTTCAGCGAAGTAGCAGTGCCACTAACTCCAGCCTACCGTGGTAACAGTCGTTTGCACAGCGGACACGTCGGGCAACGACAGTGACCTGATCATTTCAGTCTGATTTCGTTGTATGTTCTGACCAGAAAAGTTTTGTAACTAAGTGGAATTTATTCACTGCACTGTGAGTAAATAACATACAGGCAAATGCACATGATACTTATTAATTTTAATTTCCCACATCCTTTTTGATAAAACCTTATTTTTGATGTCACATTTTGGTGTCCTTATTTGAGCCAAAAATCATTTAAATTAATTTAATGAATAAAAAAAACCTTAGTTCAAGTGGTAGTTTTATTCTCACTATATCTCTTATGTGTGTTCAACAAAATGAACATGAACTAGACAGTCCGGTCGGCTGTGACCACATGGGTGTAGCCCCCGAAAGCCCGCTTCTCCCCTTTTTTGCGCATTATTCGGCCAATACTGTTGCCATGGCAACCGAAATCCATAGGTGTTATAAATGAAGTACATCACATGTACATACCAAGTATGAAAGTAATTGGTCAAAAATTACAGGCTGAATTGCATCCACAAGGAAGAGTGTATGTTTCTCGACAAATTTGCACATTATTCGGCCAATACTGTCGCCATGGCAACAAAAATTGATCTATGTCATAAGTGAATTGTTACACATGTCTATACCAAATATGAAAGTAATCTGTCAAAAATTACTGCCTGTACTGCGTCCACAAGGAAATCTCTATGTTTTGCCACTAATTTGCACATTATTCGGCCAATGCTGTTGCCATGGCAACCAAAATCAATAGGTGTCATGAGTGAAGTGTATCACATGTCCATACCAAATACGAAAGTAATTATTCAAAAATTACAGCCTGTGGAGCGTCCACAAGAAAGTGTCTACGGATGAGGACGCGGTGGCGGCGGAGACGACACATGTGAATCCATAGTACCCGCCTGACTTCATCCGGGGGCTATAATTAAATGCATCAATTACTGATAATATAACAATGAACAACAAATATCCCTGAAATCTCTCCAGTATTACACACACACACACACACATGCACACGCGCGCGTGCACACACACACACACACACACACACACACATACTGTATAGTGCTGTATTAAAGCAGTTTATGCCAGTCATCAATAGAATTAATAAATTACGCTCAGCCTGTCGATGTGGTGCCCGGAGACGATGCTTGACTAGAGTGCTTTTCAGTGGCCAGACATGAATGCGGAAGCTACATTTGAGCCTTTTTGTCACGAAACGCAGCGGTGTCAGGCTGACCGCTATCGATAGGCTCTCTCCCCCACTGGGACATTATCTTTGTGCCAATTGCATCAGCCAGTGCTCCTGTTTCACAGAGATCTCATATCTAAAAAGCTAAATGCTTAATCACTGGCAGATTCAAACCGTTTCAGGGCTCATTTAACTTGTCCTGTGCAGTATTTGTCCTCTGTATGCGTGAGCATGTATGAGTACGTAAGCCTGCGGTCACTTATGTGTGCTGTACTTAGCCAGCATTGCCACACTTCATGCATGTATGTCAAAATAATTTAAAAAAATAATTATGACTGCTGACATGACCATCTATATATACTGGACAAAGAAAGTTAGGGATCACTCTGATTTTTAATATTGAAATATGATATGGAACATAATTTGAACTATCAAATATTTCAAATTCGAAAATTGGGGTGATCCCTAATTTTCTTTGTCCAGTATAGGTAAAATGATGCTGGGTCCATGTACAGACAACATCAGTTTACTATTCTCCGAGAGCTAATATTCTCGAAGAGATAACCACTCATTTTGATCAATGTAATTGGAGTGATGATGAGGCATAAAAAAACAGGTTGCGGTACAAACACAACATTTGCTGTGAGTTAGCAATCATAAACAAAGGATTTTTCCGGAAATGACTTCATGTGCTTCAAGGAGCTGAACTATTCCAACGATGGCCGAACATTTCCATATTTAGATTATCATCGGATAGCGCAGAATATCATCTTTTTTTTTTTTTTTTTTTTTTTGATGTAAAACACAAAGTAATTCGTAATACAGAAGATTGCAGAACGTTTGATGGCCTTTCTCAGGGGTCTTGTCTGACTGGGATTTGGCAGTGTTGTCAGGAAAGAGTTAATTCAGCTTCTTTCCAAATGTAATTAAGAACAGAGTCGCAAAGGCTGATGGTTTTGTTTTGATGTTTCCCGTGGAATCTGTTTCAGCCAGAGAGATATGGCCCATTCCTTTCTGTTATCTTATTTTAATGAACAAAGAATAAATAAAAGGTCACTGAGTTCTGGAAAATAAATGGTCTGAAATAGAAATGTCACATCAGTTCTAAAGTGAAAAGTGAAAAAAGTAGCCAATGTAGAAATGCCCATGTTTTATTTTAATGTGACTTTTTTGTTGCACGTTCAGAATTCGGCAAAACAAACCAATAATTTGATAGAGAGGAACCATTAATCAAAGAAATGCATATGTCATAACTTCATTGATGATGATATATTTCTGTATGTCACTGAGTATTGCAAGGAATCACGGGGAAGTGATTGCAGAGGTGTACAGTAAACTCCAGGAGTCAAAAACTAAGTCCCGTTTTCACTAGTTCCATCTGCTGGCTGAAGAATTGAGCTGATGAGCAAATCCACTGGTTGTCAAAAAATAGCAGAAAGGCTTAATGGCTCCTGAGCCCAAAATTTCCCCCTCTGTGGTTTGATTAACATCTGGCAGCCTCTACAGCAGAGTTTATATACTGTACTTATGTAGAGAAAATAAAGATGATAGCTATAGGAGAAGAAAGCATTCCTTACCTCCCCCTCCCCCATCACTCTGTATTTGTACCTGGCCACACCCACTACTCCCTTTCCTTGTTATCATTCAAATTTCCTTCTAAAACCCTCTGTAGGTCATTCATTGGTTTTGCCCTCCATTTATTTCCCTGTGGCCAATCAGTGGGATCTTCCCTGTAAAGAACAGCCCACTTTGTTCTGGTATAAATCTATAACAGCCCATTCTAGGGGTCTCTTTTCCTGGTACCAGAGGGCCACAGACTTCAGCATTTGGTTTTTGTTTGTAACAGTTGTTCAATTATTTGTTGATAATTTCACCAGCAAAATAAATCTAATAAAAGACTATTGGCTATAATCAGTGGGTTCCAGGACAGTGTCCTGCCTCACCGGAGCAGAAGTCGTCGGAGTATCTGTCGTAGGTTGAGTGGCAGCTCCTCTCGTCGCACTCGCAGGTCTCGCCGTGGATGTCGCCCCAGTCGCCTGAAGGGTCCACATCGTGGCACGTGCACTCCCCACAAATGCAGGTCCCTATGGAAACATATGGACATCACCGAGACACATTCATTAACCCCTGTTTTCAAAAGGCCAATTCGCTCCCAACAGAATATCGCCGTTTTTATCCCCCCTCATATAATGCAGGAGGATATAGTCGTCAGTGCGGTTGTCTGTCCGTCCGTCGACGGTCATTTCGTTTCCGGAGCAGAACTTGAATACCGTTCAATATTTTTTAAACAAAACTTGCTGTGCATATTAATCAGGTCCTAGACTGGTGCCTTTTGATATTTTGGAATTTCTGAGAAAAGATTGCAGGGGCTGGGTGGATTTGTCATCTTCTGATGATTCTAATTTTAACTATAAACCTGTGGCAACCAGACCTGAGATCTACCATTGTAGAGGTTTTCATTTTGACCCTCATTTTTCACACCTGACTCTACTAATTAGCAGCTCAATGAGATTTCTGGCTTTAAATTTTGAAGTGTGTTTTGTCGAGAATGGTGGAGCTGCAGAGACGGGAACAACATATTTTGACAGTTTTAAAATGGAATGTTTTTATGTTTCATAATCCGATGAAAGACCAGGTAAACAGCTTGTTATTTTTTCTGGCGCTCCAGGGGTTTGGACTTGTTTGAAAGCTTTTTCCTTAAATGCTGTTTTCATTCCTTGATTTAAAGTGGCTGACGCATACGGTGGTTTACTGTTTCTCCTGTAAGCCGGATGTATTTTTCTTCACCTTCGGACTTTATCATCGGAGCATTGGTTGTGTGTTTTATGATGAAGGCAGAGGAGAACATAGAACAACACACTGCTATCAAACAGTAAATCTACAGCAGCTCAGATGCAGTCCTGTAAACGTGGTGCAGTATGTACAAATGTATTTGGATAATCAAAGCTCGCTTTATGGGCTCAGTCCACAATCATATTGGACTGTAAACAATGCAGACACTTGTCAGCTTTAATTTGCTGGTATTTTAACCCATGTCTTGTGTATTTCAGCCCTTTAAACTCAGTGTTGGTGTCCAAATACTT
Source organism: Gymnothorax javanicus (assembly GCA_029692085.1). NCBI lineage: Eukaryota > Metazoa > Chordata > Actinopteri > Anguilliformes > Muraenidae > Gymnothorax > Gymnothorax javanicus. The sequence goes on along the minus strand of CM056205.1, from coordinate 54,040,034 downwards.
ATGGACTGCATTGTAAGGACAGCTCATCCTCTGCATAGCCCCTGATTGTGGGCTTATCCTGAAAAAGACAGTCCGGACCTCATGGTCATCAAACCGGATCAGAATGTTTCATGACCCTGGGTGCAAAAAGCATTGTGAAACACGGCCCAGACTTTTTGTCCCCATGAACTTTTTGTCCCCCAAACTCTTTGTGCCTGGATCGTTCATCCCCAGTCATGCTTTGCCCTCTTCCTGCATTATAACACTATCTCTAACCCTAACCCTAACCCCTATATCATGGTGATCTGTCCGTTGTCCGTTCGTCCATCCGTCTGTGAACAATGGTGGCACTTTTTTTATTAATTGGGGACAAAAATCCAGGGACGAAGAGTCCTGTATCCGTGAAACACCGTAGTGGATCACTGCCGTGATGTTTTCTCCTCAGCCATGTTCCTCCAATCACAAAAGCCGAGAGCCGCTGATTTTCTGCTCTCCCTTTACCTGTTTCAGGTGTGAACCCAGACTGGCCAGCATGTGCTCTTCAGTTAATTGGACAGGAGAAAAAAAAACTAGGACTGAATGTAGACCTGAAGGCAAATCCTGGATTAGTCTCGCTCAGCTTGGCCAGTACATTAGTAGCCCATTTATAAGAACCATTCACATTACAGCAGAGCACCATTCGCTTTGTGCAGGATCACCTGATTCGGCTAATTACCAATCAATCATTTTATCCCACCCCTGCCAGCATGGACAAAGTGAAGCCTTAAACCTGAAACCTGGGGCTGTTTGGGAGTCTCTCACACACAGAGCAAACTGAAGATGTGTTTACTGCACTCTGGTGATTTCAGCAAGAATACCTGCAGATCAGGGGCACCGTCCAAGAGTGGAACTTAATCGCTATTGATTAGTTATGGACAGCAGGCACCCCAGAAATAATATCATAACAGGCACGCTGTTTTCTGTGTGTGTGTGTGTGTGTGCGTGCGTCTGTGAGTGTGCATGTGTATGCATGTGTATGTAGGTGTGTGCGCGTGTGTGTGTTTGTTTAGCTGTACTTGTGAGAACCAACTCTACAGAAACCACATTGTGAAGATATTTTGGGTGGTCCTCATTTAGGATTAAGGAGGATTGTGGGTAAGTGTTGTTTCCTGTTACAGCCGGGGTAAGGTTAGGTATAATTTAATTACCGTTAGGGTTTCAGACCGGCTGTACAGAATGAATGTGAGTCAATACAATGTCTTACCAAGTATAGGTATACAAACTTGTGTGCATATGAGCGTGTTTGTGCATGTGTGTTTGCGCGTGCGCATGCATGCGTGTATGTGTGTGCGCGTGAGTGTTGGATGGAGGGTGTGAAGAATGTGAAAGCTTTTGAGGGCCTGCCTCGATCAAATGCAGATGATGATCAGCAAGGAGAAGCACAAAAAGGAAGTAAAGGAGAAAGCTCTGGGACTGATTACTGAGACTGAAGCAAACTCTCGACCTCTCAAGTGAACTGAAGCTCCGCACTTGTGTTCCGGTCATGTAGCATAGCACCACTCCACTGCCTGTTTTGCCCTTAATTAATAGTAGCGGTCAGTAAAACGCTCCCCAGGGATCTCTGGCTGAGCTGCTCCCCAGCCTTTTCTGAATCTTCTGTGAGCTTCAGTGAGGATTTACAAGCGGAAGGGTTACTTCCTGTGATTTCTCCCTCTCACTCTCCTCTTTCTCTCTCCCTCTCTCTTGTTTTCTCACCCTATCTCCCTCCTCGCTCGCAGGAATAGTTTGAGAGAGAAGCCAAAGGTACATTATTCTCTGTTACAGCTGTGGGTTTGGGTGAGGTGGGCTGGAACAGACTGAAATGATGCTCGATCTCCTCGCTCTGGGATATCATCTCCGTCCCCCTACCCCCCGCAAACCCCCAAAAACTTCCGAAATAACACTCATTCAAATTATAATTCAGCTAATGAAAACAACAATGTGTTGTATATTAGAAGATTCCCACAGGAGTAAAGTTATGGTTGATGTTACTGTGTTACACATACTGATGCAGAGTAAGGTTAGGACTGATGTTATTGTGTTACACATACTGATGCACAGTATGGTTGGGACTGATGTTACTGTGTTACACATACTGTACAGAGTAAGCTTAGGAGTGATGTTATTGTGTTACACATACTGATGCAGAGTATGGTTGGGACTGATATTACTGTGTTACACATACTGATGCAGAGTAAGCTTAGGACTGATGTTATTGTGTTACACATACTGATGCAGAGTAAGGTTGGGACTGATGTTACTGTGTTACACATACTGATGCAGAGTAAGCTTAGGAGTGATGTTATTGTGTTACACATACTGATGCAGAGTAAGGTTGGGACTGATGTTACTGTGTTACACATACTGATGCACAGTAAGTTTGGGACTGATGTTACTGTGTTATACATACTGATGCAGAGTTAGGTTAGGAGTGATGTTACTGTGTTACACATACTGATGCAGAGTAAGGTTGGGACTGATGTTACTGTGACTGATGTTACTGTGTTACATACTGATACTGATGCACAGGTTGGGACTGATGTTATACTGAGCAAGGTTGGGACTGATGTTACTGTGTTACACATACTGATGCACAGTAAGGTTGGGACTGATGTTACTGTGTTACACATACTGATGCAGAGTAAGGTTAGGACTGATGTTACTGTGTTACACATACTGATGCAGAGTAAGGTTAGGACTGATGTTACTGTGTTACACATACTGATGCAGAGTAAGGTTGGGACTGATGTTACTGTGTTACACATACTGATGCAGTAAGGTTAACTGTTTACTGGACTGATGTTACTGTGTTACTGTGTTACACATACTGATGCAGAGTAAGGTTGGGACTGATGTTACTGTGTTACACATACTGATGCAGAGTAAGCTTAGGAGTGATGTTATTGTGTTACACATACTGATGTACAGTAAGGTTAGGACTGATGTTACTGTGTTACACATACTGATGCAGAGTAAGGTTAGGACTGATGTTACTGTGTTACACATACTGATGCAGAGTAAGGTTAGGACTGATGTTATTGTGTTACACATACTGATGCACAGTAAGGTTAGGACTGATGTTACTGTGTTACACATACTGATGCAGAGTAAGGTTAGGACTGATGTTACTGTGTTACACATACTGATGCACAGTAAGTTTAGGACTGATGTTACTGTGTTACACATACTGATGTACATAAGGTTAGGACTGATGACTGTGTTACACATACTGAGAGTAAGGTTAGGACTGATGTTACTGTGTTACACATACTGATGCACAGTAAGTTTGGGACTGATGTTACTGTGACTGATGATAAGTTTTGATGTTTGTGTTACACATACTGATGTACAGTAAGGTTAGGACTGATGTTACTGTGTTACACATACTGATGCACAGTAAGGTTAGGACTGATGTTACTGTGTTACACATACTGATGCACAGTAAGGTTAGGACTGATGTTACTGTGTTACACATACTGATGCACAGTAAGGTTAGGAGTGATGTTACTGTGTTACACATACTGATGCAGAGTAAGGTTAGGACTGATGTTACTGTGACTGATGATGTTGGGACTGATGTTACTGTGTTACACATACTGATGGTTAGGACACTGTGTTATACTGATGTTTGGGACTGATGTTACTGTGTTACACATACTGATGATTCATGAGTTAAGATGTTGGGACTGATGTTACTGTGTTACACACATACTGATGCAGAGTAAGGTGAGGACTGATGTTACTGTGTTACACATACTGATGCAGAGTAAGGTTGGGACTGATGTTACTGTGTTACACATACTGATGCACACATACTGATGCAGATGTAAAGGACTGATTAGGACTGATGTTATTGTGTTACACATACTGATGCAGAGTAAGGTTAGGACTGATGTTACTGTGTTACACATACTGATGCAGAGTAAGGTTAGGACTGATGTTACTGTGTTACACATACTGATGCAGAGTAAGCTTAGGAGTGATGTTATTGTGTTACACATACTGATGTACAGTAAGGTTAGGACTGATGTTACTGTGTTACACATACTGATGCACAGTAAGGTTAGGACTGATGTTACTGTGTTACACATACTGATGCACAGTAAGTTTGGGACTGATGTTACTGTGTTACACATACTGATGCAGAGTAAGCTTAGGAGTGATGTTATTGTGTTACACATACTGATGTACAGTAAGGTTAGGACTGATGTTACTGTGTTACACATACTGATGCACAGTAAGGTTAGGACTGATGTTACTGTGTTACACATACTGATGTACAGTATGGTTGGGACTGATATTACTGTGTTACACATACTGCTGCAGAGTACAGTTGGGTTTGATGTCACTGAGTTGCAAGTAGTGATGCGCAGTAAGTTTGGGGGTGATGTTCCTAAGTTACAAAAACTGATGCATAGTCTGGATAGGAGATTAAGCACTTGGCATGGTAGTTTTTCTTTCCCTCTGTGACATGTGGTGTCTGCATTTGAGACGGACCTCGATTGCTGCAGATCTTGCCGTCGGGCGACGTGCAGCGTTTCTTGCTCTCCCAAGGACTGATGTCACACTGGAACTCGCATTTGTCGCCATGCCAACCGGCTTCGCAGTAACAGTTTCCACAGAAACACTGGCCGTTGCCTGAAACCAGAACGCAGACAGACAGAGCTTGATGACTTTGCCATTATTTTCTTTTGTGGAGTTCCTCAGCAAAGTCTCTCTCCACTGAAAGCAGACAAGTTGATGGTTAAAGAGCAATTTTTTTATTACTGCTGGATTAAAAAGGTCTACTGCTTAGTGCTGCATTCAATTACCCTTAATATAGAGTGCATTCAAGCTTTATTCATTTAATCTTTGGAAACCTTTTAATTACTTTTCTCTAAATGAACCATAGGACGAACAATAGTGCCCTTTTTAATGAAATCACTGAATAGTCCATTATTCCTGGCTTGATAAAGGGCAGTTTGCAGGTTCTGAATGCCTCAAGAGAACCTAATATGGTGAACCGTCAAAGGTAGAGGTACGTCCTCCAGTGTCCAATCAATTCTGTTGAAAACAGATACTTTGTTTTTAAACTTGCTGCCTGTTTGTTCCCCATGTTGCACCTTAGATTAATTATTGAGTCTATATTTGAGTGTTTAGTCCTTGAGCCCCCATGCTAATCTCAAGTAAAAGCACCCTCTTGAACTCTAAAAATTATGGAGTTTGGAAATTGTAGTCCACCTTATTATAAACTGTGATGAATTTTGCCAAATGAAGCTTGTGTTTTTGTGGTAAAAACTCAAACAAGTTTAATGCTAGAGTGCAATATGTCACAATCCTTGTGTGAATCCCTCGCGTGTCTCCTCCCATCCAGCAGCTTGTGTTACTTATACGTTGTAGATATATTGTCTCCTTTTGTTTGATGTCCTGTGTGCCTCCCCCGCCAGCTGTTATATGTGTTTCCAATAGGAGCGATCTGATATACAATACGGCACATCGCCAGGCGGATATGACGGCAGAAAATCACGGGTCAAATGTAAAAATGCCGACGAGTGAACTTCCGCTCATATCCGCGCACGGTCAAACGCTAGCTAATATAATGGCGATTTATAGAGTTTCATTCCAAAACGTGAACTCCGGCTTTGACTCGTTTGTAGCGTTTATTTGAATTTTGCGGTATTTTCATGTTCATATCTGTGTATCCACGATGCTATTCGACTGCGAAGCTGCGCAATGCTCATCGCATTTCGTCATGCATGCATTGGCTTGGCGAAGCTGGTCTTATTACCGGAAGTGCGGGTGTCGACAAAAAATCCCCTTCCTTCATCTCATCTCCCGATTTACGACAGTTTTGCGCTATATCAGATCGCTCCTATTCCCTTATGTGTATATTAGCATATACATATCCCTTACTTTTACTGTGCAAGTTGCTGGATTGTCACTTGCTATGTGCCCTTTAGCTACCAGTCAGTATCTTCAAGTAAAGGTTTATCATCTTCGGAAAACAGCCGATGGCATTCTTAACTTAAAGACAGGGTTTACTACAATGCTGATACAACCCAAATGAAACATCCGGAATTGGATACAGTTTGTGGATGTCAAAATTTCAGGCACTGTCCTCAGTTTGAAGGGACTGGTAGGAAAACAGTGGCAAGTTGAGGTCAAAGTTAGGTGAATCAAATTAAAAACACACAGATACAGCATGGCAAAAACGTGACAACTTTAAAGGGAAATGGCAATAGATCTAATGAGTAAGACAAACTGCCATGGAATTGTGTTACTTTGTGCTTCACTGTCCAGGATTGGATACAACAATGATAAGTGCTTTTAATTTCTGTTAATATTAAAACTTAATTCCAAGTGTACCCTCAGTTAAATGTGTATGGCTTGGTTGTTGATGTAACTAACTTACTAGCTAGCTAGCTGAGTGCTACTCTCAAAACTAACTTACTTAGCTAGCATGAAGGCATTAGCTACCTTTCTATAACCGTTGTACGGCTTATTATTATGCCAACTAGCAAGCTACTAAATTGACTGTGAATTTGGAAACCATTGCTTGCTCGGCTTGAAGCAATGTGCGAGACACATTGATAGGACAGATAGAATGGGTGACCTTTTTTAATGGAATTCAGTCTGTTTTTAATGGAATAAGTAGCAGATTAAATGGAAAGTTAGCTAAAGCTGGCTACAATACAGATGCTTGCTATGGATCATAGCTTCTTAATGGATCATAGAGGCAGAATTAGCAATAACTGTAGTAAACTATTATGTTGACTGCATGTCAAACTTCTGTGAATGTAACTTCCACGCTTGCTTAGCCTGCAGATGTTACCTCCCCATAGTCATTGTGCAGTATAATGGTTAGCAAGCTAGCTAGCTACTTACTCAGTTATCTGTATTTAGGGACTTGCCGGTCACTGGAGGATTACGACATGCTCTTCGTTGATATGGTGGCTCTGTTTGCTGGCCAATTAGAACAAAGCTCATTCCATAGCGAGGACGTACACTCAGAACAGCCCGTTTTCAGAGGGTTAGGAATTACAGGAGTCAAATTTCGAAGAAATCATGGAATTTTTTTGTTTCCCTTTTAGACATCCAAGAATTTTATAAATTACAAAATGCCATAATAGGTCCCCTTTAAATGAATGTGAGAATAGAGTTGGTCAAAGTTTGGTTCTAAGTGAAGTGGCTGCATAAAAGCTTTTTGTTGTATTAAATGATTACTAAAAACACCTCAAAATGTTGAAATATGCTGTGAAACTTTCCGAAGAATGACCACAGAGGTCACTGGGTGTGATCTGGAGGGGTAAAATATTACATGACTATCCTAAAGGCATGTGTGTGCATAAATCAAGTGCAGGTTTTGAAAACTCTTATGTCTATCATGCCTAGCTTTTTTGTAGTTCTGTAGTAATGCTGGTATCGTGGCAGGTATGAGATGACAGAAAATTATTCTGTGATACTGAGTCTCGGCTGGATTTGAGCTTTTAGATGCATCCTTAAGTTTCATCGGCAGCTGGTGTTTGAGTGTGGGGAAGAGAAAGAGTAGGCACCTCCGCACACCTCCCCGGTCTCCTCGTCGATGCACTCGCTGTCGTCGCACTCGCAGTACTGCCCGGTGACCAGGCCCCGCCCATCAGGGTCACGGCACATGCAGCTGCCACAGTGGCAGGAGCCTGCGGAATAGATTACCCATCAGACCTAGCGGTAGGTTGCCATCATAATGCACTAAGACTTAAAGGGCCAGTTTCACAGACACAGATTTACTTTTGTCCTGCACTTTCGTACTGAAAGTTTCTGTCTAGATACAATTTAGTCGATCACTAGATTCAGTGTCACTCTGTGATACTAGGGCTAAAAAAAAAAATCTTGTGTTTCAGGTAACCCAACTGACCCTCCATAGCGACCCTAAAGTTTTTAGACCACTGTTCAAAAATGTAATGAATGAATATCAATCTGTGCCTATTTCTCCTTGTGCAGCATCTAGTTTTGAAGTTTTTTTTTGTTTGTTTTTTTTAACCTGAGTCAGACCTGCATTCTTTATCAGCAGCACCAAATGTGTGAAGTTATTGAAATAAAACATAGAACGTGTTGTCACTGCAATTGGCAGCGGGGATATGTTTTATCTCTGCTTCTGACAAAACTGAATTCAATAAACGCATTTCTTATACTTAATAGGAGATGATAGGCTTTACCTTGCAAAGATTGGCGAAATCAGGTAATGTACAGATCGTCCAAAGTCAGCAAATCATGAAATGCATGAAATCATCAAACAAACCGTCACTGAGGCACAGGGACAGCTCGAATGACAGCGACTCACATTTCAAGCAACGAGTGGGATTAATCCACTTTCGTGGTTTGACTTCACTATTGTCTAATAATTTACACAAAGAAAAGCACACAGTGGCCAAACTAGCAAGCATTTACTGTGCCCAGCTGGCACTTTAAAATTAAAGTGCAACAAAATGGCATTTGATCACATATTGCACCATAAAATACCCTGGAAAATTCCAGAAATGAAGGCAAGGAGGCAAGCATTGGGCATCACGTTGAATTGCCTGTTCAATCTGCAACCACCGACACAGGTCCAACAAAGGCGAAAGCAGATGTCAAAACAGAAGTGTCTGAATCGTCCTGCCCATCCTGATGGGAAACTGTGTAGCTCCCGGTCGCTTTACTAAATAGAAAGGGAGCGCGAATCGTTTATTACTCAGGGGAATGTAGCACCCTCGCTAAATGACTCCCCTTTGAGTGAAATTTTGCTGCAACTTGCAAATTTAATGTTGAAATTATGTCATTATTTTTGTGGAACATTTTCAAAGATTACTTTAACCTTAAAATAAAAGTGATTAGCTACATGTCCAAAGTTCCCGCAATTACTTTTCAATATTTTAATGAACTCAGCAACATTATTTTACATTTGTTTTGCCCGTATTGATCTGCCAGGGAACAGAGCAGTGCCTTTACACTATTGCTCGCTTTAACGTATTTCTTTAGTTCAAAGATAAGTAGCTGCATATCCTTTGTCGAGAATTGTTCAATCGGCTAAATAAGGAGGTAGACTGCACCAATTTTATTTTTCTTATAGTCCTGATTTTCTTTTCAGCTTAAGACTTAAGACGACTGCATGATGAGAGTTGAGTGTGAGCTATGGACCAACTTGAATCCTCATCCACTTCTCATGTTCCACATATACTGATACATAATATTTTGGGAGTTAAATTAGTTAAATCGGTTCTCTTCTTTTTCAGAGGACTGCATCTTGGCAAAATGCTTAATTGTTGAATTAATCAACATTTTTGAATCTGTCATCAACAGTAATTATTTTTTTTTTTTTTTAAAGATTGCTTCCTGAATGGGCTGGCGCAGTGTGCAAAGCCAAATATAATTCCATTGACATACAATTATACAATTGCGCTTAAAAAGTCATCGGAAGGAGAAACTAATCAAACATGATAATTTTACTTCTATATAGGATGGTTCATTATCCAGGATAAATTTTAGAAAGGATCAGGCTCAGGATCAGCAACAGGCTTAAAAAAAATCTTTAAAAGTTTCTATCCTGGTACCGGTAACGCATGATTTTTCTCTCTTTTTTTTATTCAGCCTCGGTGAGAACTTGCTTCTTTCACTTATTTGTCAATGAGATTATATATTTTGTTGCATTTCAAATTTCATTGTCAAGCAAATAGTAGTATAAATAAACCACTATTCTCTACAGAAGGGAAATGAAAGATTGTAATTCTGTCTTTTTTGCTGCATTACACCTCCTAGGTATCACACTCCAACATGCTAGCTGGGTCCACTTCCAATCTCCCCCCGCACACAGGCAAAGGGCAATGTTTTTGAAGCAGGTTAGTTGCAAGGGTCCTCTGGATCTTTGCCTGTGGCTACTGTTGTTTTTTTTAAAAGAAATGTTTAGATGTTATTGCGCGGAGCCGACCGTGGCTAACGCAAAATTAAGCTAAATTTGTACATTTGCAGGCTAATGGACACAGAGACAATAGGTCAGTCAGTGTGATTGATTGTCATGACAACACAGAATGTTTATAGCAACTGGTGCCCTCTGTTGGGTAACGTAGTTGTTAGCACAGATAAAATCAGGAATGTGAAGACTTCATTTTAAATGATATATAATAATAAATATTGATTTGCCACAAATTGGTTCATGGAAATGGACTTTGACCGTCTAGCCACTTCTATAGTTTGAGAAGCACTGGATTAGAATTAACATTGAGAGTAGGTTTTTTACTGTTTGGGAATACAGTGAAGTCCTGGCCAGGTGAAATAGTGAAACTGGCAGCATGCAGGAGTGTGCAGCATCTCCTCTCACCTTTGTTGGAGCAGACGACCCCCTGTGGATTCCGGCAGAGCTCTCTGCTCTTGCGTTTGGAGAGGGTGCAGAGCTCCTGGTACTGACAGGCCTCCCCTGACCAGCCCTCCTCACAGTTACACTTCCCGCAGTCACATGATCCGTGTCCTGAGAGGGGAGAACCAGTCTAGTTTAACGGGAGAGACACCAGAAGGAAAGAGCCTGCATGGAGGCCATCTTGTTTGAGAGGTTGATGTGGCCAAAGCAGGTAGAAACTCTCAACATTATCAGGTGTGGTCAGTCTTCATTAATAACACATACCTGTCAATTCTCACGAATTCAGCGTCAGTCTTGAGTGGCATTTACGTTCCTCTGCTGTAGTCAGCAATTATTCAATCAACGCGTATGTAAGAGATTCTTGCGGAATTGAAGTCCTTTTGCATGGAGGTTTATCAGTTTCTTGTGCGTTACGGTGGATTTCACCACTAGTAATTGGAAACTGGTCATGACTCCGAACTTCTCACGCTTTTGCTTACTCAGGGGTTAGAAGCAATGCATGTGTTTCAAGATTGTTTAAATTGTTTAAATGAAATAAGATCATTGGAGGCAATGGAATTTCATAAAGATGTGAGAGGGTATGGTAGTGAAAGATAAAGGGGTTTCCCAATCCGCTTTTTTTCTGTCTGTAACTGATAGTGTGTGTGTGCGTGTGCATGTGTATGCATGTGCTTGTGTGTCCGTACACATGCACAAGAGATTTCAGGCTGAATCCAAATGCGTGGAAAACACCTCCCCTGTGTGCTTGCGGACTTTGTCTGTGCAAACTTCACTGGACTTAACCTGTTTAATCCTACTGCTCACCAGAGGCATTGCCAGGATGCCAATCTTGGGTGGGCATTTGTCCTCTTTGGGGGGGCAAAAAAGGAACCTCTAAATCAGCGTAAAATACAACATGCACAACATCTTGAAACTTTTTTTATATATTTATATGTCAGTGGCGGCTGGTGAACTGGCGATAGGGGAGGCTAAAACCCATCCCTTGAAAATAATGATTGGTCACGACCTGTTTTCAATCATTCATTTAAATTACCATTACAAATGCTCAGAAAACTCTCAACATTAACAGGTGTGGTCAGTTTTCATTAATAACGCATACCTGTCAACTCTCATGCATTCCACGTGAGTTTTAGTGGTATATTTACGTTCCCCTGCTGTAGTCAGCAATTATTCAATCAAGGCATGTGTAGATATTCTCCCACGGAATTGAAGTCCTTGTGCATGGAGGTTTATCAGTTTCACCTGCATTATGACTCCTGACTTCTCACGCTTTTCTTTACTCAGGGGTTGGAAGCAATGCATGTGTTTTATGATCGTTTAAACTGTTTAAATGAAATAAGATGATTGGAGGCAATGAAATTGCATAAACACGTTTCAAATGATCTTATTTCATTTAAACTATTTAAACGATAATGAAACACATGCATTACTTCCAACCCCTGAGTAAAGAAAAGCGTGAGAGGTCGGGAGTAATAACGCAGGTGAAACTGATAAACCTTGATGGACAAGGACTTAAATTCCATGCAAGAATGATGTATATTTGGCATTTTCCGGGATGGATTTTGTGATATCTACGAGTTTGGAATTTTTTTTTGAGAGTGTAATCAACGAGCCGAGTAAACAGTCCCTCCTCATCCATATCCCTGTGATTGTGCCCACGCAGCTGAATGACTTCACCCATGCTTTTAATGTGGTATCTGTTCTTTTCTACTTGGGTATGACCCAGCAAATGGACAATATTTTCACCTGTTTCTGACCGGCGCTACTCCTGCCACGCCATCATGGCCCTGGATTGTGAGATGCTTGTTGTGTGTTTGTACAGTCCTTATTGAGTGCTTTTTTTCCCCATTTGCGTAGCCTCGTTTAATAAATATGTCCTCACGATCCGAATTAGAACTAAATTTGCGACAAGCGAAGCAAAAGCTGGCATCGCGCAGTACTGAATATTCAAGCCATGCCATGGTCGAGTTTGATACGAGTTTGATACGCTTAGGATAACTGCTTAAAATGGGCTGAGATGGGCGATCCATATTTAAGTCCGGAGGAGTGGACGCAGACCCGGGGGCCTGAACATGGGGAGAACAGACGTTATGAGCCCCCAGCATGGGTGCAGAGCATAGACTGTATAAAAAGATGGACGAGGCTAGCGTGACGTCACCCATTGATTTCAGCATACCATAAAGGAAGCCTCGATTTTCGTAATTTGAATTGCGCCATATTGTCATTTTGAAACCGGATATGATTTCTATTGGACAAGAGCGAGAATCAAGATCCGGGGAGGGACGTGAGAGGTGGATCTGACCGTATCGGACGAGGACCAGAGGACAGCCACGCCTCTAAAGCATATTCTGGGTTTATCCTTTATTCTAGTCTACTTGGGACCATAATTTACAAAAATGAACATCATGATATATCGAAGGAGACTTGAAACTTGCGATAGATACCATAAAATAATGTGGAAAATCATTATTTAAATGAAAAATCAGGTGGGAAAGTAGGGTCATTTTCTCATAGACTTCTATAGCATTGAACTTCTTTCTGCAACCACCGACGTCGCCATCTGCTGGCCATTAAATAGAATGCCATTTTACGGTACTTCCGTATGGGCTTCTTTTTTCAGACCAGGGTGCTGCGTCCATCTTTTTATACAGTCTATGGTGCAGAGCTGCTGGAGCATGGTGCATCTGCCGGTGATTCACAGGCAGCCCCGGACCCCGGCTCGGATGCAACACTCTGTTTGGTGGTTACAGGACCGCTGGTAAAGACAGCACTTGCGGGAGTGGGAGCTGCTTGCAGTGGTGGGCGGTGGACGGAAAACTGGGGGGCGGAAAACATCCCTTGAAACGGATGAGATTAGTGACCCGATTTCAATCATTGTTCTTGGTCAACATGTTAGTTTCCCTTTTAATGAAATGTTTAGGCGAGTGAATAATAAATTCTATAAAATGTTTAATTCACCTGCCTTAATAGGCAAATCTTCACGAAAAAACCACTGTGGATTTTCCGCGTTAAATTTTGTCACATCCTAAGCAAGTCGTCAAACCTGTGCGTAATGATTGTTTAATTGAAAAAGATTGAAATGCGCTCTTTTTTGCGTTCAACTGGTGCGTTTGATTTCTCGTCTTAACAAAGACAATTAGCTACACCTGAGAGGGGAGAGTTCAAGTGTCTTTTACCAGGGAAATTGACTGAAAACAGATCAAGATTAATAAGCAGTTTAAAGACATATTTATCGCCCTCCTTGTTCTCTGTCCACCGCCCGCCACTGGCTGCTTGTTTTTTTAATGAGCCACCCATGCATTCCTATTGGCAATTGTTCGAAGTGCTTATGATACAGAAGTTTGAAATGTTGAAATGTGCTTATGATACAGAATTATTGTTGCAACAACTCCAGTGGGTGACTAGCAACTCCAGACTAGCTGCTAGCGAGCTGCCTGGGCTCACTCGGTAGCCAACTCAGGTCATAACCACACGAGTCGACACACACACACACAGATGACAAACTAGTACACAAATTACCTAAATGTCAAACAACAAGACAGACAAAATAAGCGGTGGAAGAAGTAGCAACAAAAGAGATATGGGCGAAGTTTTAATTCCCTGAGAGAAGCACAGTTCCTATATGACCAGCGTAGACGTGACCTCAGACTTAGTGAAGACGGCAGTCCAAGAAAATAGGGGGTCCCTAGTAATTCGAGGGTGCCCATTGGTTAGTTTCACATCAGAATAGACTGGCAAAGGAATCCACCAATCACACATAGTGATAGATAGATGAAGCATACGTAAAGCTCTCTCTTAATGGCTGTCTACGTCCGGCTGTGAATCAGGAGGGATATCACGTGTTTGCTGTCAAATAGTAGTAAATCAGTTTTTTATCTTGAGTTTTCATTGGGTGGGCAGAGCTGCCCCCCCTTGGTAACGCTTCTGACTGCTCACATTTATGACCTTTTTTTTTTTTTTTTTTTTTTTCTAGGAGCTCTAAAAGTGTTGTTGGCTTTGGACAAAATATGCAACTTTGAACTTAAGGCTGCTGTAAGTGATTTTTTTTGTTTTTAAAAAGTGTTAAATAACTCCACATTCCGACAGAGATCATTTATTTAGAGTATCTGGTCAATAACACAGGTCTCTCAGTCACTGTCTTCTGCAATAAAGCAGCATATAAAATTCTGGAGTCACCGACTGCCTCTATCCAATCAGGTGAGAGGACGCCATAAAGACGCGTTTCTCTCTGCTTGAGAACGCGCAAAACTGAATCTGCATTGTTAGTGCGCCATGCACTGTAAAAATCAATAGCAGTAATGCAACAGCAGAACAGATGAAGTTTCCGATCCTAGTGCTACGGGAGACGGCGTACACAATTAAACAGTCAAAGCGCCAAAGAACGGTAGAGGAAATGGTTGTGGTTGTGAGCTTAACCAGAGCCCTGAAAAGGGAAACCAAGGTACACCCCGGGAAGACGAGATCTTCGCTGCTCTGTGGTGATGGAGAGAACCACTGAGACTCACTGCATCATCCCCCTCCTCCCACCCCCCAACTCCTGTTCCCTCTGATACACACTCACACACTCATTCATTCTCACACACACACACACACACACACATTCATCAATAAATCAAGGATTTTTTTATTCTCCTTACCATTATTATTATTATTATGGCTTTTGTTTAGTTTATCTTCTTTTTTCTCTTTTTTAATTTTTTTTACTTTATTTATTAATTCAGTTTCAAAGTATTGCCTTAAGAGGGGAGGGAGTAAGGGAAGAAGGAAAAGAATGTTATGATTGTCATTCCATTATTAGCATCATTCACTTTGTCCTCTTCCCACACCTCTGATATATTATTGCATGGGTATATGATGTACATGAATTATTAAAATTAAAGTTATCTGTTGAATATCTCACCACATACGCATACTACCTTCATATTGGTACCAAATATATATGCACACACTTTCTCACACTCTCACACACCTACACACACACACACACACACACACACACATAGACCTCTCATTTCCTTTCTTCCCTTCATTCCCCAGGTTTTTTGATACCCTAATCTTGCATCCCCTTTGTATCTATAATTTGTGCTTTGTCAGGTATTTATTCTGTTCACCCACTTTGTAATTGTATGTTTATGTATGTTTTCTGTTCATTTCCTGTGTAATTGGTTATGTTTGTTTGGTTTTTTTTTTGGTTTTTTTGCTTTGCTCTTTATTTGTAATTGCTTTTTGGGCACAATAATAATTAAAAAAAGAACGGTAGAGGAACAAATAGAATTAAGGGGGAAAATGCGAGATGGCCAAGAGCTATATTTATATCTGTGCCCCTTTCAATGGGGAAAACTGAAGGACTCAAAGGCTTTAAAAAGCAATGCACAGCTAGTCTTGCTGCCACAGGACAGGTAAGCTTTGTTTTACTCTGTTGTAGTTATGTCATTTTATCAGCCTCGGATAGTCCTGTTGGTGGTTTTTAATCCTGCTAATATCAGTTTATAAATGGACCGTCATCATTTGTGGCCAACTACTGCTTGCTTAGCTGTGTAACGATAGCATGTGTGGCTATAAGACACTAGCAAGTTTTAGCTAACACCTTCAAAAAGCCATTCATACCAAAGTTTCTGCATGAATGTAATGTGTCGTTGGTCCATGTTTTCAGTGAGGCTATCATGGTTTGTGAGGCGTGCGTGTGTTTTGGACTTTTCTTTGTGGCTCTCGTCTCGTGACGAGATCGAATTCCTTTTCAATCGGTTTCTTTTCCCAGCTGGCTGATTCAACTGGGGCGGCACTTTCCCGGACTCTATATAAGCTGGAAGTCCGCCATGCCTCCTTTGCAAGAGTGTCTGACTGTAGCTAAGCACTATAGCCGGAGATATCTCTAGTCAGGATTTGTGTGACTTTATATCTTCCAGTTATTATTGGAGTTCTTTCCGCTTTAGGAATTTTCCCTTTTCTACTTTTGTTCTCTCTCACATTGCTTCTGTTTTTTCGGACTATTATACGTCCGTTGGAAGCGCGAGTGGGGGTCGGTATAATTCTCTGTGTTTGTATCGTGTCCATACTGCTCATTCTCTCTCTGGCTGCTGCACTTAGCCTCTCAATTTTACCAGCCATTACAGAGGCTTTCACACCACAATCACTGAGAGTGTCTGTTTTTACTGTTCTTATATTGTTACTGAGCCGCTACTCTCTTCTGCCTCTGTCAGAAACTGATGCGCGTTCCTGTGAGTGGCTCGGGGATGAGGGGCGGGGACTGCTTACGTAGGCTTTGGACAAGAAGCTAGGAAAACGACCAAATCAGTTACAGCAGCTTTAACCATCATGAAACCAAAAAATACATAAAGTTTGTGTTTGGGAGGTCTAAGCATGCACTTACACTGCAAGGAATAATTTGGGATCAAACGGGTTAATCACAGGAAAATTTATATATTATTGTTATGTAATGAATACAACCCCAGGCAAAAATGATAGAATCACCACTCAAAGAGAATGTTCATCCCGCATTTTTACTTCATAGCAAATAAACTAATTGCAGATATGACTCAAAACAATTTTTATTAGCTTAACACTCAGCCTTCATGAAACACACTTCAAATAAATGACATTAAATTATTTTAATTAATTTTTTCATCGTCAAGTACGGGAAAAAATTATGGAATGACTCAATGTTGAGGAAAAAATAATGGAATGATCAAGAAAAAAAATTTTTATTAGAACTTTGTTGCTCCTCCTCGGGCTTTTATGATGGCCTGAATTCTTGAGGTGTGGACTTCACTAATGAGAAACAATATTCTAATCTAATATTCTAATCTATCAGAGGGTCATAAACTTTGAGTGTGCACTCCTGCAATTCCAAGGACAACAGAGACTACCATTGTTACAGTGACCACCAACAAGACAAGAGCATGTGCCCTTTTTATTTAATTTATCTCTATTTTTTACATTTTATTTTCTTTAATTTTTTTTTCTTTTATTTTCTTTTCTGTTTTTGGTACCCCTGAATGCCGCCCCAGATTTTCCCACACCTCTTACGGTATTAGGAGCAGAAATGTGATAGAATGGGAACCAATAAGAAAACCTGATGTATGTAATTCACAGATCAATCAGCCCAAATGTATACTTGTTTCCAGACACTTCTTTATTCATTTTTTAAATTAAGGGTTGTTTCCATGGCTGTGAGTGAGGCCATTTGAGCATTTAGACTCCCAGCCCTGTGCAGCTGTAGACTTCATTAAATGCAGCGGAGCAGTTCTGTCACAATATCTAACACCGGAGTCGGAATTGGGCCGAATCCACTAACACTAACCTTCACTAACGGACCTTTGGATTCACCATGTGACTCTGTT
Organism: Gymnothorax javanicus; assembly: GCA_029692085.1. NCBI lineage: Eukaryota > Metazoa > Chordata > Actinopteri > Anguilliformes > Muraenidae > Gymnothorax > Gymnothorax javanicus. The sequence continues at coordinate 54,022,349 of CM056205.1, read as the reverse complement.
CACTATCCAGGAGAAATTCCTTCGAGACAGGTGTTGTGTTCCCATTTTAGAAGGACTGAAAATTGCTACACTTCAGAGATGGGAGCACTCCTAATTGGAAGCATTGTTCCTAATTTAGTTTAATTTATATATATATATATATATATATATTAGCAGCCTGATTATCCCTTGGAAAAATTTCCGCAGACAGCCATGGGCTTTTTGTGATGAATTTGACTGCCACAGCAGTGCTGGACTCTTCAGCGCACTGCTGTCTGCTGCTAATTCCAGTGTCTCTCTTACTCTGCTCATTCTCTGCTGTGTGTGGGATCTTCGTAGCATCTGTGTGAGACGGCTTACAGAGACCAGCTGCTGCAGTCAAGAAGTGATCAGTCTAAGTAGAGCCGTCACTTCTGGGCTCAAAAAGTAAGAATGGTTCCAGGGCCTCCCAAAAAGAGAGGGTCCTCTATAACTCCAGTAAGACGGGGGTCCGGGTAAAAAAAAAATCTTTCATGGGGCACAGAATGTCTAGCTCTGTCCCTGAGTATATGAATCAGGCATCATATGACAGAGGCATTATGAAGGGCTGAGTAATGCTCTTAAGTGCTTTTGACACACGAAAATACCAAACTTCACAGGCAAAAAGCTATTTAATCTGTAGTGCAGAAGGTTGCGGCAGTCTTCCAATAGGCCCTGCTCTGGCTGCCATGAGCCGATTATGCAGTATGATGGTGATGAACAGAGACAAATTGAATACATTTATATGTTCATTTCCATAACCCTTACAAAACAGGAGTATAGAGGCCTTAAACTGCTGCAGTCACAAAGTGAGACCATAAGAAAAAGGCAGCAAATATAAAGTATTCGCGCATAAGAAAATCAAATGGGAATTGACCTGTTTCCATGATAACCCGCATTTTCGCTGCGTATTAATACAGAATAATGGGCTTATTTGAATACCAAGCATCTGTATATCTGGAGCATAAAAGAGGCCAACTTAGGTTTAGCTGATAGGGTGCAAATGGGAAGCATAACACTCCTGTTTAGGCAATGAATAGGTGTTTTTGTAGCGCAACTGACTAATACAAGTCTTCATTAATATTTATCACAGATTCTATCTTATCCCAGCCGAGACAGAGCTCAAAATTCACATATAGGTCTGTAATTCACCATGCTGAGAGAAACTTATTAAGAGCTGAAGATGGTACCAGCAAAAGGTTGCGGCAAGGTACTGGCACATCGATGCTGATGATAGCTCATGTGCACCTTGCACTGCTCTTGCTTTAATGCCCAAGGTTATTTCTTAGAGGTCTCCATTTGTCATGCCACACCAAGAGCTAAATGTGGAACATCGGTCAAATCGACCCAGGAGCCCTGTTTGTTTGTTTTTCTGGGCTTGGGTTGCCCTTTACGCAGCACATTAAATTATTAAAACAGCGCCACCAGGAGGACCTCAGAGGAAAGAAAGTTTGAAGACAGAGGAGCACTTCAGTTGGTAAACTCATGTATTTGGATGAAATATTTATTTAGCGGCGCAAATTATTCAAATGAACAAGAACTCACTATATAAATCATAATCGGTTACAAAAAAATTGATAATTGATGATTTTTTGGTAGTGCTATATTTTTTCTACATTTTATTCCAGTAGGTTCCTGTGGCATGTCTGCCATTATGTGCCATTTAAAAAGCAATCATGCTTGTTGCTTTATTTGTGACAACATCTTCGAAACCAATGGCAGGTAATGCTGGTGTTACGGGATTTTCATTTGAGTGCCGTCAGATAGAAGCCTCTGACCTTTTAAATAAGGTGCATCACAGCCCATTCCTGTTTGAGATCGCCTGATTAGCAATTTATTTACTCAATCACGGAGACCAATATACTAATTAAAGAAATTATTAATTAAGAAATGACCACGAGACCACTGATAGGCTGCATTGGAAATATGCCCATAATACATGTGATATTGTAAGGATGACAATTATGCTCAAAATTATATGCTGTTTTATGACCTATAGGACGACATCAACCCAAAGAATTAATAAAAAAATCCACAGACGAAATCCTCAGTTTGAATTTACTCATTCATCAAATTAACTGAGTTACTGTTTTTTAATTAAATCAACTTTCTTTAATGAATGTAGCTTGTTAGTTACTGTGGTTATATAAATTTACGGTGCAGCTAGATTGCGAGTAGACCAGCCCATTAATACATCTGCAAGCGCGATTTGGCTTAGAAACGTAAGCGTAATTGAAAACAATTGAAGTGGAATATAAACATTTTGGAAATACATCTATCTTTTTCTGATATATTTTTACTTTTGGAATATGGACTTAAAGCTACAACGGTCTTTTCGGAAATGTTTGGCTCACAAAAGCCAGAAACAATCATATGCAGCCACCACTGGAATCTAATTCTACTAAAAGTATTAAACTAATTATATTGGTATTGCCTAATCTTTGTCTGCAGGTGCAACACATTAAAACTGCAGTGTAAACCGACAGGATTGTAGAGCTCCAGGAGCGCTGTTAGTTACCTCTACTCTGGAGAATTGTCTTTACTAAAGCAGCAGGGCACTCTGACCTCAATGTTACAAGCACATGACAGTAAAATTCAAAACTGTGAGACAGTAATTAAGCTGCGATAAAGGCAACTTTTAATTACTGAGCTTGCAGGCCATTGACCTAATTCAGTGACACAGCTTATTCAAAACAATGGGAGACCTCAAGAGTTACTAAGGCAAGGCTGTGTTTTTAATGAATTTCCAGCTGAGTAATTTTGTGTTACTAATTTCCGTAAGTAGCATTTTCAATTTCAGTGAACATGACCTCTCAAATTGTTTGTCTTAAATTGACGAGAAGTTGATTTGATTACAATGTATGGGAGGGTTACCTGATTTGTTTTCCATTTTTTTATAATTATCAGCAACAGTTTGTATTGTAAAGATTTGAATTTAAGTGCTCGAGTTTAATTCCAAAGCCACTTAGCAAACTGGATTTTAATGAACACGGATTCTCCAGGTTTTACTCAGTGCAGTTATCAAGGTTGTTATCTTATAGTTTATTGTGATTACAGACAAAGCACCACTCTCGCTTCCAGGTATCCAAATGAAAACTTCCTTGGTCGAAGTGATGCTTCGAGTCTCTGGACCTGGTCAAGATCATTTATGTTGGGCCGTAGAAATTGAAAACCTGCGTGCAAGAAGTACTTAAGTCACAAAATGTCAGTTTTAAGATATTGACGGTCAAAGGTTTCAAAACATGCTGCAGATACTTTTTTTCAAGGGAGTTTATTATAGACTTTTGCACGAGTTCTAGGGGCTAAACATGGTTATTCACCATTTTTTTGTGGAATGATTCTCCTTTATTACCGGGAAATTGAAATAAGTTTTGGACTTAGGTACTGTTTGTCAAAAAATCACAGACTTAAGTACCAAAAACCCTTTATTGCTTAGTTTTCAATACAAACGTTATTTTATCTAAGCTTCCTTGCTTTTGTGCCTATATGGTAGGCAGAAATACTTGTTTAACACTACTATAACTTGGTAAAATCCAAAGTCACTTTGACAAATCAGGAACGAACATTCAAAATGCAGAATCCATTCAATCCATTCTGGATTGCCTCCATGGTCGCCATTTTCGGTGCTTGTCATGTATTCTGATTGGCAAGTCATGGACTTGGGCACTTATTGCACAAATTTTATGGACTTGAGTACTTCTTGCAGAAAATGTTAGTGGATTCGGAAAACACCACATAACAATAAACAGGGGTGAAGTACTTCTTTTTTCCTATTATTGGTACCAAATGATTCTTTTATCAGTACAGATTCCAGAACTAGTGGCAGCTCGAATTTTTCAAAAATGTCACTTAGGTACTTCCTGCACGCAGGTCTTCAATTTATAGTGTGAGGAGGTGACACTTCATATCGAGGAACTTCTCAGTGGGAAAGACTGGAATCAGACTTGTACACTTGGCTTTAAAATTTGACTGTGTACTCTTTCATTTACTGAAGTACTTAACCCTTTTGCGCAGAATACAAAATAATGCCAATTTTTGCTGTTATGCATGAGCCTATTTAGGCTTTATAACTCAGTATTTGTGTCACAGAGACTATTCCAGTGAAGCAAGACATTTGGAAATTCAATTATAGAATTGTTTAGGAATTAAATTTGAATTCGGACGGCCTTGGCGTCTATATCTGCACAAAGGGGTTAACCCCTTTGTGCAGATATAGACGCCGGCGTCCGTAAATTCCGAAATTTAATTCGCACAACTCTACCTTTTATGCCCATGTCTGATGACTTCTTTCAAAAATGTTCAGCCCAGTTTCAGCATGCCCAGTAATTAGCCCATAAGGGGATGACATGGGAAGAGTTTTCCTCCACATTTTCAACGTACGCAGTGCACCAGCAATTTAGCTGCGAATGCCTTAGAACAGCGAGATAAGGCGGAAATATTTGAACTTTAATTTTGAGGAGGACTGCATATCCTATGGGTTTTTTTTTTTTTTTTTTTACATAAATTAGGTAAAATTTCATATGGTAAGGCACAATACAGATGGGTATGTCCACGTTTCCGGCGTCGCTGTTTGTCCAGACTGATGATCTCACAGTCAGCCATCGTTTTTGTGCTTCTTCAAAACACAAGATGATCAATGCTCCAGGCGAATTCAACAGCGAGGGCCAACTGTTGCCTTGAAGCATCATGCTGAGCGCAAACACAGCATTCTGGGCTGACGATGTCGCAAACAGTGGAGTCCTTTTCTTTAAAGCTTTCATCTCCCAGAAATCCTCTTAGCGTCACTGGACATCTGCCATCTTTAGACACTCGAATGCCTCAATCTCACACAGTAACATCTCTAATGCCTCAATCTCACACACTAACATCTCTAATGCCTTCGTCTCATGCATGTCATGTTATTAACCAGTGCATAACATATTCAGTGCTCAAAGTGGGGTCAGCGTGAAAAAATGGCAGGAGGTATTATTATATAAGGAGGATGTTTTAAGTGCATAACTGCCACAAAATGCATTGAAAATAATTCAGAAAAAGCACTCAGACACTGGATATCTTGCAGAGGAAGAAGATCCTCAAAATCTGAGACACATGCTGCTCAAGTGCAGAGGTAGCGTTACGGTATATAAAAAGCCAGGGACCGCTTTGTGTGTTCTGCCATCTAGCAGTTGGCCCAGTAAGAGCAACTAACATTATAATTCACAATAACGCCACAATAAGTTGTGTAAATTTATTCTGTGTGACCACCGCAGCCTGTACTACATCTCGCCATATCACAATTTCACTGGCTCAGATGTTTACATAATTAAATATTTTTAGTTTACTGTGCCTTTAGACCACTAAGAGCGTTATAGAAAATGATGTCATGGCTTCAGAAGCATCTGATAGGCTAAATGATATCATTTGAGTCCATTGGAGGCGTACCCACAGATGTATTTTTAAGGTCTATATTCAAACTCGGTGCCTCATTCCTTGACATCATGGAAAATTCAAAAGAAATTAGTCAGGAAATGTGAACTTCAACCAGTCTGATTCATCCTGGAGAGCACTTTCCAAATGCCTTAAGGTACTTTGTTCATGTGTACAAACAATAGTACACAAGTATAAAGTATAAATATGACCATGCAGCCATCATGTCGCTCAGGAAGGAGAGGCATTCTGTCTTCAAGAGATGAGTATACTTAAGTAGAGTGAAAAGTGCTAATCAGTTGCAGAACAACAACAAAAGGCTTGTGAAGATCCTGGAGGATAAGGCTACAAAAGTATCAATATCCAGGGTTAAACGAATCCCAGATCGACATAACCTGAAAGGCCACTCAGCAAGGACAAAACCACGGCTCCAAACTGCCATGAAAAAATCAGACTGCAGTTTGCAACTGCGCATGGGGACAAAGACCTTATTTTCTGTTGCAATGTCCTCCAGTGAAATGAAACAAAAATTGGACTGTTTGGCCCAATATTTGGAGGAAAGGCTGAAGGCCTGGAAGCTGAAGAACACCATCTTTGCCACAAAGCTAAAGGGTGGCAGTGTCATGTGTGGGGGTGCTTTGCAATAGGAAGGACGGCTGCACTTCACAAAATAGATGGAATTATGGGGAAGGATATTTATTCAGATATATTGAAGCAACATCTAAAGATATCAGCCACAACATCAAAGCTTGGTCGCAACAAACAATGACATCAAGCACACTTCCAAAGTTGTGGCAAAATGGCCTGAGGGCAATAAAGTCAATGTATTAGCCAGGTCATCACAATAACCTGACCTCAATCCAATAGAAAATTTGTGGGCAGGCCTTTAAAAGCTCGTGCGTCCAAGGAGATCTATAAACCTGAATAAGTTTTACAAGTCCTGTCGAGAAAAATGAGACAAAAATCCCTACAATTTATTATAAGAAGCTTGTGGAAAACTCCCCAAAATGTTTGACCTAATTCAGTTCCACAACGTAAAGGCAAAGCTACCAAATACTGTATGCGTAAGCGTCTGGCCCACTGGGAATGTGATGGAAAAAAATAAAAGCTGAACAAAAATCATTGACTCTATTATTCACTCTCTTAAAATAAAGTAGCCAGCTTACCTGACCTAAGACAGGGAATCTTTGCCAAAATAAATGTTCGGAATTGTTATAAAGGGAACATTAGCATATTTAGCTAAGGTGTTTGTACGCTTCCAACTGCTACTGCATATTTTACATTTGCCCTTTGATTGCTCTCCAAAACGTTCTCAGTGGCTATCAGCCTCCTGTTTGCAGTAGGTCCTCCACATGAGATTATTATTATTCTAATAATGTACCTAAAACATATTTGAAAAAAGTGATGCCAGGCGCAATATGCCCCTCTTGAGGGCAACAGTTTAGTGTTTTGGGTGTTGAATCATATTGGACCCACCTGACATTTGACCCCTTAGTTGCAGGTGGAGCTGAATTTTTTCAATCCAGTTATCAATTGGAGCAGCTTTAAGGAGGGTATTGCGACCTTGACCCAATTAGGTCAAAAGTTCAATCAGGTGATCTTAGACTATTGCACCTCTGTCCTGAAAATTTAGTTTCTTTTGAAAAAACTGTTTTTGCGCTACACTGCTGACAGACAACGCACGAACAAATGCTAACGAATCCAATATCCCTCCGCCTTTGAGTGGGGTCGTAAATAACTTTCAAGCTTTAATTTCATAACAGGGTTAAACTTTGAGAGTAACCTTTCGGTCTGTATCATTATGTATGAGAAAAATGCAGAAAATAAGAAGACATTTTGTTCCTTTTCCTGTGACCTTTAGGAAATTTGCAGGATGCAACTTGAATATGTGACTCAGGAAACAGTGTTTGTGCTCTGGTATTTATCCAGGCCCTGTCTCCTGGCCTACACTGTGATTATTCAGTTGCATCACGATCTGCCATCAACCCATTCTGCTCTGCTGTTTCTTGCTCTGAATAGTACCCAGCAGTACATAGACCAGTCTGCTTCTCAGTTTTTGTTGCCAGGCTGTTCTAGCTCTTCCCCAGTTAATTCCAGCACATTGCCTTGTATTCTGCACGGCATTACCTGTATTTAGTTTGCTTTTTCTGTTGACGGGTTCCAGTTTTTGCCTGCTGATTTAGTACCTTTACCTTTAGCCTTTAGCGTTTGACCCAGTTCAGTCATAGTTTTATTTTCCTGCTCATAATTTTGGCATTTTTCCTGTTCCTCACTGCCTCATGGTATTTTCGGTTCCTCTGCCTTTATTTTTGACTACAGTACGTGCTTTGCCTGCTGATTTGAGTCAAGGCTTTGAACTTTGAGCTTCCTCCATGTCTGTCTGTCGCAGTGTTCATAGCCACCCTGGAGAGGGATGAGAAAGTAGATATCCAGCTATTTGTTTCCGCCCCTCATAAACTTTGCCAGCTGATTTCACCAATCTCTTGTCACTCCTGGCTGAGGAATGCTGCTGACTGGCTAATCCAGGCGGTTGGAACTAAGAACTGGGGAGGACTTTTACTTTCTGAACCAGGATTTTCCACTGCAGCTGTGTAGAATCATGGAAGTGTTTGCCCCCCCCCCACTGATGTGTGCGGCAGATGTCTATAATACTTTCAGTGAGTGAGTAAGCAGATTTTCCATAGCTACACCACAATGCCATGCGGCTTCGTTAGTTTCCCTAATATGTAACTGACTTTAATAGTCACTGACTCATTCCATTCATAATCATTATTTATGTCTAAAAACATTTATTTGCTTCTTGTATAGCTATGATGCTGGAAATAAAAAAGTGAACTTTCCTTAACAAATGAAGGACACAACTTGTTTTTTTTTTTTTTTACATTTTTGCAGAAGTACTGCATATCCTTACGTGACCGTGGCCGCATACCTCATCTAGCTACTCAATATTCATTCTCTTTCCCCCTCATTTCATCATCACATTTTACCATTCGTGGCTGCAAAATGGAAAAACGTTGTAAAACACAACCTGTGTGGGTGTGTGCGTATGTGTGTGTGTGTGTGTGTGTTGAAAAATGAAGCTGGATTTATGTGTTGATGAATTTGGCCAGAACTGCACTTCCTCAATCATCCGCTCTCGCCTCATCCATCCAGTTACCTTGGTGTCCACTTCAAGGAGCATCCATCAGGATAAAATGTGCCCCATGTTGTGAGGTTGTATTTATGCCTGAACAGTCTCGGGTGCCTGTTACAGAAACCTTCACATATTTGTTTTCATATTACTGTCTTGGCCAGACTGCTCTCAATGAAGGCATTTTCTAGTCTCAATATGCCCATATCAATTAAATACGAGTAAAACTGAGGAAAAAACTGTTGGCTGTGAGCTGTCAAGCCACAGCGCTTGAGCCAAAAATGAGCAGGATTCATTTGAAATTTTTTGGGTAATTGATGATACTTCATTATAAAATATACAATTACACATAAAAAGTGTCTGTTCATTTGGGAGGCGCGATGAAGTGCTTCAGCACCCGTTATCCCGTCAAAATGACAGGAAATATTCAATAAAATGCTAATTGTGCAGCGTGTTTGTATTTCCGATCATTTCAATTGGCAGATGATTTCCTGACAAATTCAATACACAACCCCAGGCGAAAATGATGGAATCACCACACAAACAGGATGTTAATCCAGCTTTTTAACTTCACTGCAAATAAAAAAAGATACGACGAAAAACTATTTTTTGTTTATTAGCTTTACATTTAGGCTTCATGAAACACACCTCAAACAAATTAGATTAAATTATTTTAGTCAATGGCTTTGTTTCCGTTATCAAATAGAAGGAAAAATGTGGAATCACTTAATGCTATGGAAAATATTATGGAATCAAAACAAAAACACATGAAACACAAATGGCCAGAAACGGAAGTCAATGCTTGAAACAAAACTGTGAGAAATCAGCTAAATGAAATGAGATTTACACACAGAAAAAAAAAACCTTATCTTTATTTGGGGAGGTATACAGGCCAGGGTTTGGTTCACAATAAAAAAGAAGGCCCTTTCTCAAACCCCTGGATCACCACTAGCACTTCACTACTGAATGTCACTCCGGGTGAAATCTCCCTCGCAGCTATGGAGGAAACTTCACCAAGGGGGAGGGTGTAAATACGTGTGTAAACTTTGGGATGCCCCTGCCCTTTATCCAACGGAAAGTGGAAGTATTAATCACCATGACTACTGATATGTGCGTTACATTGTAAACAATGGTCTACTTCCTTTATGATACACTTCTTACCCAAACTATTTTAGAGAGGCTAATGTAATAAAATAAAATTTATAGTAATACACAGCATTGACAAAGATGAAGGTGTTTGTGCATGAAATGGCACATTGTGAAAAAGAGCAATTGTTGATTCAATAAATAAAACTACTCACTCAGTGTTTTCTCAGGTGCACATCTGCATGTTCATTTCAAAATACAATGTATCCTTTAGTTCCATGATGTGCGCATGAAATAGTCAATCAAATGTCTGAGGTTAAGTAATGTTTTACTGATCTTTCGGAAATAGCCGCACGAAACTGACACTTGTAGATATGCAGCGTTTCTTCCATTCCGGACACAAAATAAGTGCTGCACTTGAAAGGAGGGTGGTTTGTAAGATCGCATCGGTGTACCCACACAGAAAGAACCTATATAAACATATAGGTTTTAATATAGGGCCAGATATAGGTTTTGCAGATATGTGACATACATAAAATTGGCCATTTTCATATATTATAGGTACATACAGTCGTGCCAAAAATTATTCATACCCCTACCAATTTTTGGTTTTTTTTCGAGATATTTTTTGACAAATCAAATTTATTCTTGCACAAATGACACAGTAAGTTGACATAAGGCTGTAAGAAGTACGGTAAACAATTTTTCAAAAAATACAATACTTTTTGGTACAGTATTTTATTTGACAGATTTACAAAAAATGCCACGTCCAGAATTATTCATACCCTTTTCTCAGTAATTGATGGCAAAGCCTTTATTCACGATGACAGCCTCCAAACGCTTCCTGTGGTTGATCACAAGGTTTCTACACGTTTCCACGGGGAATTTGGCCCACTCCTCTTTGGCAAACTTCTCCAGGTCCTTAAGGTTTGAGGGTTTCCTTGCCATGACCTTGGTCTTCAGTTCCCTCCACAGATTTTTGATAGGATTGAGGTCGGTGCTCTGGCTTGGCCACTCCAAAATGTTCACTTTGTTGTCCACTAACCATTTCTTGGCTGATTTGGCCGTGTGTTTAGGATCATTATCCTGTTGGAAGATCCATTCCTGCCCAAGACCAAGTTATTTGCCAGACTGCTTAATGTTTTCACTGAGGATCTGGATATACTGGTCCTGTTTCATGATGCCATTAACTTTAACAAGGTGTCCGGGCCCATTCGCTGAAAAGCGACCCCAGAGAATGATACTCCGGCCACCTTGTTTGACCGTTGGGACCGTGTTTTTCAGGTTGAATGCTTCACCTTTCTTATGCCAAACAAAAGCCCCATCTCTGTGCCTAAACAGCTCTATCTTTGTTTCATCCGTCCATAACATTGACAGCCAGAAGCTTATATCTTCATCCAGGTGAGCTTTTGCAAAGGCTAGACTAGTTCTTGTGTGTCTGGGTTGGGGAAGTCTAAGTGGTGTAAGAAAAGTGAAGTGTTCAACCTGAAAAACTGTCCCAACGGTCAAACACGGTGGCGGGAGTATCATGCTCTGGGGTTGCTTTTCAGCGAATGGGCCCGGAAACCTTGTTAAAGTTAATGGCATCATGAAACAGGACCAGAATATCCAGATCCTCAATGAAAACATTAAGCAATCCGCCGAAAAACTTGGTCTTGGGCAGGAATGGATCTTCCAACAGGATAATGATCCTAAACACACGGCCAAATCAGTCAAGAAATGGTTAGTGGACAACAAAGTGAACATTTTGGAGTGGCCAAGCCAGAGCACCGACCTCAATCCTATCAAAAATCTGTGGAGGGAACTGAAGACCAAGGTCATGGCAAGGAAACCCTCAAACCTTAAGGATCTGGAAAAGTTTGCCACAGAGGAGTGGGCCAAAATCCCTGTGCAGACGTGCAGAAACCTTGTGATCAACCACAGGAAGTGTTTGGAGGCTGTAATCGTGAATAAAGGCTTGCCATCAATTACTGAGAAAAGGGTATGAATAATTCTGGACGTGGCATTTTTGTAAATCTGTCAAATAAAATACCAAAAAGTATTATATTTCTTGAAGAATTGTTTACTGTACTTCTTACAGCCTTATGTCAACTTACTGTGTCATTTGTGCAAGAATAAATTTGATTTGTCAAAAAATGTCTCGAAAAAAAACAAAAATTGGTAGGGGTATGAATAATTTTTTGGCACGACTGTATATGTCACATATATGCGAACCCTATATTAAAACTAGAATTCCTGTTTTCGTTTGGCATTTCCAATCGCACTCGAAGCTGGGATACCCAATGGAGGAAATATGTACAAGTGATTAGGCTTTTTCCACATTGTATGGCCCGCTGGGCACAATCCATGCAAATATTATCATGTGGTGGTTTTCCTCTGGGGCTTGTGCTTGTTCGCAGTTCTTCTTCCAGTATCTGAATTCGCAATTTAGCAGACTCAGGACGAGGGCGAAGAAATCTTCCATTCTCTAGCCAAAAGCTTATTTATCAGCGCCCGTCTGCCCAACAGGACGCGCCTAGGGGAACTCTAATCTACATAACCCTTCCCAGCAGCCCCTTCACAATTTGCATCCCTGTAGCGCATTGGCCAATTGCGCGCTACCTCTGAAAAGAGCTGCCGACCACTGGGCGGGGATTAAAACCTATATGTTTATATAGGTTCTTTCCGTGTGGGAATTTAAGAATCCTTGTTATTTCATCCCTGTAGGAAAAAGTCTGGGACCTTTAGTTGCTATACAAGCATCTCAAATAAAAGACAAGTGTCTGTTCATTAAAACTGTGAACAGAAATGTATACTTTGTCTTCAAATTCATTAACCACAGTGAAATGCTTAGATAGATGTGGGGATGAAAATGACTTTTGAAAGGCATGTTCACTTGAATGTTTGTTCTCCTGTGTACTTTTTTTTTTGTTATTTTTGTTTTATTTTGCTACATTTAGACTAAGGACCTCGGAGCCATAATCATCTAGAAACTGCATTACAGACAAGATAGAAAACATTGCCATTTGGTGGATGTAACAGTGTAGTGTATAACCTTTCAGTGGATGTGTATGAGCTGTAATGATGTGAATCCAATTTTATCTAATGTGGTGAATCTGGCAGTGACTTAAACTTGAAAAAATGCTTAATTGATGAAATAAACAAAATCAAACCATTTTGTTTTTATACATTTCCTTCTCTTCCACAATACACAACTCAATCTTCATAGAATGGAAATAAGTATGGTCAAGAAAGAATTGATGACTGTGTTATTGTTAATGTTTCAGGAAAAAATGTAACAAATAGTATTAGATATTTGTGTTGATATCAGAGCTTTTTGTCTCCTCTCACTTGCCATAGTTAATAATGACTGGTTTACACATAACATGCCGTTGTCATATGTCAACATGTATTTAGGATCTAATGTGATGCCATTTTCACGTGTTCACATGCAATTAATAAGTTATTGCGTGAAATGCTTGTTATTTCTGTAAGGGACTTTGGACTAATATGCAGATATTACCTTGAGAATAAAAATATGAGCTAGGCATCATGTATGACAGTTGAAAAAGTGAGATATGAGCTATACAATAGGTATGACAAACAGAACCTGCCACTGGGTATATGAGCTATATAGGAGACCTATATGCCCTCTATAAGCACATAAATGTACCTGAATTTGGCCTATATGCGGCATATATGCAGCATATAGGTTGCATATATGCGCATATATGTTCATATAGATTCTTTCAATGTGGGTAGACTTGCTGCGGAGGGTTTAATAAGCCACTTGCACTCCGCGCTAATTGGTTTGGGATGGCATTCAATGGGGCAGACCCCCCACGCGAATGCGCAAACGGAGGCAGATTGGATAGGGCGAGGGAATAGGGGCTGGTTTGTGAAAGGCCCAGTAACATGGGTGAGGAACAGGTCAGGGTGAAACAGTGGAAGGTCGGATCTCGGGGGACTGGCAGAGTCTGGGCATAAATGTGTGCCGGGGTCAAAGCCAGGGAAGTCCACACATGGGGAAGCAGAGGAAGTGAGGAAATAAGAAACACTGGAGAGGTAAACCAAATGAAGACATGGAGTGTGATACATAGGAACAAAAAGGCCTGGAGACAGGAACTAGGAATCCAAAGACTGCTAGAGAGCATGAATAAGCAAGATAAAGACAATCTGGTCAAGAACAGAAAAAGTGAGCAACAGATAAACACAGACACAACAAGTCCAACAAGAAACAGGTGCCGGAAAAGGCATGAAGAATCCACAGGGGAACTGACGTGGTAACAAAACAAATACTTAATCAACTGAAACCCATTATCAAAATGACACAGAGAACACAAGAATGGCCTGAAACACAACGACACAAATAACCGTGAAACATGACGCATCACTCAACCAAAACTCTACTTGGTAATTATGCCTCCGCCCACACAGTGGGAGGCATACTTTTATCTGATGGTCCATCTGTGCACACGTCTGTCACAAAGTCCATCACAAATATCTTGCCTGTGCTATATCTACTGAGGGAGCAGAAGGATTTTCACCAAATCAGACATGATTACTCCCAACAGAGGGTAGCACAAGTGATTAAGTTTTGAAGGTCATCTGGTCAAAGGTCAAGGTTCCATATATCTGGACCCCAAAAATCAACTTTTAGGGTGAATGAAGTGATGGCAGGTGGAGGCATAGCAATCAGTGCTTTGTGTTGAGTTATACAGGGTGGCCCAAAAAAAACCCAACCGAATAGTTGATAAGACAAGATATCTATTTCATGTAGTTGATAAGAAATCAAAAAAAAAAAAAAAAAAAACATAGCAAAAAAAACTAATTCACTTTAGTGAGATGGAGTGGTCCTGCCAAATAATTTCTTATCAACTACATGAAATAAATATCTTGTCTTATCAACTATTCGGTTGGGGGGTTTTTTTGGGCCACCCTGCACTTTGTTTCCATTGTGTTTAATTAGACCATTAATATGAGAAATTATCTAAATTTAGCTGAACTTCGCAAAAAATGGGCTCGCCTGTTGTATGCTCAAGATGGACAAAACAGTCCATATAAGAAATAGAATAATCACCTGCACGTCAAATAAGGGTTTACACATAGTAAGAGCAGCCCAACAGTATTCCCTGTATGGAACACTCATAGCATTGGATAGTGGTGGCAGTGGAGCATCTCAAGGATTGCATTGGAAGTTCCCTTCCCAGTTTAAGCAATGCCTACCCATGTGCTTGATGTGAATTAGTTCAATAAATATCCAGCTGTCTAAATGAGTTGAATGTTAACAAAGATTTGCTGCGTGAGAGCCATTAATGTCTGGTAAGTGTATGACATGTTCAAATCTACCTGCCACAGATGACCATGTTTCTGTATAATACATTGGGCGACGCCAAAGTTGCGCTGTGGCTAGAGCCGTTTATTCTGAGTATTTAGTGTACGGGGGTGACGGACGTCTTGACAAATTAATTGGGCATCTTCAATCTTGTTGGCGGAAGAGTGTGCGTCTCAGCCACCCACAAATTTTGACAGTGTGCGTCCGAGGTTGTAATTTTCGTCCCCACGAGGATGCACAGACAACCTTTCAAGCTCCCACTAAATGCAGGAAGCGGGCCCAAACAAGAATGAATCATGCTTAGCAGCTGCGCTGAGTATAAATACGCAATGGATCCTGGCCAGATGACTCGGTGATGAGGTTCGCAGTGGGTGGGAATCCTGAGATGCACATTAAAACTAGGATTCAACCTTGTAGTTGAGCGCGCTAATAGATGAGTTTTGACTATTGATCTTATTAAAGTTAGAGCGTACTTAGCATAAACAAAGGCGCTTTTCTGTGCGCGTCCTAAATACATCCATATTTAAACCCTAATGGATAACTCAGACTTAAATAAAGACCTGGCAGGATGCTTTATAAACAATGGCAACTACTGCATATGCTGTCACAAGCTATTGTAGCTTGGGGGTTTTAAGGCTTTAAAATTATTGAGCTTCCCAAGAAGAGTGGATTGCAATTCTTTAATATAAAACGATGTCATCGCAACATGCCATGATAATGTCAATGCATCAGCTATAGTTCTTTTTATGTTTTACTGCAATCTTTGGATCTGGGGGATGTATTTTCTGAGCGTTCTTTTTTTCAGTGAAGTTGCCTTTGCCTAGAAGGAAAGGCAAGCGCTTATGTTGTCAATTTCAAGACTCATATACAGATGCTAAGCAATTTTGGAGATAATTTTAGCATGGTGTGTTGTACCTCCATTTGCAGCTGATGTGACTGTTATATTGCCATTTTACGCATTTCATATCACATCCAATAATTTTGAAAATTGTTGGCAGCATCACTGTATACACCACTTTCCATTGTGCGAGTAGACATTAAATTAGGAGAAATTTATATTATTTGTCATAGGTTTATGGTATGTTTCAGACCTTATTTGCTGATGGTATTTTTCCAACTCATACTCATCCTCTTTGCTGCGGCCGGCAGCCTATAATAAATGAAAAACGACTTTACTGAACAATTACTCGCCTCCTTATTATTCGCACATTTTCTGATCTCGGAGCGTGAAGTGATTACATGACGCAGGAGACATCTGTCTCAGGTAATAACTCACCGCACTCCCACACGGACCGCGCGAGAATGCGCAGAACGGTTCACTCTCCCCTCAGTTCACGGTCTGCTTGCTGCCGCGAGCTGCTAGAGGCGCGAAAAGCTGCTACAGCTGAACGGTTCGGAAAATGTGCGGCCGGCAAGAAGCCGACGATCCGTCTTGATGTGTCAGTTTTTCTCATTGCCGGAGGCGAAATATTTAGATTAGCATATGATATTCGTTAAATTTTTTGCAACCTTCCAATCAATATTTAAATATTAACTCTTCCATGTCTGTGGTTAATGTATTATGATGTTGTCTGGGCGGGAAAAGGTCAGTAAGTATCTGAAAATAGAAAAATGATCTTTGTGATTTGCGAGCACATTTAAAGCTATTACAGGTTTTTCTCTCTCTCTCTGTTGAACAACTGAGAATGCCTAAAGCACTTGTGAGTCTTCTAGTTTTGTCTGACTGAAGATTGAATATATCCACACTTGATTAAAGCACACAAATAACATTCACCCATATTCAGTTGGCATAGTAAAATTCAGCGCGTTTGCTTTTTAAAGGCCTTTACGGACCTGCTATGCAAATCAGGATAGCTGAGTTAGCCAGATATTCTAAGCTAAACCAAGAGCCGACCAGACTCTGGAACATGGACTGAAGTGCACTTTCAAGTTTTACTTTGTGCATTCAATAGGCGAATGCTGACCCACTTTGTGGAACAGGTACTAGCATGTGCAAAACTGTTAAGCCTGGCATACACTGTACGAGTTTAAAAATCATGTTAATTCCACCTCACACTGTACGCGTAAATCGTCTGCGTTGTGAAGCCAAGACTCACGATTGAGGCGCTCATACTGTACAGTCCGACTGTCTGCCACGATCTGAGTGCTCACACTGCACGTCTAGTCGGTCCTGTTCTGGCCATTGAAATTTTTCAATAAAGTTTTGTTTGAAGGCATGGAGGCGCGGAGGAAGACGACGAAAAAGAAGACCAGAGGAAGTAGAAGAAGACCGTTGTACACTAACAAACTAACGTTAGTTCGAAAACGCACCGTATGCGGCCCAGCCATATACTAGGTTTGCACCTAGTCACTTGTTTAAATCAATAAAATCATTTGAAAATAATATTTTATGTCAACTAGTTTATTTCCTCGGTAAGTAGCCGTGTAATAAGCAAGATAATGTACAGCAAGTTGGTCATTATTGTGAAAAAAAAAACCTTTAGGGCGCTATGACGCTCTGTCTGTCACTTCACGCAGGCGCAGTGAGGAAAAGAAGGCTCTGATATTGAGGAGTCGACTCACGGCTCTGCTTCAACTGTGCGAGTGCCTCCCATGAGCCGACCAAAATTTCAAATGTCAGAAATTCATCCGATCATCAGATCGTGTGTCAGAGCAGCATAGCGGCCCTCGGTCTCCCCTGTACACTGCACGACAAACTACGCACGATGCAGCTGGAAGTCGGCCCGACTTCAAAACGAGCCGTGCGTCTCGAAAATCGGGTCAAAAACGGGCCGATATCGTACAGCGTATGCCCAGCTTTAAGCACTCACAAAATTAATGACACAGCCAATGATGGATGCCAAACAAATACGAAAAACGACGAACCATTGGTCATGTTATTTTTTTGTGCATTCAGACAGGTTTTGTACATGCATTAGGTCTTTGTGTACTGGGCCCAAAATCTTACTGGGCACTTACTTAAACTCTTTGTTTAATGTATAGCTGCATATTTTCCAAATTTTGCCTGAGGTAAACAAGCAAATAATTCTTTGTAAGGTAAACAGGCAAAAAAACAAGATCGCTGCAACTTCCCAGGGGCTTTTTATATAAACCGCACTAAGAAAAGTGGGGATTAAAGTCCATGACCTGAATTGGATGAAACTGACAAATCATTCGGGGCCAAAGCGCTTCCATTAAGGCCAATTCAAGTTCATGCAATTACACTAATTCTGTGGAGGTTCAAGTCGTCAAGATGACTGCGTGTGCAGCAGGCTATTC
The DNA here is from genome assembly GCA_029692085.1 of Gymnothorax javanicus. Lineage (NCBI taxonomy): Eukaryota > Metazoa > Chordata > Actinopteri > Anguilliformes > Muraenidae > Gymnothorax > Gymnothorax javanicus. The sequence goes on along the minus strand of CM056205.1, from coordinate 54,004,158 downwards.
TTAAGCAGCCAGAGAGGTCAAACACAGATCAAATCGATCCACCATGGCAAACAGCAGTGAAAGAGAGAGCAGTGATGTTCATGGCCACCGAGCAGCGCTTACTGTTAGGAACATACAAAGAATTCAAACATCTAATAACCGAGAAAGGTAATACAGCTGTATGTATTACGAGATGTGGATTGCTACATTTCAAATTGTGGAGAAAACTGTTGAATTAGGCTATTTCATGAAAAGATGCACAGATCACTGTAAATTGTACAGAGCAGTTGGGACAGAACCCTGGTGCCCAATTTATTATGTAGCGCAACCTTTTTGACCGTGGAAGCCAAGAAGACCTTTGGGCAGTCTTTTAAAGACAGGTACGCCACTTGTACAGAGAGCAAACCGATGCCCCGCCAATAATCTCCGCATCTCCAACTGACTACAGAAATGTGCCAGCGGCAAAAAAAAAAAAAAAAGAAGAAGCAGTATACTGCGTACAGTCTGTGGAACTGGGAGTGCTTTATTGGGCCATGTGTGCCTAGAGTAATCAACAAATCAGTAATCAACAATCCATTCTCTCGAGAACCTGTTCCGCTCAGGTAGTTGCAAGAGCTGTCGTAAAGGGAGTGCTCGGCCCTGTGCAAACTCGATGCGCAAGGCACAGTCCCGCGCACACTTCTGCGCACGCAATCTCAGTGCAATAGGCAACATTTTTGACAAGTGGAATAATACAGTATCATGCACATAGTCTCTGTTATGACTTCTTGCAATTACAGTCTTCCCTCAACAGTACTCAACAGTAAAAACTACTCTATTAGCTTTGCCCCCACTCATGACAGTCATCTTATCTGTCACAACTCCAACATGGCATTTCTTTGGAAAATGACAGGTTTACAAAAAATGGAATGTTTCAATTCAATTTTGAGATTTCAGATAAACCTTTCATTACGATGGAGGACTATATTTTCAAACTGGTCAAGTCATACACAGCCTGTAGTGTAGCACAGCACTATGTAACTCAAACAAATGAGATGGACTCCGTTCGATTCACTGCACAAATAAATGGATTAAGGGAAAGTCACTTCTCTTGCCTTCTTGGCCGCAAACTCAGCAATAAAATCCAAATAAATCTAGCCTGGATGCAATATCCTTTTCAACTGATAGAAAGGCGAGCCCAGAAAGTCAATCCTATGATGTGGATGTGCGCAAATAGTTTTTAATTAAATGTAAGAACAAGCTAAAACCTAATAAAACCATGGTGAGTCTGGGTAAGGACCCGAATCAATAGACCTCTGCCTAAAGGTACAGAGCCTTATCAATAGCCAGCATCCTAAAGCTGCGAATAGTATTTCCAAATTACATCATGAAAATGGACCAACCCAGAACCTAGTTGTGTTTCCAAACTGGAAAAAAAACCAACCACCCCATTTTTCTGAGTATCAAAGGGTGACAATGAATGTGCCGTCCACTAATGCACAGTTGAGTTAAGCCCAGGATTTTAGTCCTGAGGCAGAATGCTACATGCTGTTATGACAAAATTGATGATGGTGATGGGAATTTCACAGTTGTTCCCCACAAACTAGTAACATTCAACCGAAAATAAAAATTGATAATTGCTCTGTGCTTTCTGTTTTAACATTTCATGAGGACTCAAAGTGAAAAGGGAACAGCAAATACTGTTTCACTCAGTCTGCAATTAAGCGTTCACTTTTTCCACTTCACCAGTGGGAATAAAGCTTCAAAAATAAAAGCAAGTACAAAATACATTTTTAAAAATTAGAGACTGTGTTCCACATTTGGATCCCTACAGCATAATAAAGTAAAAAAAAAAAAACAACTTTAGTACTAGTTTCTTTGTAATGTTTTCTTAACTCTGGAGAGAGGGAAAAGGTATCCTGCGATTAGCATTTCAATTAGTTGTTCATTACGAACCCTGGGGGGTGTTTCATAGGTTAGGATTGTGGTGGGTAACTGCACTGAGTAAAACCTGGAGCAGCAGTATGTCAGCCCTCGTTCCAGTTTTGGCAGCACTACCGGGTTTTACTCAGTGTTGTGATCCAGTTAATTCGGTAATTCCCCAATCAGATAATAAGTAGCCAGCATAGGAGAAAGATGTAAAAATACTTAGATATAATACTACTTCAGATAATAGCACAGTTATCCTGCTTTGCGAAATAGGGCCGGCATGACATAGTGGATCCAAGCTACCCAGAATGCCACAGTAATTCCTTCTGAGAGCAGTCAGCACACGACTCAATTTTAAAAATAGAAGAAGAGATAATTAATACGGCTAATTCTGTATCGATGAATATCTATAACAGTGATGTACCCTCTTATCTGAAAAGGGCTCGTGTGGGTGCAGGTTTTCGGTTTAGCCCAGCATCTTGGTACCTGTCTCAACTAAACAACTAATCATGGTCTTCAGACAACACATAGATAAAGAAAATCAAATTAGTTGATTTTTGGATAAAATTAAAAGTAGCATGCCCAGTGGGCCTTTTCTGGGAGAAACTGCACACCCTTGATCTACAGTATTTTTGAGCCCATCCCCACAGTGTTGAAGGACAATTAGAGATCCAGGGTCGCAAATTGATGATTGTTGCAATGGAGTAGATGGTGATTGTTCTGAGTGGTGTAATGCTAACTAACACAACCATGTGGCAGTTGACGCATAGCTTGTTGTAGTTACTCAGCATAGTGCAAGTATAGGGCAACCAGATAACACGACCAGTGACAGCCTGTATCCCAGAATTCCACATCAGCCTCAGGGATAAACAAGCTCTCTGTCTCCAAAGCCTTAAGGCCAAATATAAATTGCGGTGATCTGGTCGTCGGCAGCTCATCTCTGAAGTAATGAGAGCAGGATCATTTCACACCTCTTGTCTGACACTGAGGAGACGAGGACAGATTCCGGGGATATTATTTTGTTGTCAGGCCGTCGCTAAACAATCACAATTGCTGTTCAAAGCATTAGCGTACGATGAGACTGGTCCTCGTCTAGCAAGGAGACTTTTATTTGTCAAATTTTTTGCATGGTTGCCCAGGCATATTTGCGAAGGCAATTCACACTTTATAGATGTAAAAATGACACCATCTCAACTTCTACCTCAAATTCATGGTCTTCAAATCAAGTACGCTGGAGTAAACACCAAAAATCAAGAATGATGTCTGCATAACTTTGGACTGCACTGCATACAGCTTTCATATTATGCTGTTTTCAATCTGATGCCTGAATCTTTTGATTAGCTGTTCTCTGGCGTCTTAAGCATTATTAGTATCTTGAGAGAGCAACCAAGCAGACCTTGTTTGTCAGTCTTTCTGAAAAAGTGGCGAATGACTTTCATTGCAGTTGAATTTCAGGCAGGGACTCCCCATATGTTGATTTTATGGACCCTCTTTCAGAAATCCAGGAGCAGGAAATGATCAGTGGGTTCTGCCTGCTTGCAGAAGGAGCCTTGGTCAGCCCTCAGACATTAAAAGAGCCCATTTCATCTCTTACTTATCTGAATTAATATACAGTGGGGACCCTCCTCACTGTCTGTTTACATTATTTCATTTCTGAGGTCTCGAGAAACTTTTCTGCTACTAAATAAAACTTCTTATGTCAGTATTTTTTTTCCAATGAAATGTCATGATTTTATTTTAATTTACGCTTGCAGGAAAATTAACAACATTGTGTACAAATGACAAACTTAAATATATATTTCCCAAGCTGTGAAAAAAAAAAAATAAAAAATGAACACGAAGACATCGTCATAAATATCACCACCACCATGGAATCACATTTTTGAAAGCAGTGAAAGTCATGACCGATAACATACACACGCAACATTTCATTCATCTAGGTAAAGTAGTTTCAGAAAAAACACTTATCCCGATGGTACGGATGGTGGGACGGACAAATGAACAAGCTTTATTGCAGTATCTACCATTCCACCTTGTGGTAGTGGATTAAAAAGCATATAAACACCAAAAGTCGTTGCTGAACCAAGAGAAGTGAATTTTGGCACAGTTTATATTCATGGCTGTTTCTGATTAAGAGTTCTCTGCCACATCTCACAGCTGCTGATTTAAGACTGGCATAGGAAAAATTCCAGCCTGACAAGCTGCATCTCCCTCAGCCAGCATATCCTGTTATCTCCCCATACCTGCATCCTGTTATCTCCCCACACCTGCATCCTGTTATCTCACCATACCTGCATCCTGTTATCTCCCCATACCTGCATCCTGTTATCTCACCATACCTGCATCCTGTTATCTCCCATACCTGCATCCTGTTATCTTCCCATACCTGCATCCTGTTATCTCACCATACCTGCATCCTGTTATTTCACCAAACCTGCATCCTGTTATCTCACCATACCTGCATCCTGTTATCTCACCATACCTGCATCCTGTTATTTCACCAAACCTGCATCCTGTTATCTCACCATACCTGCATCTTGTTATCTCCCCATACCTGCATCCTGTTTTCTCCCCATACCTGCATCTTGTTATCTCCCCATACCTGCATCCTGTTATCGCTCCAAACCTGCATCCCGTTATCTCCCCATACCTGCATCCTGTTATCTCCCCATACCTGCATCCTGTTTTCTCCCCATACCTGCATCCTGTTATCGCTCCAAACCTGCAACCTGTAATCTTCCCATACCTGCATCCTGCTATCTCCCCATACCTGCATCCAGTTATCGCTCCATACCTGCATCCTGTTTTCTCCCCATACCTGCATCCTGTTATCTCCCCATACCTGCATCCAGTTATCTCCCCATACCTGTATCCTGTTATCTCTCCATACCTGCATCCTGTTATCTCCCCATACCTGCATCCAGTTATCTCCCCATACCTGCATCCTGTTATCTCCCCATACCTGCATCCTGTTATCTCCCCATACCTGCATCTTGTTACTGTATCTCTCCATAGCTGCATCCTGTGATCTCTTCATATCTGCCTCTATATATCTATCTCTCAATACCCGTACCCTGATATCTATTCATACCTCTGCCCTGTTATTTCTCCATACATCCACCCTGTTATCCATCCATACCTCTGCCATAATCTTTCCATACCTCCATCCTGTTATCTCATATCTGTTCATCCTATTTCTCCTTTTCTCCATCCAGTTCTCTCCATCTGTCATAATTCTATCTCTCCCTTCCTCAATCTTGTCATCTCTATCTGTCCAGTTGTCTCCCCGTCCTGTTAACTCTTTATTCCTCCATCCAGTAATCTTTCCATCCCTCTATCTAGAGCCCAATGATGTCTGCATTGTGGCAAATACGGGCAAACAGGAGAATTAGATAATAAATTGGAATGAAATTTTAAATGCTAAATTCTTTGGAACTTGTGAAAAATGGATGCATTTTTAAAAAATCAGGGGTTTCGCTACAGCACCTTAAGGCCAGTTTGTAGTCCAGTAACAAAGTGTTGACCAACTTACATCGCAAAATGCTCATGTGTTGTCGGCCAACACTAACAGTGATCTTTGTGAATATGAAAAAGTATAAACTGACTCTAGAAATGTTCCAAAGACTTGATGCCGCGGACAATGGAGGAAAAAACAGTTTTGCAAAATTTACTTTCTTTCGGTGCTTTGCTTCTCCAAAGGGGAAAACAAATGAGGGCAAATGTCAGTTATTTAAATGAAAGATGGCTCTCATTTGTGGAATACAATTTTGTCATTCGAGAATCGAGGTTCAAAGGTGTAGGCTGTAGTCCTGGTCTACTGATATACTCCATTCATTAGAATGCCACCAATCATCAATTGTGAGTCACTGCAACAAGTTTGCAACGCAGACCACCACATTGACATCTAATGTCACCTAGTGAAAGAGGCAGCTAATGTACTGTGATAAGGGATGCATCTGAGCGGCAGAGCAACTATTAACAGCAAAGAAAAGATTTATTTGCAGTCATAACCGAAGCGCCAGCTATTTACAATGTGACATTGCAAATATTCACTTCATGGGTTATTATTCTTACTCAGATAGCTAACTTGTAGCAGCCATGCTGCCCCAACTGCTTGTTACTTGCACAGATTTTAATAAAAGCAGCAAACGATAATCAGCCAGCCAATGATAGTAATAATACAGACATGTGTAACCAACGATTGCACAGATAAGTGTCTCCACAGACATTTTGTCACTGTCGATTGTAGCCTAGTGTACCACATAATAATTTGTAGTAATTATTATTACCCAGTTATTAGTGCAGTGCAGCTACAGACAGCTTCAAACAGAGCTAATTCTCTCTCTTGCATTCTCTCTCTCTCTCATCTCAACCCCCTGTCTATCTCTGTAGTATTCCTGATTCAGATAAAAATAATGTGCGCTGCTTGTTTGATTGGTAGGGCACGATCGTAATTCCAGAAGATGACTTCTTAGACCAAAGGCATTTCCCCTTACAATATTTCCAAGAAATACCTGACTTCTTATGTTAGGTGATGCCTGGTTTTCTTGTCTGGTAAAAAAATAAATAAATAAAATCAACACTTGATTTGCAGAATTTCTGGTTATTGAATGTTTGAAGACCAAATGACCTACACAACCAGCCAATGTTAAACAGTACGGTGACACACTTATCAGCAGCGCAAATTCTGAAATTCTGGATGTTGATTCAGTGATGTAGATGTGTTCCATTGGAAAGGCAGCAAAAGTCTATATTTAGGGCAAAATTGTCTATGCTGGGAAACATAGATAAATCAGCTGTTCATATACCGTAAGTTTTACATAAATTTTATAAACATTCACAAAATGGAAAAACACGAAGACCCTTATTACTTAAATTCATGCGAGGAATGTCTAAACAAAAAAAAATAGATAATTCCTGATTGTTAGCGTCTGCAGGAAGATAAGTATTAACAAAAAAGAAAAAATGGAGACTTTTATTTTTGTCTGTTAGTTGTTTTTGGCACAGAAATCTAAGGAATGAAAAGACCATTTTGAGTTTTGCTTCAAGTGTCATGTGGAATGATTTCTGAATCGTGGTCCTCTTAAGTAGTTTGACCGTAAGATTCTCAAAACCTCAATCGTCAGGAAGATGAAGCCATGATAACCAGTTAGACTGAACAAACTGTATTTCAGAGGTCAGAGAGTGAGGGCTATCAGCAGGTGTACGGCTGCACTCTCCTGGCACATGCGGAATGGAAACCTTTTGTTTGTTTGCATTCCTCCTACACCTCACTTATCTCTTCAAACATCATCTTGCGAGGAACTGCTAGCCTCCAGATATCTAGAGAAATGTGCTGCCCACCTACTGCTGATTTATGTTCTCCGGTCCCAAGCCAAGATACGCAGCCAATCCCTGTGTTTCCAAGGCCTGAAGGAAACATGTCAAATATATTGGAGTGGGGAGTGCAGCCCTGTCCAAAAGAATATTCAAAGGTTCATATGGATCAATTATCTGTCAGCACTGACTTGGTGAATTGAATGGTTTGCTAGCCCTGGGCAACACTTTAGCCCTGAACTCCAGGGAGACAGCAGTGCATTAAAGGAAGGATGGCAGGAGCAGAGAAATCCAGAAATAGGGAGCCAGAGATGTCATATGGCTCATTTGAAAACTGAATAATACTGTTGGGAAAAGACCAAGGGGTGTGCGGAGTGTCACGTTCTCCATCTCCACGAAAAAGAGAAAGGAGGGTGCAGAGAAGAAGCGCATTGTGGGAGGAGAATAATGAAAACTGCTCCAATTATCAGTTTCACTACTGCCAGGGATGCAATATCCTTGTAAAGACCGTATTTTTGACAATTTTTATCATCTTCCTGCTTTTATAGACTCTATTATAGGCTCTGTCCCAGAAATTTGCTGCCATTTTCATTCACGCCAATCTGTACTGTAATGGGCAACCTCGATCAATTCCAGAATTTTGACGATCAGTAAAATGTAAACAAAAATAGCAAGAAGAAATTTTCAAATCCCTCTTTAAGCTGTATTCATTTGAAAAAAAGTACAAAGACAAAATAGGTGATGTTTAGAAAATCAATTTTCTATTTATTTTTTTCAAATAATTATAATTTTGAAATGTGATGCATGTACTGTTCCAATGAAGATTGGACTGGTGCCTGTTCATTACAGTATAACACCACTTCTCCTTTTAATAGCATTGGAACTGAGAATGCTAATTTTTGAAATTCAAAGGCAGAATTGAAGAACCCAGTGCTAAAAGTCCTGAAGTCATATTTTCACACACTGTGAGGTAAGGATGGGAAAACATCTTTTATAGTTAACAAAGTCAGTTTTCTCAATTTTCACAAAATGGACTTTTTCTGACTGAAGTGCTTTCAGCACTTAGGTCTTCAGTTTGTTCCTATTGCATGATACAGGACTTAAGTTGGTCAACAATGCCAGGATTCTGTTGTCGTACTTTGTGCTTCATTTGCTGCACAGTTTCAATGGGTGACAGGTGTGGGCTGCAAGCAGGCCAGAGCAATACCCGCACACTCAGTATGTTTACATGCACCATTAAGTCGAGCTACGGAAATAGCTTGATTAGGCCATTTAATCGGACTACTGTCCTCGTTCCCGTATTCACACGTGGGATGAAATTCGATTTATTGACTGAAACATGTCCGTGTCTGCTACGATAGGTAGTGATATGCCCCCTTTCAGCTTGTTTGTGTGAGACCTTTTTCTGGTTGACCTATTACATCACAGATCAAACAATTGACAAACACGTTAGCTGGCAGCAAACTGGCAGCATATCAAGTGGCGAGAACATGGACAACTTTACGGCTCTGTACATTTCATACAGGCTGAACGCAACGTTTTTCGTACAATTGAGAAGCATGTTATCCCTGGTGGTTATGGCGTTAGCCAAAGCTTGGCGGCAACACCGCTATGCTCTAGTTTGTGCCCTCTCTACTACCCTGGCTTGCGTTTCCCAGAAGCATAGTCGCTAACTAAGTGAGCAACTGACATAGTTTGTCCATTCACAGTCTGTGGTTCCAACTATGTAAGTTAGCATCTGTGCTTTTGGGAAACACACCCCAGGGCTTCCCGTGCATGTTGGATGCGGGTCCGGAGGAAAGATGCAGGTTGGAAGGAAAATATTCGGATGACGTGTAAGTCATTCCATAAATCATGCAAATTAATGGAAGAAGTCGTGACTGTTAAAGCACCAAAACCCTTGCAGATGAGGTATGCTACTGTCCAGTACAAACTTGCTAGTTGGGCAGCTCACGGAGTTGTTGCCAATCAGTTTTGTGTTTACAAGTCCACGAGACTTCTAGGTCAAAGCCTTATGCGAAGAACTGTGGAGCATATGCAGAGCGCATAGTCCAGTTCGGTTCAATTCAAGCTTATACATGGATGAATAAAGCGCCTAGTAACCACATTATCTGGATGTGTTAGTCCGACCATGAGAAATTCAATTTAGTACAATTCCAGTCAGACTAACATGTTTACTTGTATTTTAAAAGTCCGGTTATAGTCGAACTAACTCAATAATTCAATTTTTTTCCAACGTCATGTAAACGCACTCACTGTGAATACAAAGCCACACTGTTGTAATAGTGCAGTATTTGGCTTGGCATTATCCTGCTAGAACAAGCAGGCGTGTCAGTGAAAAAGAGGACGTCTGAAAGGCTACATGTGTAGCTCCAAAATGCGGATGTATCCCTCGCGTCATTTGTGCAGTTTTCACTTGACCACGACCGACATTGGCTTTTGAACTTGTTGATAATTTGCCTCCTTTTTAGGCCTAAGAACATGACACCCTTAATTTCCAAAAACAATTTGAGAATTTGCCTCTTCTTCAACACACAGAGATTGCTCTGGTTACTTAGGATTCTCTAAATGTTTTCACTATACTATGGACTCTTGATGATGAAATCTCAAATTTACATTGAACTGCACGTTGAGAAACGTTTGTGAATTTGTTCATGAAGCCTTTTCCAAAGTGGTCAACCTCAAGTCATCTTGCCTGCAAATAACTGTGCCTTTTTTGACTGTTTATTTTATACCCAGTAATAATCAAATCACATTTTACCTATTCACCTGTGGAATTTTCCAAACAATTTTTTTCTGAAGGTTCCACAACTTTTCTAGTTTTTCCATACTCCTATCCCAATTGAACGTGTTGCAGGCATCAAATTCAGAATTTGTTTACAAAAATAAATGCAGTTGATAAGGTTAAACTTTAAATATTTTTTCTGCTGGTTTCAGCTAAATGTAAGTAAAAATCTATCTCCAAAACACTTGATGCTGTGTTTATTTGTTTTCTTCGTACTTACATAAGAATTCTGGTGGAATTGAGGTGTTTAATTCATAGTATTCAGTAATAATTTCAATATAGCCAGTGATAAATACGTATCTGACGCTGCTTATCTTGTGCAGTGTCAAATATGGGCCCTTCTTTATTCTCATGTTTTCAACATTGTGTATGTGGGGCAGTTATTTGCGCTTTTAGTTTTGTTTGTTGTAGTTGTTAAAAGCTAGTGTTTCTGATCTTACTGTAGCTTGTCTTTGGTCATTTCTATTGTCTCTTGTACAATGTGTCCTAACTATGCACTTCAATTCATAAATTTTATTTTAACTTCTACTTCCACTCCTGTCACGTCTCTGCAAGATATTTCTGATTCTAGCCAGGCCGTCGCATTGAATAAGATCCCCATTAAGTAACCTGTCCTCTTAAATAGAGCATAGGCTTAATAAAAAAAAGTAGATCCTGCCTTATAAGAGAGATCTTGGGCACCAAGATTAATTGATGTCCAAAACATACGAAGCAAAACAGAAGCATGGTTTGAAATGGGAAAAGTGTGGTGAAATCTGCAGGTCAGACCGCAGCTATATTACTGAATTCTGGCAGGCAGATCTCATCATTTGGAGAGCACCGCTTCTGTCTGGCACTGAGATGTTAGCCAGTTGACAAGCTCATAACTTTTTTATTCTCTGATTCGGCGATTTCACACAGACGTCATTGGATCTCATGTGTGTCACTGATCCCATGTCTCCAAGGAACTTCATTATTTTCATTTACCCTGGAGAGAAATGCAATCACTCTGTGGGCTGCAACCACACTATGAGCAATGGAACATAACTGGCTTACTGGCACATTGCAGCATGTGCAGGAGTGACCAGAAATGGCAGCGATGTGGAGTATAATTGTCATTCTGAGGTCACAAAATTGCAAAATTGAGGCAAGTTTATTCGCTTGATTCATTAGGATTTCCATTTAGAACACGAGAGAAGGTGAGGCCAGGGGCATAATGCCCTTGGGGAAGTTCGTAGGGTTAAGGGCATTGCTATAGGGCCCAACAGCAAAATTCCTCCCCTTTATTTAAGGACCTAACTTCATCCCTCCAAACACAAATTGGCCGTCATGTGTTCCCAATGGGGACACAAACCATCCCACCATTATGGGTGTTAAGGGGACTTATAGTTAAGCAAACATTTTTCCAAGATATGAACTTTTTAAACTGAGAATTATTATCAAAATAATTCTATTAGAAATTGCAACTTAAAACACTGAGTTTCTGTAGCATCACATCAGTGGTTGCCATGGCAACGGCTGTTTTAATGAATATATAGATACTTAGAGAAACACAGTTATTGAGATAACTTAACAGCGTTTGGTTATAATTTCAGCTGTAACGTGAAGGAAAAAACATTCCTAATGTCACTACAGAGCGTTTTTTTCCAGGTTTCTATGTTCTAGTATTGGTTTTGACCCCCCTAAATCAATGTTGGCAGAAAACAGCTAATTAAATATGCATATTTTGATTTACATATTGCAAAATGAGCTCTCTACAGACATAGATCATCACAAAATGAAGACAACTGCTAAATATGAAGTTAATTGGATGTACAGTTGCTGAGAAATCTGTAATTTTTGCAATCAATTTTATCAAGGTTTTAAAGTACTTTTTAGTGTAAAAGAGTAATTTCAGTGCAATTTTAGAGCAAGTTTAAGACCAATTAGGCAGAAAGTGAATATATGTCCTGAAAGTAGACTATTTGAAGGACCATTTTATGTTCTTGCCTCAAAACTAAAATTTTGAACCATAATTGGCATTTTGCTTGGCTATAGGTCCCCTTACCAATGAACAGCAAACAGCAATTGTCTGATCTCTACAAATGATCATTCTGCAGGCACAATTCAGACTCTGAATGATTCCCTTTTCCTCTGTTCAATGAATAAACTGCTATTTTACTGCATCAACTCCACAGATGTACAAAAACCCAAAACCAGTGAAGTTGGCACGTTATGTAAATCGTAGATAAAAACAGAATACAATGATTTGCAAATCCTTTTCAACTTATATTCAATTGAATACACTGCAAAAGACAAGATGTTTAATGTTCAAACTGAGAAACTTTATTTTTTTTTTTGCAAATAATCATTAACTTAGAATTTAAAGGCAGCAACACATTGCAAAAAAAAGTTGGCACAGGGGCCTTTTTTACCACTGTGTTACATCACCTTTCCTTTTAACGACACTCAGTAAACGTTTGGGAACTGAGGAGACCAATTTTGAAGCTTTTCAGGTGGAACTCTTTCCCATTCTTGCTTGATGTACAGCTTAAGTTGTTCAACAGTCCGGGGTCTCCGTTGTCGTATTTTACGCTTCATAATGCGCCACACATTTTCAATGGGAGACAGGTCTGGACTACAGGCAGGCAAGTCTAGTACCCGCACTCTTTTACTACGGAGCCATGCTGTTGTAACACGTGCAGAATGTGGCTTGGCATTGTCTTGCTGCTGAAATAAGCAGGGGCGTCCATGAAAAGACGTTGCTTGGATGGCAACATATGTTGCTCCAAAACCTGTATGTACCTTTCAGCATTAATGGTGCCTTCACATATGTGTAAGTTGCCCATGCCTTGGGCACTAATACACCCCCATACCATCACAGATGCTGGCTTTTGAACTTTGCGCCTATAACAGTCCGGATGGTTCTTTTCCTCTTTGGTCCGGAGGACACGGCGTCTACAGTTTCCAAAAACAATTTGAAATGTGGACTCGTCAGACCACAGAACACTTTTTCCACTTTGCATCAGTCCATCTTAGATGAGCTTGGGCCCAGCGAAGCCGGCGGCGTTCCTGGGTGCTGTTGATAAATGGCTTTCGCTTTGCATTGTAGAGTTTTAACTTGCACTTGCAGATGTAGCGACGAACTGTAGTTACTGACAGTGGTTTTCTGAAGTGTTCCTGAGCCCATGTGGTGATGTCCTTTACACACTGATGTCGGTTTTGATGCAGTACCGCCTGAGGGACCGAAGGTCACGGGCATTCAATGTTGGTTTTCGGCCTTGTCGCCACGTGCAGTGATTTCTCCAGATTCTCTGAACCTTTTGACGATTTTACGGACCGTAGATGATGAAATCCCTAAATTTCTTGCAATAGCTCGTTGAGGAATGTTGTTTTTAAACTGTTCGACAATCAGCTCACGCATTTGTTCACTAAGTGGTGACCTCGCCCCATCCTTATTTGTGAATGACTGAGCATTTCAGGAAGCTGCTTTTTATACCCAATCATGGCACCCACCTGTTCCCAATTAGCCCGTTCACCTGTGGGATGTTCCAAATAAGTGTTTGATCAGCATTCCTCAACTCTCTCAGTCTTTTTTTGCCACTTGTGCCAGCTTTTTTTGAAACATGTTGCAGGCATCAAATTCCAAATGAGCTAATATTTGCAAAAAATTACAAAGTTTACCTGTTCGAACATTAAGTAACTTGTCTTTGCAGTGTATTCAATTGAATATAGGTTGAAAAGGATTTGCAAATCATTGTATTCTGTTTTTATTTACGATTTACACAACGTGCCAACTTCACTGGTTTTGGTTTTGTAAAATGTTTCCATAAGTACCAAGTTACAGGAGCGTATTACTCATTTCAGCAACGTTCAGTCCGGTAAGTTTGAAAAATATTGTTTTGACGGAAGCTCCCGTGAATATTCGCATCTCCCTGAACACCTAATTTAGGGCTGAACAATTAATTGCATCCGTGATTACATCCAATGTAATGGAACGCAGTTTTCAAATCGCAAAAGCTGTGATGATTGGTCATGTGAAGTTTTCAAGTGAACACACGCTATCCTACCGTCATGTGACATGCCGACGAGAGCAGCAGCCTACATGAAGAAAACTACTTGCCGTGGCACGCATTGATTAAGGCCCAGTCCACACACACACAGATATTTTTCTGAACAGATATTTTCCTCCCTCTGTTTAAAAAATAAATGAATAAAAATAAAACTTGGTCCACGCGACCTCGTTTTCCAAAGTATCTCCATTCACAAGAGAATGCGAATAAAGACTGCTCAAATCAAGTATTCCCTGACAGTGGGCGGCGAAAACATCTACATTTATATCGTCAAATACCAGAAGAACATCGCACGATGCAACAGTGGGCTTGCACAAAATGAACTGCGGCATCATCATTTTCCAAAAACTCAGTTTTCTATGTCCACTCGGGTACACAGAAACCCGCGTTTTTTGTGACTCTGTCATCGAAGTATTTTCAGATTGGGAGAGCCAGAGATCAGTCCTGTTCTGGATTTCGGCTCTTTAGTTTGTGTGATTTGTTACTGACTGGAGATCAGTAAGATTCAAATTTATTTTTCATATTCACATGAGGCCTGTTTTTCTGCAGTGCTTTGGTGTTACTTTTTCAGATTTCACTGGACAGTTAAGTCATAATTATTACACGCCTACAAGGCTCTAAGTTAAATCAGTCAGTCATTACACTGCTATGACTGAAGATTTTTCTTTTTGCAATTCTGCAGTTAAATAAAGATATGTCATATGTCATTCATATCAATTCATGAATCAATTATCTCATTTCATCAGAACGGGTATGCCTGGTCTACACAGAAAAATCCTGAGCACTAACAGGATTTTACAGTGTTTACTGTTCGTGTTTAGGGAATAATACAGGAGATAAGGAACAATTAATAAATCTCACACTACATCGCAATCGCAATATTGGTCAAAAAATCGCAATTAGATTATTTTCCCAAATCGGTTGCCCTAATCTAATTCCTTCGAGATCATAATCGTGCCAGTATTATTTTCAAATGCATTCAGTGAGCATGCTGTAATCAGCTGGCTGTTCTCTCGGCCCTGTAATGATTATTTCATTCAACTGAACTGATCAGATGCCAAATAATTGTATCATGTGAGTTGTTTGACTAGCTGCATTGCGAGAAAATATGCTAAGAACTGCAAACATGGTAGACTACAATTGCAAAATATTAACATGCAAGCATTGATCTCCTGGCTATCTGCCTATTGACCAAGCCCTGTTATACTGTGTGCTTTTCTCCAGTGGCCTGAAAGCTACTTTGGCTGAGGGCATATTCACTAAGAGGGGTAACGGAGTGAGCTGAATTAGCCATATAAAACTTATAATGGTATTCCAGTCCATGTTCCAGTTTTGGGAGGGCTCAGAGTTCTGTGTTTCATTCAAACAAAATGGAGAAAAAAGCCAAAGGCTCTGAGACAGATTTGCAGCACATGACCCCAAGATAATTTGGATTTTAGTAAACATTTTGTATAGATTTGTGCCAAACAATTAGTTTCCAGAGGCCGCTTTCAGTGCTATGATAATAGGCAAATTTTTTTTTTGTCTTCAGCCTTTTTCTTTTCCCACAAACTTCAAAATGGCAGTGCCTACTGCTATTTATAGACATCTGGCTGTAGCAGACCGAGTGAAAATTAATGACACATTTGAGGGCTGGTAATCATTCAGTTTTGTTCTCGTGCTTTCTCGTTTATTCATTCATTTTGTAGCACAAAACTTGAGCTGCATCAAGCATTTCCAAATATGAGATTGAACAAGATCGAAAAACATCTCAGAGACAGGACAAATTTGTTTGTCATGGTCATGAAATACAAAGAATATCTTTATGTCGGTTAATATTATGTGATATATAGGCTTTAGAAGCTGACGGCATGTGCAGCAGAAGGCCTGTCCCCGTTAAGATTTGATTAAGAGAAGGATACAGTATCAGCATTTTAGTTTAAGCCATCAGTAATTCTTCAATTATTGCACTGGTATTTCTAATGCAATATGGAAAAGCAGAACCTTTTTACAATGGTCACGACTCTCCGTCTGTGCCGGCAGTTGGATACAGGCTATTCTGTTTCTCGGTTGGTGCTAAATAGCCTTGATAATGCACGGATCCAGGTGAGAGTGGCCAGCCATAGATGTTCATTCACAGTGAGAGAGACCCCATTAGCAGCCAGCTTTTTGGGTCTGGAAGTGTGGATGAGTCACGTGCTTCTCAAGCTCTTGGAACCTGCAAATACAGCCTGTTCCTCTTCCAGGTATCTCCATTAGTGCGTCTTTACATTACCTCGCACTGATGCATCCTTTTCTATAAACGCATCCGGTTTTGCCTGTTTTCATGCCGAGGCCACGCTGTTATAAACTTGCACCCTTTTTTTTGCCAGCTAATTTAACTGGCACCTTTTTTGCCAGTAATTTTAATTATAATTTTACAATAAGTTTACAGCAGAGTTCTGTGTATGTTATGTGTAAACCACAGTTAAATGCACGCAGGACTCCACTTACTGTTAAAATGACCAGGAAACAATGGAAAAAATAACCAATAATAATAAAATAACCAAGAAACAATTTAACTATTAAATTCAGTCAATTTAAAACAGTGCATTCACAAATTTTTTTTTGGAGTAAAAAAATTACTATTATCCACTATTAACTCATTCCATTGTGCCATTTTACTCATATCACTGTTGTCTAGACATCACCATTATCCAGATAAATTTAATCAAAAATTTTTAAAAAATATGTATTTATTCATTTACGAGTTTGTTTATTTTGTGGAAAACGAATTATTTTCAGACATTGGCCGTTATATAAATGTTCTATTTAAACAGAATGGAGATTTTAATGGAAGCTCTGGCTCCCGTTAGCAAAACCTTCCCTAATTTCCGTTTAAAAATTTTTGAAAACTTGCTGCGAACCCTCACAAAAACAATATGTTGTAGCGCAATATATTTTAAAGCATGAGTTGAACATCTTTGTCTGTTGTCAATAAGCTGACTGCCCTGGACTTTTTTCCCAAAACCTGGATTTCATTTTCCTGTTCTCTTTCGCCCCTCTGTGTTCAGACTTGTTTGTGTGATTAACAACTGGATGGGTTACTGTCGTTTTCATCCACACCATCAAGCCAAAAATGAAAATGGAGAACTGTTTTGTCAGAAACAACCTCAACTTAAGCTGCCAGAAACTTCCTACATAAACCGCTGAAGTTCTGCAATCATTCAAAGCTACTTGCTGTCGGGGAGCTGACAAGAACCAATACTACGTTCATGTCAAATATCATGAAATGTAACATTGCTGGTTTTTGACATTGTTACTGAGTGTTACTAAGCCAAAATTTTGGTTCTCCACTCTGACGTAAGGTCGGTGTATTAAATTCTTTGTGATTTTTATGCTTTAAATTTTCTCTCAAAACATTCCATCCATGATTACAGAATGATCCCCATGGCACCAAAAGACTTGATTGAACATGCCATTCTGTACATATCAGGTTTTGGAAGCTAACTGGAAGCTAATTTAGTCAGAGTCACCATAAATATCAGCGTTGAAAACCACACAGCTTATTGTTTTTGTTGGGACTGATTCAGATATGGAATCAATTATGTGGTCATTTTTATGACTGCAGTTCTGTGGTTATTCTACTAGTGACAGTCAGAGAGTTTGGACTGGGCTGCAGTTCCATATTGCTGTTGCTGTTTTTCTCTTTGTTGGCATTTGATGTCAATTTTAATCATTTTTGAAAATGTTCTTCTCGCAAGCTTAAATAATTCTGCAGTTATTCTAACCAAAGCCCCAGTAACTCCAGCAACAGTGCCTTAAAAATGTCTTTACCCCTCTTACTGATTTCACAAAGAGTATTTTTTGCATATTTATCTCAATTTACTATTTCAGATTATCAAACAACATGCACTATAAAACAAAGACATCCTGAGGAAAAGCAAAATACAGTGCTGTATTATTCATTTCATTCATTGAAGGGAAGAATTTCTGCAACATTGACTCCCCCCCAAGAGAAAAAGTAATCACTCCCTTAGTTACTGAATTAATCTGTTCACTAAATTTAGTTGATAAGACTAGACAAACTTATAGGCTTGCTTACTGCCACGCCCGATGGATCTAAACTGTCACGACCACCGTGTGAATGCCTTTCATTTCCTCTCCTATTCAGCAACCTCAGCAAATCCTAGACGTCCGGCGTAGGGAATGCGGCCGTTAATTTCTTATGGACTGAGAGGGTCCCAGAGCGGAACGTGTTTCGACTCATCCTGGGTTTCTGACTCCTTGCGCCGGCATGCAGGTACACCACTGGGCTGTCAAAACCCTTGTGTGAATGCCTTCAATTTCCCTTCCTGTTCACCAACTTTCATGTCTATTCAAAGTACTGTATATCACTATTGGTATACCTCTTGTGTGTTTGTCCCTCCTCGGCTGTGTCTCATTTCATGGTTATTTCCTAATGACCATGTGATGTGTATTTAAGCCCCCTGCTCTAACATGCTTCTAAGCCTTCTCAGGGTCCTAGATTGGGATCACGTACAAGTTAGCCTAGCTCAAGTCGTTCATCTGTCCAGTTTAATAGCAACAAGCTCACAATCCTTCTGCGGTCATCAGAATTGGAACCAAGTTCCCCTCAAGCTACTCCATCCTCCTAGGACATTTTGGCAATGGCGAATTGTGCACTACCCCTGGCTGTTTTCCTGGAAGCCACTGGCCGTTGATTGACAGCTCAGCTTCGCCCACAACATCTTTGCTGAACTGTGCTATCCTTATTCAGGGTCCATCCCCACCTCTTCCTCTGGGATTACATCCCCAAATTTCCATATAAGCTGTCAATGAAACTACCTGTTAGATTGTACTCTGCCAGCGCACTTGATTCCTGGTCTGAAACATAACAGCAAATATTATTTAAATAGAACCTTTCAAGCATTGTGAAGTAGTTGACTAAAAGGTCTCATCAAACAGCATGTGATGCTGGGATCAAAAGAGATTTCAGAGGAGATGAAAACTAAAGTTATTAGAAAACCATCTGGAAAGGGTAACGCCACTTCTAGTGGCAGGTGTATACTCAACATAATCTCTGCAAGCCTATGCATATTGCAGGTCTTCTGCATTACTGTGCTTATACTCCCCTCTGTACTTTATGGATACCTTGATTCAATTCAATTCAATATCCACTAGAGGCAATGTTAAGATCAGAAATCTCTAATACACTCAGTTGAAGTGTTTCTCTTTCCTATTTGTTTTTTTCTTTTTACACAATATGACATGAGCAGGCGTCGGCATAGTGTTGTTAAGCAAGCAGTAATGGAGAGGAAGTGTTAAACTCTTGATGTTCTTGACGTAGTTCACAGCGTTTACTAGCAATATGCAGATATTTTAACATTAGTTATGACTACCTCGCAAGGTCACAAGATATGTCCAAATGCTTCACGAACTGACATTACTGCCATTACTTTGCTGCTAATATCATACCCGGTAATGCTCAGAGTGGTGCACGTTTGTTAACTCTAGTACCAGCACGGCTTTTCCTTGCAACATTGCGTCAGATTTTTGGTTTTGAGTCAAGGCTCTGATAGAGTCTGTTTCTGTGAGGATTGTTAAGTGAGTATGCTCTCCACACACCAGAGGACCATAAAAATATGGAATGTACAATTTTATGTTGTTGAGTGTGGGGTCTCTCACATCTAATTCTTAACATCTGTTAAGATTTCAAAAATATTTTGATGTGGGGCAGGCTTAAAACGTGTAATCTGGGATAAAGTAAAGTACTTTTTGTTCCGTCTTCTTCTATTAAAACTCCATTGACCATCATTCATTTTGCAAGCGCCCATTCAATTTTCCTGACATCTGCCTCCAACGTGTTTAAAATGTTGGCAATTTCTCGCCAAGTGTACTGACATGCGAGGTAGTCGCTGTGTAAAGGCAATGTAATATTGTGCAGATGTTCATAATTGCACACAAGTTCAATCAGCTTTTCTTTGCAGTTCTCCATTGTAAAAAAAAAAAAAAACTAGCAGAGTATGCCAAGAATATGCTGTCAGTCCCTGCCTACATGTAGACTGCTTGCAGAATACACGTGGCAGCCATTATGCTGTGTGCACGTAGTTTATGTTATGCTCTACAACTCTAGAGAAGTGAGAGCCATTACCTCCAAATAGAGAAAACCTGTAACAGTGATTGATCTTACCGGAAGTGACGGGTCGATTAATATTCCTTCGAGGGCACGTCAATGACTCGCAGAACAAACTCACAGAAGAACCGAGCCACAAAAGAACACAAATTTGTTTTTGCACCACTGTATTTGTGGCTGTGTTTTAGTATCCTTCATCTTGCTTCCATAACTAACCTTATAACAGTTTGTGTTGCTTGCTTGACTTCTTCTAAGCAAAGCTTATTACCATTCAAATTAGCAGGAATTTCCTATGTGGATGCTTTTCTAATTGTGGTTCAGGTTCTTCAAAGAGAAAGGCAGTTTTCTGGGAGTGCTCTTGATACTTTGTCCAGCACTATGCTCAGGTCATTTTGCAAGCCTCATTGCAGCCAAGTAGTGCCTCTGGGCAGGGTAAAGTTGCAGGAAATTAATAAAATATTAAATTTATCATTCCATCTTGCACTTGTACTGATACGGAGGTGCAACAAATTTTCAGCGCCGATATACAGTTAAATGCTTTTTCTTTTACAGGGGAGCGTTTCCCAACAGTGTAGATGCTAACTAAGTTAGCAACTTACATAGTTCGTCCATTCACAGTCACTGCGTCCAACTATGTAAGTTAGCATCTGTGCTTTCGGGAAATGCACCTCAGTTTGATTGATGAAAGTAAGGTTAAAAATCCATTTTTAGCCTATTCATGCTCACTTGTTGTGAGTCACATCATAGAAGCATGAAGGGGTGATCAATTAACGCTAAGAACTCACAAGCACTTTCTGTACCACCAAATTTTTTAGTGGTACCACTAAATTGTTTTAGTACCACTGCACTGAAGCAAATAGGTGATATATTTACCGTGAGAAATGTCTCGTCAGTTATGCTTTGCATACAATGCCTGCAGTCTCCATGACCGATGGACCTATCGCCAAATTAAAGCACACAATTGTTCACTGCTGTTGTATTGCAATTTGTGAATATTTTTGGGCAAGTACTGGAAGGAGGTTCTTAATTGCAACTGTCTGCTCTTAATGTCAAATACTTGTAGACTGCATGCCCCAGTAATTCAGCTTTGATGCGTCCATGTTGAAGTGTACACCATATTTCTTTATTGCCAAGCTGTTGAATTTGGTGTCAGGAATCATGGATTTTGTCTGAGTTTGGTATTGAGTTCTGAAATTCTGGAATCACGATGATCCTACTTGCCTCAGCGAATGTCCCTCTCAGTCTCTACCTTTTGGTTCGAAGGGTTTTTTAATTCACGAAAAAAGCTGTTTAAAGCATTTAACCACACATGACCTGATAATCCAGTGTATGTTTGTGTGTGTTGAGCCAGACCCATAGCTGGCAGGACTCTTTTGTGAACTCCTGAAGCTTTAGTCCAGTCCATTACTGGACAAAACAAAATGCTGAAGAACTGACCCGAGCAGAGACAAGCCTGTTCTTCCACTGTGGCCACAGCTCCTACATTAGCACAACATGAGAGAGGGGAGTACAGGATGCTAGGATATGCTGTTTGGTGCATGATGCCATGCAACCATCTAACCCATTTCTTCCTGGTCAGGGTTATGAAGGGTGCGGGAGCCTGTACTGTAACTGAGCCCAAATACGTTCAAGCTGTACTGTAACTGAGGCCAAATATGTGCAGACAGTACTGCAACTGAGCCCCAATGTGAACGGACTGTGCTGTGACTGAGCCCAAATACATACAGACTGTGCTGTGACTGAGCCCAAATACATACAGACTGTACTGTGACTGAGCCCAAATATATAGGGGCTATACTGTGACCGAGCCCAAATACATATGCACTGTACCGTGACTGAGCCCAAATACATACGCACTGTACCGTGACTGAGCCCAAATACATATGCAGTGTACCGTGACTGAGCCCAAATACATATGCACTGTACCGTGACTGAGCCCAAATACTGTACATACGGAGTGTACCATGACTGAGCAGTACGCTGCCCCCTCCATCATTTCAGTTTACCCCTTTGTCATTTAGATTGACAGGCTGGTTGATAAAACCCGGTCTTATTAATACAATTTGAGTCATAGCTGCCGGTGCTGATGACGCCAGTCCCTCCAAGGCTCTGGGGAGGAGGACAGTGCTTTTGATTTCCGGTGGAGAAGTGCATTCATGCTTGGAGAGTAATGGATTTGTGTGGGTGCTCATCACTTCTGAATGCCAAGCCTTTCTCTTCGGTTCACAGACCCACTCTTCACCGAACGCACTGGGATTTGCAATATTTTTCAAATAAGGAGCCCTTGAAGTAAACAGTACGGCGGCTTGAGTGTTGCGTCTCGAAGGGAAAAAGCCTCACAAAAGACTTTGTGCAGGCATTGTGATGCAGAAAAACTTCAGTGGAGTATAGTGCCATCAAAAGGAAGTGCAGTAGTGGTGTACGTCATGAGTACGGAGCGTACGGTCATGGCGCTGCACGATAACCTGTGTGAATGTGCGGTTCACCAGACCAGATGGTTGGGTGTGTCTCACGGAGAGATGGGAGGGCAGTATTACAACAGCAATTAGTCACCCTCATTAGAAGCAGGCGCAACGAGCAGAAACGAGGTAAGTACTTTTTAAGTACTGATGTAAAAAGCCTGACTTTAGTCAGCAGTTCCATCCAGCTAAAAATGCAGTAACATCTGTTACTCGCGAATGTAAACCATGAAACCTGATTTCATTGATGATGAAGTACAGGGACGACTGATGCAATAGTTGCATCTCCTTGTAATACCGATAAGTACCTGTGATTACCCTCTGAATGTAAAATGGTGCTTGCCACTGTTTTACTTGAGAAATTGAAGACCTGTGTGCAAGAAGTACCTAAGTCACAAAATAATACTTTTGAGATTTTGGGGGTCAGAGTTTTCAAAACTTGTTGCAGATCATGACAATGGACAATGGAAACGCAACTGTACACAAGACTTGAGTGCTTCTGCAGAAATCTTTGGTATCAGATGATGCTCTGGCCATTGTGGCTTTTAATACTGGTGTCAACTCATTTTTTGCTAAATATGACCCTAAGTACTTCGTGCACACAGGTCTTTAATTAGCTTTTAGTATAACAAATTATAATAAATAGTTATATTGATCAATATCAGGCATAACAGGCAGTTACTGGGTGAACCTTTGGTTGTACATTATCAATACTCTGTGACACGTATGATGTAATATAAAGGTGAACTGCTCACCTCCGCAGGCTCTCCCACCGTGTGTCGGGCAGACCCAGTCGTGGCATTCGCACCGTGGGCCGTAGTATTTCCCTGGGTCGGAGACAGGACACAGACAGGCCCCGCAGTCGCATTCGCCCCTGCCGCTGCAGAGGAGGCCGTCGGGGGTCTGGCAGCGACTCAGCGAAAGCTCGGGAGAGAGTCGACACTTCTCTGGCCCGATCACCGTCCTGACGAGGGAAACGGGGGATGCTTTACATTAACCCCTCCGCACAAGACTCCCATGCACACAACATAACACTGTAACAACATGTTAGAACAGCAGACAATGCATGATATTCGACTGCCATTGCTTTCCTCAGTAAATGCCTTGATAGATTTTATGCCATTTGTCTGTATGAAAGCTTATGTTATGGGCCAAATTTTGGCACTCGCTTGCTGAAGCTAAATTTTTATAATGTCGTTTAAGACTGAGAATTCGTAACACTGTCATTAGCGAAACGATATGCCTCACGTACGTAAATAGAGAACAGCAATAAAGCCCAGGTTGTTGAATCAGATAATGGTTTGTTGTTTTCTTCAGATCCAAAGTTAACTTTTTTTCTGATTGAATCCTTTTTTAAAAATATATATTTTTTGTATTTCTTCTCTGAGAGGGGAAGTAGTGTGTGCCCATGGATTGTGTAGAAAGCAGTGCTGCACTGTCATAATTAGGACCAGCCTCTTCCTGTTTTCTCCTGCAGCTCAGTAGAGGATGGGTCCTGAGAGGAACCTGTAAAATGAATGTCTTTTTAAAACATGATTGGTCACTCCTTTAGGCACGCTGGTCCTATTTTAAGCCAAGTGTGTTTTATTTTTGCCTCAAGGCCATTACTGACTGAACAAATTGTTGACATCGCCGAGTGAATTTATAGCCTGAAAGGTAATGAGTAATCCTGGATCTGTTGCAGAAAAGAAAGTTAAAATTAAAGCACACTTCCGCCACAGCGGTCAGAGCCAACCCTGAGTGTCTCTCTCAGTCCCAGAGTCTTGCCTGAGTCATTGAATGGAACCTCTGGTGGAAGGAAATCTTCTCCACTCTCCAAATCCTAAAATGTTGCAATTTTGGCCCCAATTCAAGCAACACATAAAAGTAAATAAAAACAGCAGCAATAAAAGTTCCCACACTGACTCAGAGAGAAGTGGTTCTGCAGGAATAAGTGCTTACTTAGCACCAGATTGGTGGACCATGAAATTCATCTGAAGATTGCTGGTTCAAGTCCCGGATGGGACATAGTCCTGCAGAGCCCTTAGGCAAAGCAACTAATTTCCAAATGGCCATTGTTTAATTTAGAGTGCAGTGTTTGTACTCACCCATCTTTATAATGGCCACTGGCCACTATCAGGGATCAGTGTTGGGACCCCTTCTCCTCCTCATCTACATGAATTACCTTGACAGGTAGGTTGGAAGAAAATCCGTTAGATTTGCAGATGAGGCTAATATGGGAGGATTGGCAAACAGTTTAGAGTCTACTGAAGTGATTCCGGATGATTTGAATAACATTCAGAAGTGGGGAGAAATGTGGCAAATGAGATTCAACATAGCCAAATGCTATGTTCTACAATGTAAATAAAAACAATAGACATGATCATTTTATGGGAGGATTAAAACTGCAATGTGCTTTACTTGAAAAAGATCTGGGAGTAATTATCGACCAAAGTCTTACAGGTTCTAGCTACTGTTTCATAGCAGTTAAAAAGGCTAACAGGATGCTGGGATATATAGCCAAAAGTATTGAGTATAAATCTAAGGAGGTTATATTTTTCTTGTACTGTACATTCGTCAGACCACTTTTTGAGTATTGTGTGCAGTTCTGGTGACCATACATCAAAAAAAGATATAGAGGCTCCAGAAAAGGTTCAAAAAAGAGCCAGAAAATTAATTTCTAGTATAAACGATAAAAGCTATGAGGAGATGATGGAGAATCTTAATCTCTTAATCTCAGTAAAAGAAGAGTTAGGGGCAACCTGATTGAGGTCTTTAAATGTAAAAGGGATCAACAAAATTAACTGTGCAGGATTACTTAGGCCAAGTTCTGTTCTGCCAAACTTAGGATCATAAATGGAAGTTAGGAAAGGGTAAATTTAGCACTAATATTAGGAAATTTTTTTTTTTTCATGCAAAGAGTTATCACAGTGTGGAATGGCTCGCCTGGCCATGTTGTTTAGGCAAAAACTCTGGGAGTTTCAAGTCCAGGCTTGAGTTACTACTGGATACCATCTAGTCCTTCAGAATCAGGAGTGTTTGGTTCACTTTAGTGATGGAGAATTAGCAACCCAAGTTGGGCTGAATTGCTTGTTTTCAAGTTATTACTCACTTGTCTGTATAATGGCCGCTATTTAATTTACAGTGCGGTTTCAATACTAACCAATCTCTATAATGGCCACTATTTAAACTACAGTGATGTGTTGTAATTACCCATCTCTATAAGGGCCAGTATTTAATTTACAGTGTGGTGTTAGGACTCACTCACCTCTATAAGGACCACAATTTAATTTACATTGTGGTATTAGTACACACCCATCTCTATAATGGCCACTACACTAAGTATAGTGTTTATTTCTCTAGCCATGAGTATATGGATTGTGGCTCTGGATAAAAGGGGTGCAATTTCTTCATAGAATGGACAGTTTGAATGTAAATACCTCTATACTAAAGCTGACCCTCTCTTACCTCATGTTGATCATGTGTGGTATAGTTAATTCCATACCTATTGCATTGTGTGTGGTGTAGTTAATTCCATACATATTGAACTGTGAGCGATATTATTAATCCCAAACATATTGCATTGTGTGAGGTATAGTTAATTCTACACATATTGAACTGTGAGTAGTATAATTAATCCCATACATATTGCGATGTGTGAGGTATTGTTAATTCCACACATATTGAACTGTAAGTGGTATAATTAATCCCATACATATTGCATTGTGTGAGGTATAGTTAATTCCACACATATTGAACTGTAAGTGGTATGATTAATCCCATACATATTGCATTATGTGAGGTATAGTTAATTCCACACATAATGAACTGTAAGTGGTATAATTAATCCCATAAATATTGCATTGTGTGAGGTAAAGTTAATTCCATGCATTTAGCATTGTGCGTGTTAGTTGATTTCATGGGTGGTGCTGTGGCTATGATTTTCATCAAAATGGATAGTGAAGTCGTGTAAATCCCTAATGTAAAATGTATGATTTTAAAATGAAGGATGAGCGGTGAACCTTTCTGAATGGCTCACAGAAACATTGGCAACCGAAGGGGAAATTTCAGAAGGTTTCCAGATGATTTCCTGAAGTCATTTTCTTTCACATACCAAGACTTCAGAGCAAGCTCATTGACATTTTCACTTATTATCTTTGTGTACAAAGTTACAAATCATTACTGAAAATTGTTTAGAGATCATAGCGGTTTTCCTCTTTGAAAGTGCTTGATTTGGTAAATGAGGCCTTCCAATTTACTGAAGCAAACACGTTCTCTTCCAGATAATGGATGCTTTGCTGCAAGATGCAAAAATATAATGAAGTGTTCTGTGAAAAACAACTTCTACTGAGTTCAAAGCTGTCCCTAATGTACCATCTGAATGCATTTATTGTATTGCTGTTTGTATATTGTATTTGTATTCTTTTACAGTTTAATTCACAGTGGGGAGTTAACAATATATCAATGTGCATCATGCATTAAGTAGCATGCTATAGTTGCACAAGCTAATATATATTGGTAGCAAAAAATTACTTGCATTTTATAGCCAGGAATCTTGGGTTTTAAAAAGCAGAGTCCCTGCTACACTAAGGTGTTATATAAGCATCATGGCCAAATAGTCACGAGGTCTGGATGTTCCAGCGGGACTGTGATGGTTCTGCTGCTCCATTCCGGCAGCTGTTATAACTGTTCCTATCAACTTCACCACCCAGAGGCCTCGCAGTAAAATGTTTCATTTGATGCTTCTAAACATCCCTCGGCTGCCTCTTAGCGCAGTCCTCCGACATTTCTGCGCTTATGAAGCCGCTTGAGAGAAAGAACAAAGCCTTATTTTCTCAAAGAGCAGCATGTCAGGGGATTCACTGTTAGACACCATTCGTGGCTCTGTGAAGCTGTATTCTGCAACATTATGAATCTTAGTTCATATTCTTTGTTAGGGGATTAGAGGATGTTAAAGGATGAATAACCGGTCTTTAGTATATAACATACAAAATTAGGAGTAGACAGTTAATCATCCTTTTTTTCCTTATTTTATTCAGATTTTACGACAGATCAAGATGATTTTAAAGTTCAAAATTTGTGGGCGCCCCGGTGGCTCATCAGTCTAAGCGCGCGTACCATAAAGGCTGTGTCCTTCCCGCAGTGACCTGGGTTTGATTCCGGCTTGGGTCATTTGCTGTATGTCTTCCTCCATTCTTCTCCCCAATTTTCCTGTCTCTCTCTACACTGTATAACTATCAAATAAAAAAAAAAATTCCCAAAAAAATAACCTTTAAAAAAAGAAAAAAAAGTTCAAAGGTTGCCGCTGCACTGAATCAAACTTGCATCTGGCTTGAAACCAATGACTGAGCCTTTATTACATGCAAAAATTAGTGCAGTATGTTCCTACTCTTAATAGGATAATTAACTCACACACAATGTGCGGCAAATATTGTGCTACACTGTCTTCATATTCTCAGAATAAATCAAGAAATTATTTGATTTGTAATTCTGTTTGTTTTTTTTTTTGTTGTGCTATCTTTCTGATAGAGTGAAATGCCATTTAGTGACTGTCAGGTTGCATCTGCTTGAGCCAGCCTCCTTAAACAAAAGCTAAGATAACGCACTACATACAGATGCTTAATCCGTACATTATCCTGCTGAGGTCAGAATAATTTTAATATGAATACATAACCTCGGTGTAATTTATCCAGACAATATAAATAAGTAAACATATAGCACTTTATATGGTTACAATATTAACATAATTCGTCAGAGCCAAGTTGATTAGAATCGATTTTTGGCTCATATTTGGTAAATTATAAAAAATGCTATGATAATCCATGGTTTGTATCCATGAGTCATGCTCGACCACATAAGGTATGTCTGATGACTAACAGACAAGAAAAACCAAGCATGAGTATTCATTTTGGATTGCTGCCAAATGTGAATCCGCTAACGCAGATGCTGAGACGTAACTTTAAGGTCTTGCAGGAGATTGTTCAGGGAAAACATTGAAATTGCTGTGTGTTTCCCCATGTGCGCTCCAGGTGCTACTGCTTATAAGATTCACGTGACCGCAGCCCAAACCATGGAGTCTGATTGAGGCTCGGTTCTGTGCATATACTTTAATAAAACTTAGCCAAAAAGCCTTCACTGAAGTAACAACCTTTAAAAAAATAAAAAATAAAAGCGCAACTGAATGTATCGACAGTCCCAGGAGTGTAATCTCTCCAACTTCAACTGAACATTTGTTTTGTCTTGCTGTACGAGTGCCGAGTGCTGAAAAACTGGCTCTCCCAGCAGATCTGTGCAGCCACTGACTGCCATCTGTCAGAAAAACCAGAGCAGATAAGAAAAATAAATAAAGCAGCCTCACCTCAATGATTGCAACAAACTTTCTTCCACGGCCAAGAGGAGAATTAAAGATAAGGAGACCAAGACAGAGTTCACCAAAGCGTCCGCATGCATGTTTAGCTCCCAGTGAAAGCAGACGTGGAATGCCTTTGCGGGAAATTCTCAACTTCTCCAAACAGAGAAGGAGAGCAGGATAGAAGCTGGCCAGAACCAGCTCCAACTCTTCTGAGGCCAGCCGCCGACTCCGTACAAGTGCCTCTGATTAGCTGTGACCGTTAGCGTTCGGGCAGGAGCCCGAGCGAGGTGGTGAAACGTGCCAAAAAATAATAAAAAAAAGTTTAGTCACTATATTCAGAGTCATAATTAGAAACAGCTCTCTCTCCAGATGGTTGATTTCGTAGTGTTCAAGTCCTTTCATTTTGAAGTGAAAGTGTATGCTGTATCATTTTATTGATTTCCTGTGAATTAGCTTGTTCAGCTGCTTTGGTTTTAGAAAACGAAGTTGGATCGTATTCACACAGTGCATGCCCATGAGGTACTTACAGCACCGCAGACTGTGAGCATAAAACTCAGATATGCCGTATGTTGTAGGGTAGCATCCCATAAGGTTCATAAGTATTAGAACAGATATACCACTTTGAAAGGCTGGAATTTCTGCATGGTTGACTCAATACACGTGCAAAACCAAAACAGATGAATGAGCCGTAGATGGACAGGCACAAAAGACCATTGAGATTGCGCGACTGTCCAAAAACTTGTGGACCTCCCTGGTTATTCTATTTACGTCTGAAGTCCTAATTTGAATTTGGGATTATGAAGGTAAAAGAACCACCCTGCTTTGTTAATTCAATTCAATTCAATTTAATATGCTTTTGTAGCATAAATGTAAGCATCAAGTGACAAAAACATTTCAAAACAAAAAAGGTAAGATTGATAAACGTGTGTGTTATATAATTGTAGGTCTAGCAACCTGATTGACTGATATATACTATAAATAAGTAAAAATTGAATATCAAACAATTTAGAAGACGTCAGTATAGAGTTGCGTCATTCAGGTTCCACTGGATGTCCTCAGGTCATTACATGAGGAGATACAGTTTGCTGCAGTCATCTGGCGTTTGGACATTTCCCCAAGTAAACATGGGAGAGTTTCCAAGGAGCTTACATTTTTATAGTGCTTGTTCATCCAAAAATAAGATTTGGACCACAGAATCTTTAATATAAATACATCCCTTGAGCACTGGTCATTTCAAATTATAATCAGCTGCTAAAAGTTTATTCACATTTGTAAAACCTCACAGCAATACCAACGACGGACACAGCAGGAGGTGAAGGCTCGGCGCGTTCTTCTTTGCTGGTGTGACCCAAAAGAAAGCATTGATCAACATCTCTGTTCGTTAGAACAGGGCACAAAAGCACAACGGTTACAATTTAATCCGACTCCATATTATTAATAAAGAATATAAAATTTTGTTTTAAATGTGTTGAATTTAGAATAATAATCCCATACGCGGTCTTTTGCCAATTTTACACGATTGTGTTTCCGGACCCGCACAATCGCAAACCTTAGTTCGGGGAGCCCTGCATTGGATAGCCATCAGCCACCATAATACACGAGTACCTTTCCCTCGCGACAGTTATGGACCTGAGTTAGCTTGTATCTATCGGGCTCCTTAAGGAGAATTTGACAAGAACCGGCGTATTACGCCCATGGGTCCTCTTAAGCCAAACCTCCAGAGCCAATACCTCACCAATCCCGTTAACAGTCGAACGTGGCCCCCGTTCTAACTTACCAGAACTCCCTAAAACTTTGTCTGCAACTGGCCTCTGACAGTAGGTCTCAGTCAGCACCCGTTTCCCCCAAGTATTTAACCGTAATTTTGACTAAAGAAACCAAGATGGATTTAAAATCATAAAAACCACACAAATTACAAGAAGACAATTTATTAATACGAAAGAAAATTTTATTAAACAGGTAGGTAGGTCCACATAGTAAATTTAATTAGTCCGTTACATAATTTAGAATTTTAAAGAATAATTGAATGTAAAAGTATCTTACTCAACCTGTTTTGGCTACACACGACACACAGAGACACGTGTGGGAAGTCGTTTGCAATCTTCCATAACTATAGACTACACACGCACTAACGTACGCAGGGAGAGATCGGATACGATCTTCCCAGAATGGATTATCTCTCTTTGCTTTAAGCCAAATCACGTCTTGGCCGTAAATTACCTGGAAGGGGGGTCGAATCTGGATTTTGGGTTTCCACAGTTTGCAGGAGGTACTAAAACAATTTAGCAGAGCGAGGAAAAGACCAGATGGTTATCCGAGAGGATATCCTACTTTAACCAAAATTTAGGGAGTTTCTAAAAGGGAATAAACCATAATTTCAGTTAGAATGAAACATACTCCATTCAACTCCCAGAATTTTCCTGAGAACAACAATAGCAAACATGATATGAATATGTATTAATATGATGCAGTTGTCATGAAAAGCTCTTAAACTGAATTATTGTATAGGCAATGAGCACAGAGGTTATTGCATAGTAATATATGGAATATATGAGAAAGGTTTGACATTACTATTGTGTCAGAAAATTTACGCAGATGAATTAAGGTCCAGTTTCATAAGAGGAATGACCAGGGCTGGGGATTATGTTCACAGGGGGAGAACTGTGATAGTTACCCCCCTCACTTCGCCAGAGTCCTGCTTATTGTCCCAGGCAGTCATAACCCCCCCCAGTCTTCCACGGACACCACCATAAACACCCCATTTCCCCTGACAAACATGAGTAAACATTCTGGGGAGTCAACGGCCCACTCACCCTAAGGAAGGCCTAACAGCTTATTGTTATATTGCAGGCCACACGAGTCCTTTGAAGTTTAGGTAAGCAGTTTTTAGGTGATTGTAAAATTGCATTGCTCTGTTTTGCTTTTAGTATTATGATCTGTGATTCCTGCCTGTTCTGGTTTATGTTTATTTCCACTACTAACCCTTATTAATATATACTTAGCTCCATTAAAAACGCACGGGTGATGTATGTACTGTATTTGCGGCAAATTGAAGAATCGATTGATTTTTATTGCTTTTCCAGTGAGGTACTAGAGGAAATGAAGAAAAGCGCGTGATGTTGTAATCCTGACGTGCACCACGTGCATGCGCCAAGCACTTCAGTAATAACAAACACTGAGCTGTTCGTGATGTGTACCGTGACACTTCACTTGTTCTTTTTGGTGTGGTCAATAGCCTACATAAAGCCAACAAAAAAAAAAAAAAGAAAAATGCTACTGCATCAAGGAAATGGAACAGCTTGGGACACAGGAGAGAGAAAAAGAGCCTTTGGCATGTTACGGGCAGATCTCAGCCGCCGAGAGGTGGTGCGTCATTTGCACTGATACCGTTCAACAATTAGTCTGCTGTCTATCCGAGAATGGAAAAGAGGCACTGTCACTGACCGACCCCGCTTAGGGCAGCCACGAGTGACGATGGCAGCTCAAGAGCGCCACATCTGGTTACAGCCTGTACGTGACAGATTCCGGACAGCAACCAAAACTGATCATGAGATGAGGGGTCCGAGACGATTGAGGGTGAGCGCAAGTATCGTTTGACGCCGTCTATGTGAACAACACATGCGTGCACACGGGCCCTACGGAAAACCCAGTTTTTGCCAATTTACGCATGGCTGCCCTTACTATAGTCAGCGACAGTCCCTGTTTTCCATTCTCAGACAGAAGCAGGGAAATAAAGTGCCAAAAAATGACACAGAGGCAGGTGCCCACAGTCAGAAGTTAAGAGTTCCTACTCCTGTTGATGGGCAAATGACCACAAAAATGCTTAGCTATGTCCAGCTAGGTAAAACAAAATGCAAGACGGAGCTAACTAGACACAGAAGACGATATAACACGTTATACCATCTTTAAAAAAATCGGTGATTCGAGCAAGCGCAGATGACTGTAAAGCGGACCGCATCAGCTACAATATACATGCAAAATCCGCATCAACGCGAACGCTTTGTCCGCTAACTATAAACGGGCAGTATGCAGCGAAAATATGCTGAATAATACAACGTAAATAGCAATCAAAGCAAAAATTTAATCGTAACAGCACAACAGACAAATATCATACAATGATGAAACACAATTATAAATGCAAACTAGCATACTGTTTTATGAAAATGCATTGCGATTATGGTTCGCAGGGCTCCGTGTCACAACACGGAGCTCCATGTAGCTAGCTAAAATGCTAGCTACATACTTATAACGAAATTACATACAGCACAAATGTTCAAAAATTTTTCTTTATGTTCATTTCGCTAAAATAATACAAAGATAACCTAAGCAGACAAAGAAAACAATATAATACAGGACAATCCAGGCTCCACAGGCAGCAAGCAAATAGGCCTACGAGCCGCAGCGGTCTCCATGTTATCTGAAGACCCGAACAATGTGCTTGTCCCGTAGGCATGGTTTAGTTTTTCCGGGAAGCTAGCTAGCCACGTAATATTAGTAAAATTCATACATACGGCACAAATGACCACAAAAACGCTTATCTGTGTCCAGTTAGTTATAATAATGCAATAAACAGCAAAAC
Source organism: Gymnothorax javanicus (assembly GCA_029692085.1). Lineage (NCBI taxonomy): Eukaryota > Metazoa > Chordata > Actinopteri > Anguilliformes > Muraenidae > Gymnothorax > Gymnothorax javanicus. The sequence goes on along the minus strand of CM056205.1, from coordinate 53,970,676 downwards.
ACACAGATACAACAATACTCGATTTTATTTGAAATAATCCGTCACAGTATTGATAGCCTAAATCGCAGGCTAGCTAGCTAGCGAGATAACTAGCTTCCTGGTGCTAGCGATCTATTTACGTTTTCGTGGAATAATATGCATTTAAAAACGGGCTTTTATCGGCCAAGATGTAATATTCTGCTACAGAACAAATTGGCCGGTAAAAGCCCTTTTTAAACGCATAATATTTCACGTAAACATTCAGCACCCAGAGCCGTCTGACAGCGTAGCGTTACAGGGACTCGAGAACCGAAGGATGATTTGCTCATTCTAAAATTAGATGACATGAATACTTGCTTCTCAAGGTAATGAAATCGATGTCAGACAGTATTATGCCTTCGAACTAAGGGATCTGCTATGATGTTTTCTCCTCAGTAAATGTCCACATATCATTTTATGTCGATCAAAAAATATTATAGATTTGCGTTATCACTTGTCCATTTAGCCACTTTAAAGACAATCGCCTGGTTTGCGGTGCTCACCCGACTGCCAACTTCCCCTCGGTACACGTGGTAGATGTAAACATTCCGCAGCAAACAGTAGCTGACAGTTTGATGAAAACATATCCGCCAAAGATTGTATAATGTTGCGAGCTAAAGGGGGTGCGATTCTTTTAAGAAAACGGTCCTAAACGACAGATGCAATCTGCTTTCATCAAGGAAGAAACTGAGAAGCGATCGCAGGTGAGTTTAGTGTGTTACGCTGGTGCGTTCACTTTTCATGGCGCAATGCAAGGGATGGATTGAAGCGAAGTCAGAAATAACGTAAATGTTTTAACAATCATTAACTTGTCCTTCGTTTAACACACACAGGATCAGCGTAAAACAATCAGGCGTGGGAAAATGTGAGCAAAAGTAAACAGCATGTCCGAATGTTTAAGAAGTGCTGTGCCTGCACCAGTTTTCCTGCTGTATAATTTTTTCGTGTGCCGTGCGGAATTTAACATTTCATACAATTTAGTGATTTTGTTCGCCTGTAGCTCATTTTCACGCGGTAATTCTTCACAAACGCTCGGAAAAACACTGTTGCTAATGAAAACAACGTGAGAGCCCGTCGGCGAGAGTAACGCATTATTTACTTTAGCGCAAAATCTGTGCTGACATGAAAACTGAACAGTCAACCATGCTTGATTATTTTTATTTGATGATGACAATACCACTAATATTCATAATATCATTATCGTCGCAGAAACTATAAAGACACTTTGCATTCCTGGGGAGGGTTCTGTATTATATTGATATCATAACACTATTAATTAATATTAATATAACTATTATATTATCATAATCAAAAATGATGATAATAATAATAATAGCACCAATGATAATTAAAACAAAAATCAAACATTTATAATACATACATACATAATCAAATTGTTCAAGTTTTGTGATTCATCATATCCACATGCCGTTCAAAGCAGTGAGATTTGGTCTTCCATTATTCATCTTAGTCAGTAGGGCGGCACGGTGGTCGGCCTCCCAGCAAGAAGGTTGTGGGTTTGAATCCGCCCGTGGCGTTTCTGGGTGGAGTTTACATGTTCCCCCCGTGCCCCGTGGGTTTTCTCGAGGTGCTCTGGTTTCCTCCCACAGTCCAAATACATGCATATCAGGCTAATTGGAGACTCTAATATGCCCAAAGGTATGAGTGAGCGTATGGTGTATACCCTGCGATGGACTGGCTACCTGTCCAGGGTATATTTCTGCCTCTCGCCCAAAAGATATGCTGGGATAGGAATACGGAGAAGAAAATGAATCTCTCATAGTATAAAAAATTCAAACCCAATTAAAATACTTAGACAAAATTATGATTAAAAAACAAATAATAAGACAAAGTAGACTTTAAAAAAACAAACACTACGAATATACAAAATGATTTTTGCAATACAACCTACAAGTATATTATGCACTGGTGTGTATAATTATACATCTTTATGAAAGTGCATCATAAATACTATCAATTCAAATTGTTCAAGGTTTATTATTAAGGAGATTAATATGCATCTCTATCACTTCACAAAATTCAAACCCAATGAAAATAATGAGAAAAAAGATAATAAAAATGTCATCATCATACAGTAAAAATAACAATATAAGACAAAGTAGGCTCAAATAAACGAACATTCTGTATTTACAAGATATTATAAAGGCAATAGCAATGAGCAAAAAAAGATGAAGGAAGCAGCTCAGTAATTGTACTGAGAGAGCAGTGCACATCTTATTGGTCTTACAGAGAGTATGGGGGTAGAAGCTGTGGCTTTGGTAATTGGTCTTGGCTGCAATGTTCACATAGCCTGGCTTCCGACTGGACAGCTTCGTCAAGAAGAGGCCATGGTTTGGGTGACTGGGGTCCTCACCTCATATTGTATAAGTCCATTAGGTTAGGCAATACAGCGCCAAAAACTCGCTGGGCTGACTGCACCACCCTTTGAACCCTGTGCCTCTCAATTACTACGGCTGCTTTGCAAGGTGGTGATGCTGCCAGTCCAGAAATTACTGTTACCAATAAAAAAATTATAATAATAGTAATAATTAAAAAGTAATAATACATCTTTTAGCAATGTCCATTCTACTATATTGATAAAAGCAAAAGAATGATCATAAATGTCGGACCTGTATCGTCCAGCACATCAAGTTGGACTTTGATGAACAATAGTTGTATTACAATCATATGCTGTGAATAATAACATGTCAATAACGATGATAGTGCATCAATAGCCATGTAAAACCAGTATATAGATAATAAACAAATATATACCTGAACCATTACTGACAACAATAAAGATCATCATCATCCAAATAACTTTTATTATGCTACATACCAAAGATGTACCTTGACAACTAAATTAACCCTTACCATACATATGCCCTGGTCACTTTGACCATGCAGTGGACGGTCATCATAGTTTATCATACTTGCCTATCAGTAAAGAAGACACTTTGCACCTTATCATACAGCAGAGTGCAGGACAATGCAAAAATAAACATCACATTATACAGTGAATTGTGCTATCACATGCAAACTCAGAGTTTCTTTATAAACTCTCATTCTAGTTTAAAGTATCAAATTTGGTTATGGACGTTGCTTATAATTAATCTACTTACAAACAATGTAAAACTGCCAGATTGTATGCATTGAAAATGAAAAGTAAGTTTCTTTGAATAAACCATTCCTGTACAAGTTAGCCTTAGAAAGTAGTCAATTGTCTAGTATTGCATGCTGAGGGAAAAAAAAAAAAAACACTTCTGGCTGTGGTTGGGTAATGGCACCCTGCCAAGAGAAATGTTCCATGTGATTTACTGAACACTAATGCATGTATCCGAAATTATCCTCGAACAATTAGGCTGCCACTTGAAATCTAGTTTCCTGCTCTACCAAGGGTACCATTTTTATCTCTCATTCTTCTATGCAATTGCATTCTTCCTTTGGGAACAATTGTTTCTAATGGCGCATTGTTTCACATTGCTTGACAATGAATCTGTCTCACATTGCTTGACAACTCATTGCAAAGTATTTGTGTTTACTGCCAAAACCAGCAAACCTTTAACTGGTATTTACGTAAATGAGACTACCAAGGCTATTTAATGTATCTTCTTTGCTCACAAAAAGTCTGGAGAACTATTCTTCAGTAGCTGCACTTGGAAAGGTCTTCAAAAAAAATGTTAACAACATTCATGTGTCAAAATTAATTATTAATAGAATCCAGCTTTAATATCAGCCACCCTGAACTGATGATCCAATTATCTACTGAAGATACATAAGCCGATTCTCCTGCCTGCAGTAGTTTTGATGATATGCACAATCGCTACCTCTCATGATATCTTCCAGAGATTGCACAATTATTTCAAATACATATATATATATATATATATATATATATATATACTTTTTGGTATGCAGAATGTGTGACAGGGTATGGAATAAATAATTGGCTGAAGGCACAGACACTATTATGGTCAAAGAGTGTGCTGTTAAAGACATTAGTTTAGAAAATTACGCACCAAAGAGTGGCAGAGAAACATACATCTTTCTCAGACAATTATTGCAATATAGCCCTCAGTGAGTATGCACCTCAGAGAGTCCATTTATAGCTGAGAGAGTCAGTATATGCCTCAAAGAATCCGTATAGATCTCAAAAAGTCAGTACAGATCTCAGAGAGTCAGTGCAGCCCTCAAACAGTCAGTGTAGCCATCATGGAGTCAGTACCCAGCAAACACATGACGTACCCGCAACGTCACCTTTGGTTGTGATTGGGTCACTTTATATTTTTTACATTGTCCGAACGTGGTGAAAATGTAACTTTATCATCTCCAGGCAACGTTGCAATGTAACGTTGCCTGGGGGTTGACCTTAGGTCCAGATGTGACTGAGTGTAGCGCAATCTGTAGGAAACCCGGGGGAGTAGAAGTGTATGGGCTGCCATTGTTGAGAAGTTGTGTGTTCCAGATCAATCTGACAGCATCCTGAAGGTAGTTTACTTTTACCGTCTCAATATTTGCGGCATCATGATCTTAACTCCTTCAACCCCACAGCCCTCTACAGAGGGCTGACCAACATATTCCCTTCAACCCCAAATTCCTGTAGGGAAAATTCAAACAATCTGACTAATTGATTGGAACATATCAGGTTACATTTAATGGGATTCCAGAGATAACAGTAAGATACAATGTCCAGATAATGACCAGCCCTCTACAGAGGGCTGTGGGGTTGAAGGGTATAGTGATGCTAGAATATCTGGGGTTGAAAGAGTTAAATAACTTGAGATTATATGGACATAATTGCTTAAGTGAATTTGGGATGCAAACACACTTAAAATGTGATACGTGTTTGTGATTTCAGCCCATGTGCTGGCTGGCATGATCCCAGATTGAATTCGAGAATGTTACGTGATAATGGATAGAAACTAAATTTTGAAAATGTTATAACTCCCAAAATAATTGCAGTGATTTTTAGCTTTATTTCCACCAGTAACTAGATGAAAAGTGGATTTATTTTTATATTATTCTTCGTTTTCAATCAGGTCAGTAAAAATTGCTACGGCATCAGTGTCTGCCATCCTGGTGATATTCAAAGAAACCGAATGGACACGACAGGCCTACTTAAAAACCAGGAAGTGGTGATTGCTCTCCTACGCAAAAACAATACAGCAAGGGAGGAACAGCTGACAACTGTAGAAGACCTAGTTCCAGATCCTGTTGACAGTGCACAGCAGTTCAATTGGCTTAACAAAAATCTGGAACAGGACCCAGAACTACAGCGGGCAAAATTAGTATTGAACCCGTCAACAATTTTCTCAGTAAATGTATTTCTAATGGGGTTATTGACATGAAATTCTCACCAGATGTCGGCAACAACCCAAGTAATCCACACATGCAAAGAAACCAAACAAATAAGTCCATAAATTATGTGTAATAAAGTGGAATGACACAGGGAATAAGTATTGAACACATGAAGAAAAGGAGGAGCAAAAAGGCATGGAAAGCCAAGAAACCAGCTCAAATCTGTAATTATTTAGAAAGCAATCCTGCCTCCTATCAGGGCAAATTAATATCAGCCAGTTTAGTCCAAATTGATAGCCTTTTAAAAGGTTTCTCATTACCAAGGCGTCACAAGAAGCATCTCATAATGGGTAAAAGCTCTCTCAAGACCTTTGCAACCTTATTGTTGCAAAACTGATGGCATTGGTTACAGAAGTATTTCTAAACTTCTGAATGTTCCAGTGAGCACCGTTGGGGCCGGAATCTGGAAGTGGAATGAACGTCATTTCACCATACACTGGTCACGACCAAGTGCTCCTCGCAAGATATCTGACAGAGGAGTCAAAAGAATATTAAGAGCAGTTGTCCAAGAGCCAATGACCACTCACAGAGACCTTCAGAAAGACCTGAAATTAGCAGGTACAGTTGTTTCAAAGAAAACAATAAGTAATGCATTCAACCGCCATGGCCTCTATGCACACTTACGGTGCAAGATTCCATTGCTGAAGAAAAAGAATGTTGAAGCTTGTTAAAGTTTGCTGCACAACATTTGGACAAGCCTATGAAATACTGGGAGAATATAGTCTGGTCAGATGAGACCAAAATTGAACTATTTGGATGTCATAGCACGCACCATGTTTGGAGGACAAACAGCACTGCTCATCACCCCCAAAACACCATATCCACAGTGAAGTCTGGAGGTGGGAACATCATGGTGGGGGGCTGTTTTTCAGCATATGGTACTGGCAGACTTCATATAATTGAAGGAAGGATGAATGGAGAAATGTACCGAGACATTCTTGATAAGAATCTGCTACCATCTACCAGGATGCTGAAGATGAAACAAGGATGGACATTTTAGCAAGACAATGATCCCAAACACACAGCCAAGGAAACTCTCAATTGGTTTCAGAGAAAGAAAATAAAGCTGGTAGAATGGCCCAATCAATCACCCAACTTGAATCCAATTGAAAAATCTAAGGAAAGAACTGAAGATCAGAGTTCACAGAAGAGGGCCCCTGAACCTTTAAGATTTGAAGACAGTTTGTGTGGAAGAATGGGCCAAAATCACACCTGAGCAATGCATGTGACCATTTTTTCCCATACCAGAGGCCTCTTGAAGCTGTCATTACCAACAAAGGCTTTTGTACAAAGTATTAAATATACTTCAGTAAGCATGTTCATAACCTTTTCCCCATGCCATTCCACTTTATTACACACAAATTAATTTATAAACTTATTTGTTTTGATTTCTTTGTATGTGTGGATTACTTGGGTTGTTACCGACATCTGGTGAAAATTTCATGTCAATAGGCCCGTTAGAAATATATTTACTGAGAAAAATGTTGACGCAATCAATACTTATTTTCCCCATTGTAAGTAAAAATGGTACGTTTTTGACCGTAAATGAAAAAAGCTTTTGCCCAATAAAAGTACACTGCCCCGACTATTCAAATATGTTCCTGAGTATTTTTTGAAAAATGTCTTTAACGACTACAACAGCTCGAGAAGATCAGATTTATACGTTGTGTGTGGTGCGCCATGTTTGCTGGAATTGGGGTAGCTTGCCGCGTCGGATACCTGAACTCTTGAGGTCATAAATTAAATAAAACCAGTGGCGCAGCGAGAACTGAAAATTTGGTTTGGCACATGTTACGCCCTTCAAAATAGTTAACAGTCCTGACTTGTTTTCAATCATTTTCATAATTATCATTATTTTTACTCTGAAAACACTCCACGCTATCAGGTGTTAATTCTCCCCATTGACGACAATCATTCAAGTGGACACGTAGTTTGGTGCATTGAAATCAGCGTCATTCAAAATTGCATACCTGTCAACTCTCACGCATGTGACTTGAGTCTCACGCTTTTAAGTGGCATATTATGTTCTCACGCAACAGTCAGCAATCTCACACTTTATAATGTTATTTCAGAAAACAAAATTATATTTAATTGCCAAGTTCCACGTTTTAATCAATCCACGCTATACCGAGAGTGAAAGGGAAATTTCATTGGGATCAGTCATTATTCAATCAACGTGTATTCAGGAGGTTATCACGCGGAATTGTAGTCCTTGTGCATGGAAGTTTTTCAGTTTCATGTACGTTTCGGTAGATTTCTCCTTTATTAACATGGAAACCTATTACAGTTCGTTGACCAGTTCCGCAAACGGAATTTGTCTGAAGCGTCTGTTATCGATACAACATTCGGTGGCGGAAAGTTATCGGTTCACGAATTTTGCGGAAATTACTCACACACTTTGTGGATCAATTAGTTTTCTTCAGCCATTAGGAATAAAGCCTTGCACAGTCATTTTTCAGTGGCACGTCCTTTGACCGGTTCCAAAAATCATTTCCGGTTTCGCAAACAGCGTCCTCCCACAGGCCGAACTTATGATATTCTTTGTTTATTGGCAAAACTGCTTGCCCCTGGCCACAAAGGAACAGACACATGTATTTTCCACCAATTTTAGCCAGCATTATTCCGCAGGGTATATCATAATAATTGGTCAAATTTATGGCTAATTTTTCCATGTGTTGACATTGTGTCAGCTGGAATCCATGTGCACTGGCCTCAGTTCAAGACGAAGTTCAGAGTAGATTTGTGTGTTGTTCCATGCTTCATATAACCTAGGTTTTGTAACTTTACCACTCTTGAGTGAACATCAGTTTGTTTCTAATATGACCAATGAAACTTACAAAACCTGGGTTATATGAAGCATTGGACAACAGACAAAACAACTCTGAAGTTTATCACGTTTTTCACTACTTGAAATTTTTTGCCATTCTGTTTATGTAGATTTTCTTTACGCTCACCCACTGAGCTGAAAATTGTGCGATCCCTTAATGAAGTATAATATTATCATCAATCAATAGCCCTTTTAGTTTAGAAGAAAACTGTAAACTGATAATCACAAAATTTTCTATACCCCATTTGGGGTAGAGTGCCTGACTTGACTAACCTAAATTATCCCGAACGTGGTTGAAAACCTACAAAATGGCGTTTGTGGAACTAGTCTAACGACAAGCAGTCACTTTATGGGTGTTGATGAAAAAGTATCCAGAGTACAAAATTGGGATTTATATGGTCAAATATATGATCATTTCCAATCATAATGACACTAATAATGTGATGATTCCCGGGAATGCACGTGTCTAACGGCCACACACTGCACAGCGTGCCTTATCACAGGCGTTGATTCGGTACTGCTGCAACGGCAAGCAACAGTTATCGGGCATTTATTTCTCTATCAAGCCGAATATCTCTAAACAATAGTTAAGAGTTAAATCCACAATAACTTACAGTTCCACCAGTGTCAAACTCAAGGCTGACAGCGAAGTCGTTTTCCTGCAAATAAAGTTTGATTTCTCCAAATTGCGGAACCGGTCAAATTGCGGAACTGGTCAGCCACCTGTATGACTCCGGAATTCTCACGCTTCTCTTTTCTTAGGGGCCGGAAGCTATGAAATTTCATGAAGACGTTACAAGTGGTCTTTTGTTTCATTAAAACAATTTAAACGATAATGAAGCGCAAGTTAAATCACCTAATGTGCGGAAAAGGTAGCGTGAAAGTTCCAGAGTAGTTTGTCTGTCGTAAAGCATTGGCCTATTTTTGAGTGAATTCTTTTCCTGTACTGAATTTAGCCCATTATTTTGTTGCCGTTTGTTCGCATGGGGGAGAGAAGCTGTGTCTCAATTGCCAATGGTTTGTTACTATAATTGGAAAACGTGTCAATAAAGGAAGTTGATTGTGAACTACAGAGGGATTATTTGAAGAGTTTGGTTCCAAAATGCAATAAGTGCCAAAATGACAAAAATTGAGATAATACCACAAAGAAATAGCCCTGTGCTTCTTACACATGGTACAAAGTTTCTTTTTTTGAAATTCATACTATAGAGTGTATTTTTTCATGGTCAAAGTTTGTGTTTCTCTATAAAATGCAATAGGCGCCCACACAGAAAAAGTTGATTTATTCAAAATGAGTAAAATGGATATATTGCGTTTTGGAAACAAACTCTTCATTTGTTTATCAACACGGCGGATGCGCGCGCAATTTGACTGCAGAAAGAGTGGCCCCTTTAAACAGTTTGACAGGTTGACATGGTTTCTTGCAATTGCGATGTTGGCTAGCTAGCGATGTTGTCAGCGTAGCCTACTACAACAGTTTATCGCCAAGTGATAAAACAAGTTATGCTGCTAAATTAACATTAGTGAATGGGATACGTCTTAATGACCCATACGCTTTAGGTGCAGGTGAGTGGATAAATGACAAGAAAAATGTATAAAGTCTGGGTCATTGTGAACAAGAAAAACAACTGCATCCTGACCGCGAACTGCACCTGCATGTAATTTAGAATAATGTAATGTTACAAATTAATTTTAGCTTCCTTTGTACTTGTTGTAACACATTTGGTTTTTCCCCCCTCTCAGATCACTATCTTTTTGAGCTGCTGTAACGATGAAATTTCCCCACTGTGGGATCGATAAAAGTTTATCTTATCTTTCCATTGCTATGTAACCTCGTCTTCAGTCACTGTCGTTATTGTAGTAAACATTTCGCAACTCATTTGCTGCAATAATACAGCTGTGCCTGCGGGCATATCCAGCTTTATCACCATTCAAACCAATGAGTCTAACACATTATATTGCTCGAAATTAATACCAATGTTCTTTTTTCTCACAGCTTGGGGTCATGCTGTAGGCATGCTGCAGCACTGAAACTCAAAGTCTGTAAAACTTGCGTGTTTTGTTATTCTTATCGAAACGGTTTGTGCAACCAACAGCACAACAAGACATGGTCGCGGCTCTTCCTGCTCTTTCTGCAGTCAACATGCGCAGTAGAGCGGGGTGACGTATGTAGTGACGTAGACTGATAATCCCTCTACAGCTGCTGATAAAAAGGGATATTTTGTGGGCCCCTCTATCTTATCAAAGTCACTCTTCACCAAGGGAATTCAGCGCAAGCTTATGCCCACGGGTTGGTCCAAGTTTCCCGTTTTGTTGGAGCAATCAACAGCCGCACATAGAGGCATTACTGCTGATTTTATCGCTCAGGTTCTCATGTTGATTCGTAATATCGGACCTTGATCATTCGACTTAAATGAAGCTGCAGCATGAGTGATAATAAAGACTGATTTGTATACAGTTTATACAAATCAGCTGATTTCTTGGTGGCCAAGTGCGTCAAAACATCCGAGACATTGCCACACGAAGTATTTTTGGATTGGCTAAAATATAGGAATGGCGGCATTCTTGAATTTGTGCTAATTAGTTGTATTTCAGAGGTTTGAGGTTTTATAACTCGGTACATAAAATCGCAAAAATTCCCAGAAAATATTTATGGAACGAGAAGAACTTTTATTTTTTTTTGGGTAAGAGCTTAATAAAGGGTTTTCTTTTCCTTTAAAGATGGCGTATGAAACTAATAATGAATAGGAAAAGAGTTGTTGCAATTCTTTGAATACTACGATTCCATACATTCCCAACTTTTCTGGAAATGGGGTTGAGTCGGAAAAGCTGATTTTGGATTTTGGAGTCTGGTATAGTTTGTATGAAGTGAACTTATAAATGGGTTAAAACTGGTTCCTGAAAGAGGGTTGATAACAGTTTTCTTCTATTGTAGAGGCATTTTGCAAGACCCATCCTAAAGTAAGGGAAGACGAATGGCACGTACTTTAAAACATGCTCCAAACAGGAAAGGAGGACACAGGTTCAAGGTAAAGTGGCTTGTTTTTCTGGATTATTATACGGCATTAAAGTTTCCTGATGACTTTAATTGGTGATGAAGAACCGAGGCATCTTTTCTTTCCTGGAAGTGAAGAATTCTAGCATAACATTAATTAAGGCATTGCAAATTACTCCACTTTGTTTTATGTTTCAGTTGTGGATTTTTGTATTTATACTAATTCAATTTCGATAATTGACAGAAAATGTCATGGAGCACATGGTGGAATGTCACCACAACATTGTTTGTGTTATACTGACAGGAACGTGTTGCATCCTAGCCTGAGCCAAAATCAACTACACCATTGCTCTCAAACATGTCAAATGAAGACTATTGAGTAAAAGAATTATGGAATGATACATGAAAGGTTAAATGAATGTATGGTTAATATCAACTTTACAAAACCAAACATTTTCTCTGGTATTAAGGAAAAAAGATAACAGATTTAATCATTAATTTCCTCTAAAAGCTTTATTACTTCTGTGAATTGTGTTATCATTACATATGTACATATATGTGTACTTGAATGATGTATGGTTTTTTAATGTATCACATGACTGTTGATAAGGAACCGACCATTATATTTCTAGGCGAAGGATTTTTTTTTTCTTTTTTTTACAATAAAATAATATGAGGCCTATATTTTAAGGAAAAACATTTTGGCACCTCATAGTCTAGGGAAAAAAGTAATCAGGCCCTCTGGAAACCTCACTATTAATTTCAATATTTTATTTTAAAATATCTACTATCGTTTAGCAGTTGAAAAAAAAATTATGACCTAAATTTTTGAAAAATATGCCCTGAAAAAAAAAATCAGAAACCAAGCGTCCCTCCCCCGTAACGATAAAATGATTGGTCCCTAACAAAAATGCAAAGAAGAAAGTGATGAACAAATTAATTTAGATCTTGTAATGGAATGTAATTACACTGTTGTTCACTACAACATTGTCTTCTGTTTTCTATGGTCACTTTTAGGAAATCACAAGGTTACAGGGAACTTTCACTAAAAGAAAAGGTAACACTTTAGATGAAGTGTTGCTCAAAAAGGCTTTACACAGCATGTATAATGCATTCATAAATGAGACATAATGTCTTCATAAATCATACATAAGCAAATGTCATGCTTTGTAAAGGGTGAAATAACACATCCTTATTCAGCATGTGATTCCAGATGTGACAATGACAATGTCACTTAGCTGACAATGTCACCCTTTATAGCATTTAGCCACTAGCTAAGTGACGTTGTCAGTTATATCACATCTGGCTCCTTATAGGATGTGAAAAGCATTTATACAAGCTTACGTTTTGCTTGGATGATTGGAATTGTAAACAGCAAGCTTTCCATCTCGGTGAACATTCTGACCGTAAAATAAGCAGTTCTTTTAATGAGTATGTGTACTTGCTGAGGCAGCTTTGTAGAAAATTTGACAAAACTCTGAACTTCATCATGGAGAAAAGGCATGTTTTTTGTTTGGAGAGGTTACTGGTGACTATTGATGTCCATCCACACGTATAATGATAAATTCAAGCTGAATTCCGCTAAAAAATCATTGATTTATATTGAACCTCATGAGTGAAAATTTGATTGGTGTTAAATATACGATTATTTTATGATTTGACAGTACGCTATTTTGAGGGCTCTGACCGCATGGGAAGCCGTTTGGAGAGCTGTCTTATATTGCTCATAGAGAGTAGATAATTTTGAAAAGCATGGTCAGATGATGTACACTTGTGGTCAAGGAGTTTATGATCCTAGAAATGTACAATACATTTTTACTTCCAGCCATTTTTAAATTATCAGTATATATTCTTTAAAAATAATTTCATTGCTGAATTTTTATCGAGATTTTTTGTGTTTGTGGCCTGTACTCTGAACTAAAATCATGAAAAGAAACTGAAATATGATGTAATTCTAAATACTACAAGTATCTTGTTTCATTTTTGCCATTTACCCCTGCTCTGTGAAGCTCAGATCTTGAATTATGAAGCCTTAAATTGGGTAGCGCATAAATAGCCATATTTGGCTTCTGCGCAAAGGGGTTAAAAAAAAAAAAAACATGCGTATGTGTGGACTAGGCCTAAATTACCACAGTGGTTCTCAACGTCGAGTCCTGGGGACCCCTGTGAATGCTAGTTTTTGTTCCAACTGCAACGGCAATCCCAATTTTAAACAGCTGTGGACTTTTCTTAATTTTGAAATGGTGATAGCTATAGCCTATGTCATTTAGGATAAAAAATAAAAACATATTGTTAGCTGACTGAATGAAGATGATGAATCGATAGGGTGATAACTAGCCTACATTCCTGAACTTTCTTCCCTATTGCACATTGCAGGTTTGACCAATTACCATTTCTCTTGTGTTTTCATTTGCTATTTACTAATAATTTGTCATTTTTAAAGTGACTGTGTTCACAATTTAACCAATTAGATGCCAGTAATTTCTTCAACTTTATCTGTCATAAAGTTCCTATTTCCTTCATTTTATGAAAAACACTTGCAATGGAGTTGCGATCTGAATATGAAACTCTTCAGCGAATGCTTAGCTATATGACAGTGTCACGTTAACTGGTTACCAGTGTTTATAAACATGAATGGTGCAGTTAAGGAAAAATTAAAATCTTCTTCAAATTCTGGGATTGCAATAGTGGTTCGAACAAAAAAGTATATGCTGGGGGTCCCCAGGACTGCGGTTGAGAACCACTGAATTCGCAGATGGTCCACGTCATCACTTGTACTGACACATCCTGGGGATACATTAATGATGAATCATACTCATGGGATAATTATTCTGAAGACATCACTCCTGGCTTCTATTTCAAAACTCAGTAGGTCTCTTCGAAGGTTTCAGGTTTTGAAGAACAACTGCGTTATCTGACAAATTTTCATGTAATAGTTATTTTGATAACTAAATGCTTTTTTTTTTTTTTTTTTTTGTAAATTGCATCATTTTATTGGAAACGATTTATTTAAAGGCACATTTGATGAGCTGGTGTGAAGAAATAATGAGACACAATTGTCATCCGCACACTGGTTTAGATCTATTTCACTCGTTCTTCGATTCCTCGGGAAATCAGCCAACTGAAGAAAGAACAGAGAAAGTCTAAACATCGATTACATCTGTGAAGAAACGGAAGAAAATGTGTATTTCGCCGTACAGTACAAATTTCTATTATTGCCTATTCCTTATAACCTGATGTTTTTTTTAATTACCATATCAAAATTCAATACTTTGAAAACAGTTCACGTAATCAACATTGGCAGTAGAAATTGTCCTGAAAGCACAAAAAAAAAAAAAAAAATCGTTCACAATCAGCTCGAATTTCTGATCTGGTCCCACCGACTGAGCCGCTTGCTTCTTCCGGCTTGTGTGACGGTGGTGGGCGCTGACTGTGGACAGCGTCTCCGCAGCAGTAGCAGCAGCTGCTGATGAGATTAGTGAAACAGGTGGGGAGGGGGCCGAATGCAGAGACGACCACTTTCAATTAAAGGGACCGGGAAGCTTCAGACGCAATGTAGAGAAAAGCATAAATAAAAAGAAGATTTATAATTACGCGTGAGTAGTCCGGTGTTATTTATACTCTGACGAATAGTATTTTGTACGCGACGTGCTAATTCATATAACGGTACCTGCCAGTGTTTTCAGATGTTTTATTCAGCGATGTTTCCTAGTCATTCCTCCAGGAAGTAATGGCTGCTTACAATGCTTTGCCTGGGCCTCCGTCCACATTCTGTTATCGAGGGAAAATATAGTCGACTACGTTTTTTTAAATTTGATTTTTTAAAATCATGTCGCAATTTAAGAGATGGTCGGCCAGCACAGCAGCCACCATACAAAGCTATATTAAATGTTATTCATATAATTCAGACATTAGGTACGTCTCATCTGTTTCCATGGCAACTACAGCTGATAGCCTTGTAGTCCAGTTGATGCTCGGCATCCTACTGTTGTACATTATATTTTGCTTTTCGTACGTATAGCTGTATTTATTAATGTAGCAGCACATACTGTATTTCAGGACCGATTTTGAAAGGCAATAGAGCTCTGACTTCAAGAACGCGATGAGTTAGACCGCATGGGATTACACTTGAACGACAATGAAACAAAATTAAAACGGTTGTTACTGTGCTAACGTTAACCAGGGCCATAAAATGAACAATCGAAGATCAACTTATGATTCGTCATTTTATGAAGTTTGTTAGAGCTACAGGCTATTGCTTTGAGTGTTATTCAAGATATTTGCCGTATGGTCTCAAAAAGAACGCTGAAATGGTCTTAGTCGACTTAATTGATGCTGACATGTTGTCAGGTTTCAGGCCTAACATAATTTACCCATGTCCAGAAATGTCTTATTCTGGATTTTAATTTTAATTCATTCATCATTGGAATTTACTGTATCTCAGTATTTGAAAGGGGATACAAGAAAATCATATGATGCTACTGAACTTGGCGCATCATGGAAAATGCAAATAAAATCAAAAATGACTGAATTGAAAAGTTTGTTCACCCTTTACTGAATTGAAAATAGTGCAGCAACACATTATTTGATGTTCTAACTTAATTGCTTACTGAAATATACAACAAGATGATTGCAATAGAGTCCAAAAGTTAGCACTATTTACTGTTTACAAGACAGAAAATTATACGCACATCAAATATAGGTGCAAGACTATCAAATGAAATGCGTCAATGGAAAAAGAAGTGATGCCTGCACACTTACTCTAAGCCACCAAGACCATTTTTATTTATTGAATAAGGACAATGTGTCAATCCAACTTGGATCTCCATCTGGTCATCAAGGATCCAAGTTGGATCGAAGCGTTGTCCCTATTTAACAAATAATATTTTTTTGGAGGCTTGGAGTTAGTGTGCAGGCATCACTTCTTACTCCATTGACTATTTACTGTTTACCAATATGCAACATCACCAGGTCTTTAATCACACTCATTAAGCATTTGAGCCTTGAAGACATCAGTTGATCAAGTCAAGCAAGCAGAATTTTCACCCATTCCTTCATCATGCAGGCCATCAAGCCACACAGTTGTATGGAGCCCGTGTTCCCATGTATGCAGCATGGACTCTGTGTACCATGCTGCATTGCGATTTATTTCTGATCTGGGTTTCGGAACGCATCATTGTATGTTGTATGAGAAAGTTGCCTGGCCTTCATGATACAATAGAAGAATGGAACATTGGTACATCTTCCTGTATAAGGCCATCCTGCATGAACTGCCTTTGTATCTATGTTCTCTGCTGACTCCAAAAAATGTAAGCAGTATTAATCTTCGTTTTTACAGACGCATCATGTTTGCTATCCCTCGAACTCACTCTATTTTTGGAAATCGAGCTTTCTTTGTTTTCGCTCCCTCATCTTGGTCCGGGCTACAGAATTATCTTAAACTGGATCATCGCATAAGTTTACATATTTTTAAAACCAGAATTAAGGCTTATTTAACCAGTGTATGCACATGTTTTACTGCTAAGACCGGTTAATATATTATTCTTGTAGTTTTTGCTTGTCATTGTCTGTTGCTGTTTTCTGTGTGAAACTTTTATGCTGCTGTCTTGGCCAGGACTCCCTTGGAAAAGAGATTTTGTATCTCAGTGGGATTTATTCCTGGTAAAATAAAGGTTAAATAAAATAAAATATTTTGCTGAAGAATGCACCATACAATTTCAATCAGAGACTGATCAGGATTGCAGGCAGGCCAGTTTATCACCCACATTCTCTGCTTTTGCAGCCATGCACGTGTAATCCATGTAGAATGTAGTTTGGTGTGGTCTTGCTGAAAAAAAGCAGGGATATCCTTGAAATTGATGGCAGCATATTGACGGCCTGCTGATAAAACCTCGTATCTGCCTTTACAGGAGAGCATAAAAAGTGTTTAATTTTGCATGTAAGAATGCAGTTCAGCTGTGTTCGGGTAGGATGTCTATTTTTCTTCCAAGAATGTATCCAATCAATAAAATTTTGTATTTTGCAATGTTTATGTTATTATCATGGACATATGAGTTTTTGTTTCTTATCAAATTTGGAGATGGGTCAATGACAAATAAGCCTTTTAAAAATGTTTTTTTATAAATCTTTAAAAATGTACAGAGTACATTTATTTGAAGTTGGAAGAGTGTGTTTAAACAAGTATAAATGGTTGCACAACATTACCAGGGTTTTAGTACAGTTTTAGACGGTATTTGCAATTTCACCAGCCAAAAAATGTCAGGGGGCGCAACCAAAAGTTTCTTGAAAAAAAAACACACTTTCCTCTTTTTTTTCTAAGTGAGTTTTTTTAGTAAATATACCTGAGAGTGTCTACTCTGCCTAAAACATTACTATTTTGTAGTTGAGCTGGGTATTAAAAGTAACTTATGGATTCTTTATTGTAGGGGGCGGGTATTTTGGTTTTCCAACATCCAACTTTAGATTTAAAATGTGAATAAATAAATTTAAAAATAAACAAATTTAAAAAGTATATTGTTGCATAGAATGATTATTTATATCACAATTTCCAAACATTTGTTCACGTCAATCTCCCATTTCTTGGTTTAAATTAGTATTTTACCTGGTTGCGCCACCTGACTTACTGGTTGCGCCACCTTACATTTGCTACTAATTCCCAATTATTCAGGCATCTACTTGGACACCCATATAACCTTTTGACTTTGCTAGCTAGTTCATTCATTCATTTTTACAATACAATAAAGAGTTTTAGAATAAAATAACTTTTTCTTAGTTTTATGTTGGTTGTACCACCTGACATGTAAACTGAACAAGTCTAACTATGAAGAGAAAGTAGCTATTTTTCATCAATATTTGAGAGAGATCAACATACCTTTCACCCATCAGTAAAGGTCACTTGGGTTCCTTTTGATGATGCAATATCCTGTTTACTCATCTCTCTCTTCAATTTAAAATAAAAGTTGTGTGAATGCGGCTGCGCTGCCCTGACATTTCAGATATGCAGATTTCCGGACAAATTTGTTTTTAATATTCCAAACAATTTAAGAACAATTAAACTATTAAACTTTGTTTATTTGAAAGGTTTTTAATATAAAATTATGCCCCTACATTAATATTATATTTATTCATATTTTAAATTACATATTTAATACATTTCACATGGTGTTAACTTGCTCGGACGGTTGCGCCAACTGACATTTTGAGGGTTTGAAATGGCAAAACATAAAATATATATCATTTTTATGATGAACTGGAAATATCTTCAAATTAAAGAGGTTTTATAGAATAAAATGATGCTTATTATGAATCATTTAAATTATTTTAAACCAAAGTAGTGCGCTTGGACACAAAACTCTGCATGTCACGTCATTGACCCAGATAAAAAGTTTTATTAGCAGGCCGACGATATGTTGCTCCAAAATTCATGCATATGTTTCTGCATTAATGGTGCCCTTGCAAATTGCTGGTCACCATGCCGTATGCACTGACACACCCACAAACCTGACAGATGCTGGCTTTTGGACCTGATGCTGATTACAGCCTCGATTGTTCATGTCGTCTTTGGTCCAGTGAACATGGCGGCAGTTTTATTTTCCCAAAACTACTTGAAATCTTGACTCGTTGGACCAGAAAACATGCTGGACTGTGTTGCTGTTCATTTCAGGTGACATCAAGCCCAGATAAGTCTGTGGAGCTTTTAGACAGTGTTGATGTATGGCTTCAGCTTTGCATAGGAAAGTTTGACCTTTTATCTGTGAATGATGTTGACTGAAAAAGGTTTACCAAAGTATTTTCTGGCCTCTGTTGTGATTATTGCTACTGTTGCACGACAATTCTAAAAACTGATGTCAGGGGAATTGGAGGTTGCGTGTATTCAGAAGTGGTTTTTGATGTTGCCCTTTAAGGGATTCGACCAAATAGCTTTCATCTTTTAATTATATTCTATACTGCTGTGGGTGAAATGTACAAAATTCTTACGATTTGTCTTTGTAGAATGTTGATTTCAAAGTGATATTTAAGCGTTTTTAACTAAACATGAATAGCGCACCTGTTTACAATTACCCGATAATTTCCAATTGTTACATCATCATTAGTCTTATCGCCCCTGCAACAGCTTTTTTGGAGTCAGCTGGAGTCATCAGATTTGAGATAACTGTATTTTCAATAAAGAATTAAGTACATAAGTTAAAGCATCATATGAGCCCCTAAGAGCCATACTGGGCCAACCCATGTTGTGGAACTTTTGAGAAAATGGGACTCAAAGTTGCCAGCCTCCTGTGTCATCTAGAGTATCTGGGAACTAGAAACACTGCTTATGTTAAAAACTCAAGATATGTACAATTACGTGATGCACTTCTTATGCAGGTTTTGGATGCCCTACTGTTTCATTTTAAGTGAAACCTACCTCCTTCTGAAGAGGAACCATCATCTTCTGATTCATTTGGGACAAACTCTAGGTCTCCATTATCTTCCACTTCACCATCATCATCAATCATAGCAAGCAATTCCTCATCAGTGAGATACCGAGCCGCCATGTTTACATTGAATTATGGAAAAGTTGTGGGGTGGTCCACTATGGCTAAGGCAGTGCAGTGCATATGTACAGGGGCAGAGAGGACGTTTGCTTGTATGAACAATCCGTGTGGGCAGATTGTGTTGGCTCATTTAGGAAATATAGATCTCAGTTTTCTGCACATGCTGACTACCTCAACTCAATTTCGCCAAAAGTGCGGGATGGCCCGGTATGGTTCTTAGGGGCTCATATAATGTGTTGCAGTATTTTCAATGTGGTGCAGTATGAATGGATTTTTTCAATCACTGCTTTTGATTATTTTCTTTTTGCATAATTTGGAAACTTTCAGAATTTGGGATGTGAATTATTATTATATTTATTATTATTACTACGTATTACTATGTTCTGGTAAAAATAGCCAAATTCAAAGTAAAACAAATTTATCACAGGGTGAAGTGTAAAGTAAGTTACAGGGTCGACAGCTGAATGACTTTGAATGGATCGGATTAGAGTAAAGTTGGCTGCCCCTAAGATTGCATCAGTTGAGAATTCAGTTGGCTGAACTTGGCATCAACTGCTGCACCAGGTCCCAACTGCAGGGCAGCGGATAAATAACAACAGTGTTTCCCAGGGTAATGGAGTTTGCATGCGGCCAGGATCTGTCTTTAATTGCTCTTTAGTGACCCCTGCTGGTCCACCAGACACCGGCAGCCTGCCTACTGAGGCTGCGCAAGAACAGTCTTCTCTTGACTCATCTGTGCAAGCTTGGCTTCTGGCCTGCAGCCGGAGCAAAAGCAGTTAGACGAACGACCTGATATGGATTGAAAACAGTGCAAAGACAATATGTAATGTAATATGTAATGTTTTTCCTTGTCTATTTTTTTGTTCTTTCTTCACTCTGAATTTTATGCCTTCAGCACTACAGGTTGGAATGGTGGTGTATTTACCACTGTGTTACATCACCTTTGGTTTTAACATTCCTCCAAGTAATTACCTCCGCCCAGGAAGTTGGAGGAGGTTATGTGATCGTTACTGTTTGTCTGTTGCTTGGTTTGTTGGTTTGTTTGTAAGCAGGATCACGCAAAAAATTTGGTGGAATGATTAAGTATTGTTCAAGGAAGAGGTAAGTCGATTTTGGGAGGTCAAGGTCAAAGGTCAAGGTCAAGGGCATGCAAAAGGTCAAAAACACATTAAAAACATATTTGCGTGAAGACTACAGGGGCCGGTTGCACCAACTGGTCTTAACTAAGCCTGGTCGTAACTGCTAAGTTGGTCGTAACTAAGACCAGTCTTTAGAATGGACTTAAGGCCAGTTGCACCAACCAGACTTACGCCTGGTCTTAACTCCGCCTGGTCTTAGCGATGCGCATTCCGGTGAATGCTTACGTAGCATGCGTTGCTAGGATACATTGTTACCTTCCGCTGTCTTGCATCTTTGTAGCCTAACTTATCACTTCTGTTTGCGGCAACTATGGAGGAAAGAAAAAGAAAGGGAAACTGCACTGACATCGAAATCTGGAAGTTAATCAAGCTGTACAGTCGGCACAGGGCAACACTCACTGCTAAAGCAGTTCAACATCATGACGAACAAAAGAAAACAATCAACTTTGAATGCGATAACGGAGGCGATTAACAGTTGCTCTGACTCTGGCAGCCTTCGCTCAGAGGGTGATGTGAGGAAAAAGTGGAAAGACCTTTTGAGTAAGGCGAAGAAAGATGCTTCCGCGAAAAAAAAAAAAAAAAAATCACAAAACCGGCGGAGGCCCTCCCCCGAAAACATCCGTATACAGTGACATAATTGTCGACGTGTTTGGCGAGGATTCACCTGCATTTACTGGGTTGGTTGGAGTGGAAAGTGGCAGTTATAATCAAAAGTCCGTAGAGCATTTTCATTTAAAAGAGCACTTACTTACATGATTCATGACACCCTGACACGACACACTCATCCAATTTCAATAAAAGTGGTACTGCAATTTTTATTTATTGGCACATTTGAATGGTAGACTTGGGCATTTTTCAACCTTCCTCATAAAAACAAAGTACAATCAGCAACTGCAGCATTGGTGGCAATGCTGCGTTGTGGTCCAACACAAATTGCAAGTCCGGTGACAGCTCTTCAACAAGTTCATACGGATCTCTCCTACAGAATCGAAACCTCTCAATCAGATCCTCATCGCCGTAAAGGTTGCTTCTGTCCCTAATTACTCTTTCCCGTCTAAACGCCCGCTCGTTGTAAAGGCGATAAATGAGACGCGCCATCGTCTTTCGTTAACAGTACAGTTAGTATAATTGTTACTATAGAAACAGCAAGATTTTCCTACTTTACGCCTGCTCCCGACCAGGCGGTCTTAGTGAGAAGAAGGCGTAAGACCAGCTGGTGCATCTGGCATAACTATGCGACTGGACTTAGAACGCCAAGTTACACCTGGTCTTAGCTAAGACCAGGCATAAGACCGGTTGGTGCAACCGGCCCCAGGACTGCATAAACACAAGGGTTGCTAGCTAATTCTGGCAAAAATAACATTGAGTACATTGGCGGAGGTATTTGCGCTCTCTGAGCACAGCTCTAGTCGTTTGGGAAGCTGAGGACACCAAATGTTCAAGATTTTAAGGATTTTTTCCCCCGTTCTACGTTAATTTACTTCTTCAGCTGCTCAGGGTCTTTATCTTCATATTTTATACTTCTTAAAACTTTCCAATGAGACTCTGCTTTGGACTGCAGGTAGGCCAGTCTAGCAGCCATACTCTTTGATTAGGAAGCCACACAGTTGTAATACATACAGAATAAAAGGGCAGCATAACTTGATCTAATAATGTCCTTTAGCATCAATGGTACCCACTTGATGCTGAAGGTATCCAGTGTCATGGGTACTAATACACCCCCATACCATGACAGGCACTGGCTTTTGAACCTTGCATTGATAACATGTAGGATAGTCCCATTCGTTGTATGACTGAATAAAACTACTTCCATTATAACCATAAATCATTTTAAAGGTTGACTGGCCCAACAGCAGTGCATATATGAACTGTGCATCAGTCAATTTTAGATGAGCTCAAGCCCAGAGAAGACAGCAGAATTTCTGGATGGTTCTTATGTATGGTTTCCTTGGTAAATAGTGCAGTCTTTACTAGAATTTGTAGCTGCAATGATGAAAGGTGTTTGGTTGCAAGGGTTTTCCTAAGTAGTCCCAGCTCTTGTGGTTTTCAATCCAGTGCTGTCTGGGGAATGGAAGATCAGAGATTCTCAGTATTTATAATAAATCTTATTGTTTGGACCAATTTTGCAGATTCAGGATTCCCTGAATCTTTTTAATATTTTGCTCTGATGAGTGTTCTGCTTTTAAACTGTTGGATTTGGTAATTCAATCACACAGTTTTTACCCCTCAGCCTCGACTAAGTGGCAGAGGGGTATTGTCGTCCCCTTCGCAGACGGGCGGACGGGTGTCCAGCCATTGTCCAGCCCATTTCTCCATTAACACTTGGGTTAGGAACTTCATTTCGTGTATGTGGACTCACCTTGGTGGGTAGCTGTGCCTTGTCGAGGTTTCGTGCCTTGTCGAGGAATGACCTTTGACCTTTGCTCAGTGACCTTGACCTTCAAAACTTTGTCCGGGCTGTTTCTTTCAAACCGCTTGGGTTAGGAACTTCATTTTGCATATGTGGACTCGCCTTGGTGGGTAGGCCTGCCTCGTCGAGGTTTCATACCCGAATGACCTTTCACCTTTGCTCAGTGTCCTTCACCTTTGAATCTTTGTCCGGACCGTTTCTCTGTAACTGCTTGGGTTAGGAACTTGATTTTGCATATGTAGACTTGTTTTGGTGGGTAGGCGAGCCTCGTCCAGGTTTTGCACCACAATGACCTTTCTCTCTGGCTCAATCACCTCACCTTTGATTCAGTGTGTCGGGGCTGTGGGGTATTGCCTTCACTACCGCAAAGCACATTTTTTTGTAAAGTGGCAAGCCTCTACCACTCGTTTCTTGCAAACAACTGAGCCTTTTGTGAATGCTCTTTTTATATCCAAGCATGATAACGTCACCTGATCAGCAGCGTTGAACCCATTTTTAGCATTTATATTGTGCCTGTGCTGACTTTTTGGAATGTCTTGCAAGCATCAAATTCAAAACTGTATTTCCAAAAAACAAAGTTGATAACGTGAAGCATGAAATATGTTTACCTTTTTCAATTTAATACATCTCAGAGATGATGTACAATTTTCTGCTTCTTTTTACTTACGTTGTCTACAGCTTAGGTTCCCAACTTCTTTGGAGATGGTATCCATGTGACTTCGATTTTATAAACCAATGGCCAACAAACACAACTCCCCCCTGCCTTGGAGCTATGTTTAAGGCCTTGTTAAAGCGCCCACTCCATTGACCAAATTGCGCCTATGGATTGCCTATGCTTACATTCTATTTTTTGTCGTCAGAATCTGAAAAGTGACCTCACAAACATCTTTCTTGTGCATCATGCTTAATATGTCAATGTGGATGTAATCTTTAATACTGATGTTGGGTTAAATGTGACTGCACTGTCCTCTGTGCCCACTCTTGTTTTTATCAATTGGGCGATTCCATGCTAGAAACTGAA
This sequence comes from Gymnothorax javanicus, assembly GCA_029692085.1. Lineage (NCBI taxonomy): Eukaryota > Metazoa > Chordata > Actinopteri > Anguilliformes > Muraenidae > Gymnothorax > Gymnothorax javanicus. Next base: position 53,946,374 of record CM056205.1, on the reverse strand, counting down.
AAAATGTTTAATTTGAGAAATGTTTTTAACTGACTGGTCTATTATGATTTGTAACCCTGAATACCCAAGTCGTTTAAAACAAGTAAATTTTCTCACTTACATGAATGCAGAATGATGATCTGGGGTGGAATTAAAGGAGACATGAAATTTGATTCAATCATTTGCCTTAATTTCCCGCTAACTGATATCACTCAAGTTCCCAGTCTTTACGAGTCACATATCTAGAGCAAAGTCTGTCCACTTGTAAAGTGACGGTCACATGACAGTTTGCTTGACAGAGAAAAATATGATAAGTGACAGGCTGTTTATTGTCATGTCCGTACAACAGATTGAAGGCAAAAAGTTCTCACCATTTTATTTTTTTTGAGCTGGAAACTTTTTATTACAAATCCTCTAATTTCAGACTAAAGGTACTAAAATATTACTGTCTCCCCGTAATTCCATTAATTAGTATACACATAATTAGCCTAAAAAGCATTGTCCCGTACAACAGATCATTGGTACAGTCCTTTAGAGAACTGCTTAAACCAAATCTCGAAGGCAATTACTTCTCAGTGGGTTAGTTCTGCCTGAAAAACAATAGGTGTCTCTTTAATTCCTCACCTCTGAGACAATAGGGGGCATCAGTGAATGGAAAATTTCACTGGGGAAGGCAAGTGACTGTTTCAAGGGTATGCTAGTGGCTGTTCAGAGTTTCTTAATGGTATCAGTCACCGATTCAGAGGTAAGTAAAACATTTAAAATGTTTTGAAATTAATGGAATTGTTAAAGATATTTGTGAAAGTAACATCTGCCATGTCTGTGTATTTCATTAGTTTTTTTGCATTAGAAAGACAGTAAAGAGTTGGCTGTCCTGACTGTCTAATGCATGAACATGCACTGTGGTTGTGTACATTTTAAGCACTGTCAGACTGGCTGAATCAAAATGTGTGTAATGAACCCTTCAAATGAAAAAAGAGCATAATACTTTGTCTACACTTGGGCAAGGACATGTTTGCCCCTGAAAACTCCAAAGCCTCTGAGCCTAAGGGCGCTTTCACACTAGGTACGATTGTTCTGTTCCGTGCCACAGTACGATTGTCCCCCCTCCCCTCTCCCCCTGCTGGTCAGCTTTTACACTAGCAATATCGTGCCGTCCCTGAGCACGGATTATTGTCCCTCGCCGCTGCGGTAGCGAGCGGGGTACATGGTATTCAGCTCCATCCGTCCGTCACGTCCTGTTTGTTGTGAACGCGATATCTCAAGAACGGTTTGACCGATTTCATTCATCTTTATCTTCAATGTGTATTAGTGTGATACGCCGACCCCAGTCAATGTCCCTGACCTGGCGGGGGCATGGGCACGTTTAGTGGCAACACTTGTTTTATCAAAATTTCGATACAGAAGGTAGTAGTATGCACCTAGGTGGTTTTTACGAGGAAAAATATACACTAAGAAGAAGCTATCTATTTCATCACTAAAACTGCTAGACTTTCGCACCACATTCCGCACTTTTAAGATATTGCAGCCGCACTTTCTTTAGTTTGTCACGGCACTGTTCGATTGTTCTGTGATAACCACGCAAATGTAAATACTCACAAATTATTATATGAATCTCTGCGTTTCTGTGTGTAGTATCCAGTTGTGATTGTATATTTTTTTTCGTCTGCCGAAATTTCCAAAAAGCATTTAATTTCGTCTGCCCAATTTCTTCGTTTAACCAGAGAGATCCTCTTGCCTCTACATGTGTCAGAACAAAAGAGTCGAATAGTTGAGATGTCACGTGATACTCCACTTCCTTGCTCGAGTATGGTTGCTTTCACATTCGGTACGAGTATGGATGAACCGTGCCCGGGTCCACCTCTTCCAAGCAAACTCGCATACCGTGCCTGAGCATGGTACGCTTGTGTTCACACTTACCAAATGAACCAGACTTTAGAGTCAAGTGTACTCGGATCCGTGCCTGAGTCCCTAGTGTGAAAGCAACCTGAGGCTACATGTAGCATCCAAGTAGGCAATAGAATGATGAACTGATAGTAATTTGTGTTACTAGTAAGTGTGTTTCATGGTTCACATCTTGTAATTTCTCAATCATTTTCCGCTTTACCTAGTGATATGTGTCCTGTTTGTTATGGTAGAATTTCAAACTGTGTTCTGAAGAAAAGAAGTTAGTAAATAATGAGGCAGGAAAGGTTGATGGGTTTTTTTAAAATAGTTGTCTCGTACGACAGATATTTTGTCCCGTACAACAGGTACGGAATTATCACAGGACCAGAGCTAACTAAGGGGACATGAATTGTTACAAAGTAATCAGTTATTATTTATTTAGCTTTAGCTGTTCAAGTTTCAAGTGCAATAACAGGTGGGGGCAGTGCTTCAGTAAAAACCTGAGCTCAATGCAGAGCGTCCCGTACGACAGATTTTTTCTGTCCCGTACGACAGGTACCCCCTAGAATATTTAAACCCTGTTGAATTCATGTCTTGTTGATTTTTTTGAATAAAACTGCTTTAACACAATACAGCAGACTCTCTCCAATATTTCTTGACTATTTTTCAAAAGTTTTCAATAGCTAATTCACAGAGTTTTTGAAAAGAGTTATTTGGAAAAAAAATAGTGATTTCTCTGCGTCCCGCAGGACATATCACATTTTTGTTTATTTCTCTCCCCAAAAATGGAAATGAATCAGTTTGATCATTGAATAATGTTGACGTATGGGAACACAATTTAAAGGTCACAGCCTACTTTAAAGCCAGTCATCATTTCATTTTCTGGATGTAAAATACTGTCTGAACGACTCGTATGACAGGCATGGAATCGCCCAATTGATAAATCAGTCTTTCCCGGAGTTCACAGCAAACTAAGTTGAAGTTTGCAGAAAAACTGAGAGGCCAAGATGCCAACAGCTTCAATTAACCTGCCCACTTATGCTAGACTCCCGGTGGGAAGAATGTCCTTTTCGAGATGTGAGGCTAATTGCAGTCTTCAGCTATGTACTCCCACATTACAGCTCTTAAATTGTATCATTTTGTTTTCAGTCCTCCTCAAAGCTCGACCAGCGTATGCTAAGTGCGGCAATTACACCTTAAATTGCTTGAAGAATGCTTTTTTCCCTGACACATTTGGAATGAGGGTGCAAAAACAGACACACATTATGTTGTCGTTCAATTCTTTTTCTTTCAGTTGAAGGTAATTTTGGTTTGCTTTGAATCAGTTTTCAGTCTTGTAAAAAGAATCACAAAAGTTTGCCTTAAAATGTGGTTCTGAGTATTTCAAATCCGTGCCCATTCATTAATGATCGACTTCTTGCCGAAAGCTATGGTCGATGTACTGTATTTGATCCATGATCGGTAAAAGATTAACTCCTCAATCATCATTCAGCAAAAATAAAACCACGAAATATCTGTCCTACTATTAACTTTTTGTCTGGGTTATATTTACTCTATATGAATGATCTTGTCTGCTTTTGGAAATGTAGTCAGAAAAAGCTTTTGCTGTGAACAGTTTAATCTGACATATTGGTGTTCTTTTCCCCCCCTAAGTAAGTAAGTATAAGTAAATTTAAGTAAATGAACCACATCCCCTCAAAAATGTTTAAATCAGAAAGAGCCAAATTCTATATTAGCTTTACTGATTTAATGATGCAGGAATTGTGGATGATGTTCGAAATTCCCCGTATTTGTCATTCTATAATTGGTTCCACAATTAGATTGGAGTGCAGCTGATAACAATTTGAGGAGGGAGCATGCATTTTAGTTTATACTGTAGAATAAATCGACTGCTTGGTGCACGAAAGTGTTAAGTACATGTTTTGCTGTAACTAGTAAGTTGGATGCAAATCATATTTTTCAAATTGTTTTAAAGTTTTACAATGCTTTTTCTCTTAACTTAAAAAATGCGCTTAACCTTTTTGTGCTCCAAGCAGTCGATATGAATTAATCTGTTCATGTGAAGGCAATGTGGAAAACAACCAGATTGGCTAATTCAAGGCCACGCCTTCCTCGCACTTCCTGCAGATTACATAAAGAAAGGACATCTAATGAGCCATATACCCACTCAAAAGTCATGGTTATAATGCCAAATGATTTTTAAATGGTACTTTTAGTTCACAGCCAGTGCTTGGCTTGTAATTTACCTGCTTCTGAGCGGTTGAATGACGTGTGAGAGTAAGTGCTCCTCTCTAAAGCTGTTTTCACACCGGACGCGAAACAAATTTTTCTCACGACAGATTACATTCAAAGCCAATGCAAAGATGCGAATACACGTGAAGCGTGTGTATTCCCGTCTTTGCATTGACTTTGAATGTAATCTGTCGTGCGAAAAAATTTGTTTCGCGTCCGGTATGAAAGCGGCTTAAGCGTTGCTGCTGTAGCATGTTCTTTCTCTAATGGCAGGACTCATCGGACTCAGGTGCTGAATTCAGCCACCCCCCCTGTTCTGGGCTCATAGTCTCGCACTGGTTTCCGCCCCCTCTGTGTCCTGGGGATGAATGCACCAATGAGGAGCCTGACAGTGAGTCATATGGTCCTGTGGTCAAGTCTGTCCTCAACGCCTCACCACCTACGTGTTGCATATATGCCTTTGTGGGATGTGGTGGACACCCTGTCTATATTGCAGTACTGTACATGTCGATAGACCCCATATATGCCATGTTGACTAACTGTTGTGTGTTATTTGCAGGAAATGCCTGATCGCATGTTATGTGCCATGCTGGAGCAATTTCAGCTGTACTATTCCCGTTGGTATGTGCGCTAGTTTCTGTGATTGCGTGTGACTTCTAGTTTTATTTTTTTGTCCTTTATATACTCTTGCCAGACAGCCTATACCTCTGACCCCCTTGCACACAGTACACTCACAACCTCAACCCAGAAATTGCTGTAGCTATCACCCTGTGGTGAAGATGCAGACCCCATTTCACAAAGCAGGATCACTGGTGGGATTTTTTGCCGTTTTGGCCGTGTCAAGTCGAACCGCGCCACGCTAATTTGCATTCAATTTACATTCTTAGTGCACAAGTTGTGCTGAGCCGAGCCCCAAGATGGTAGACCTCCAGAATACTGCCCAACTTTGACAAAAGGAAGCAAGTTCAGTGGACGTGTATGTCACTCGCTTCCATTTTGTCAAAGTTGGGCAAAATAAGGCCAAACCACGCCGTGCCTGCCATCAAGCAGGTTGTGGTGACGTCAGAGGGCTTTTGTCATCGGCTGTTACTCAGTGCAACTCCCTGAACTGAATGATATGAAATGGACACCATCGCTTCCTTAACGCAAAGTTTTTTCAGTTCTCTTTCACGTCTTTTTCTCAACTCACACAAGCAGGAAGCTAGCTAGCAAGCAAACAAATGTATCACTAGCTGTATTGTTAAGACCGGCAGCAATTCCAATACATTCAAACAATGGCAAACAGAAAACACAATTTTAATATTAGCCAAACTCTTATGCCATAAAATTAGTTGGTGGCAATGTGCATCACCTGATCTGAGCATGTTATATTTTAAACTGAATAAATGAAAATCCAACTGTGACAACAGCTTGAAACAGAAATTAAGTGATAGAACCATAAGAACTGAGGTAGGTAGCTTTGAAATAACTATTTTATAGAATGGTTGGCTACAAGCTAGCTGCTGGTAGCTACACTTCAATCAGGTAGCCCTATTGAAGACGCACCTTTCAGCAGGTAGCCCTGCTAGACACACCTTCAGGCAGGTAGCCATGTTTTAATGGAAACACAAATCCCAGCTTTTACTGGACTGACGTCAAGTCGAATTGAGTGACGCCTGGCCAGCACATGTTTGGAAATAAGCCATGAGTTTGCTGGAAAAGTGCACTATGCAAAACCAGAAACCCTCATCGGACTCGTACATGGGCCGTATTGGAAATGGCTCATATGCTTTTACATGGATCAGTAGGTTGTCTCCCACATGTATTGAAAATATTCTTTACTGCGATCAGTGATCTGTCACCTCTCTTTGGGACCACTTAAAAAAGTATTTATTTTGTTTAACTCTAAGGAGTATTTTCCAGAATGCTCTTTTTGAAACCACAGAAATATATATAAAAGATGTTAGCCAACTGTATTTGGAGAGAAATTATACCTGTCCCCAACTTGCTGCCTAGAGAAACATTCTATGTTTGCGTGGACAGCAGCCAGCTCATTAATCCTGCTTTGTGAAATCCTCCTGATGTGGTGTTTGCTCAGGTAAGGTTCCAGTGTGTAAAGGCAGGCTTGTGTGTTCCCTGTGTGCTTTGGTCGTGACTCACAGTGGCCAATCAGCAGATCGTGCTTCTGTGGCCCCTCCTCCCTCTGCTGTTCATGTATATTGGGCGTGCGACATTCCAAAGCTGTGCTCTCTCACCTCACCGTCTGCATGCACCAGAGACCAGCTTTCTGTGTCCAGCCACAGTCTATTTCATCTGTCTGAAGAGGGAGACCAAATGTGCGGGAAATATTGTCCCTCAAGAATGATTCAGTGCAAATAACAGTCATAACCATTGTATAACTGTTTACTTTTTTGTGTATGTATGTATGTATGTTAGAAAGTGCATTTGTGCTTCTGCCAAATTGCAATAAATTTTAAGACCCCACAAATAATGCTCACAGTATAATAATGAAGCAGATTCCTGATTTATGAGTTTTCAATTCTTAGTTGTAGTTCTTCAATTATATGATTTCATTTTGCTTGATTTCAGCACTTAATAGTCCTTGTAATTGGAATCTGACCTGTATAACCTAACAGCATTATGTTCTGGTGCCATTTGATCATTTGATATTTGATATAAATATAGTTTAAAAAATGTCTAGTATTTCCTAACACATGGCATTCCTCGGTTCATTAAATATTCCGAGCGTGAAGACCAGAGTTAGCAGTTGATGAGGCTTGTTTGCTGCAGACAATGTCGAAATGGATTACATGTATTTGTGTGATCCTGTGTGAAAGATGGAGAGTGGCAGATTACATGGATACTGCGATCAAAACCGTGCGAAATAGCAGCTTGATGTTCACATGGACAGGTAATGCAGGTGCATTTCAAGTTTTGCACTGCACTAACCAATAACATTACATTTCAACAGGTATTTGATTCTTATAAATTACATTTGCTGATGAATAACACAAAAAATGCTGCCAGTAAATTGAAAGAGTATGAGGACATTTGTCAATGGGTTGAGAAATTCCACACAAACGCAAACACACAGTATTGTCCTGAGCTAAAATAAGTTTTGCGCAGGGAATCTCCATTGAATTGAAATCAGCAGACCATAACTTGATTCTGTCATAGTCTGGACTTAATATTTGCCATAGCCCTCAGTCCCATTGCAAGACTGACACAATTTTTGGGAAAGAAATAAATCATATTTTTTTTGGAAATAACTCTAGGAATTTCCCTTATCACGCAAATGGCAACTTAACACAGTCTAATATTTTCTAATATAAATAAGATTCTCGTCTCGCTACAAGACTGAAGCACTGCGACAGACCTATTTCGCAGGGAGGCATGTGTATATGTATGTCTATGTGCATAGGGTATGTGTGCACGGGGTGTGATATGTGTCCTGCTTGCTGATTGGCTCATTCTCTGGGGTAGATCCACTCCCTGTACAGCACAGCCAGCCCCAGCATGCTTAAGAGGAAGCAGAGCTCCCGAGTGGAGGCTCCACCCATGACCGACTTCGGCCCAGACGAGACGCTCGCCGACAGCGCCGACATCCTCTGGATAAACAAACCAGTGAGTGTAGTGTAGAGCTCTTCTCTTCTAGTCACAGCATACAGCCCTGCTCCTCTAATTACTCAGGCTACCTGTTAGATAGCATGAGTCTAAATCAACGGTTTTGTCTTGCTATGTATCTATCATTTATGTTGAGAATTGGAAATTACCGAGAAGTATTTGCTGATCGCTTCATGAAAATGATGCTATGCAGGAGGTGACATTAATTGACTGATTTTTGACTGACTGAGTTTTTCACCGGAGTTCTCCACCTAGGTCAATGGTAGCTCAAATATAGACCTACCTGCTGTTACAGCCCTGCTCCTCTAATCACAGCATACATCCCTGCTCCTCTAATCACAGCATACAGCCCTGCTCCTCTAATCACAGCATACAGCCCTGCTCCTCTAATCACAGCATACAGCCCTGCTCCTCTAATCACAGCATCACAGCCCAGCCCTCCTCTAATCACAGCATACATCCCTGCTCCTCTAATCACAGCATACAGCCCTGCTCCTCTAATCACAGCATACAGCCCTGCTCCTCTAATCACAGCATACAGCCCTGCTCCTCTAATCACAGCATACAGCCCTGCTCATCTAATCACAGCACACAGCCCTGCTCCTCTAATCACAGCATACAGCCCTGCTCCTCTAATCACAGCATACAGCCCTGCTCCTCTAATCACAGCACACAGCCCTGCTCCTCTAATCACAGCATACAGCCCTGCTCCTCTAATCACAGCATACAGCCCTGCTCCTCTAATCACAGCACACAGCCCTGCTCCTCTAATCACAGCATACAGCCCTGCTCCTCTAATCACAGCCCTGCTCATCTAATCACAGCCCTGCTCCTCTAATCACATCCCTGCTCCTCTAATCACAGCACAGCCCTGCTCCTCTAATCACAGCATACAGCCGCTGCTCCTCTAATCACAGCATACAGCCCCACAGCCCTCTAATCACAGCACACAGCCCTGCTCCTCTAATCACAGCATACAGCCCTGCTCCTCTAATCACAGCATACAGCCCTGCTCCTCTAATCACAACACACAGCCCTGCTCCTCTAATCACAGCAGACAGTCCTGCTCCTCTAATCACAGCACACAGCCCTGCTCCTCTAATCACAGCATACAGCTCTGCTCCTCTAATCACAGAATACAGCCCTGCTCCTCTAATCACAGCATACAGCCCTGCTCCTCTAATCACAGCACACAGCCCTGCTCCTCTAATCACAGCCTACAGCCCTGCTCCTCTAATCACAGCATACATCCCTGCTCCTCTAATCACAGCATACAGCCCTGCTCCTCTAATCACAGCATACAGCCCTGCTCCTCTAATCACAGAATACAGCCCTGCTCCTCTAATCACAGCATACAGCCCTGCTCCTCTAATCTAACACAGCCCTGCTCCTCTAATCACAGCATACAGCCCTGCTCCTCTAATCACAGCATACATCCCTGCTCCTCTAATCACAGCACACAGTCCTGCTCCTCTAATCACAGCCTACAGCCCTGCTCCTCTAATCACAGCATACAGCCCTGCACATCTAATCACAGCACACAGCCATGCTCCTCTAATCACAGCACACAGCCCTGCTCCTCTAATCACAGCATACAGCCCTGCTCCTCTAATCACAGCACACAGCCCTGCTCCTCTAATCACAGCATACAGCCCTGCTCCTCTAATCACAGCACACAGCCCTGCTCCTCTAATCACAGCACACAGCCCTGCTCCTCTAATCACAGCATACAGCCCTGCTCCTCTAATCACAGCACACAGCCCTGCTCCTCTAATCACAGCATACAGCCCTGCTCCTCTAATCACAGCACACAGCCCTGCTCCTCTAATCACAGCATACAGCCCTGCTCCTCTAATCACAGCACACAGCCCTGCTCCTCTAATCACAGCATACATCCCTGCTCCTCTAATCACAGCACACAGCCCTGCTCCTCTAATCACAGCACACAGCCCTGCTCCTCTAATCACAGCACACAGCCCTGCTCCTCTAATCACAGCATACAGCCCTGCTACCTCTAATCACAGCATACAGCCCTGCTCCTCTAATCACAGTCCTGCCCTCCTCTAATCACAGCATACAGCCCTGCTCCTCTAATCACAGCATACAGCCCTGCTCCTCTAATCACAGCACACAGCCCTGCTCCTCTAATCACAGCACACAGTCCTGCTCCTCTAATCACAGCATACAGCCCTGCTCCTCTAATCACAGCCTACAGCCCTGCACATCTAATCACAGCACACAGACCTGCTCCTCTAATCACAGCACAAAGCCCTGCTCCTCTAATCACAGCACACAGCCCTGCTCCTCTAATCACAGCATACAGCCCTGCTCCTCTAATCACAGCACACAGCCCTGCTCCTCTAATCAATCACAGCCCTGCTCCTCTAATCACAGCCCTGCTCCTCTAATCACAGCACACAGTCCTGCTCCTCTAATCACAGCATACAGCCCTGCTCCTCTAATCACAGCACACAGCCCTGCTCCTCTAATCACAGCATACAGCCCTGCTCCTCTAATCACAGCATACAGCCCTGCTCCTCTAATCACAGCACACAGCCCTGCTCCTCTAATCACAGCATACAGCCCTGCTCCTCTAATCACAGCACACAGCCCTGCTCCTCTAATCACAGCACACAGTCCTGCTCCTCTAATCACAGCCTACAGCCCTGCTCCTCTAATCACAGCACACAGCCCTGCTCCTCTAATCACAGCACACAGCCCTGCTCCTCTAATCACAGCATACAGCCCTGCTCCTCTAATCACAGCATACAGCCCTGCTCCTCTAATCACAGCACACAGTCCTGCTCCTCTAATCACAGCACACAGCCCTGCTCCTCTAATCACAGCACACAGCCCTGCTCCTCTAATCACAGCACACAGCCCACTCCTCTAATCACAGCACACCCTGCTCCTCTAATCACAGCATACAGCCCTGCTAATCACAGCATACAGCCCTAATCCACTAATCACAGCATACAGCCCTGCTCCTCTAATCACAGCACACAGCCCTGCTCCTCTAATCACAGCATACAGCCCTGCTCCTCTAATCACAGCACACATCCCTGCTCCTCTAATCACAGCATACATCCCTGCTCCTCTAATCACAGCATACAGCCCTGCTCCTCTAATCACAGCATACAGCCCTGCTCCTCTAATCACAGCACACAGCCCTGCTCCTCTAATCACAGCATACAGCCCTGCTCCTCTAATCACAGCATACAGCCCTGCTCCTCTAATCACAGCACACAGCCCTGCTCCTCTAATCACAGCACACAGCCCTGCTCCTCTAATCACAGCATACAGCCCTGCTCCTCTAATCACAGCATACAGCCCTGCTCCTCTAATCACAGCACACCCTGCTCCTCTAATCACAGCATACAGCCCTGCTCCTCTAATCACAGCACAGCTGCTCCTAATCACAGCATACAGCCCTGCTCCTCTAATCACAGCACACAGCCCTGCTTCTCTAATCACAGCATACAGTCCTGCTCCTCTAATCACAGCACACAGCCCTGCTCCTCTAATCACAGCATACAGCCCTGCTCCTCTAATCACAGAATACAGCCCTGCTCCTCTAATCACAGCATACAGCCCTGCTCCTCTAATCACAGCACACAGCCCTGCTCCTCTAATCACAGCATACAGCCCTGCTCCTCTAATCACAGCATACATCCCTGCTCCTCTAATCACAGCATACAGCCCTGCTCCTCTAATCACAGCACACAGCCCTGCTCCTCTAATCACAGCACACAGCCCTGCTCCTCTAATCACAGCACACAGCCCTGCTCCTCTAATCACAGCATACATCCCTGCTCCTCTAATCACAGCACACAGCCCTGCTCCTCTAATCACAGCCTACAGCCCTGCTCCTCTAATCACAGCACACAGCCCTGCTCCTCTAATCACAGCACACAGCCCTGCTCCTCTAATCACAGCACACAGCCCTGCTCCTCTAATCACAGCACACAGCCCTGCTCCTCTAATCACAGCCTACAGCCCTGCACATCTAATCACAGCACACAGCCCTGCTCCTCTAATCACAGCATACAGCCCTGCTCCTCTAATCACAGCACAAAGCCCTGCTCCTCTAATCACAGCACACAGTCCTGCTCCTCTAATCACAGCCTACAGCCCTGCACATCTAATCACAGCACACAGTCCTGCTCCTCTAATCACAGCATACAGCCCTGCTCCTCTAATCACAGCATACAGCCCTGCTCCTCTAATCACAGCACAAAGCCCTGCTCCTCTAATCACAGCACAAAGCCCTGCTCCTCTAATCACAGCACACAGTCCTGCTCCTCTAATCACAGCCTACAGCCCTGCTCCTCTAATCACAGCACACAGCCCTGCTCCTCTAATCACAGCATACAGCCCTGCTCCTCTAATCACAGCATACATCCCTGCTCCTCTAATCACAGCACACAGCCCTGCTCCTCTAATCACAGCACACAGCCCTGCTCCTCTAATCACAGAATACTGCTTCTTTAATTGCAACATAAAGTGAACTCCAGTGTTGCTTTTCTGCAAATTTTTCATAATACCGGCCCTGCCTTAAGGTTCAATCTGAGATCTATGTGCCCTGTCCTATCCTCAGTGGGTCCACTCCTTACTGCGAGCCTGTGCCATCATCAGTGTCATCTCTGTCTGCATGAACACGCCCGAGACCTTCCACCACTACCCGCCCCTGCAGTACGTCACGTTCGCCCTCGATACGCTGCTCATGTTTCTCTACACTGCCGAGATGATCGCCAAGATGCACATCCGTGGCATTGTCAAGGTAAACAGCCTCATTTCCTGGCAACAGCCACCATTTTCCATGAAAATGCTGTCAATGTATTTATCTCTTTTGCTGGGAACTGTGCATATTGTTTCAGTGTCTATGACTAAAGCAATTGAATATAAGTCATGTTTTCATTTTTCAAATGATCAAATCGCTTCGCTCCCGGATTTTCCGCAGTTGACACTGTGCTTATTGTTATTTGTTCGCTTGCTTACAGCAGGTAGATATTGTCATGTCAGTCTTTGGTTTCGTGAAGTACGAACAATTTTTTTTGTTGAATATGTCCTGAGTGTATTGTACAAGGAGGTAGCATGAGTGTAGTAGGACTGTGCCAAGCAATTATTTTTTCATCAATGAATTTAACACATTTTTTCCAATTAGTTGATTAATTTATCACCTGATTTACCAATTTTTCTTTGGATTTTTTTATTACTTGATTAATATTACAATAAATTATAGAAGCTCTGATAGGCTAGTGAGAGAAAAAAATTGTGATGATCCATTCCCTGTGTCTGATCTAAATTGTTTTCTTTTCCATGTTTATGAATTAAGAGCAGGTTAAATAGAAATTTTTACAGGGGCAATTTTTCTAAGTTCATTAAATCTTTTTTCCACCAGTAAAAACAGGTGAAAAAAAACTTTTAGCAGGTCAAAAAAAAAGTTTTGCCTGGATATTTTTAAGTTACTTTTTTCATCTGTTAAAAAGGGTGAGGAAAAATAGCCTCGGCAGGTGGAAAAAAAAAAAAATCAGGATTTCTTTGTGTTTGTTGTTGCAGTACTCGTTTTGGCCACCGGCGGCTGAAGTGCACTGTTACCACCCCTATACCCATTATTCAAAATAGGGCGAAAAGTATTCATGTTGCACCTTCATATTTCATTAGTGGTATACCCTTAATCATGAATTTGCTTACATTGTATTACGCTTTGTTACACTGTTTGAGGGAAATATAATGGTAGGCATTTTAATTGGCCTTCTTGTGGACGCAACTGTCTCCAATGGTATCGACAATCTTACCACTGAAAACACATTAACTAATGTTGCAAGGACTATGACTGTTTGTAGTTATTTATGATGTGTTTTAAATATGCTTTTATTTTCAAAATGTTTGCTTAACAATTGAACCATCGTCCTCACCGACATGTCCTCTTCAGGTGCATTTTTAACATTGCCATATTCCTTAATATTATTAATTATTACTCAAACAGAGGAAATGGGATTTTCAAATTTATAGCTATTTTCTTAATGCTATTTGTGAAGCTTAATAACCTTTGGGCACATATCACAGCTTTAAACTTTTGTCTCAATCATGGTGATGGATAGCTTGGAGAAAATGGCCTTGTATCATCTCATGTTTATATCCAGGGAAACAGGAAGTTATAGGTGACCATTATTGTGAACTTAAAAAGTTAAATATGCATGGAAATGTACTTCAAATAGATTTTTCTTTTGAGGTTTTCTTGGGATGCCTACAAATATGGTCCAAATGCTTTTTGGAAAAAGTATTTACAGATCAGCATATTTTATCATTTTCTTTAAATTCAAGGTTATATTTTTGTCAAGCTGTTCGCGCAGAGGCGGAGAAGCATAGATACTGGCTTCTAAACGATGCCATAATTGTAATTGGTCTTGTAGCACTTAACTGTGTATTGAATGTTCATGAGGAGATGGTGCCCTAGAACAATTCAAGAGACAAGAGTTCTCATGTCTAAATCGGTGAAATAGACATTGCATGAATCTTATCTCCCTATAAAGGCTGATCAGCTGCCAGTTTGGCATATGTGGCTTCAGGGGCTACCAGGGAATATTTCATAATATAAATTGATAATGAAAAATTTGTCTAACCCACTAGCAACAAAATAAGGCCATACATACTCAAATGAATGTGAATACAGTGGTGAACTGCTGCTTACGGAATAAAAAGAATAATCACCATAAAGTCCTGTGTTGTGAGCTACCAAAATCTCCTATTTAATATTAATATAATACAAAATGTTAGAGGTGCTAATGAGTTTAGAGGTGCCATTTAAAATTCAGCATTATTGTAGCCCCCAGACGAAGTCAGTGCTGGTATGGATTTGGCCTCATCACGCGTCCGCGTTTGCCGGTGCCACCGCAGCCGCCGTAGAGATTTCCTTGTGGACGCTCTACAGGCCACAAATTTCAAGCTACTTATTAGCTCGCTTGGCCTCTTGGCCAGTTGGGCTTATGCTGTGGTTAGATGCCTTCGTGTTGGTCTGTCGTGCGTCTGTATACTTTTTTTGCCTCGTCAGAGCTCTAGCGCCTTCAGTTTTTCACGGATCCTTTTCATATTTTATATGCGTGTATATGGGATGAAAATCTAGGCCAAGTTCAATTTTGGCCTTGTTTGGCCAGCGGGCACAGTGGTTGTGCCACTATTTTTTTATATTGGGTATGTATATGGGCAATGGATTGGACACAGCGCCTATAATTCACTAAATAATAGACAATTTTGTGTCAAAAATAAGCCAAAATAAACACAGGAGAATACCGGAGCTCTCCTGCTGAACCTGAGCAGCAGCCTTTTGTGGGTCAAAAACTTACACAAAATGAGAAAAAACAGGAACATGTGGGTGATGTGGGGCTACACTCATTGGTCACGGGCAACCGACCTGTCTAGTTTTTTTCCCCAAATTTGTGAACCCCTGAAAAAAACCATAACTTACAAAAAAGAGCCATGTCTGAAAATTGTGTCTCTCCACACAACTTGTCCTATGAAATCTTTCTGACAGCCCTGAAGAGACCTATAGCTGTTTACCTTGAAAGGAGAAAAAGTTGTCAGAATAAAAAGCACATAATACTATCATAATAATGCTCCCTTAAAATTGCAGTTAAAAATAGGTTTTTGTTGGTCAGTCGCGCAAGAGCTTGACGCTGCCTCAAGATAGCAACAGGCCAGCATTGTGCCTGACCACACCTCATTTTAAGACCAGCACACCCATGGGTGCTCAGTTTGGTGCAAATTAATTAGTTATTTATGCAGCATGGCGACTGGATGGGAAATTGTTATTTTTGTCGGTCATATAGCAGCAAAGACAATTGCATTACGTTTTGCGCCCCGCTGCGCTGGATGTAAGATAGAGGCCTCAATCTCTTAATTATTCATAGGACTGTTTTTGGCGAAACATGGAATAAACCAATCAGTGTCATCTCCCATTCCCTTTAGAAACCAGATGCCTTTGCGCCTTGGCGACTTGATATTACAAGGGTGTATTTGCCTAGTGGCAGCAAAAAAAAAAAAAAACTATACCCCTGCAGATGAAAGGCGAAGCCAGAAACTAAACCATTTCTGAAAGTGTGGAAACCTGAACACAGTGATCTCCAAATATGTAATAAAAAAACATTTTTAAAATATTGTTTAAAATTGTTTTATTCATATCCAGATGTTAAAAATCATCATTGTGAATTCCTGGAGCTGCATTTGAACTCTGAATTACATTATAGCTTGTAGATAAAACAAGCAAACAGATAACTAGAGGGTGTGTCCGGAGGCCACATACCCTGCCCACAACGTTCAAGTATGGCCGATATTTTAGAGGTTTTTCATTTTGGATCAAACTATTCATGGTTGTTGCCCTCCCTGGAGGACTATAGTGTGTTGATGTTCAAGTGATTCATTATGTTTTTGACGGAGTTATTAAAGAAAATGTCAAAATTTGCCCTATCTCCCAATGTTAACAAAATTTTCAAAGTGATCCAGAATCCACGGTTTGATCCGGATCTGCACCCAAAAACTAATCAGTTCTCACTTGGACCGTTACCAACCCCTCTATGAAATATGAAAATGATCCGAGCAAAACTGCGGCCTTTAGGCTGTGCACAGTCAAGCACACACAGTTTAATAAATAAATAAATGGAGACAAACACATAACCCCTCCCGCACTTCTTTGAGGGCGGGGTAAAAAAACGATACTAAATTAGGGTCACGGGTAAAAAAAAAAATATTCCGTGCTGCTTGGGGAACGACCGACAGAAATTAAAATGAATGAGAAAAATAGCTGGAGAGAAAGAGATGAAAATAATTTTATTATGATTACCCTAGCATAACCCCTTGAATAATATCGGACAGGAATGAAAAGCACTTCTTTCTGCTTGACCGACGATTGAAGGTCAAGTCGGATGTAAGGAAGAAATTTGGATTTATTATAGACAGTGACAACAAAATCACCTGTTGCTCTGCTACTACTTAATAGTGCTACTTTTTAAGGCTGTTTCATTTGTCAGCCAAACTGTAAATAATAATACGCATTTCAAATGAAATTTGGTGTTTTGTATTCGATAATAGAAGTGGGACAGATGGGTTGCAGGCACTGTTTTAATGAATTAGGACAGGTTCAAAATTGATTTTTCAGATAATTGAGGGTAACAGGTCATCTCTTGCACGACTTATCCAAAGATCTGAAGCACATTTTCAGCACTTCAAACAATTTGTTCTGATACAGTTTGTGTTTCCTTTGACGGAACGAAAATCCACGCACTGTTCTAGATGTGATATGTCATGTATTTAATACGTGGGCTAACCAAAGGCTAACCCCAAACAGCCACGCCTCCAGGAGTTATCTACTGGAAAACAGCAGGAATGACAGAGCTCACCAATATCAAGGAGTCGTGGCTTTATCAAAAAGAATTTGCAAACACCTACACACGTAACCTCACATATTGAATCGCAAATTACCTTCCGGAACAGGTTCACTGACCAATTAAATAGCCTGTGTCACAGCATGTTCTGTTATGCAGAGGTGGGTCGCTCTAAACCATTCTAACAGGCATTTTTTAAAATATCGTGACAAAATCTTTCACATCGTAATCACTTTATTTTCAGTCGTTTGCATGTGTGGATGCTGATGCTCGTCCTTGCATGTGTTGCATATAACAAGCAGAGGGTACATGCGTTGTGCACTCGCCTACAAAGACAGATAATACTATCTGACTATGCCTCTGAAATGAGCAGCCAAAAACTGACCATTGACTTTATACCAGGTTTTTGTTGGTCAATAGCGTAATCGGTTTTTGCGGTCTCAAGATAGCAATGCGCTATAAATGCACCTGAACACACCTCATTATAAGACAAACAAGCCCATGAGCACTCAGTTTGGCGCAATTACACTTCCCACTAATGCAAACTGGGCGCTGGATGGGATAGTGACAACCGCGTCAGTGCATACTGTAAACTAGCAAAGACACTTGCGTAACTTTTTGCGTCAGCTTGTACTAGGTGTAAGATAGAGCCCTAAGTGTTTCTGCCACATCAGATTTACAGAGCTTACAGTGCACTACACTGTGGAGTTTCCGTCTTAAATACTTCCACACTTTAGCTGATCAAGGGCAACGTTTTATAGCTGCAGGTGGAATTCCAGGGGAATCCAGGCTTCGACCGTGTGCAAGCTATCTTACTTCACTGCGATGCGCCGTCGCACATTATGCAAATCCACTTTCGCAATCGATGACTATGTATTGCCCCAGCCCTAGATCGCAGTAACATTTTAATTTCATTCTTATTAAACATTCAAATACATAGTCCATCTCAGCAAACAATCTGTGTATGTGTGTGTGTGTGTGTGTGTGTGTGCATTTTCCAATGGATGTTGCTCTTGGTGTTTCCGAGTGGAAATGTAATTCCAAGCCCATAACTCGAGAGTAGAACCTGGTGAAGAAGCTGTTTCTTTGGTGTTGACTTTGTCTCTGGTGTCTCAAGAGTAGATCCCAAAATATAATGCAACAAGTGAAAGAGTAAGCAGAGCTCACTAATACCCCCGACGTCCCCAATCATGCTTTTTCCGTTGGTGATTATAGAAATTATCACATTCCAAAAAATCAATTTTGACAAAAATAACAATACATATATGACACTTAACACTGCACCTCTCCATATGTTAGAAACTATGTGTGGCAAATTTGTAAAGAATCCAATGTATAATATTTGAGATATCAATCAGACAAATTGACATTGAACCCAGTTGAAAATTTCTAAGTCCAAAAACAGGAAAATGGCGGTATTTTTGTGAAAAATCATCCCAGATGGCCGCCACTTTGCACTGCACCTCTCCATGTGGTAGAGAATATGTGTGCCAAATTTGAAAAGAATCCAATGAATAATATTTGAGATATCGATCGGACAAATAATGTCTTCGGACGGAATGACGGACGGAATTCTTGGTATATAACTATATACCCCCAACATTTCATCGTCGGGGGTATAATAATTGTATATTATTCCCATCAGAATAATGAAATTTTAGGTAATTGCATGATGCAGGATTTTCATAACTGCAAAATGTAATACTTCTCTATTAGCCAGAAAGCCACAGAGATGGGTTAAAAAACTAGGGAGCTTATTTACAACTGTAAACGAGGACACTGTCATTAAGAAAAAAGGATGGAGTGAAAATGTACTGCAGAATGAAAGCACACCATATTTACTATGCCAGAGAGTTAAAGATAAACGGGAACATTTGTAGGTAGTGACGACATTGTCAGTCACATATGGCAGCGCCAGAAAAAGAGCACCAGCTTTGCAAACATATTCTGGCCTAAAAGTACAACAAGACAGGGCTGCAAACAAAATGAATAGTTGGCTAGCAGTCTGTCATTAAATCAAATTTAAACACAACAGAACTTGTTCTCAAAACACAAAACTAAAACCCAGTAGATCTAGTGCTCCGAAGTCCATGTTACAGCCTCAGAGCCCTTCTCCATTAGAGGGTGGATATCCAGGCTTTTATTAGACCTAATCATTTGGTAATAAGCTGCAGCTACTCTGAATACAATGAGTCATAGCTGCTGTCATATTTATGATGGAGGCCAGTGCTGCCGCCTTGTGGACAACACTCCTAATGCCATCTTGCCACCACAGTTTATTTTGTGATATATGGCAGTGGTTCTTAAAATTGGTCCTGAGGGACCTCTGTGTTTGCTGATTTGTGTACTCAGTAAACAATATGTAATCCCAGAATTGAAGCAAGCTTTTCGGTTTCCCTAATTAGTTGCATTTCGTGTTTACATGGATTATTTACCCTCTTAGACAACCTTATGACAGAAATGAATACTCATTCCAGGAAAATGAAAAGCCCAAAGATCATATTGTTTTTAAGTTTGCTCTACAGTAATGGCTTCTGAGGCGGCAACTACTATGTAACTGATCATATCCAAAACTGCTGTGAATCAATTAGCTGCTAATTAGGTTTCTGATCGCAGATGTTAAAGTTCAAAATTGTTTTCCCTTAGCACAAAAATGGCTCCTCAATACAGGTTTGATCACTATAATTTGCATTGTTTTTTCAATTCTTTTTTATCTATTAATTGTGTAGTTTTCATGGGGCCCAACCTGGAAAGTTCGCCATTCCACTGCATACCGCACTCAACACTCACGCACACACTCATACCTATGGGCAAATTAGCATCTCCAATTAGCCCGTTGTGCATGACTTTGGACTGTTGGAGGAAACCAAAGTGCCCAGAAGAAGCCCACGCGAACATGGGGAGAAAATGCAGACTCCACACAGAAAGGCCCCGGACTGGATTCAAACCCACGCCCTTGCTGTGAGGCAGCAGTGCTACCAGTAGTAATTCTAATACATTGCCACAATATGATTATTAAACTTTTTCCTTTATGCCATGCCTATCTATGGCTAAGATTAAATGATCAGATTCATGTTGTAAATGCAGGTCTGTGTCCCGGGTTTCCAAAAAAAAAAATTAAATAAATAAAAGATGTGTGATCCAGCATGTGATGTGAATGTATTTCATATGCATCACATGGCTTAAGAGGGGAATAAATCCCAGTGAACAATTATAATGCCATGAAGAAAGAAGCACAATTCAGTAGAATTCTGGGATTGCAATTGTGGTCAGACCACAAGCCAGCACACACAGGGGGTGTCCCAGAACTGAGCCTGAGAACCACTGAAATGGTCCAATAGGACAGTTTTTGAAGTGGGAGGATTTACGATTCTTCTCCCCCAATCAGAATAACCCTCTCTTCTGATATCAGGTCTGGATCAGCAGAACAGCAGCACTTTTTCTCATGTTATTTGCGGTCTGTAACCCTAGAGATGCGCCCATCTGCTGTTCAGAACTGTCCCTAACCAGCACCTATATGTAGCTCATACTCACAGACTTACTCGCATGGCCTGTGGTTGTATTATTGGAACATAGAAAGTCGAACCCTTTCACACCCAGCTTTTACAAAGCCAAACATAACTGCTCTGCCCTAGTTTATTAAGACCAGATGTCAGATATTCTCAAGTTTTATTAAATTCTGAGTTAAATTGTAGAATTGTATTGTATGAAATAGTAAAATTAAATGTTGCGTATATATTTCAGCACAAGTTGGATGCATTTATTTACAGAAAAAATATAGCAGATTTCACATATCAGTTTGAATTTGAATCTTTGCTGAAGACCTTGATTTGTAGAATCCGGCGTGCAACTGCTTAGTCAGAATGAAAGCTGCACCCACACCAGTCATGTCTGGATAAGATTGAGGACCCCAAGGCAATTGAAAAATGCGTAAAAATCTGTATTCAGGCAGAAGAGCCAGTTAGCATAATACTGAAATTTCAGTATGCGGGCACGAAAGGGTCAAGTCCCGGAGCAGCTGTCGGGCCCCTGAGCGAGACCCTTAAACCAATATTACTGCTGTGGGGATTATTAGCCTGCCTAACCAAATCAACTGAAAGTGACTTTGGCTAAATCTATCAGCTCATAGAAATAGAATACTTACTTCAGTCTTAATAAACCACTGTATACCAGCACTCCAACTTGTAGTGTCACCATTATAGAAATATGAGGGTGCTGTGGGTTTTTCACTCCAGGCTTATGTTTGGGTTGCTCTCTACCATCTCCTTGGACCTGTGGGGCTATTTTTGTCATTGTGGGGCTCTGAGCCTGCACTATATATGCAAGGACTACCATACAGCTCACATCAAAACAGAAAAAATCACGAGAACTCTCCCTAACTTACCGCTGTCTTGCCATCTTTGTATCGCTACTCTACCGCCAGACTAACTCGTTGTTTCGCGAGATTAATGCTGTAAGCCTTTTAACTGCCGACAGTGATCGTGAGGCGGCGCCAGGTAAGAAAATATAGTTCCTGACCACGTGTGGTTTCCTTAACTGACCGACTTTACATGACCACACATCTTTACCGGTGGGAGGTATTCTTTGATCTAACCGCTAGTGACAACTATGGGCATTCAGCCTTTCCTCTTTCACTTACGCTACCCACTGTTCAGTAAGAATCACTTGATGCAGGATATTTTAACATACGGATTGATCAAGAGAAGTTAACAGAAAATTTATTGTAGTGTATTTTCAGGTACACCAGTGTGAGGGAGTGAGGTGAGCTGAGAACAGGCATCGCTGAAAGTCCAGTGGAGACAGCAGCTGATTTGTGTTGCTTTCTGTACCGACACTATGCACCTAAAACCGAAAGGTTACTGGCTAACCTCAACAGAATATGCATGGTCTTGTATCGTTGCCTTTGTAACTTTGAGTGTGTCTGTATGAAACATGAAATGAGGAAATTAAACAGATAAAAAAACAAATCTTCATTTATTTTCTATCTCGCAAAGACTTAAGTTGCAACATTCCTTATAAATTCAGGAGCACTTATCCATAGGAAAGTGAAAATGGGTGTGGGCACCACAGCGCTCTACATAATCATTATTCTGTCTCACATAGAAAGTCTTGGTCAAAATATTGCCTTTCATAATGTTCGTTTATCTGTCAAGCTGAAGCGAGTCTGGATAACGAGAACTGGAACCCCAATAACCTCTGTCAAAACTTCAAGTGGGGATTCCCCCTTTTTGCATTTAGTGCGGACCTGCAAAAAATATAACCTCAACTTTAAGTTTAAAATGAAATAAGATACACACTGGACCACCTGTGATGTGTATCCTGGAAGGGTTTCATGACTGGATACTATATTTATATATGCTTTCTATCCCTGCGCCGCGCTTTCTCAGGCAACCTACCGCGTTTCTACCCTCATGTTGCTCTGAAGTTACCGTTACCTTCTCCCGACCCTACCGCGATGGAATTCCGTTTTGATGTGATCTGTACTGTATATTTGATATCGGCAATGTTTGAAAATTGGAAACCTTTATAGCTATAACCATTTTTAACCGACAGAGGGGATACCTCTGATGCCTTGAATCTTGGTGTGCGTGTGTGCGCGCGTGTGTCCCTGAATCAGACAGGGATTGAAAACTCCCTCTGTGGAGATTTTGTATTCCTTTGATATCACTTTGGCTTTTTTGAGGACTGCGCTGTATTCTGGAGATACAGGACATCTGACAAGTACATGAGACCTTGTCTTCCCTCCTTAGCCTGAGGGCCTGAGGAGGGAACTCTGAGCGTGACTTCCATTCTTAAGGCCTCTTTTAATACAAAATGACTATAAAATTGCTGAATGTGGAACAAAATGGCTGACTCTGCTACAGTAGGAAACATTCTGCCATTTCAGGTGTATGTCAAGAGCACTTAGTATGAAGACCTAAAGATGCAGTTGTTCTCGGTTTTCTGTGCTTTTATAGCAATGATGATGAGAATTTTTCTTGGTGCTTAAACATCACACTGAAGACAGGGAGGAACAGCCATTTTTTGGTTTTTAAACTGTGATAGATATGAGAGAGAAATGACAAATTACAAAAACCACTAACACAACTGCACTGTTTTACTTGCTTAGCAACCAAAATATTATTGTAGCCCCCGGAGGAAGTTAGGCGGCTACTATGGATTCATGGTTGTCATGTTGGCCGCCGCTGTGTGCTTATAGAGATCATGTGATTATGTAGATGACATGAGCTGTAGAGGCTCAAGGCTTCAGCTCATGTCATCTCCACATTCACATGATCATCACAAACTGATTCATCACTATGGCTCCGTTGCTGATTGGGGACATAACATAAATAAGAAGTAGGGCTAATTTTTTGGCCTTTGCATCAAGGGATGGTATCAGACACTGCGTGATTAAATTTTTCATCCTTGCATTTTGAGATCACAAACAAACGAAAAAAAGTAATGTTCCTGATTCATGTGAGAGCAGATATCTCACCTGACAGGTTAATTTCGTGAAATACCAGCACAAGTATGAGCAGAAAATCTTCTTTAATGTTTACTTTTCTTGTGTGGACTTGGAATGACGTATAACATATTGCAGTTTAGCCAGTTAAGATTGCCTTATTAAGGGTGACGTGTAGGAGTTTCGGTTGGAGTGTATTATGACTGAAAAAACTGGCAAAAATGTTGTTTTCACTTGGGAGAAGTTGAGATCTAGAATGAACTAGAATATAGAATTTATCTGTGTTTAACTCCCGCCCATTCTAGTCTGGTCTTCACTTTAACTATATCACCATCAACTGCTCTGCCCTTCACTGTGTATGTGTGAGTTGGTGGTTGGTCTGTGAAACAGTTCAAGGGTTTTGAATTTTAAATTACACTGTCAGGCTTCGCTTAAATTACCAAAGTGGCCTCTGTTGGAATTTATCTCTGAATCAAACAATATTCTGTTCAGTCATTTAATCCCATGTCATCTAAAATTCTAACATGATTATTAGCAGTGTGGCTTCAATGAAATTCATGGCTGTAATACGTCCCCCTCTATGCACCACATATTCTTACTCTTGGTTTTTGCTCTGTAAGTGACAGACCTGGGACCCAGAACTCAGGCATAGACAGAAAATTAGTTTCACCGGCTTTATTGAAAACAAGCTTGAAGTCAGACAGTCCAGTTCTTTAGCAAACAGTCAGATTGCAGTACAGAAGGAAAAGGCAGAATCAGTGTTGAATACCAGGTGGGGAGAACGCAGTTCCAGGGAGCAGGCAGAATCATAAACCATGGACAGGCAGAGAATTATGACCAGTAAACAAACTGTCCCTGAGGGCAATTCAAACTTGAAAAACCAAAAGACAATAAGAACCGAAACCAGGAAATTACACCAGGAAAAAAGGCTAGTAGCTAGATAAAGAGACAGACTCGCACTGGATGGAGAAAAAATAGGGAACTAAGTAGCAAACAAATTACTGGCGAAAATTCTGAACAGGTGCATTGTAAACAGGGAAGCGGGACTGGGGGCGTGGTTGCAAACAAGCACCTTAACAAGAAAATTTACGGACAGAATTGAGAGGGCGAGCGGGAAGCAATGATGAAAACAAAGACGTGTGGGACTGACAATAACAAAGGCAAAATAACATAAAAGGGGACATAAATACAAAAAAAAACTTGAAATAAAAACATAAAATAAACAGATAATGGAACAGTAGGCTTGCAGTATGGTGCTTTAGCTGCAGTGTGTATCAGTCTTCAGCTCAGATGGAGTCTGGGTAGACTTAATGAAGCTCTCTCAGTACACAGCCTTTCAGAGAATCTACAGAAGGGCAATAATATTTTTCATCATAAAGTGGACTTGTATGGTACCAGGTTATTGTTGAAATAATTGGCAAATAAAAGTTCAAACATTTGCTATTTGTTTTCATCGAACTTCCGTGTGTCATATTCTCTGCTTCCGAAGACTTAGTGAAAGCATTTCCTGTTTCCAGCGGGATTTATATCACTGAAATGTTTTTATTTATCTCATTAATTACTACATGAAAGATGAAGTATTACTTTATAAAGTTCTCTGTTGAAGCAATTGCATCTACCCTGCTGTATCTCAGATTTATGTTGAAGTATCATTTCATCTTTGCAGTGGTACGATACAAATATAATTGCGGCACACAAATTAAGTGCTTATGAGATCAAAATGAATAAGTTGCAAATAATTATAACAAATTACTTCATTAGCTTTTGGATGCAATTGGTGCAATTGCCCTTCAACATAAACTTAAACAGCAACTTCTACAACTTGGACACAGCATTCAACTTGAGCTGCGTCTTTTCCATTTAAAAAACTTTTTTTTTTTTTTTTTAATGTGGATATTTTTTAGCCCTTGACGAAGCATATGAATAACCTCCTTTCAATTATACTATCCGAAGCTGTCCCAGTGATGTGCTCATTATGTGTGAATGTTTTAAGTACGTTTAAGGAGCTTCCCTGCCCTGATAGGGTGTGTATCTGTTTTTAGCTATTCAGTCAGGCCTTAGAATTGCCCCTTGGGCTCCATTATATACGTTGTAGTAGTTAAGGAATAATTAGATTAGTTCATTTTGTCCAAATGCAGTGGCCCTTGAGCAGTGTGCAGAGAGATTTAATTGCTTAATTGTTTCATATTAATGGCACTGCTTTGGGCTTTAAGTGATTCTGAAATGAGATTTTGGCTCCTTTATTGCCCTTAATGATGATGTGATTGATTGTAACCCTCCCCTCTTGGCCCTTTGGCCTCACCTTGACTGATGGGAATGTTGACAGCCTTTAAATAATTATTAAATGAAGGAGTTGCATTTCACGAGCTGTTACCAACAAGTGAAAATAATGGTCATTTTGAGTTTTAGGAATGGGTATTATCTGGAACAATATTTTGAGCAAACAAAGGGTTAGGGCTATGTGCTATCATATATTCTTTGGCCCCAAAACTGAAGCCCACACTCTCAAAACAATGCAATCATTAAAAAAAAAAAAAAAACAAGTTAATGTAGTGACAGTTTGATATCACTGTACAATTATTTTATTGTTTTGTGAATGCTGGATTCCTCTGGTTACCAATAACTTCTGAACACTCTGAATTAGGACTGTTTGACCCAATATTTTCTCTCCTACTTCAAATTGAATTAACATTTCTTGCTTGTTACCATAATTTTTCTTTGCTTTAAAACAATGTATAATACTTCATCCGTGTAGTACAGTGGTGGATTGTGTTCACCTGCTGAAATCAGAGATACATCTGTGAAGAATGCTGCCTTCTGTGGAATACGCTCAGCGGCACCCTGTCATTCAGTGTTTAATATAAATAAATGAATCTTTCTTGATTTAATTGGTTCCTTCATACCGCAAAAGAATCAGAACATCTGCGCTGGGCCTTTGTGTGCAGCTCCCTCATTATAATCACAGCGTATCCTGTGTGTTGCGAGATGAATAATTAGACCTGCTCTCTTTCAGGGGGACAACCCTTATGTTAAGGATCGCTGGTGTATGTTTGATGGCTTCATGGTCTTTTTCCTCTGGGTTTCTCTGGTGCTGCAGGTGAGCCTCAGTTCTGTCCAGCTGTATTTGCTGTGCACTTTCCCCTCACACAAAGACGCTTTACAGAAGCACAGATGAGGCCTGTCTTAAGCACAGATGATTTCAATTGAAGAATTATGGAGGCGGTTCGGTTGCTCTTGGCAACGTGCATGATTTTACCCTCGATTCTTGTGCTCAGGTGTTTGAAATCGCGGAGATTGTGGACCAGATGTCGCCGTGGGGGATGCTGCGCATTCCCAGGGCGCTGATCATGATCCGAGCGTTCCGGATATACTTCCGCTTCGAGCTGCCGCGTACACGCATCACCAACATCCTGAAGTAAGCCTTTTACGACCTGCTGTCGTCAAGAGTCCGCGCATCAGAGCATAAAAGTCCCTCTTCATGTCTCTTCCGCCCATGAACTCAGCCCGCTGATCTCACTCGATGGGTCACTGTCCTGGCTGAAGGGTTGAGCGAACTGGCAAATCCAGTTGGAGGAAAACACTGTGTTGGACTTTTAATTTCTGAATCTGGATTTTACCTCTGTTTACTGGACGGAATGCATGCATGTTTCCAAAATGCAATAAAAGCCAAAATTACAAAAATTGAGATAATACCATGGAACGATAGCTCTGTGCTTCTTACAAATGGTGCAAAAATCCATTTTTAGAAATTCATACTATGAGGTGTATTTTTTCATGGTCAAAGTTTGTGTTTTTTTTTTTTATAAAATGCAATTGGCGCCAACATAGAAAAAGCTGATTCACTCTAAATGAGTAAAATAGACATATTGTCTTTTGGAAACAAACTCTTCATAAAGAGGTGGAAATGATTTGATCAGCCTGTTTTAGCTGTTCTTTTTTGGCAGACTCTCTCTTTGACTCTCTCCGCAGACGCTCCGGGGAACAGATCTGGAGTGTGTCCATATTTCTGCTCTTCTTCCTCTTGCTCTATGGGATTCTGGGAGTTCAGATGTTCGGCACGTTTAACTACCACTGCGTCACCAATGACACGGTGAAAGGGTAAGGAGAGGGCGATGGGTTCACTGAAGCATGAGCCTTATTCTGATCATTCTGAGGGAAGGATGAGAGGTAGAGGGAAGGAGAGAGAGAAAAGAGGAGAGAGACTAAGAAGGGGAGGGGTTGAGGTTGAGGGAAAGAGAGAGGGAGAGAGGAGGAGAAGGAGAGAGGGACAGACAGATGTGAAAAGACCAGCAGAAAATGCTCTGGATCTTCATGAATTTCTCATTAAATGTTAGATAATTACTGCGTTCTAGTTTATTTTTTCACCTTATTAATGCTCCAAGTTTCTTGTTTGCTTTTTCAAATCAATGTATTCTCATAACACGGTTCGTATGACATCCAATGAAAACTCATTCCTGCTTAATCTTATGAATTTTCTGCAACATGTGGTCTCAACAACACAGTCAATTGATCGCTGTAGTTACTGGCGGCACTGTGCAACAAGCATTCCTCTGTTACCATAGGTAACACAGATTGCTCGCTCACATTGTTCCAGAGCATCACTTGAGCAGAGTCACCGCCAAACTCAAATGCATGTCGCTCTGTGATTAAATCTGACATAAGTGTCCTTTGTGAACATATCATTTGCCTTAGTTGTATGAATGTTATGCAGGCTTTATGATAGCTCCTGAAATATACTTGATTCTACTATGTTCCAATACTTGACAAATTTAACAACAGATTAGATAGCTACAGTAAATGGCAATATACTGATGAGATAAGGGCATTCTGCCTGAACTGTCTCCTCTGAATTCTGTTATCTCCATTGGTGCAAAACACACAAAGCAAGGTCTCTTTGTGCATTAGATTACCACCCCTCAAGAGGGAAATTCTGATTAGAGCAATACACCATTAGAAAGCAAATGTTGTGTCCTATTGGATTAAGTTGCAATGACTCTTACCAAAGCCCTGAGAAAGATTAAAAGGGACAGGAAGTGCTAAGAGAGAGAATTTTCAGATTTGGCTCTGCTTTCTATTTTATGTAGTTTCTCTGAAGGGCTTGCGAATGATGGAAAAAATGAATGCTGAATTTTGACATTTTGAAGGGGACCTCTTTACTTGCTAGCAAAAGTAAAATTGTGTGTTTATATTGATAACAATGTTGCCGACCCTCATGCACTGAGCGTGAGACACACGCAGCTGGCACTCTTCAAGCGCACACACGTCACACCTCCTACTTCTCACGCAAAAAAAAAAGTCTTCCTTCAGGATACTTTTAGGGATTCATGGACAATAGAGGACCGTGGCACAGTCTGAATAAATAAAATGTTGATTTTCGGGGCAATATTCCATGTATTTTAAAGGGGACCTATTATGCTGATCCTTCTTTTAATACATATAAGTAATGTTATAATGTAGGATGTCCATACTCATCCTCTGAAAAGTTTCTAAACACAAGATACAGGGGTTTTGCTGTAATCCAAGAACGTGATTTCGTGAACGTGATTTCCTCTCTGAACAGCTCGTCCCGAGATCTTCACGACATCTGGGCTAAACCTGTCCTCAGGTTGTGCCGTCCAATTAATACAGACCTAGCCAGAGCCAATCATGGCGCTGGACCGCCCGCACCGGAAACTATTCAAGCAGGCACAAACAACCGCGGATCATATTACGCCTTAGTAGCGTCTACACTTCTGGAAATACAAAAGAAGAACCGCAGATCATTTGAGGTGCAGTTTTGTCAGTATCTCTCCCAAAGCTGCTTGTCCGTTTACTTTTTTACACCTATTTCTCTTCCAAAAGACGATGCCTCCAGAAATCAGTGGGTAGCTTTTTTGTTTGCTGGCAGCAAACAGCCATGGCCAAAGGGAACGTTAGCTGTTTGTGCTCAGCATTTCACCAAAGACAGCTTTGTCAATAAAGAATAATTCGACACTGGATATGCGTCTTAGCTGCTTTTCAAACCTGAAGCAGTTGCATCGATCAAGCGCTCAGAGCCACAAGCTGTAAGTAACGATATAACAGCAAATAATGGAAGTGAAGCTAACGTGTTACGGGTGGCTAGCAGGACCACTAACGATAGTTAGCACTAACAACTGGCCTCAAACGCAGGCTTTGTAAAATATCTGAAGATAAAGCCTGTATTGGTCGCGACTGTCCGTGACTCACCGATGCGGAAGCTGTAAGTTGCTTTTACAGCATAAGCCTACCTAACGTGATGGCCTGTTGATTGTGGCTGTAGCACAGCGGCTAATGTAGCCAAGTTACTGTTGCCGATGTTTGTGTCCTAAATATGCAAGAGTAATATAGGGGAAATTCAACAGAAGGTGTGTGAACATAAACCTCATTTGAAGCTAACTTTTTATACTTGTTTGTAATTTGGATGCTTGGTACTGTCCACGGAAACGGAACATGCTGTCTGTAAAACCTGTATTGCAAGGGTTTGTCTCTGTGGTTATGACCGCTCGGTTACCAGCTACCGCATGTTAGTTTGCGTGCCGTGCTAATTAAAAATGCTCCTGGTTAACTTATATGCAGTAATTATGATCGGTATGCTTGTGTTACTTCAGTAAGCATCAATGTGGCAGTTTCATCATAACGTTGCCCGATTGTAGCCACTACAGTTGAAGCTAACCGGACAGGTGGTGTATGTGTCTGCAAAGTTGGGCTGAAAAGGCTGCAGTTAGACCAGACGTAGGTTTTGCAGAGCTTGGGATACGTGTTTGGGTTTACGGCTGCTTGTGATCGCTTCACTTATCCATGACCAGGATCAGCCGAATACTTCACCAATATCTGCGCTAGCTCTCTGATGCTCCCGCGCTGAAAGCAATGCGAAACGCACAAGCTCTAACGTGTCTGGTGTAACAAACGATTTCTCTGGCCTAATTTCATCCCCCTTTAGAAATTGTTCTGGCTAATAAAAAGCCGAAAAAGGCGGAGATTGAATAGGAAATTCTTTCCTGTAGAAGTGATCGATTTGCTAGCTCCACATAAGCAACTGTCCACACTAACGGAATTTACGATCTGTAAAACCTGTATTATGTTCATAACATAACCAGAGCTCTCTCTAGCTGTCGCACTATCCGTAAAGCTGCTTTCACATCGGACGCGAAACAAATTTTTTCGCTCGACAGATTACATTCAAAGTTAATGCAAAGACGCGAATACACGCGTTATGGGCGCGTTAAGCCGCTTTCACACCGGACACAAAACTAATTTTTCGCGCGACAGATTACATTCAAAATCAATGCAAAGACAAGGCATTGACTTTGAATGTAATCTGTCGCACAAAAAATTCATTTTGCATCCGGTGTGAAAGCGGCTTACCGCGCCCATTTTCCGCAAGCAAACGCTGGTCATTCGATGCAATAAGTAAACCATTACCACGAGCAATTTCCAAAAAGACCGTTTAGCCTGGAGCTTTTCGCCCCTCCGTCATATACCAGCGCAGAAACTGTTTGTTACTCCACTCTAACGACTCACCACAGTTATGCACACGAACCAGCAGGTCCTTATAATACACACCTAAGCAGTCCATAAGCTGTTGGTCCACTTTTTGCTGCTCCTCACTGTCCATGTTTCTCTCTAAACTCAGACCCACCAGATTTCTACAGTCTCCGGTCTACACTTGGGTATGTCGACCTGTTCTACAAATGTGTCTGTGTGGGGTGGATTCTAGCTTTCCCTCAATCCTAGCTATAGAGTAGAAACACCGGTGTACTCACCATAGTAGCCGTAGGTAGATAGCAAATTAGAGCTTGAGCTACCAGACTTTTCGACTGCATCCTCCACTTTCGCCGCTGCGTTTATTAGAACAAGTTCATTTCATTAGATCTATACACATGTACTGTGTTTGAATGCGGAATTTCCCTGCCGATTGCTTAGCTCAGATGGCAGACGCGTCTCACGTTTCACGCTGGGGAGGCGGACCCAGAAAACTGCATTCTGCCGAGTCCCGCCCAGCTCCACCCTCCACAGAGCTGGCCAATAAGAAGAAAGTGGGCACACGGGGAGGGGGGGCCATAGCGGAAGAGCCACCCAAACGAGGCATTTCAGGCAGAGACCACAATGGACTACAAATGGGGTTTTTTGAGGATGGCAGTATGAGCTAAATAAGGACCCTTTTTTGGACTTTAACAATCAGGAGTACACTAGGGGAGTCAAAGATCAAAATATAACCTTGGAAATGTTGCATAATAGATCCCCTTTAATTTGCATTACTCAAGTGCACGAGCACTTTACGCTTGTCAACCGGTTACACACAATGAGTATTGGGGTGTTAATCTGTTCAGCTATGAATCAGTTTGTCATTCACCCACACAGAAGAACATTAGCTTAACTGTGATGGAGAACTGAAATTATAACATGAAATTGAAAGACAAGCCACAAGAGAATGAACCAGCGTTGCTTAATTTAGTGACTAGCCAAAATTGTTGTGAGTGACAGTTGGCTATAATGTCCTAAAAGGGCATTGATTTATTGGGCGTGACTGAACACAATGTTGGTTTATGAGTAAGGCTAATAATGTAATCTATAATGTAAATTTCGTAAGGGGCATAGGTTTATCTGGCGCTATACACTGGTGCGAAAGTAGATGGTGCACAAGGAACTAATGTTCAGAGGCGTTTGTCCTCCATGTGTGGTTCATCGCTGTATTTTCCAAAAGGCCAGGGTTTTCTGCCCTTGCAGGACACAGTCTTCAGGAGAGAGGCTTTTTGAACTTGTTTGTGAAAAGTGTTATTGTTTAAGAAATCAGCAAAACCAGCATATTTAATGCTGTTTTACTGATCCCATAAACTGTATTTATGTACTTTTTTTCTTTGTTTAGTATGTTACAAGTCAGTCAACAAAACATTCATTTTGTGATTGCAATAGAATGTAAAATGCACAGGTGGGAACGGAATTAGATAGTTGAAAGGCTATTTCCTTCATCCAATTTATTCATACTTTGTTCCACCTGTTAAGACTGAAGTAAGTTGTGAGTTTTCAGAACATACCAACAATCTGGTTTAACCCTTAGTTGTATGTTGTCCAATATTTTGGAAATATTTTAAGTAAGGTTAATGTTGTCTTGGCTCATAGATACCCTGAGAACACATAATGTACATTTTATTGGATATTTCCAGCTCAGAATATCCCCCAATAGGTGCCTCTTTGTTTAGTCACATGATTGACCACAAACAATCACATTTGCAGCGTCCATGAGTAAGAGCTATGCAAAAGTCAGAAATATTCTCATTTTGTTCAAGTTTTGATCAAACTTTTTTCTTGTTGGAGGAATGAAATACATTATAGTGCACACACTGAAGCACATAAGCTTTGCAATGCACAAGTATTTGTTGGAATGAACCTGATTTTATGCTCTGTCAAAAATATTGGACATTATGTATGCCAGGCTAATGGCTCACATAAAGCGAAGTCCAGAATACAATATCAATAGACAGGTGTCTTTGACTTCATATTTACTACGTTTACATGCAGTCAATATTCGGGTTAAGGTCAATATTCCGGTTTCTGAAACATTCGGAATAACCCGTTCACATGCGTGAGCAAACAGGGTAATTCCTGTATACTTGGTAATTGTAATCAATTGGGATATCCCGATCAAAACAGCGACGCACGGACAATGTCTCGACGCATGTTTACAACAAGTAGTTCCTGTACTCAAAAGACCAAGATTCCTTGCAAATAGAACATGCGCAGAACACAAATTAATGTTCCTTTCGATGGGGATATCCCAATAGGCGTATACATGACCAAATATTCGGGTTAGAAAAGGAGTAACCCAGGGTCATTTTCAGGTTTTTAAAAACCGGTTTTTCCGGTTTTTCAAAAGGGTTATTGGTGTTTACATGGCCGTGCGCAACTGGGTTATTGCTAATATTCCGGTTATTAAAGGGTTATTGACTGCATGTAAATGCAGTCACTGTTTCTTTCACCCCACATGCATAATGTCCTAATCACTGGATGGCAGTGTGCATCCCACAAGCATAATGTCCAAAATAATGGACAGACTGACCACCCACTAGAACCTCCCAAAAACAAAGTTTCGACAAATCCTTTCAAAAGGTCCCAAAAGAACACGGGATATCCCACTTTAACATATTGGAGGCATTTGGTCACACTCTGTGCTACAAGGGGTTAACATTGTCAAATCCGAATCCTGTCGTGATGGGCTGTAAGACTGTTTAACTCGTATAAATGGTTTTTCTTCGTTTGACCTTGAAGATGGCCTAGTAACCTGCAACCTATCATTTTGTCTACTTAATATCTTTATACATGCCATTACAAATATGAAATGCAATGTCCGTGCTTAATAATTTCCTGCCCTGATTCACCCATTCATATAATGTTCCTGATGCATTCTTGGTATTCAAATTTCCATCATGAGATAGAGAACAAGATGAATAAGTAACCTTAAGATACAGCAGGAGCAGGGAAGAAGTCCTTGTCTTTTAGTTTCAATATCAACTACCTATGAAGAAAGAAGTCCATTAGCCAGAACTATGGCAGCTAGAACAACAACTAGAAAAACAACCAGAACTACAACAGCTAGCTGTTTATTTGCTATATTTACTGTATTTTTAAAGTGGCTCATCTATCATCAGTGTTTCTTTATTTCATAGTGATTAATGATTGCCTGATAGGCTACAATAATCATTGTTGGGAATTCAGGTTGGATATTACATTATTAAAGTCTAAATCTATGGTACAGAGTTTACCAATTGGAATTGTGGTCTAAAATAAGAACTGTTTTCTAAAAACAAACCAGTTCAGCACAGGGACCAGTTTTACTTAATTTCTTTTATGGCTTAAATGTGTGCAATATTCATTTTAGGTTTTGGCCATTTATAAGCTGTATTAAAGTTTTATTTACCATGCTTTATGGGTGCGGCGATTTTCCCACTCATTATCATTCATATCTATGCAATGGGTTTATGACTAAATTTTTAGCACACCTGGACTGAAGGTCCCGTGGGCTTATATGTCATGGGCCGTCTGTCCGTCGTTGTCATTGTCGGCATCGTCCATAAACATCTTCTTCTCTGAAACCACTGGGCCGATAAAGCTGAAACTTGGCGCATACGTTCCTACCCATGAGGACACCAAAATTTGTTCATGACGTCATTTAACAGCCTATACAAGTATAAACAATCCAGGAGAGCTGCAAGGCCCATGGCACTATGTTTTACTATAGCTTACAATTATTTACAAGAGTAGACAGTACCTCATCAATCTAGACCCTTTATTTTGCTCTCAAAGTACACAAAATTGATACATTTAGCTTAAACATGCGCTCAATTTTTCTTCTAGGGGAGCATTCCCCGGGACCCCCCTAGATGGTTTATTGCCTGCCTGTGCACACACATTTTTCCTTCAAGTCTCACTCCAAGGTATCCTGAAAATTGGCAGCCCTGTGACAGGAAATTGGAGGTATTGATAGTAGATGGACAACATAGGAATTCACAGTGAATATTGTGTTATTCTCTAAGCAGTGTTTCACCACTGTATTCACATTCATTTGAGTATGTCTGGCTTTATGTGGTTGCAATGAGGTTTAATTTTTCATGATCAATTTATATTACCTGGTTGCTTTTGTAGCCAGATCATATTTTATGGGG
This sequence comes from Gymnothorax javanicus, assembly GCA_029692085.1. NCBI lineage: Eukaryota > Metazoa > Chordata > Actinopteri > Anguilliformes > Muraenidae > Gymnothorax > Gymnothorax javanicus. Next base: position 53,911,188 of record CM056205.1, on the reverse strand, counting down.
CAATGATTCATGTAACGGCTATTGCACCATTTTGGACTCAAGAACTCACATCTTTTGAATAGTTCTAGGGCACCGCCTCCTCATGAATATTCAATATACGGTTATGTGTTCGAGGCACAAATACAATCGCGGCATCATTTAGACGCCTGTGTCGAAGGTTACTTCTCATCTATGGAAAGGATGTAAAGTGTTCCCATTCTTACGTGGTATGAGTACAATCCAGATTTTATTTGGTGGCATTAACACCCTCATATTCTGAACCATGTGAAAATTAAAGCCCTATGTAATTGTTATTACCCAATGCTTATGGGCAATATGTTTGAGACAAAGTTCTATGATGGGCCTTGTTTCACAAGGCAGGATTTACTAAGTTTGCTGGATAACCTGGTGCCCCCTACAATCTGGAGCATGAACTGAAGTAAAAGGAGCTGCTCCAGGGTTTAACTCTGCGCAATTATTTCGCTAATGAAGACCAATGAAAAGACCAGTGAAGGGTTGGCAGTTACGTTTTAATCTCTTGCTGCCATGTGTCCTTATCGCGAAGTTGCAGCTCGGTTTTGTCCGGGATTTTATAGGATGGGGAGTGATATTGTGATAGAGCATATAGAGTTTCTACAAGCTCATGGTGTTTCTGAGAGAGAGAGAAAAAGAGTGGTTGAAAGAGAGGGTGAGAGAGTGCAAAGGCCACGTGTGGTAGCTAAGATTTCAGCCGACCGATGGTTCATATCGTTTGCGATGTGCTCACTGAGCCCAAACTGCTGTTCCGACAGTGATACACACAGGAAGCCCAGCACCTGCAGGTCAGGGTGAGTTATTCTCACGCTTCAGAGACTCCTCTTCCTCTGATAATGGCCTCTCCAAGCAGAGCCCTGTGATGCAGTGTGTGCTGTGTGTGTGCTCAGTGCGTACAGAGGTGATGTACTGTACAGAGCGGCGCAGCTGCTCTCTCGACCGGATATTTCCATAAAATACATTTACCCTCACCAAATCTCTGTGCCTGTGTTTGTCTACCTTATCATTAGCCTCGTAGCATAATTACCTTTGTCATTTTTTTTTGCCAAATTAAGATATCAGCTGCCTGTTCTTTCGCGTTGGCAAAAAAATGTGTTTTTCATTCTTTTCTCAAAACCTTTAAAAAAAATCCATTCTCTGAAGCAATTTCTAAAAAACCTTAAAAAATGAGATGGGCAATGATGCTATGAGGATAAACGTTATAGAAAACCTTTATATCATTGGTTAATCATCTGACCTCCAAAATTCAGGATTCATTCTCCTGTGTATAACATATCATAATCGCTCATTTGGGTTGTATAGCATATTCCATATCTATGTTCGTTTTAAAAAATGAGATTAATGGCTGTAATATTGGGATGATGGATATTTGTGGTGTGAGCTGGAAATGTAAATTACACTATGTGATGGGGGCCATTGAGTGCCTCCCATTTTACACATGATTTATCAAACCTCTGATGGAGGGAGATGCTGTCTTTGATTATGAGCAATGAGGTTATCAGGCGGAATATGATTACAGGTGTCTGGGTTCTACAGGGGGTGTGTGAGTGGTCTCTCTGATATGCTATAAATTATCCTCACTCAGTCCAAATAGGCCTAATGAACAGCTGGGAGCTCTGTCTGGCTCCCTGATTTCAGGGCATTAATTCTCATTAAAAACAGCAGCGGCCCCTGGGAACACATCTGTGATTAGAGTGTGTTTGTGTGTGTGTGTATGCACATGCATGTGTATATACATGCTACTGCGTGTGTGTTTGTGTTTGTGCGTGTTCGTGTGCACGCATGTATGTGCACATGCCTGTGTGTATGCATGCCTCTGTGTGTGTGTGTGTGTGTGTGTGTGCGCGTGTGTGTGCGTGTGTGTGTGTGTGTGCGCGCGTGTGCATGCATATGTAGGTACATGTATGCTTTTGGTAATTTGATTGTGTGCGCACGCGTGTGTGTGTGTGTGTGTGAGTGTTTGCAGGGTGTGTGTAAGAGAGAGAAACAGTGGAGCTAAATAGACAGTGAGGATAAGGGAGTAGGAGATGTATAGGAGAGGACTGGGCAGGGAAAGTGAGCGAACGTTTTCTGGAATTTTCCTTCTGTGCAGGGTTAATTGGAAAACTGCGGGGAAATGCTCAACTCTGCGTTCCTAATATTGTCATCAGCGCCTCTCATAATGATCATGCTGACATCAGCCTGTAGGCTGCTCTGAGCAGTGTCTGTGTGCATGAGAACTCTGGCCCTTTGGCTGGGTAAAATCTGGATTCATGAGGCTGCTCGTGGACAGTGCATTCTAGGGGCCCAGTTTCATAAACATAGCCTTGGGTTTGTAGCAACAATAGAGTAACATTAGGCCTGGCTTATTGGGTTAATTCCTTATTGCTTGGAACACTAAGCCATGTCTCATTGTGGGTAAATGACTCCGCTAATCTGATCGTTCTGGAAGCAATGACTTTTGCTAACATCTCTGAAAAGTATGCATCAATTAAGTAATAAAAGAGCCGATCAGATGAACCATCTCACATCTTAAGCAGGAGTAACTTTCAGCTTTACTAAACCAAACAAATGCAATTAGCATTATAAGGGTGCGGCATAATTGATCAACAAGTTATGTAAAGCCAGACTTAGGCACTCAAATTACAATTACTAATCAGGTGCATGCGCATGAAAGCATGCCACGTGCAGCCACCAGCCAGTCTAAAGTGTATTTCTCTACAGAGGAGCAGCAGAATTTTGTGGAGAAACATGAGTGATACAAATTGAACATCACTGTGCAGGGCAATGCTGTGGCGACCACAAAAGCGAAGAAGGCATGCTGGCAAAAATGAAATAATCGCTGACTGCATCGATGCGCGAGTACAGTTCTGTGTCACGTTTCCGTAATGACGAAAAAGTAATTACACCTGAAAATGTTTTCTTCTAAGCTTATGTAAGAAATTCTGTGTTTGCTGAAGGTTTTCACCTTTCTTAATGCAATGAAGTTCTCCTGATTTTATATCTCTGAATGAAGTTGTCATAATCCAGTGCCAGCGTGAATAAAGGTTCCACTTTCGCCAACGCGCCGTTGGCCGTGTGTCAGCCGAAAGTCAGGTGGACGTGCCCTGCTCTCTGGAACAAGAAGTAGAGTGTGTGAGAAGGCATGTTGGCCTGCCGTTTCACACATATCTTAGTGTAAAACCCCGTCGCAAAGAAGTCCAAATAAGTTCAGCGTTTAAATTTTTTCGCCGGACAACATGACGTCCATTATATTTGTAGTATAATGTAAACGCCTGAAGTAATTTTGCTACAGATTTTCTTTCGTGCAGTTGGTGATATATTTATTTCCAGGAAAGTTAATGTCTGCAAATTCATGTTTTTTTTGCCATAATATTTTGCCGTAATATTTGCCGATAAGAATTAAAAAACTAAACCCTTAAATAACTTTATCAACATGCAGATAATATCAAAAGCGCTTTATGTATTTTACATCCGTGGAATCTTTGAACAACTTTCACAGTCGATGAAGTTGTTAATTTTTATTGTGACTAAAAACGCTTGTAAGACCGGGTTGTCTGTGTAACGCGTTATACATTGCTGCTGTTGCAAACAGTCAACAGGAAAGTTTTAAACAATAAAACCACGCAAACCGCCCACATATCTGTATTTCATACAAAATAGTTATTTAATACAGAGGTAAACAGTATTGCGTAGTTTTGCGTAGTCATTTTTTCTGTCGCGGTATTTCGAGCTTGCGTATCCAAAACAGTTACGGTAGTTTATTCTTGCCAAAATTCAAGGACTGCTATAACATCTGGTACACACCAGTCATACCCAAAAACCGCTCCCCCCTATCGACAGTCCCCCCAAATTCTGCCTGCCGGGACTACACCGACTCCTGCTGTAATCCTATGCCACCCGCCAGGCCGATCAGAGAAATGTGGACGAAAACGCGAAGTCAACTTCTTGTTAACTTTAGCGGTACCTTTATCCACGCTGGTACTGTACACCTTTGACATTGTAGGCCCATACACTGTCCATCACACCGCAAAAAAGACAAAATTTGTATTCTCACACTCATCTGCACTATCAGTGTTTTTTAGAATAGCCTCTTAATTTAGGGCAGGATCTCACTTCAAAAATGTTTCATTGTTTCCAAAATACTTTTAAACATAGTTCTTTGTTTGTCAAAATTATTTTTACCAAGTGTTTCAAATTAAGTAGTTCAGTCCATATTGTACGTGTAAGTTTTGTACGATAGCTGTTGATGTCTGTTGCTGTTTTCTCTGTTCCATTGTTGGAACACATGAACCCCTTGTGTAACATCTGATCATATGTGGGCATTACATACCTCTGATTGGTTTGAGCGCTGTGCTCCGGAGCGGGCTAGCCTGACTGCCTTAGTAACCATGGCAATGTAACTCACTAAGAAGATAACTGCAGTGGTGTGCCAGGAAATTCAAATTTGTTTCCAACTAAGCTCCAAGCTATCCAGCTAAGCAAGAAATTGAGCTTCATGCAATAGGCTCCTGGACACTCATCATTTACTGTATGCTTGTGTTGAACAGCATAACTTCTTCTCAATTAAACTGAAGCTTGCATGTGGTTAAACTGAACTTTAACTCAATGTCTGCTTTCTTCCCTCATCTGACGGGACCAGAACCTTTTTCTCAAAGACTGATTAGTCTGTTTCGATTCTGTGCAGTCCTGTAATGTAACATTACAATTATTTAGGGGCCACTCTAATCTAAATTTAGACTTACACCGAGCAGAGGCCAATCCCTCCAGGAGAAAAGTGGGTAAAGGGCCTGTCTCAAGGGCCCACTGATCTTTCTGCAGCTACACTGGGGCTTTCTCCACTGAGTATCTGAGGTCAGCCAAACACCCTAACCACGAGGCCATAGGCTGCTGCAGTAATATTCTGGAAGGGTGGTGGGCTTGCGTCCCAAACGTAGCACATTTGATGCATAGATAGGACAGTGCTTTAACGCTCCTGCATCAGGTGTTTAGTCTGAAACACGTCAGTCAGCATCCGGCTCTGTAAATGGGTGGAAAAAAAAATAGTCGCTCTTGATAAGAGTTTCAGATAAATGGCATTAAAACTCAAAACTCCCACTGTGATTTTGTGGCTTAAATAAGGATGCAGTCTAGATTAATCCCATTAAGAATGAGATTTGGAGCTGACCCTCAGACTGAATTATTTCATCATACCTGCAAGTTTCATTCGATAGGAAAGGTGTTTTTGAAAAGTCCCAAGATCACTTCATTAAGCAAGATTACACTGCCGTTTTTTTTTTTTTTTTTGTCACAACAATTATGCTGGGTCATTGTGATGAAAGAAATTGCATCAGCTATTTGACAAATCTGACGGTTGGAAGTTGACAATAAAATTCAAAGTTACGATAATATATTTCATTTTACTTTTCGGGAAGGACATCGGAAGGTTTTAGGGAAAGACTGACAGCAAGGGCCATACATCTCTACGCCCACAATGATCAAAGACACACTCTGCTCGACCAGCAGGGTTACAGCACCAATCCTTAAGTGTAGTCCATTTGTGTTCGGATACTGACACAATTTTAAAGGGTTGTAATCCAAATCTTTGTTCAATTCATATAGATGTACTTCATCAATTCAACCATCAAATGAAAATGCAGCTTGTTTGCTTTAATTTGAGGGTGTTCATGTTCATTTGAATTGACTGTTTTGGAACTTTGGTCTTTTAAAGTTGCGTCACTGCAAAAATACCTTCTGTCCTGCTCCATTCTTCCAGGAACGTGTCTTGGAATAATCTGGCCATTCCGGACACACACTGCTCTCCCGATGGGGAGGGGTACCAGTGTCCCATAGGCTTCAAGTGTGAGGATCTGGAGGACCTGGGACTGAGCCGACAGGAGCTGGGATACAGTGGCTTCAATGAGCTGGGTGAGACAACTCTGCAAACGTGTGTCTGAGCGACATCCCTATCTTCATCATTCTACCCCACAGTCTTATCATATCATTAGCCTCTCTCATGTTTCAAGTTTTTATTTATTTATTTATTTATTTATTGTTAAAAAATGTATTATTTGAGGGAATTGATTTTATTATTTCTCGGGCCGGTAGGCCACGAGTCTAAGTTTCAGCTCCGTTCTTCTTTTTTTTTTTTTTTTTTGCAGGGTTGCAATTGTCCTGCTCATGCGCGCATGCAGTTTCGCGATTGGCCCGGGCCTAGACCCGGCCCGAGTACAGGCTCTGTGGACCCTCTTGTTTTTTTGTAGTTTTGAGAAAAAAGGAAAATGTGCATTTTTTGCCAACAAAAAAGAACAGTCAGCCAATATTTCAATTTGGCAAAAATATGACTCAGGCAATTTTGCCACGAGGCAAACAATATGGCCTTCTTCCAGGGTCCTCTCATATGGCCTGTATATATTGATAAATCACAAAGCTTGTAATAGCCTGTGGTGTATTTGTGATATATTTATGAACCACTCGTAATATCTTGATATTTCATTGTTCAGTCTCGACTGTAAACTCCTTTATATCTTTGTTGGAATGATAGTGGTGTCTATAGAAATGCAGCACACATTTGCACAATGATAACTGCAAAACAAGGGGTTATTTCCCTAAGCATCTGTGCATAGGTTGGCAAAAGGGGCACCCAAGGCCATGGAGTCAAGCCTGCTAACGGAGGAACAGCTTCTACCTGCTGGGGAGTCACCTGAGTGCACATGACTGTCATCTGACCTAGCTACCTGATTGCTTGGCTGGTAATATGCTACTCTACTTAAGCTCGCCATCGGGAAGCTGCTCCTCAGTGCGCTCGCTCAACACCCCTCCTCCACCCCAGCTCCACCAATCTATTGTATTCATTAACCCGGCTCTCTTTGTCTAAATTTTCGTTATATAGCAATGTCTCTTTTGTGAGGTCATTGCTGCTGTTGGCTCTGTTCCTCGGAGGGGGATTACAAGCAGCTCCCTGCCTTCGGTTCCTCGTTCAGACGGGCAGGGATCTCTCATAACAGAGCCATGTCGCCAAACTCAATGTATGATTGTATGCCTGTATGCTGCCAATAAATATTTTCTTTTTTGACGAAGTCAGAACTTCAAAGCTGTTGAAAACCTATCATGTGGCGACTTGTTTAAAAGAGCTCCCGCAGGGAAGCTCTTTTAAACAAGTCGCCACATGATAGGTTTTCAACAGCACAAGATAAATTTTCAAAAAGTTATAAATTTAATTATTATAACTAATTATTAGAACTAAGGGTTCACTATCAACGCTTTTTGCTTAACGTCGAAATTTGGATAAATAATCACACTGTTTGAAATATGGCTAGTCAATGCATGTAGCAGAGCGCTGTAATGTTGGGCTCCAAGGGTTTGAATCACATCATTTCTGTTCTCTGTCTGCATCAACTCATGCAGCTAAAATGGTGGTAAATTTTTCCCTGGAAAATGCTGTGTTGGAACTACCTGGGGAGCGGCCAGGTCTGCTGTATGTCTGTGGCCGTTAAAACATGGATAACTACTTAGGAGGGCGATGCACCGCAAAAGGCACTTTTGCAATTTTAAAGACACTCAGAAATACAGATGCTGACTGTCCAATCAAGGTTTGTTGCCTTCAACAGACATTGTTCTCCAAGGCAACAGCTATTTATAAGTTTATTCTAAAGCCGTTCAGACTAACTCATAATGATGTATTGTTAACTTAAATAAATGACCGTTTTTACGCTCTTCATTTTTTTTGGGGAAGGCTAAGGTATTTTAGTGTGACTTTGAATAACCTTTGGCATTGGTGTGCAAATTCTAGTAAAATCAATCTGAAACTATTTTTTCCTTTTGCTGGGAATTTTTTTTCAGATGTCCATTCCAGATTCCATTAATACTAAGTGACATACAAACTTTCATTCGTGAAATTGAATAAGATCAGAATTCCATTTAAATCTAAGTTTTAGTTATTTTCCCGGTTTTTGTTTTTTTTTTTTTTGGAGCATTGCTGTCTGTTTTTCCGCATAAATTTGAAAAAAGGTTTAACTGGAAGTTGCAGCAAGCATTTTACTCTTGAAAATATAATCAAAGCATCAATTCTGCAAGTCATGAAACTTAACCCTTGAAGTGCTAATTGCTGCTATAGTCACACAAGGTGCAAAATATATGAAGCAATGTTTCAGATTTCAGCTTTCAAAATGTCATCATTTTTTTCCATTTTTAGTTGGCAGATTAGTTGGCAGTGACAGTCAAAAGGGATCACAGGTACATGTTAGTCTCTCTGAAGGTCATTTGTCAACTAAATAATGAATGATTAACTTCTGGAGGGAAAGGGTGAGTAAAAATGAAGCACTTTAAGGGTTGAAATATGATTTTTTTTTTTTTTGTACTGAAATTTTATGAGTGTATTATTTGGATGATATACAGTATATTGTCATACAAAGTAAGTTGTTGAGAAATTACTAATAGTCTTTTGAAGGAGAATATTAGAGAACAGCTGATATCATCTGGAATTAGTCCCTAATTGCTTTATTTAAATATGAGAGTGGCGTGTGGATAGCCTGCAATGGAGATGGGTCCCAAACAATTAATAAATGAATAAATTAATAAATAAAGTTTTTATCCAGTGAGTATGGTCTGGGGAACAGTTCTTCAATCTGATAGACTCTGGAGAAATCTTCTGAAGTACTTGTCTGAAAGGATTATTTGGAAGATTACAGTTTGCTTTACTCGTCAGTAACTATTTAAAGCCATACGAATTGATTAGAGAGTTTTATGACTTTGAACAAACCGGCACTGCTGGAAGCAAAGAAGTAATTTTAGATTCCATAATGTTCTGTGCAGAAATATAAAAAAATAAAAACAGAGGCTGGTGCTACTCATACATTGTTATTCACTCTGTCAATCATTAAAATAAATTAAAGAGAAGAATGAAGCTGATTCAGGAAAATCCTTAGCACAAAAGGGCTCTGACAGGCACGTCGCACTCATGGGTGTTACGGGTGTTATGACACTCACACTTGTGCAGAAATGTAATTCCATCCCCCCCCACTTTTTTCCTGAGATAGTCATTGATCAATTGAAATTAACATCATTTGAAAAAGGAGCCCACTTTTGTGAATGAACTCCAACTCCGGCAGTCAATTCAGGCTGAACTGCCATTCAGCCGATCAACCCAACAGGCCAGGGAAGAGTAAACAGTCAAAATACTCTTTTACATGCCCGCATTCACAAACAGAACTTTTTTCACTCGCTGGCTGTGATAATTGATTGGGCAATAACGGCTATTTTCCTTGTTGGCGATGTACAGTAATGTAGCTGGAATTTCTTTATTCAAATTTGTCTTGTTGAGTCGTGTAAGCCAACATTCGTCATTCAACATAAAGTGAAATTTGCTTCAGTCATCGCAAATGCTAGCTGGGTGGCAGACAAACCTAGTGTAAGCTAATGATAACTGGCGTTATTTAGCTAGCAAGCTCACTTTCATACAGTTAGTTAACTTGCAAGTCAAGGTCTGAATGCACCCCTCTTTAAAGGACATCTCTTGTACCCTCAGTTTACAATGTCTCTCACCTGTGTGAATAAGTTGGTTTGCAGTTGGTGACAGACCAATGTTGGCTTGCTTGATAGCATATGTGTGGCTGACATAATAGTTTGCTAGCAACATTCAGTGAGTTTGACCACATTTACATGCGGAAAATATTCCACAAAATGCCTTTGTTTGCTCACTTTTTGCCAATCATCCCAAAGGCTGACTGTATGTCACAGAAAATATTATCAAAAGTCATGAAGCCGGTGGTCACCGCAAAGGTACTGAAAAAGCTTCCCTACTCATTGCTATACTTCGCTTTCAATTGCTTGAATTTACTTCCTTGTTTCCTGCAAAGATTTATTTTGTAATTTTCACACGATCCTTTTTAAATGCCGTTAAGTTTTGTCTTAAATGGCAAAAATTGCCTTTTTTGAATGAAATATATTTCAAACCCCAGTGTGTGTGACTGTGCGCGTGCAAATGAATATCAGGGCCATTCGTGCCGTGGTGGACATGTTCCCCCACTGAGCCCAAAACGGCAACTAAGAAACAAAAAAATGCAAGATAAACAACAGACCCAGCACAGTCTGTGGCTGTCTAAGGTTGGGCTGCAACCCCCCTGCTGTATGGTGTTAGTGATCAAAGACGGATGTGTATGAGAGGCCGTTTGAGAGAGAATTCATACTCGCTTTCACATGGACTATCATACTGTCACACAAACACCATCACTCTCTCATACACACACCATCATTCTCTCACGCACACGCTATTATACTCTCACACACACACACCATCATTCTCACACACACACACACACACCATCATTGTCACACACACCATCATTCTCTCAGGCACACACTATCATTGTCTCACGCACACACCATCATTCTCTCACGCACACACCATCATTCTCTCACGCACATACCATCATTCTCTCACGCACACACCATTATACTCTCACGCGCTCACTATCATTCTCTCACAAGCACACCATCATTCTCTCACACGCACACCATCATTCTCTCACGCACACACCATCATTCTCTCATGCACATACCATCATTCTCTCACGCGCACACTATCATTCTCTCACGCACACACTATCATTCTCTCACACACACACCATCATTCTCTCACGCACATACCATCATTCTCTCACGCACACAGCATTATACTCTCACGCACACACTATCATTCTCTCACACAAACACACCATTATACTCTCACGCACGCACCATCATTCTCTCTCACACACACCATCATTCTCTCACGCGCATACCATCATTCTCTCACACACACCATTATACTCTCACACAAACTTAAACTTGTTCAAGTGACAAAATGACAGTGAATGTAAAACAGAATGATAGTGTATGTGAATGAGAATAGGTGATTGTGTGAGAGAGTTTGATTGAAACGGAAGTTAGTTTGATGGAAACGGATGTAGCATTAAATTCTCAGTTCCTGATTGGTTATAATTGAAATCTTTGAAAATTTAGTCAGAAGCGGGATTTCACGGACATATCCCACCCTCCCGTTCGACAAGGGAGCATGGTGAAAAAACTGCATGCTCGTCGCGGGAGCAGCACGTCTTTCCAAATCCATTTGAAACGTGACGTGTTGCTCGTTATTCATCCCAATTCCGTCCGGAAAGTGGAGTACTATAGCACCAAAGTGAAGTATATCACACTATGAAATTGAAGTATAGCTCGTTATTCTTTCCAATTGCATTCGAAAAGCAGAGTATAGCACCAGAAGAGAAGTATACCTGATTGCACCAAAAGCGAAGTGTCGCTCGTCTATCATCCTAATTTTTCAAAAAGTGAAATATTGCGCCAGAAGAGAAGCACAGAACATCATTCATTGCAATTCCATTCCAAAAGTGAAGTATAGTTTTAATATTGCTACTAAATGGACTGGGGGAAAAACGGGTCTCATGTTTCAATTACTTGCGAAGGCAATATCCATTTCAGAGTTTAAATAATCGATGTAATTGCGTCGCGACAAAACATCAGCATGACACGCAGGCTCATAGCCTACTAGCTATAAGGAGGCATAAATTGCATGAAGCTGGTTTACTCCACGACTTCGCTTTTTATGGACCTAAAGCCCCGTTATGTAGCCGAGTAAATAATAAAATTTAAATGGTTTGAGCGAATGTATTAGGCTACCCTTATTTTATGATATAGTAAAAGGAAAATTGAAACTTGGTTCCGTAAATTTATAAGTGCTGGAATCTCACAGCACTTCTATCAATGGTTTGGTTTAGCAATAGAAAATACGCGAAACGAGGCTTTAGGCTCTGCAAGCGTATAGCTTACGAGTAGTTACAGACTATGGTAAAGCTATAGCATTATATACCGGCTGCTATCACCCTGCGGAAACAAGGAACAGATGGTTCCAGTTGACTGATGCAGTAGCAGCGCTCCAGGTCTTAATTGGCCGGTGCATGTGCTGGACCGTAATAGAAACCGAGAACCTGACGGGACAGTGGTGGGACACGATTAAAAAAAAAAATCTAATTAATTAGAGGCTTTGTAATTAATTAACTGATATCGATTAATCTGGAACCATCTGTTCCTTGTTTCCGCTGGGTGATAGCAGCCGGTATATACTAATGCTATAGCTTTACCATAGTCTGTAACTACTCGTAAGCTATACGCTTGCAGAGCCTAAAGCCCCGTTTCGCGTATTTTCTATTGCTAAACCAAACCATTGATAGAAGTGCTGTGAGATTCCAGCACTTATAAATTTACGGAACCAAGTTTCAATTTTCGTTTTACTATATCATAAAATAAGTGTAGCCTAATACATTCGCTCAAACCATTTAAATTTTATTATTTACTCGGCCACATAACGGGGCTTTAGATCCATGAAAAGCGAAGTCGTCGAGTAAACTAGCTTCGTGCAATTTGCGTTCCTTATAGCTAGTAGGCAATGAGCCTGCGTGTCATGCTGATGTTTTGTCGCGACGCAATTACATCGATTATTTAAACTCTTAAATGGATATTGCCTTCGCAAGTAATTGAAACATGAGACCCGTTTTTCCCCCAGTCCATTTAGTAGCAATATTAAAACTATACTTCACTTTTGGAATGGAATTGCAATGAATGATGTTCTGTGCTTCTCTTCTGGCGCAATATTTCACTTTTTGAAAAATTAGGATGACAGACGAGCGACACTTCGCTTTTGGTGCAATCAGGTATACTTCTCTTCTGGTGCTATACTCTGCTTTTCGAATGCAATTGGAAAGAATAACGAGCTATACTTCAATTTTATAGTGTGATATACTTCACTTTGGTGCTATAGTACTCCACTTTCCGGACGGAATTGGGATGAATAACGAGCAACACGTCACGTTTCAAATGGATTTGGAAAGACTTGCTGCTCCCGCGACGAGCATGCAGTTTTTTCACCATGCTTCCTTGTGGAACGGGAGGGTGGGATATGTCCGTGAAATCCCGCTTCTGACTAAATTTTCAAAGATTTCAATTATAACCAATCAGGAACTGAGAATTTAATGCTACATCCGTTTCCATCAAACTAACTTTCGTTTCAATCAAACTCTCACACAATCACCTATTCTCATTCACATACACTATCCTTCTGTTTTACATTCACTGTCATTTTGTCACTTGAACAAGTTTAAGTTTGTGTGAGAGTATAATGGTGTGTGTGAGAGAATGATGGTATGCGCGTGTGAGAGAATGATGGTGTGTGTGTGAGAGAATGATAGTGCGTGCGTGCGTGAGAGTATAATGGTGTGTGTGTGAGAGAATGATGGTGCGTGCGTGAGAGTATAATGGTGTGTGTGAGTGAGAGAATGATGGTGCGTGCGTGAGAGTATAATGGTGTGTGTGTGAGAGAATGATAGTGTGTGCGTGAGAGTATAATGGTGTGTGTGTGAGAGAATGATGGTATGTGCGTGAGAGAATGATGGTGTGTGCGTGAGAGAATGATGGTGTGCGTGTGAGAGAATGAAAGTGTGTGCGTGAGAGAATGATAGTGTGTGCGTGAGAGTATAATGGTGTGTGCGTGAGAGAATGATGGTGTTTGTGTGACAGTATGATAGTACATGTGAAAGCAAGTATGAATTCTCTCTCAAACGGCCTCTCATAGATGTGTGCAGTATGTATCTCAGTGGTGTAAGATGAGACATTTGACTGTTGGCGACCGAAGTGCATGGAGATACCCCAAACCAGTAAATTCAAATGCTCTTTTCACGAATGCATTAGATTCCAACGCACTTCTATCTAATGCACTACATTCAAATGCAATTCTCACTATTGCATTAAATTCAAATGCACTACCCACTAATGCACTAAAAATTCAAAAGCAATTCTCTCTAATGTGCAAAATTGCGACGTGCTTCTCACAAATGCACTGAATTTTTAATGTACTACTCACAAATACACTAAAACCTATTCTGTTCTCACAAGTGTGCTAAATTTAGATGTTCTTGTCACTAACACAGTATATTCAAATGCAATTCTCATTTATACAGTAAATGCAAATGCACTACATTTACCAGTACTTCCCATAAATGTACACATGCACTAAATATAAATGCTCTTCTCACTAATGCGCTGAATTCTGACGCTTTTCTCAAAAATGCATAGCATTATGTGCATCTCACAAATGCACTAAATTAAAAAGCTTTTTTTTCAAAAGTGCTCTGAATTCAAATGTACTTACCACTAATTCACTCTATTCAAATGCATTTCTCACTAATGTACTAAATGTAAGTGCACTAAATACTAAAGTTCTTAAAATTGCACACGTGCACTATGCACTTCTCACTGATGAGCTACATTCTAATTCACTTCTCACGACTGCACTAAATTCTGCTGCTCTCCTCTGCACCCAATTTACTTAAGAATGAGTCAGAAATCCTGAGTAACAAAGCGCACAGCATGTGAGTGAGTCTCATCTGCTTAAAGCAGGTCTTTAGAGGCGTTTCCATTGAATTTCTCTGACATTTATCTAACCCAAAAGACCCATCCTGCTGCATCATTAATCTCAGAATTGCCCTGATCTGAATCTCTTGAGACTGCTGCAGTGAGGTGTTAAGTCTTTGCTGTTGCTCTCGCAGGAGACTTCCCTGGGCTTACCATATCTGCTCGGACTTAAAGACCATCCAGTCTGTGTTAAGATCCAATTTTTAAAGTGAGAGACACCCCTCTTCTGAAGTGAACTGCACACGAAAGAACTGTCCCATAGTTGTGACAAAATATGTCTTTGGTAAATCTAATTATATGCCCACTCCATCAGATGGGCGCATATTGCGATCGTCCCTGTCCGTCTATTGGCCCGTCAGTCGGTCCATCCACAATTTATTGTTCTCACAGTGCAGACTAAAATATTTGGCATATTCTTTTTATTTCTGTTTTGTGAGTCAGTGGTGATCTGAAAAGATTCCCTATTGATTTTGGTTATGATTAGAAAATTTTCTGTCAAATAACATGTCTTCGACAACCCTGCTACGTGGGTATATTACCACACATTGCGTGGCTATCTTTTTGAGACAAAACTGAACTGATTAGTAAGGATCGAAACACTCATGGAATCTACTATTTTTACTTGAACGGTGATGGCAATGTAGTGTTAAATAACCTATTGCACATGCATAATAATTTAACAATGGTGCCAGCTAGGCTAACCACAGAAGCTAAATCATAAATTAGTTTGATAAACATCCTAGCAGCGTGTAATGATCAAATCCACGGTGAACTTCCCGTATCCCAGAACTACAGAAGGACCGACATACTACTTCTCTAATATGAATATCCGCTCAGTATAATGAACACGAAAGACAACTCATTTGTCACTCACGTATTCTTTGTGGAAAAGTCAATAAAAATGAGAGAAAAAATGGACCATAAACAAATTTCCCATTGATGGATAACCAGAGCATTAAGGGCGCTGGAGCACTAGCTTGAGCATTAACCAATTTAAACTGACTAAACAGCTCAAAGTGAGAGAGAATTTAGTACAAAACAAGTTAGGCCTATTCAGACTTTGGTTAAGCTGTGGTCAATCGATGTCACGGTCACACACCTGCCTAAGCGTTCCTCAACCTCTCATTGGCTAAACATTTTTGAGGGATGGAAAAATGATTACCCCCAGTTTTTTTTTTTTATTGTTTGATCACAATTTTAGCCTGCTTCTCCTTTAGCCCAATCAGGCTTATGCTGTGGTTCGATGCCTTTGTGGTGGTCCGTCGTGCGTCCATAAACTTTATGCCTAGTCAGCACTCTAGCGCCTTCAGTTTTTGACGGATCCTTTTCATATTGTATATGCGCGTACATGGGATGAAAATCTAGGCCAAGTTCAATTTTGGCCATGTTGCGATCGGCCAAGCAGGCACAAATCTCATTTTTTTAATCCAACTTTTTAAGTGCATGCCCCCTGAATCACATAAGTAGTCGATAGTACAGGCACTCTTTCAGTTAATACCATATACTATTATGCCCAACTTTGGAGAGACCACAATCTTAAAAACTCTAAATTTACAAGACATTCTCAAAACATCTCAGAATATTTAAAAATGTTGGAAAAGTGCACCCTGCGGTAAACATAATTTTTGTGCATGGGTCGTCTTTCAGTTGCAACCATTTTTAAAATTTTAAATTTGGCACCTCTAATGCCACCCAAATTTGGAATGTCCAATAATCAGAGAGCTATTGTTGAGGATTATATTTCAGTATTTCTCATCATATTCATCAGTAAATCAATAACCATAATCAATAATCATAATCACTAACCATATTATGTAAGCAGCAGTAACACACTTACACACGCACAGGCACACACACACACCATCCCAATTATGGCCTCACATCACTATGGACAAGCAAGCTCATACACAACTCATGCTGCCAACTCAGGAGCGCAAGACCGTTCACAGTTCTCCTCCGAAACACGCGCCTGTTAGCTATCACTGTTTAACACTATTAGATTTTAACTTTATATACAAATAAATGAGAGCAGTGGAAACCTGAACTTGCGCCTGTTCAAAATGTGACAAATGAGGGCCCAGATAGCTAGCAGGAGGGATTTCAGTACTGCTAACGCGTGTATTCGCATCTTTGCATTGACGTTGAATGTAATCTGTCCGACGAAAAATTTGTTTCGCGTCCGGTGTGAAAGCAGTTTATGTAGTCTTGTGCATCTGTGAGGTGGTGGCTGATTTGCAGTCGACTGTCTTTTTCTGACACTTAGAAACTACAGTCATGGTCTGGTTTAGTTTGCAGTCTGGTCTCATTTTTGTCACCTTTAGTTTGAGCAGTTGAATCCCAGTAGTTTTTCCTGGGAGAGACTGTAAGTGTGATAACTGACAAATTCAATCTTGCACTGAGAATGAACAAGAAATAAGTCAATGTCAACAAGAATTTCAGTAGACTAACAATCCTTTGTTAAAAAATACAACATAATATTGATCTAGAAGTGGTTTTGATTTTCCATTGGAGTTTATAAAAAATTTATTTTGTAAGCGAAAAATGACTTGATAACAAGCAAATATTTTCTACTTGAAAGCAAGTGAGACGATTGTAAGTCTGTGTACAGTATAACATTTGTCAAGGCAGATTTTAGGGAGTAAAAGCCCTTTGAGCCTTAGACAGAGTGGAATTAAATTGAGAATATTTTTTGTTCCTGGCGCTATGACAGTTTGTTTCAGCAATTGCTGTTCAACGGCTCTCCTTTCTTGAGACTGCCGTTAATTTTAAAGAGGATACCGGTGCATTGTGTACTGTGCGCTGAGGGGGGCACTATCTGCAAGCTCTCAATGCACCAATCGACCACCCAATCAATCAGTTAATCAGTTTATTACCTCCGCCAAACGAAGTTGGCAGGAGGTTATGTGATCGCCGGCGTTTGTTTGTTTGTCTGTTTGTTTGCAAGATAACTCAAAAAGTAATGCACGGATTTTGATGAATTTTTCAGAGAAGGTGGGTGTTAGGACAAGGAACAGGTAATTAAATTTTGGCATATCTAGGCCAAAGTACAGCTGAGATATACTTCAAAGTTCAAGATTTCAAGTCTTTCCAATGGGCCGGAGTTTCAATCGCCGTGTTTTTGGGTTTTGCTGCCACCTGGCGGAGGTCTGCGCTCTCTGAGTGCTTTTCTAGTTTACCGTATACAGCACATTTCACATGCATGGGTGCTGAATGAGACTGGCTTTTCCTCTGTAAAAAAAAAAAAAACCTCTTTATTCATAAAGCTGTAAGAAGTGAAGTTTTTTTTTGGAATATTGCTGAATCACTGATTAATTCATCTGATTATGGGGCTGGTGGCATTTTGGGAAATGGGAGTGATGTTGGGGAAAGCTGGACCATTTGGCTTTTCGTGTTTTGTTTTGTTGTTTTTTTTTTGACTCCTTGCTTTCCAGTTGGCCATGAAATTGTGAAATCAGTGGATCATTCAAAGTTGTTTGATGATCGCCGATTATTGCTAGTTGATGAGCATTCAGTCTATCAGTTAATGGGTCAACTTGGCCTCTTGAAGAATGGTTCAGTGCCAGTGAGCTTCCTGCTTAAATTGCAAGCTAAGACTATGGTCATATGATTGTGCAGTGTCTTAAAGGGTAAAAATCTTGTGTGAAAATAACACTGACTCTCATTTGTGATGCTGGCCTTGTCAGAATGTGTCTGTGAAGTTAAAATGCTCAGAACTTATGTGGCAAATATACAAAGCAACTAAGTTTCCTCGTCTTGCATTGTTTGCTCTTTGCCAAGTTGAATTGCAACGCAAATGTGCTGCGCCTGAGAATCTAAAAAAAAAAAAAAAAACAGCCTTATGTAGCATTAATGAACCCATGAATGAAACAGCAAAACAAACTGATGCAATTCTGTTTCCGAAAGTTCTCCTTTGGGAAGACTCCCTTTTGGGCAAAGTATCGACACAGGCATCCTGCTTTTCTCAGGAAAACAAAGTTCCTGTAAAGTAATTGCATCCGGCCCTTGTAAATCTGTGTTGACAAAATTTCAGCACACAGGCATGAGTGATTGGTCTGGCAACCAAAGCAGAAATGACAAGAAGCTTTGTGTGATATGAGTGAGAGAGAGAGAGAGAGAGAGAGAGAGAGAGAGAGAGAGAGAGAGAGAAGCTCATTTATCTGCTTATAATAGCAGGGACAGGGACTCCTCAGTGGAGTCTTCACTGTCAGCGCTCTACATGTTTACTGTTTGTCTTTCATCTCTGTAAGAATGCTATCCTCGCATAAATGGAGACAAAGCAGAAGCATAAAACAAACACATTAACAGAGTTCGACACGTTAACCCAAAATAAGCTTGTATGTTTTGCAAGGCTTAACCCTTTCCCCTCTGTGTTTTCCCGAGAAACATTTTTTTCGCAAACAAGTGACCAGGACACTTACATTTAAAGTAATCATAAGAAAATACAAGTATATTTAAAGGAGAAGACAGGTGTTGTAACCATACAAATGCATGACCCGGAGTTTCGAAACTGACCAACTATAAATTTCAGGCACGTTTCTCCACTGTTGTGGGAGGATCACAAAAGTCATAGCAATTAAGTATTTTGCCATGTTGGCTATCAGCTGCATACATGACATCGGTTGTGTCCTACTGCTCTCCTACGCCAAAAGCGGGTATTCTATTACGGCTACTGAGCACTCTATAATACATCATGTAGTTAAATATGCAGCAGCTGTTGCACTCATTTGCAGGGAACCGGAATTATGTTTTTAGCGGATAACTGCTATAGCTTATCTCAGGTTAATGGGCAAAGAAATGTCTCATAGGCTACGTATTAACTGAGTATTTTTTCTTTTTTTTTTTAATCTAAATGACATTACATTATTTACTTGCAAATAATATTTCCTCACTTTATTTCTTCAACATGCTTCCTTTTATTCCTAGTTAGCATGGGAGTAATAGCTAGCAAAGTTGATAGAAAATAAGTTTATAGCCAGCAATACTACGCTGGCCACCTAGCGGTGCTATGCAGCAGTAACGCTGCATAACTAGCGAAGCTAAAGTAAACAGGGCTAGGATACTACACAGCACAAGTACATTTTGAATTTTTATCTTGCATTTGTAGTTCATTTCACATATAATGTTTCCGATGAATCAACTGTAAGTAGCTACCTACTACACTTGTTAGCCACCTGATAATTTTATTATAGTTCATCTGAGACACTTCGACGAGCCGGAATTTTGCATAGACTTTATAGCATGTTGTAAAATGACTCACATTTTAGAGCTTCCTGGATGAGAACAATTGGCTCTGATCCTGAATATAGCTACACCAGAACCCAGCACGTCTGGTCAAGAAATACAGGACTGGGGTGCAGGTCATGCTGGGCTGTCTACCCAATTATTCTTGGTCATCGTCTTTTATTCATTTGTCTTTCTTTTCTTGCTTTGTTTTGCAATAACCATTTCATTTATTGATTGCTAATCGAGCTGTCAAGAGAATTTCAACAAATGTAACAAAGCATGCTTTTGAAAACTCTTACCCACCCTGCCTTTAAGGTCCTGAAGTCTCTTTGAATGCAAATACACTGATGAATCTTAGCTGAGGGACAGAAGTTACAGATGCAAGGTGTGGACCAGATGGCAGATGGTAGTTGGTTTGAATGGTGGAATAATGCTTGCTTGCTGGGCTTTGCATCAGTGAAGCTGCGAAGGTGTCTCTTTTTCAAATGTCTAAATTTGTCGCCCTGCCACAGATAAGGTCTTGCTATGCAGTTAGAATAATGGAATGCTCTGAATGGGAGTGCTGGTGGGTGCATTGTTTACACTTATCTGCGATACGATAACTCCTCACTGGCTAGACTTACCCATTTAATCATCTCTCCCCCCTCCCCCCTCCCCCCCGCCCCATCATAAGTTTGGAATTGCGCATTGATGGGGGTGCCATGGCAACTGAGGAGTGATTAAACAAAGGTATTTCAGATGTGGATTTGGGGTATAGTAGTTGTTTAGCAGTGCAATATTTGGATGTCCTAGATCAGCCATCCTCAAATCACAGTCCTCATGGGCCGTAAAATGCTGTGTTTACACTTTCCCTTAAACTACAGTCTGATAAGAAGCCAATCTGTAGCCCTAATTTTCAGTCAACTCCCAAGGAAAAAAATAAAACCAGGGCTATAAATTGATGCAAGGGGAAAATTTGATGGTTCTTGCACCTAGAATTGACTCAGAAAACACTTTTACTTTCATGGCCGTTAACAGATTTCTGACGGAAAGTTGCAGACATGGTGAGTTAATTTCTGATGATGAGTTTACCCCCGTGTTTTTGTGCCAGGATAACAAATCGGAAGTTAAGGTGAGAGCAGTGAGAATGTTGGAACCATTACAGTGCCTTTGTTTCTCCTGTTTTTCCCAATCAGGTACCAGCATTTTTACAGTGTATGAGGCGGCGTCACAGGAAGGCTGGGTGTTCCTCATGTATCGAGCCATCGACAGCTTCCCCCGCTGGAGGTCCTACTTCTACTTCATCACCCTCATCTTCTTCCTCGCCTGGCTGGTCAAGGTGAACCTTCTTCCTCCTCATTGCTGAGTTCATTGTCTTGATAAGACTCATGTTTGTTAGGACATCCTCATTCATTTCAGCTTTGGAACATCTGAGCCGAATAGGGCTGGCGTGGGTGCAGGGTTTGGCTTTGTCTGATGTCATTTGTAAACCAAGTGAGATCTTCTATCAAGAGCTTCATTAAGTACTGCTCAGTTGAAAAGACAAAGGTTTCTCATCACCAGCTGGATAACAGCTCCATAACGGCTGGGCAATTTTCACGGTCACTGCCCAAGACAACAGCGTACCGCTCCATGTGGTCAAGCTCAAAGTAGACCTGACTCAGAAGGCTGGCTGCTCGCTGTTATTTGAGGTTGTCACAATACGGCAGTTGACGCTGTTAACGCATTAACGCACATGAATGACTGGCTGCTGGGAAGAGTATGTCAGATCGATCATCCCTATATTTTTTTTTTAACCTGTAATCTCACAAAAGTGGGCACGCATGTTAAAACGTCCATCATTTCAAAAATAAATTTCAACATAAAACCCATGATTTCAACTTAACAAAATTGTATTCTACGATATTAATCTGTACATTGGCATGGTTCTAGCATCTATGCACACGCACAGTACAGCTTGTCATCAGGCATGTGCCGTTTGATAGTCAGGGCTAAGCACAACAGGCTAGCACCGGACTCGCGCCAGAACCTCAGTTAAAGTGGAACTGCAGTGCAACTGCAGTGAAAGCGGAGGTGATCAAACAGAGGGTTTTCATTAGTCTACCTGGTGAATAAGGTGTACTTCTTAGGTTTGGAGTGAAAATCAACAAAAAATATCCAAGAACTGGATTTATTAGCCCTGCTCTAACTGTTGAATGAGATGTGCTTTCACTAGTAGTGCCTGAAAACCGAGAAAGTGCACCTTTTTCCAAGAAATTCCTTCAAAAACTTAGAATTCACCGAGGTTTACTGAAGATTTCAGGCCAACTCTGTTAACTTCGGAAAAATTTTACCAAAGTCTGTCCGGTTTACTTAAGTTTGGACAACACCTCAGTAAACCTTGGAAAAACATCGGTATGCCTCGGGCCAGACAATCCTCGGTGTGTTTCGGGAAAATTTAACTGAGGTTTACTGAGGTGTTGTCCAAACTTAAGTAAACCGGACAGACTTCGGGATACTTCAGTAAAATTTTTCTGAGGTTTACCGAGTTGGCCTCAAATTTTCAGTAAACCTCTGTGAATTCAAAGTTCTTGAAGGAATTTCTCGGAAAAAGGTGCACTTTCTCAGTTTTTGGGTGCTAGTAGTGTTTGTTTTGGTTGGAGAGAAAACATGCAGGATGGTAGATCTCCAGGAACAGTGTTGGGCAACCCTGCTCTCACTGTTGAATGAGGTGTGGTTTGTTAGGGTTGAAGAGAAATATTACAGGACAGTAGATCTCCAGGAGCAGGGTTGGGCATTCTGTCTCCATTCTGTCTCTCTACACTCTGTCTGAACCACCATGTGAAGCTTCAGTGCAGCGCGTGTGTCTTTCACAGCTGCCTTCTCTCATTTTCACAGCGGATGTTAGGAAAAAAAGATGTTGGTCCAAGCTCTGATTTTGTTTTGCTTGTTGTTTTGCGCGTGTAATAACGTTGATGTGAACTTAATCAGTTTCATGAAGTGGCTCTCAATATAATGTGATGCAGCTTCATCAAAGCGCTTGCAACCAGCAGATACAGAATATGTACGTGACATTGTCACACGGTCTGAAAAAAATGCTTTTCTGAATTTGAGCCTACTGAAAGGAAAACATACGTAAAAAATTAGAGTTTAAGGGGTTAATGTGAGAATATTTACCTATTTACCATGTGGCGAGAATCATGTGGGAATTAGAGCAGGATGAAAATAGGTGTTTATGCAATATTCCCCGATCCTCACCCACAGAACGTATTCATCGCAGTCATCATCGAGACCTTCGCCGAGATTCGGGTGCAGTTCCAGCAGATGTGGGGTTCTAGAAGCAGCACAACATCCACTGCCACCACACAGGTAACCCTCCACAACACATCCCAGTATCCGCACAGGTAACCATCCCCAACACATCCCAGTATCCACACAGGTAACGCTCCCCAACACATCCCAGCACAGGTAACCCTCCCCAACACATCCCAGCACAGGTAACCCTCCCCAACACATCCCAGCACAGGTAACCCTCCCCAACACATCCCAGCACAGGTTACCCTCCCCAACACATCCCAGCACAGGTAACCCTCCCCCCAACACATCCCAGCACAGGTAACCCTCCCCAACACATCCCAGCACAGGTAACCCTCCCCCAACACATCCCAGCACAGGTTACCCTCCCCAACACATCCCAGCACAGGTAACCCTCCCCAACACATCCCAGCACAGGTTACCCTCCCCAACACATCCCAGCACAGGTTACCCTCCCCAACACATCCCAGCACAGGTTACCCTCCCCCCAGCACAGGTAACCCTCCCCAACACATCCCAGCACAGGTTACCCTCCCCAACACATCCCAGCACAGGTAACCCTCCCCAACACATCCCAGCACAGGTAACCCTAACCCTCCCCAACCCTCCCCAACACATCCCAGCACAGGTAACCCTCCCCAACACATCCCAGCACAGGTAACCCTCCCCAACACATCCCAGCACAGGTAACCCTCCCCAACACATCCCAGCACAGGTAACCCTCCCCAACACATCTCAGCACAGGTTACCCTCCCCAACACATCCCAGCACAGGTAACCCTCCCCAACACATCCCCAGCACAGGTAACCCTCCCCAACACATCCCAGTATCCGCACAGGTAACCCTCTTCCCCAACACATCCCAGTATCCGCACAGGTAACCCTCCCCAACACATCCCAGTGTCCGCACAGGTAACCCTCCCCAACACATCCCAGTATCACATCCCAGGTAACCCTCCCACACAGGTAGTATCCCACAGGTACCCCTCCCCAACACATCCCAGTATCACAGGTAACCCTCCCCAACACATCCCAGTATCCACACAGGTAACCCTCCCCAACACATCCCAGTATCCAGCACAGGTAACCCTCCCCCAACACATCCCAGTATCCACACAGGTAACCCTCCCCAACACATCCCAGTATCCACACAGGTAACCCTCCCCAACACATCCCAGTATCCACACAGGTAACCCTCCCCAACACATCCCAGTATCCACACAGGTAACCCTCCCCCACCCCAACACATCCCCACACATCCAGCACAGGTAACCCTCCCCAACACATCCCAGTAGCACAGGTAACCCTCCCCAACACATCCCAGCACAGGTAACCCTCCCCAACACATCCCAGCACAGGTTACCCTCCCCAACACATCCCAGCACAGGTAACCCTCCCCAACACATCCCAGCACAGGTAACCCTCCCCAACACATCCCAGTATCCACACAGGTAACCCTCCCCAACACATCCCAGCACAGGTAACCCTCCCCAACACATCCCAGCACAGGTAACCCTCCCCAACACATCCCAGCACAGGTAACCCTCCCCAACACATCCCAGCACAGGTTACCCTCCCCAACACATCCCAGCACAGGTAACCCTCCCCAACACATCCCAGCACAGGTAACCCTCCCCAACACATCCCAGCACAGGTTACCCTCCCCCAACACATCCCAACCCTCCCCAACACATCCCAGCACAGGTAACCCTCCCCAACACATCCCAGCACAGGTTACCCTCCCCAACACATCCCAGCACAGGTTACCCTCCCCAACACATCCCAGCACAGGTAACCCTCCCCAACACATCCCAGCACAGGTAACCCTCCCCAACACATCCCAGCACAGGTTACCCTCCCCAACACATCCCAGCACAGGTAACCCTCCCCAACACATCCCAGCACAGGTAACCCTCCCCAACACATCTCAGCACAGGTAACCCTCCCCAACACATCCCAGCACAGGTAGCCCTCCCCAACACATCTCAGCACAGGTTACCCTCCCCAACACATCCCAGCACAGGTTACCCTCCCCAACACATCCCAGCACAGGTAACCCTCCCCAACACATCCCAGTATCCACACAGGTAACCCTCCCCAACACATCCCAGTATCCGCACAGGTAACCCTCCCCAACACATCCCAGTATCCACACAGGTAACCCTCCCCAACACATCCCAGTATCCACACAGGTAACCCTCCCCAACACATCCCAGTATCCACACAGGTAACCCTCCCCAACACATCCCAGTATCCACACAGGTAACCCTCCCCAACACATCCCAGTATCCACACAGGTAACCCTCCCCAACACATCCCAGCACAGGTAACCCTCCCCAACACATCCCAGTATCCACACAGGTAACCCTCCCCAACACATCCCAGCACAGGTAACCCTCCCCAACACATCCCAGCACAGGTTACCCTCCCCAACACATCCCAGCACAGGTTACCCTCCCCAACACATCCCAGCACAGGTAACCCTCCCCAACACATCCCAGCACAGGTTACCCTCCCCAACACATCCCAGCACAGGTAACCCTCCCCAACACATCCCAGCACAGGTAACCCTCCCCAACACATCTCAGCACAGGTTACCCTCCCCAACACATCCCAGCACAGGTTACCCTCCCCAACACATCCCAGCACAGGTAACCCTACCCAACACATCCCAGTATCCGTACAGGTAACCCTCCCCAACACATCTCAGTATACACACAGGTAACCCTCCCCAACACATCCCAGTATCCGCACAGGTAACGCTCCCCAACACATCCCAGTATCCACACAGGTAACCCTCTCCAACACATCCCAGTATCCGCACAGGTAACGCTCCCCAACACATCCCAGTATCCACACAGGTAACCCTCCCCAACACATCCCAGTATCCGCACAGGTAACCCTCCCCAACACATCCCAGTATCCACACAGGTAACCCTCCCCAACACATCCCAGTATCCACACAGGTAACCCTCCCCAACACATCCCAGTATCCACACAGGTAACCCTCCCCAACACATCCCAGTATCCACACAGGTAACCCTCCCCAACACATCCCAGCACAGGTAACCCTCCCCAACACATCCCAGCACAGGTTACCCTCCCCAACACATCCCAGCACAGGTTACCCTCCCCAACACATCCCAGCACAGGTAACCCTCCCCAACACATCCCAGCACAGGTTACCCTCCCCAACACATCCCAGCACAGGTTACCCTCCCCAACACATCCCAGCACAGGTAACCCTCCCCAACACATCCCAGCACAGGTAACCCTCCCCAACACATCCCAGCACAGGTAACCCTCCCCAACACATCCCAGCACAGGTTACCCTCCCCAACACATCCCAGCACAGGTAACCCTCCCCAACACATCCCAGCACAGGTAACCCTCCCCAACACATCCCAGTATTCGCACATGTAACCCTCCCCAACACACCCCAGTATCCGCACAGGTAACCCTCCCCAACATATCCCAGTATCCACACAGGTAACCCTCCCCAACACATCCCAGTATCCGCACAGGTAACCCTCCCCAACACATCTCAGTATCCACACAGATAACCCTCCCCAACACATTCCAGAATCCATCCAATTTTTTACGGCACACCTCATAGGCACACAACTTCCAAAAGGGAGCGATGCTTGTGACGTGTCTACCATGGGCCAGAGTGTTGTTGTGGAAGACCCCCCTCCTTGCATTGATTAAAAACCCTAAAGACTCATCTATGTTCATCGGAGTAATGTTTTGAATTTTTTTTTCCCATGAAAAAAATCAATTCATGGCATAAAATGGCTCAAATGTAATGCTCACCTTAGCCCTGATTCAGAATGCTCCGATCTATGAATATGCTAATGTTCCAGGCCTCTGTTCAAATATTCATTCAGCCTTCCATTGCTAGTTTGCAACTTAATACTGGACAAACCTGCACAATATCAACTCCGCTGACCTTCTGCTTGTTTTCCTTTTTGCTAGCTACTGTGCGTAATGCAGTGGAAAGTAGCAATATAGGAGTAAGTTAATTCAGCTATGCAGGCTTGAAAGAGAAACTGATTCCAAAGACGAGAAAGGAAAACACATTGTACAGGGTCGCCTCCAAATAGTCAAATCAAAATGAATTTTTTGTATTGTTATCTACAAACGTAACAATTATGGATAACTGGATCAAACAGCTGACGTTTGCAAATACCATGCTGCTTATGTTAGATAAACCTTGGTCCCAGTCGCCAGCTCTTAGAAGTTAGCGAACTAGCAAGCATTAACATGGAATATAGCCATGATCTAATTCAGCATATAATTCATATAAAATGTCCTCTCCGCTTTTGACGTGAATCATGTGACCTGGCAGGTTAGTGTTGGCTGACATTATCTAACAAGCACACTACAAATTTTTTGGACGCAGTCAAGGAATAAAACACATAAAAATACACATAACAGTTGAACAATCTGCTGGCTCGTACTTACTGTGTCCCCTGTACACGCAGATGGAACTGTGTCTACCTTCAATAAGCACATAAGCTTAGTGCCAAAAACCATCTGTTTTTGATCAAAATTTTCAAGACAGAGGCTATTTTCACGCCAGTCATGAACAGTCGTAAAATTGCAATTCACTGACTGGTATGAAAATACCAATACTGCGTAGAGGCAGCTTGGAGACTCTCGTTTCTTGCTCTCTCGCTTCATGCCCTCCTGCCTGATTCCATGATGCCAAGCCAACTAAGCTTTTAATTAGGGTTGAGGTTAGGGTTAGGGCTTCTAGGCAGCAGGCGAGAGGGCACATGGTGGGAGGGCCTGAGACGAGAGGGCATGAGAACAGCAGTGGGTGGAAGATCGAGGCTGCACCCTGACCTGCCTCAGATGGTTGGGGCAAAAAAACCGTAGACTGTTGCACGATGGGGTTCGATCCCTGTTTATCCTGGTAGTCTAATATTTTAATGCTTAATTAATATCACCTTTCCCAAACCCTGCACCCTAATCTTAACATTTTAAAAATATTGCCATGGGCGCTGTAGCTCACTTGGTTTATTTCGGGCTTTAGTGTTATGTAAGCTCACAACAGGTAGTGTTTTTTATGCTTGGGTCTAACTTTGGGAAAATGAAGTCAGCTGGCCAGTGCGCTTAAGTGTGTTGCTCAAGAGTGTAGTTATTCCAGCAAATTAAGAGCTAAGCTTTTTATTTTTATGTCCTCAAAAATATGTGTGCACAAGGTTTCAGCATTGTTGCTGCTTTCAAATGCTTTCCAGCATGATATAGTGCAATTTTAAATATGGCCGATTGGCGGCTGTGTTCGATGGCAAGTTTCGACCCTTCAAACAAATTTTAATCTGTACATCCATATGTACCTTCCCACCAAATTTTACATTGATCCTTTCAGTGTTCTGGCAGAAGAAAATCGAAGTTAAAACAGACACCAAATGCATGATCCCGTAAGCTCCCTTTAGTCTGTCGGACCAAGTGAGCACCTCTCCCAAACCTGAGCTGCACATGCGGAAGTTCGTGAGAACAGCAAATTGACGTAAGTTTAAGACTGGCGTAATAACCACTGCAAATTTTCAGTGATCATTTGATCATTTGATCTTGAGAATGGTTTTTGCAAACCCATGTTTTTTGGCTGGGACATTCTGATTTTCCCATATTAACTGCACCAATTTATGTCAGATTATCAGACCCTTGAGCACTAAACGAAGGCTCACCACGTCCGCTTTGGCAGCTTTTCCTGTTTTGTGAGTGAAAACTGAACAGGTCTTTGTTTTAAAAACAATGAAAATTAGCTTGCAAGAAAACAATATTATAGGTACTTCCGGCTTCTCCCCTATTACCCCTAGATTCGTCGAAGCGTAATTGACCCTATGGTGCTCCGCCCACTTTACCCACTTCCATGTCTCGTTTTTTTCGTGAATTAATTTCCAGTTCAACAAAAAGGCGGTTCGGGTGAAGGGAAAGACATCGTTATTTTCGGCTGGATTACCAAAGAAAATTAACAAAAAGTTTGTCGACACAATAGCCAGCTGCTTGAGGTTTCTGGTTCTATGATGAATAAGGTCAAGAGCTCCATGCAAAGCAGCATCCAGGAAGTCAATGGGATTGTTTCCTTAGGTTTGTGATGTAATTAACCACATCTGTCTGAATACGTCTTCATGAGTCTGTCATTCGCACACTGCAGCGTCAAAGTGGAAACATTCAGCCGTTTTCTGATCATTTCGCTCCTGATTGGTATTAAACCGGATAAAAATCATGTGGACAAGGTTAAAAACTTGATTTACAGTAGAGGGGCTCTTCAGTGAAGTCGTTTTCATTTTAATTGACCCATCCGCAAATACCATGAGCTTCCTGGTTTTAATGGATTTTCCCTTTGAAAAACGTCACTTCCATTGACACCCAAATTAAATGTACCTCCATTTCGTGGATGGAGTGGAGACATTAGTGGTAGAGGCGTTGAAAGCCTTTGATTTAGGAAAGAAATTGAAACAGAGAGGAGTTCCATGGCTAGCGCTGATAGGAATGATCACTTTATCACCCTAAAGAGCTGTAAATTCTCGGGCATCAGGCACATGGCATATTGATTTGTGCTAGCTATCAAGTGTGCTACTGAGCTTTTCCAGCACGCGATGGCCTGCAATCTTGGGACTGTTTCCATTATCATGTGTTAGATATCTTCAACGATCTTGAAATACATTTCTTTACGTTGTGCCTTTTGACATACAAGCATATTACTGGCTTTACTGCATAATGTAACTGTTAGAAATCGGATGAAGTTGAAGTTGCTTGAATAAGCTGATTCATATTTTAGTATGAGGGCGAAAACAAAAACTTTCCGGTCGTTTTGCGTCGCGGTCGCATTTTCCGACAAGGGTGCGTAATTTGTCAGAATACAGGCCAGCATGCTAACTTGACCCGCCAGATGGTTTCTTACTCAGGATGGTTTCTTACTCACGAATCCATCTGCCTTGCAAGGTAACCAGCATGGGGTGTGGAAAATCTGTTTGAGCATGTACTGGGAATATTAACATGGCACCACCTGGCGTGAATGAGTGCAGTATTTAAGGATGGGTCAATTACAGTTACTTTGGGTTTGGGTTTATTTATTTATTTATTTATTTGAAAATACATTTCAGCTGTGTGAAGTTTGTGTGCTTTAGCTGTGTTAGGTGCGTGTGTTTAACACTGTGGTGCAGAGGAGCTTTAGCTGTGTTAGGTGTGTGTGTTTAACACTGTGGTGCAGAGGAGCTTTAGCTGTGTTAGGTGTGTGTGTTTAACACTGTGGTGCAGAGGAGCTTTAGCTGTGTTAGGTGTGTGTGTTTAACACTGTGGTGCAGAGGAGCTTTAGCTGTGTTAGGTGTGTGTGTTTAACACTGTGGTACAGAAGAGCTTTAGCTGTGTTAGGTGTGTGTGTTTAACACTGTGATGCAGAAGAGCTTTAGCTGTGTTAGGTGTGTGTGTTTAACACTGTGGTGCAGAAGAGCTTTAGCTGTGTTAGGTGTGTGTGTTTAACACTGTGGTGCAGAGGAGCTTTAGCTGTGTTAGGTGTGTGTGTTTAACACTGTTGTACAGAAGAGCTTTAGCTGTGTTAGGTGTGTGTGTTTAACACTGTGGTGCAGAGGAGCTTTAGCTGTGTTAGGTGTGTGTGTTTAACACTGTGGTGCAGAGGAGCTTTAGCTGTGTTAGGTGTGTGTGTTTAACACTGTTGTACAGAAGAGCTTTAGCTGTGTTAGGTGTGTGTGTTTAACACTGTGGTGCAGAGGAGCTTTAGCTGTGTTAGGTGTGTGTGTTTAACACTGTTGTACAGAAGAGCTTTAGCTGTGTTAGGTGTGTGTGTTTAACACTGTGGTGCAGAAGAGCTTTAGCTGTGTTAGGTGTGTGTGTGTGCAGAAGAGCTTTAGCTGTGTTAGGTGTGTGTGTTTAACACTGTGGTGCAGAAGAGCTTTAGCTGTGTTAGGTGTGTGTGTTTAACACTGTGGTGCAGAAGAGCTTTAGCTGTGTTAGGTGTGTGTGTTTAACACTGTTGTACAGAAGAGCTTTAGCTGTGTTAGGTGTGTGTGTTTAACACTGTTGTACAGAAGAGCTTTAGCTGTGTTAGGTGTGTGTGTTTAACACTGTGGTGCAGAAGAGCTTTAGCTGTGTTAGGTGTGTGTGTTTAACACTGTGATACAGAAGAGCTTTAGCTGTGTTAGGTGTGTGTGTTTAACACTGTGGTACAGAAGAGCTTTAGCTGTGTTACTGTGTGTGTGTTTAACACTGTGTGTGCAGAAGAGCTTTAGCTGTGTTAGGTGTGTGTGTGTGTGTTTAACACTGTGGTGCAGAGAGCTTTAGCTGTGTTAGGTGTGTGTGTGTTTAACACTGTGTGTTTAACACAGAAAGAGCTGTGTTAGGTGTGTGTGTTTAAGCTGTGTGTTAGGTGTGTGTGTTTAACACTGCTTTGCTGTGCAGAAGTGTTTAACACTTTAGCTGTGTTGGGTGTGTGTGTTTAACACTGTGGTACAGAAGAGCTTTAGCTGTGTTAGGTTTAGCTTTAGCTGTGTTAGGTGTGTGTGTTTAACACTGTTTAGCTTTGTGTTAGGTGTGTGTGTTTAACACTGTGTGTGTTTAACAGAAGAGCTTTAGCTGTGTTAGGTGTGTGTGTTTAACACTGTGATGCAGAAGAGTTTTAGCTGTGTTAGGTGTGTGTGTTTAACACTGTGGTGCAGAACAGAAGAGCTTTTAGCTGTGTTAGGTGTGTGTGTGTTTAACACTGTGGTACAGAAGAGCTTTTTAGCACTGTGTTAGGTGTGTGTGTTTAACACTGTGGTTTAACAGAAGAGCTTTAGCTGTGTTAGGTGTGTGTGTTTAACACTGTGATACAGAAGAGCTTTAGGTGTGGTGTTTAAGCTGTGTGTTGTACAGAAGAGCTTTAGCTGTGTTAGGTGTGTGTGTGGTACAGAAGAGCTTTAGCTTTAGCTGTGTTAGGTGTGTGTGTTTAAACAGAGCTTTAGCTGTGTTAGGTGTGTGTTTAACACAGGTACAGAAGAGCTTTAGCTGTGTTAGGGTGTGTGTGTTTAACACTGTGATGCAGAAGAGCTTTTAGCTGTGTTAGGTGTGTGTGTTTAACACTGTGGTACAGAAAGCTTTAGCTGTGTTAGGTGTGTGTGTTTAGCTGTGTGCAGGTGTGCTTTGCTGTGTTAGGTGTGTGTGTTTAACACTGTGGTGCAGAAAGAGCTGTTTAGCTGTGTTAGCTTTAGCTGTGGTGTGTGTGTTTAACACTGTGAGCTTTACAGAAGTGTGTTTTAGCTGTGTTAGGTGTGTGTGTTTAACACTGTG
Organism: Gymnothorax javanicus; assembly: GCA_029692085.1. Taxonomy (NCBI): domain Eukaryota; kingdom Metazoa; phylum Chordata; class Actinopteri; order Anguilliformes; family Muraenidae; genus Gymnothorax; species Gymnothorax javanicus. The sequence goes on along the minus strand of CM056205.1, from coordinate 53,878,969 downwards.
ATGCAGAAGAGCTTTAGCTGTGTTAGGTGTGTGTGTTTAACACTGTGGTACAGAAGAGCTTTAGCTGTGTTAGGTGTGTGTGTTTAACACTGTGATACAGAAGAGCTTTAGCTGTGTTAGGTGTGTGTGTTTAACACTGTGATACAGAAGAGCTTTAGCTGTGTTAGGTGTGTGTGTTTAACACTGTTGTACAGAAGAGCTTTAGCTGTGTTAGGTGTGTGTGTTTAACACTGTGTTGTGTTGTGTGTGTGTGTTTAACACTGTGTACAGAAGAGTTTTAGCTGTGTTAGGTGTGTGTGTTTTAACACAGAAGCTTTTAGCTGTGTTAGTGTGTGTGTTTTTAGCTGTGTGTTAGGTGTGTGTGTGTTTAACACTGTGTGTGTGTGTTTTAAAGCTTTAGCTGTGTTAGGTGTGTGTGTGTTTAACACTTTAGCTGTTTAACACTGTGTAGAAGAGCTTTAGCTGTGTTAGGTGTGTGTGTTTAACACTGTGGTACAGAAGAGCTTTAGCTGTGTTAGGTGTGTGTGTTTAACACTGTGGTACAGAAGAGCTTTAGCTGTGTTAGGTGTGTGTGTTTAACACTGTGATACAGAAGAGCTTTAGCTGTGTTAGGTGTGTGTGTTTAACACTGTGGTACAGAAGAGCTTTAGCTGTGTTAGGTGTGTGTGTTTAACACTGTGATACAGAAGAGCTTTAGCTGTGTTAGGTGTGTGTGTTTAACACTGTGATACAGAAGAGCTTTAGCTGTGTTAGGTGTGTGTGTTTAACACTGTGGTACAGAAGAGCTTTAGCTGTGTTAGGTGTGTGTGTTTAACACTGTGATACAGAAGAGCTTTAGCTGTGTTAGGTGTGTGTGTTTAACACTGTGGTACAGAAGAGCTTTAGCTGTGTTGGGTGTGTGTGTTTAACACTGTGGTACAGAAGAGCTTTAGCTGTGTTAGGTGTGTGTGTTTAACACTGTGGTACAGAAGAGCTTTAGCTGTGTTAGGTGTGTGTGTTTAACACTGTGGTACAGAAGAGCTTTAGCTGTGTTAGGTGTGTGTGTTTAACACTGTGTGCAGAAGAGCTTTAGCTGTGTTAGGTGTGTGTGTTTAACACTGTGGTACAGAAGAGCTTTAGCTGTGTTGGGGTGTGTGTGTTTAAGAAGAGCTTTAGCTGTGTTAGGTGTGTGTGTTTAACACTGTGTTAGCTGGTTTGGGTGTGTGTGTTTAACACTGTGTGTGTGTTTAACAGAAAGCTTTAGCTGAGGTGTGTGTTTGCAGAAGAGCTTTAGCTGTGTTAGGTGTGTGTGTTTAACACTGTGGTACAGAAGAGCTTTAGCTGTGTTAGGTGTGTGTGTTTAACACTGTGGTACAGAAGAGCTTTAGCTGTGTTAGGTGTGTGTGTGTACAGAAGAGCTTTAGCAGGTGTGTGTGTTTAACACAGAAGAGCTTTTAGCTGTGTTAGGTGTGTGTTTAACACTGTGTTAGGTGTGTGTGTTTAACAGTACAGAAGAGCTTTAGCTGTGTTAGGTGTGTGTGTTTAGCTTTACTGTGTTAGGTGTGTGTGTGTTTAACAGAAGAGCTTTAGCTGTGTTAGGTGTGTGTGTTTAACACTGTGGTGCAGAAGAGCTTTAGCTGTGTTAGGTGTGTGTGTTTAACACTGTTGTACAGAACTGAAGTGTGTGTTTACTGTGGTACAGAAGAGCTTTAGCTGTGTTAGGTGTGTGTGTTTAACACTGTGTGTTTACAGAAGAGAGCTTTAGCTGTGTTAGGTGTGTGTGTTTAACACTGTGGTACAGAAGAGCTTTAGCTGTGTTAGGTGTGTGTGTTTAAACACTGTGTTAGGTGTACAGAAGAGCTTTTAGCTGTGTTAGGTGTGTGTGTTTAACACTGTGGTGCAGGCTTTGTGTGTGTGTTTAACACTGTGGTACAGAAGAGCTTTAGCTGTGTTAGGTGTGTGTGCTTTAGGTGTGTGTGTTTAACACTGTTGTGCAGAAGAGCTTTAGCTGTGTAGGGTGTGTGTGTTTAACACTGTGGTACAGAAGAGCTTTAGCTGTGTTAGGTGTGTGTGTTTAACACTGTGGTACAGAAGAGCTTTAGCTGTGTTAGGTGTGTGTGTTTAACACAGTTGTACAGAAGAGCTTTAGCTGTGTTAGGTGTGTGTGTTTAACACTGTGGTACAGAAGAGCTTTAGCTGTGTTAGGTGTGTGTGTTTAACACTGTGATGCAGAAGAGCTTTAGCTGTGTTGTGTGTGTGTTTAACACTGTGGTACAGAAGAGCTTTAGCTGTGTTAGGTGTGTGTGTTTAACACTGTGGTACAGAAGAGCTTTAGCTGTGTTAGGTGTGTGTGTTTAACACTGTGGTACAGAAGAGCTTTAGCTGTGTTAGGTGTGTGTGTTTAACACTGTGGTACAGAAGAGCTTTAGCTGTGTTAGGTGTGTGTGTGTTTAACACTGTGGTGCAGAAGAGCTTTAGCTGTGTTAGGGTGTGTGTGTTTAACACTGTGTTAGGTGTGTGTGTTTACAGAAGAGCTTTAGCTGTGTTGGGTGTGTGTGTTTAACACTGTGATACAGAAGAGCTTTAGCTGTGTTAGGGGTGTGTGTGTTTAACACTGTTGTACAGAAGAGCTTTAGCTGTGTTGGGTGTGTGTGTTTAACACTGTTGTACAGAAGAGCTTTAGCTGTTTAGTGTGTGTGTGTTAGGTGTGTGTGTGTTTAACACTGTGGTACAGAAGAGCTGTGTTGGGTGTGTGTGTTTTTAGCTGTGTTAGGTGTGTGTGTTTAACAACAGAAGAGCTTTAGCTGTGTTAGGTGTGTGTGTTTACAGAAGAGCTTTAGCAGAAGAGCTTTAGCTGTGTTAGGTGTGTGTGTTTAACACTGTGGTACAGAAGAGCTGTTTAGGTGTGTGCTGTGTTAGGTGTGTGTGTGTGTTTAACACTGTGTGGTACAGAAGAGCTTTAGCTGTGTTAGGTGTGTGTGTGTTTAACACTGTGGAACAGAAGAGCAGAAGGGTGTGTGCTTTAGCTGTGTTAGGTGTGTGTGTTTAACACTGTGGCTTTAGCAGAAGAGCTTTAGCTGTGTACAGAAGTAGGGCTGTGTTAGGTGTGTGTGTTTAACACTGTGAGCTTACAGAAGAGCTTTAGCTGTGTTAGGTGTGTGTGTTTGTGTGTGTTTAACACTGTGGTACAGAAGAGCTTTAGCTGTGTTAGGTGTGTGTGTTTAACACTGTGTTTTTTACAGAAAGAGCTTTAGCTGTGTTAGGTGTGTGTGTTTAACACTGTGATGCAGAAGAGCTTTAGCTGTGTTAGGTGTGTGTGTTTAGCACTGTGTGATACAGAAGAGCTTTAGCTGTGTTAGGTGTGTGTGTTTAACACTGTGTGTTTACAGAAGAGCTTTAGCTTTAGGTGTGTGTGTTAGGTGTGTGTGTTTAGCTGTGTTGTGTGTGTGTGTTTAACACTGTGGTGCAGAAGAGCTTTAGCTGTGTTAGGTGTGTGTGTTTAACTGTGTGCAGAAGGCTTTAGCAGAAGAGCTTTAGCTGTGTTAGGTGTGTGTGTTTAACACTGTGGTACAGAAGAGCTTTAGCTGCTGTGTTGTGTGTGTGTGTTTAACACTGCTTTAGCTGTGTTGGGTGTGTGTGTTTAACAACAGAAGAGCTTTAGCTGTGTTAGGTGTGTGTGTTTAACACTTTAGCTGTGTTAGGTGTGTGGTACAGAAGAGCTTTAGCTGTGTTAGGTGTGTGTGTTTAACACTGTGAACAGAAGAGCTTTAGCTGTGTTAGGTGTGTGTGTTTAACACTGTGGTACAGAAGAGCTTTAGCTGTGTTAGGTATGTGTGGGTGTGTGTGTTTAACAGCTGTGGTTTAACAGAAGAGCTTTAGCTGTGTTAGGTGTGTGTGTTTAACACTGTGGTACAGAAAGAGCTTTAGGTGTGTGTGCTGTGTGTTAGCTGTGTTAGGTGTGTGTGTTTAACACTGTGTACAGAAGAGCTTTAGCTGTGTTAGGTGTGTGTGTTTAACACTGTGTTAGGTGTACAGAAGAGCTGTTTAGTGTGTGTTAGGTGTGTGTGTGTTTAACACTGTGTGTGCAGAAAGCTTTAGCTTTAGGTGTGTGTGTGTTGCAGAAAGCTGTGTGTGTTTAACACTGTGTTTAACACAGAAGAGCTTTTTGTGTGTGTTTACTGTGGTGTGTGTGTGTTTAACACTGTGGTACAGAAGAGCTTTAGCTGTTAGGTGTGTGTGAAGACACTTTAGCTGTGTTAGGTGTGTGTGTTTAACACTGTGGTACAGAAGAGCTTTAGCTGTGTTAGGTGTGTGTGTTTAACACTGTGGTACAGAAGAGCTTTAGCTGTGTTAGGTGTGTGTGTTTAACACTGTGTACAGAAGAGCTTTAGCTGTGTTAGGGTGTGTGCTTTTAACACTGTACAGAAGAGCTTTAGCTGTGTTGGGGTGTGTGTGTTTAACACTGTGGTACAGAAGAGCTTTAGCTGTGTTAGGTGTGTGTTTAACACTGTGATGCAGAAGAGCTTTAGCTGTGTTAGGTGTGTGTGTTTAACACGGTGTGTGTACAGAAGAGCTTTAGCTGTGTTAGGTGTGTGTGTTTAACACTGTTGTACAGAAGAGCTTTAGCTGTGTTAGGTGTGTGTGTTTAACACTGTGGAACAGAAGAGCTTTAGCTGTGTTAGGTGTGTGTGTGTGTGTTTAGCTGTGTTGTGTGTGTGTTTAACACTGTGCAGAAGAGCTTTAGCTGTGTTAGCTGGGTGTGTGTGTTTTTACAGAACACTGTGTTAGGTGTGTGTTTAACACTGTGATGCAGAAGAGCTTTAGCTGTTAGGTGTGTGTGTTTAACACTGGTACAGAAGAGCTTTTTAGCTGTGTTAGGTGTGTGTGTTTAACACAGTTGTACAGAAGAGCTTTAGCTGTGTTAGGTGTGTGTGTTTAACACTGTGTGAGCTGTGCAGTGTGTGCTTTAGCTTTGCTGTGTTAGGTGTGTGTGTTTAACACTGTGGTACAGAAGAGCTTTAGCTGTGTTAGGTGTGTGTGTGTTGCAGAAGGTGTGTGTGTTTAACACTGTGGTGCAAGATGCAGAAGAGCTGTGTGTTAGGTGTGTGTGTTTAACACTGTGATGCAGAAGAGCTTTAGCTGTGTGTGTGCAGAAGAGCTTTAGCTGTGTTAGGGTGTGTGTGTTTTTAACACTGTGTTTAATGCAGAAGAGCTTAGCTTTAGCTGTGTTAGGTATGTGTGTTTAACACTGTGATACAGAGGAGCTTTAGCTGTGTTAGGTGTGTGTTTAACACTGTGATACAGAAGAGCTTTAGCTGTGTTTGGTGTTTGTGTTTAACACTGTTGTACTGAAGAACTTTAGCTGTGTTAGGTGTGTGTGTTTAACACTGTGATACAGAAGAGCTTTAGCTTTGTAAGGTGTGTGTGTTTAACACTGTGGTGCGGAAGAGCTTTAGCTGTGTTAGGTGTGTGTGTTTAACACTGTGGTACAGAACAGCTTTAGCTCTGTTAGGTTTGTGGCTCCTCAGACAACCCTTTTGTCCTGCGGCAGCTGGTACTCCCTCTGCACGCAAAAACTAGGGCAGATGATCAGCCCGCTGTGTCTTTCTCTGTGAAAATCTTCCGCACGTTAATTACTTTAGCGATTATAAAGGTGACGCGAGGTAACTTTGAATGTCTGAGACGGAAAATTAATTCAGCAGAATGTGACTGCAGCTCTGTGTCCTTTCGGGACCTGATGTACTGGGGACACACGTACACTGTTTCTGTTTTAATGGGTTTTTAATGCAGGGCGGGTGCACGTTATATTGAAGGCAGTCATTATTGTGCTGTAGGATAATGCTGATTAAACAACCAGGATAATCCGGTCGGGGACAGCGCTGTCCCATCATGCACTTTTCTGAGGAAGGTCCCTGGGGTGTGCTTTGCCATCACTGGCAGAAATACTAACGCTCACTTCTCTGTGTTGAGAAATGCTCATGCTTACTAGCACACATGTCTGTATTTTTTGGAAATGCTAACACTTAGGATGCCTTTTTTCTGCGTTTTTGAGAAATGTTAACTCTCATGATGCCACATGTCTGTATGTTTGTGAAATACTAACGCTCATGATCCCACATTTCTGTGTTTTATGTCCACTGTAGGTGTCAAAGTAGACACCATGCTGTCGATTTGCAAGTCCATATGTCCTAAAGTAAAACTTCTTAGCCTGCAGTGACCCACCAATCAGCAGTAGGCACATGTATTCATCGAATACCTATTTTTGATAAATGCTAACGCTCATGATCCCACATGTCTGTGCTTTTGGAAAATGCTAACGCTCATGCCCATGTGTTTGGCATCTGCCTGTGGTGCCTGAATATGTCTTGTGTCTGGCATCTGCCTGTTGTGCCTGAATAAGGCCTATGGCCTCTTGATATGGCCTGTGACTCCTACATGCAGCGTAACACTTGTTTTTAGCCCTTGATCATTGGCTGGTCTTGACACCCATTTGTCCATCTGTGAGGAATCACTTCCAGAGTCCATCTGTACGAGTTAACATTCAGCTCATGTCAGAGAAGTGCTGAGTCAGAACAGGGAGGGAGGGAGGGAGAGAGAGAGAGAGAGAGAGAAGGGCCATTGAGAAAGACTGACATCGACGAACATGGCTCCCCAAGGAGGAGCGGCTGTGCACCCACTGCAACCTCAATGAGGTCAAGACAGAGCCGCATTTCACCACAAAATGTGAAAAATACACAAATATCAGGAATACATATTTCCAAAAAATAAATCACATTGCCCCAAAATTTAAAAATCTGCCAGATTCCCAAAAACTCCCCATCCTCTTAGGGAAGAAAAGACATGCCATATACTGGTGGCACAATATATAGCTGCGGCCACCATCTTCGGGACTGTGAGTAACTTATATATATATATATTTGCCTATGTATGTGTATATATGTGTGTATGTATATAAATAAGTATATGTATGTATACGTATCCAAAATATGTATAGTATATATATTTCTGTTATATTATTGTTAATTATCATTACATTTGTTAGCCTATGTCATTAAGTATTATTAGTAGAAGTATTTATTTATTTATTTATTTATTTATTGTTTTTTTTATTCATTTATAATTTTTTTTTTAAATAGTAGGAATAGTCCTCGTTCTTGTTATTAATACCACATCATTACATTTCAGTCTCTTAAAGGCTCTTTTTCTGTTAAATATATGTCAGTGTATTTTATGTGCTTTGGCAATACAAACACTTTTTTGTCATGCCAATAAAACAATTTGAAATTTGAATTTGAGAGAGAGAGAGGGTCAGAGAGTGAGTAGCAGGGAGAGTGAAGTAGAGGGAGAGAGATGTTGATAAATGGAGGAAGAGGGAGTGGGGTATAGGGAGAGGGGAACAGAGAGAGAGGGAGCGAGAGAGGGACAGAGACAGAGTGTGAAAGGTAGAGAGTGAGTGGGAGGGAGAGAGTGAGAGAGGGAGGGGGAAAGAGGGACTGCAAGGGGCAGAGAGTGAGCAGGAGGGAGAGAGAGTGAGTGACTAAGGGAGAGGGAAGGAAGAAAGGAGAGAGTGAAGGATAAAGGGAGAGGGAGAGAAGGACTTAGGGAGAGGGAAAGAGAGAGAGTTGGCTCTGCTCAGAAGTGCAGGTTTCTCACCTGGTGCAGCAGGTGTAGATATGGAGGCATCACACCCTGAGGTCTCAGTGTAATGAGTGTCGGGGAGTAATGGGCTGGCTCAGTGCCAGGAGATCTCCGCTCAGGAAACCCAGCCACGGGGTTATGATTCTCCTGTACATCTGTGTACTTTGCATTTTTATATCACCCCTTCCAGCTGTCTTGTTTTGCCCACATCGTGCCTAAAGCAATATTTGGGCAGGATTCGTTTTATGATGGAGCTGTGGAGTGGTGTAATATCTACCACAGCATCTCTGCTCTTTTAATCCAGTCCAAACTCACCATCTCAGTAAGTTATACAGACTGCACCCTCCCATGTCAGTGGGTTTATCGACATCTTTTACCAACTGTGCAATGCTCTATGGAAATAACTGCAGGTACTGCTGATCCTATGCAAATTCACATCTTTTGAGAAATATTGTGCCTCTTCCTGCAGAGGATAATTTTCCCAGGCTTTCTGGTCGTTCGATAATGAAGGAGGCACTAGTGGAAATGCTTTTTGGCTGGAATTGTTAGCATAATTATTACCTGACAACTTTTTCGAGTGGAGGATCTGTAATCAAGGTGTTAAAAAAAGATGGTCATAATTCAATCAAATTGACAGCGGTGCGACCTTTTGGGGCAGCTATCGGTCACACACTCTGTGATTGGCAATAGTCTTATTATCTGCATAGTTACTGTAGGCTTATGGCTGAAAAACCTATTTCAACACATAATATCTGTATGAATGGTATTGTTTTATTAGTCAAGGTATCAAATAATATGGTAGCAATATAATGAAGAAGGAATTGAAAAAAAATGTTTATCAAAAAATGAAATTTTTGTGCCAGTTCTGATTGTCGTCAGCAGCCTTGTGAGAGCAGTACATAATTGGCTACGTGCTGCTCGGGGAAATGGGAGGGATACAGTTGGTAGGGATTAGCGTTGTTCCTTGTTCCATGGTCTCCTGCTGGCCATGCGGGTGCTTGTCAATTTCATTCTGAGCAGGTAAATGTTTGGGTTTCCTACGCCCTTGTTTTGTGTATTGAAAAGTAGGCGGACAGCTCTCCCAGGTTTGCAGCATGAGTTGCGTATGAGCATGCTTGTTCATAGTTTGATTGGGCATTTCAGATTCTGCTGCCTTTGGAGATGGCAAATTTAAATAAATAAATAAATAAATGAAACTGTAATATCGACAATATTTTGGCAAAATGCAACTTAAATTGACTCTCGGACTGAATTGTTATGCACCATCTGTTCAAACTGAGTTTGGAGTGTTTGCCACACAGCAGTTACACTGAGCATTTCTGCTCCAGTCCAAATTTGTCCCTTCTTCTCTGACGGCATCATGTTTTAAATCTTCAGTGACTTAGTGGATACTATGCAAGATGCATGGAACATTTTTGGTGTGACAGCCTCCCTGTTTTTCCTGAGATTTATTACGAAGATGCTTTATCACATTTAAATTGGTCAAAGGGACTACAGAGGTCCTTAGACATTGTGCAAAAAATGAATCCCATCCAAATCCGGCTTATTACGATACATTTTCAGGGCAACAATGCTCGTTGTACTTCAAAAATCATCTGTTATGCTTTACACAACTTAGTTGATGTGTTTAGTATACAAACTCCTGATCTGATACATTAATGGCACAAACTCGTTTGATATATTTAGAGAGGGGGCTATAACACTTTGTGTACTGTACTGTCCTGTAGCATGGACCACTGCTGTAACTGTCCTGCTCCACTAGGGGGCTGGTCCGGACCACTGTCCTGTGTACTGTCCTGTAGCTCGATCCACTGTAACTGTAAACCACAGTTAAATGCGCGCATCTACTCACAGTTCAAATAACAAGGAGACAATGCTTTAATTTAACTGTTAAATTCAGTCAGTTTACAACAGTCTATAGACGCTTTCTCTCTGCAGCGAAGAAACATAATTTGAGGCAGGAGGCTAGTCTAACGATTGTTTAATTAAAATTGCATTTTAATTACAACTCCATATGGGCCTAATTTATTTGAAAATGCGGTGGCCATCTCTTAAGAGAAAGGGTAAAAAACATAAAAATAAGGGGATGCTCACTGATAAATATTAAAAGCTTGGTAGTAACAACATTCACACTATAAACACTGACCCGAGTTATTCATGGCTAATCTGGGTCGATGTACTGTACTAGGAGTTGTGGTAAATCATCTTACACAATTAGGCTATAGCCTATTAAAGGATTGTTCGTTTTTCGGGAGGATTGAATGGTAAAACCATTGTCATTTTCTAGTGTTTTCTATGAAGCCAAATTACTTTTCGGAAAGGGCCACCACGTTTTAAAATAAACCACACGGAGCTGTACGCTAATCAAAGCTCCATTTCAAGAATATAATCATTAAGATGTGTCACACACTTCTGCCTGAGTATAGCCTTCTATTTATTTAAAATTTTGTTTTTATGGTGCAGAAAGAAAGCATAATAATCAACCAAGATTAACAACCCACAGCAATGTATGAACAGGCTGCAATTTATTAACATAACTTTTCAAACCTGCCGATCATTTTTAATATTCTCCAGCTAGGCTAGATAAAGATAATCTGTTCAGAGCATTCATATTTTCTAGAATCAGCTGGCGCAATCTCAGTTATTTTTTACTTTATATTCATTGGGTTTTGTTAGGTGTCACTTGCTGTTTATTAATATGCCAGATTAATGCAGTATAAAAAAGCGGCGACCTGCATATTGCTAGACTACATTGATTGTAACTAGCTCATTTGACCAGCTTCAAATATTTTGGAAAATTAGATTCATAGCAATTTATTTATGAAAATGGCTGGCTAGATAAATTATTTGGCCAACTGTTATGCTGAGGGTAAGGCAGCCATTTACGATGTAATTGCAGTATTCAGAATGCAGTAAACACCGCAAAATTTTACTGTCTCGAGACACTCCTTCAGTGGTCCGGACCAGCCCCCTAGTGGAGCAGGACAGTTACTGCAGTGGTCTGTGCTACACAGGACGGTGGTCCGGACCAGCCCCCTAGTGGAGCAGGACAATTACTGCAGTGGTCCCCGTTACAGGACAGTACAGTACATAAAATGTTACAGCCTCTGCTGAAATTTTACCAACCATTTGAATCTTGTATTTAGACTTAAACTTTTATATCTATTAAATTATTTCCTAGAAAAATAAATTCTGCCACTGATTTTGACTCATTTCTATTTTTTTCTGTAGGTTAAGTGAAATTATCTCACCCCACGGACAAATCTAGAAATGAATCAAAATTACTTTTAATCAGTGGCATAATTTTTCTCTCAGACAAAAGGTGATAGAATTAAGTGTTTAAGTCTGAATACATGATTAAAATGCTTGGTAAGATTTTTTTCTGTGTTAAACATGCTCTTTTGCAATGTATGTTACACGATCTTATCTACATTGTGGCTTTACTCCAGTGCAATGCGACTGCAACCAACTGTTTTCCCAAACATTTGGACTTCCTCTATTACGGTATCTAAACATGTTAGAGCATTACTTATTTGACATGGTAGAAATGCTACATTATCATTCGTGATAATAACACATATTTCCATAATTAATTATCACACATGTGATACATGAATATTTCACTAGGGAAGTGATGTACTTTATATGTTCTCTTACATGTAAATCTGCATTGCGTTACACTAGTCATGATGTAGTAAGCTGTTCATTAGCAACAGTTGACCTTGCATCTGCTTTTTTTTGCCCTAAGTGGAGATCACATAATTACTCTGTGGCTGTGTTAAGCACACTGTCGTTTTTCTCTTCACTGTTAGATTTGTTTGTCATTCCCAGAAAAATGTTATTTTCGTTCAGGTACAGTCTCACACATTTTATCCTCTTAAAGGCGATGCAGTCACCTGCTGCAGTTCTTGCTGTTGTGGCTATATTTCTCATTTGATGGATATCAGGGTTAGAGCAAGCACAGTGACTCATTCAGACCAGAGTATTGCATCTCCGTTAGAAGCGGAGAGAAAAGGGCTTAGATAATGCTCATGGTTTGATCTCTTTGGGTAAATAAGCTGAATGGCTTCCAGCCTTGCATTAGGTTGGAAGCCATTCGATTGGGTCAGGTTGTTTGTCTGAATTCCTAATGCCCTGAATGTCCGGAGAGGAATTAAAGATTAAATCCTGGAGAAAGGTAAAGCCAAACCTGTTTTGGTGAAAATGAGGAAGCCTGGTTATCTTCTCCCGCCCTTTTAGGGCCTTAAATTGATTCCTTATCTATAATGGGATTGTGCAGATAAATGCTTTAATCCATTCCACTGTTTTAGTTCTGCTTTGTGGGAAAACCTAGGGCCTCTTGGAGGACGAGATTCGAAAGTCTGAGATTCATGGTCGGACTCCAGAAATACCTGATCACACGAGTGCTCTCCCACACATACACCTATCAAACGCTTTAACTCGGTTAGACCGCTGAGCGATACAGTGCTGTGGGATGGAATCTGGACTGGATGTTAGAGCGACCACAGGACCCTAAGTGCGCAGTGAAATGCCCACAGGATCTGGACTGGATTTTGGGATGCCCACAGGACCTGCACTGGTGGGCTGGGTGGGCTCAGGAACCTGGAGCCAAGCAGCTGTGGATCGGGAGGCTATAGGGATAACGTTTGTGGCTATCGACATAGTTGCCAGCAGGCCTAATGACCACCCCGCCAAATTTCTGCCTGAGGGGTCGGCACTTTTCAGACCTACCAGGCCCAGGTGGGTCCCTAGAAATGTGTTCAGAAGGTCTGCGAGCATCATTATGGACAAGATTTCTGAAGACGGCGGGCAGGCTCGGAAAACAAAAAAGTGATCTGATGACTCCATTGTTGGCTGGATTGTTTTGTTATAAACTTCAGAGAAGGAACCAGGTGCAGATCCAGAAAAAGCCACTTGTATTGGCACATTAATAATGAAGATTAAGGCCCAATATTGACTCAAAGTGAGGATAAATAACACCAGAGGGGCTCAGCAGCAGAATGGTGAGGAACAGTGTGGGTCAGTCGATGGGCTGACTGGATCAAGACTGTGAGGCAAGTCATAGTTGGTAATCGGGCCGAGGTCATTACCAGGGAGGCAGACTGTGGCGAACAGCGTGGAGGAACTGGAGAATCAGCCACTCTGTGAGCTGCTTAAAGACAGCGAGAGCAATCCCCAATAAATGGTTATTTATTTTTTAGTTTTATTTATAATCCTGAAGACCATAGAAATCTGAGCTCATAGACTAGAACGGGCTAAGGGCATAATGAAGAAAACAAACTTAAAAAGAAAATTAAGCATAAAGAACTAGACTACAATCCATCAAAGGGAAAATTGAAACACAGGCACTTATATACACACCATGCCGATTAACGATGATTGAACAGGGAGAATGCAAGCATGCAAAGAGACACGGAGGGAGGGGAGAGATACTAGAAAATAATCAATTGAGGAAAACAGCGCTAGAAACTGACACAGACAGCTGGACTGCCGGCAAAACAATCAGCAAAAAATTCACGAAGTGACAGGAAACTTTGATACGCTGTTGGTGAAAATGGTGGTGCAGTGATGCCATGTTGTTCTGCCATGTAGGCATGATGCAGGTCTAGCAGTATTTCATGCTTACAAACAACCTTGCATGCTTTCCCATGATGCATAGGGAAGTGGCCTTATAACAAGCAGACTGGGGTTAGATTCCCATTTGGAATAGGGTACTGCCACTGTGGCCTTTGGAAAAGTGCTGAACCCTCGTTCCTTCAGTAGGATGTGCAGCTTTATATATCCACTGTATATCGTACAAGAATCTGTGAGTTTGGCTATGCTGAGCTTCTGTTGAACATGGCTATGGTATACTCTGAAACTAAAGCTCGGGGCTGAAGGAGGAGAGACCAGCAGGGGGTGCTGGACATAGCTTGGCTCTGTCACTGTGCAGACAAAAACTGCAGACAAAATGTAGAGGGCCACAGAGTTTTATGGGTGAGAAAGATGGTGGACAGAGTCAAGGGTAGATGGTGGAGGGGAGCACAGTAGTGGAGAAGCCAACATAAAAAGAAGAGGATGGACTGAAGGGCTGGTGACATACTGAGCGGAGGGGAGAGAACTGGGATTTGAGAAGAGCAAGATTAAGGAGGTGGGGTAAATTGTGGCAGGAGGCGGACAGAATGACGGAGCGATTGAGGCTCATGCATGGATAGCTAGAGGATGTTTAGCTGTGCGGTCAGAGGTCCTGCAGACACTACGGAAAAACCAGGGCCCTCATTTATAACCGCACACAGGCTCAATAAACAACCGTATGCCACTTTACTATGAAGATTTGGAATTTATTAGAATTATTAATCTTGTGCAAATACAGTTACGTCCATGAATATTTACACTTTGACAAAATTATTATTTCAGCTGTCGACCATAGAATTGTGGATTTGAAATGTAATGATAAATATGACTTCAAAGTGAGGACATTCTGCTTCAGTTTGAGGGTTAACGCAACAGAAATTGGGTGGAAAGTGTTAGAATTACTGCATTTTTTGAGTGGTCCTCCTTTGTTTAGGACCAGAAGTAAGATGCTCAGCTGTTCCATGGCCAAGTGTGCTTTATTCCCTAATAATTTTATTTATAAGTGAACACACAAGTGCTCTACAGGTGATCTCAAGAGTAACATTTTCATTTGGTATCTGTTGCTGTTAACTCTCAATATGAAATCCAAAGAGCTGTCAGTGGCAGTAAAGCAAGCCATTGTTTGACTTGAAAAATCTAAACAAACCCACCAGAGAAAAAGATAAACCATTAGGTGTGGCAAACTGAACTTCTTGGTATGTTATTTCTCTCTTAAAAAGAAAGCTAGCACTGTCCAGGAAAGCACAAAGGCTAGGCTGACCACAGATCACAACAGTGATGGGTAACAAAAGACCACTTGTCCTGGTGCAGAAAAAAACCCTTCTCAACAGTTCCAAAGATCAAGAACATTCTCTGGGGAGGCAGATGTATCTGTACCAAAGTCAGAAATCGAGAGAGGACTTCACCGGAGAAAATACAGTGGATTGATTTTAACAGGTGAACTATTAATAAGACTCAAAAATGGGGACCTTGCAAAAAAAAAAAAAAAAAAAAATCTAAAAATGCTTATATACAACCCTGCCTAAAATTATGAATTTGCCACAGATGAGGGATGTTGTCCCAGGTTTTTTACTTTATAGCAAATAAACAAATTGCTGATATGATACAAAACAATTTTTATTAATTAGCTTAACATTCAGACTTCATGTAATCCATGTCATACAAATTAGATTAAACTATTTTAATTGATGGCATTTTTATTAATCAAGTAGAGGAAAAAAACACGGAATCACTCAATGTTGAGGAACTCAGCGCTGCACTTCCTTGGGTCCTAAGCTATGCCTCCACCAAGTCTGAAGTTGATCAGATGAACAGCTCTGGAGATACGCAAAGGACACACACAGACAGAGATTCCTTGCTGTATTGTATGATGAATAAATTATAGTTGATAAATGAGTTTTTTTATGGCATTAATGATTTTCGATGTCCTGAATTGTCTGCATTTGTTATACCAGATTTCTCCTTCACCTTGGAAACAATTATATTAATTAGCCTCCCGTATTTATGACATGTAATTATAATCACGCCTAGACACTCAATTTTTCTATTAAAATTTTATGTACAGGACATGACTTTCATGGGATACCAAACAATCTTAAGCTTCTGTCTTTGATCTCTTAGTAATAAAAATGAATTTAGAGATGTATTGGGATTCAACTGAAACACTTCTGCTAGATATTTTAAACCTGGCAACCACGCATTAAATTATTTTCATTTTATTTTCAATAAATTGGAGTGTTTTTCAAATCATGCTTAAATTACAACATGATCACTGTTTTACGTTGAAGGGAGTCTTCTTCCAAATTTTACTTCGCTTTTAATTTAAATATTGTCAAAAAATTTTCATTGTTTCAGAATCAAAAGGTCATTTTGATATTGTTTGCTGTACATGGAATACATTTTTTTAAAATGTGTCACATATACAGTATCTAAATATCAACATATTTAAAAAGGGATGTCAGAGTTACTTTTTGGAAGCAGAAAATGCACTCAAAATATAACTAAGTCATAGCTACAAAAAAAGCAGTCTGATGTCAATTTTAAATTACAACAGACAGTGCAATAAATTGGTATGAAGAGCTGCGCTTCACATAAAATGCCGCTGTTGAGAAATGTATTGACTTTATGCAAGCAATTGCCAGTACTATAACCATGCAGCACCTCCAGAATGGTTGAAATGGTAATGCTGAGTGATGCTTACTCTTAGCAGGAGGTTGATTTTTATGGCACCATGAAAGACTGAACACAGCCTGCAGCCTCAAAATGGCGTAATTTGGTTTTGCTTTTGATGCAACTTAATTTTTTTTATTATCAATTTTGACAATCATAGAGTAAACCTCAGATGAGAGTAGGCTGCCTATTACAGCTTGCGGAAAGCGGAGTCATTTTTCAAGCATTAAAGTGTAACTCTATTGAGATTCAGCATTGTAACAACAAGGTTAGAACTAGCATTTCTTGGTGATTATAACAGGTGTGTTAGAAAATCTAAGTGTGTCCATTGTTGTTATCTTGTTGTTGTTGGACAGTGTGCTCGAAATGTGTATTGTTATGACTCATACAAAATGGCTGTGACTGCTATGAATGGCAGTCTTTTAATTCATGGTGACTGCGCACATTCATCATTCATTCTATTCATAAGTGTCCCTCTCTTTCTCTCTCTCTCCCTCTCTCTCTCTCTCTCTCTCTCTCTTTCTCTCTTTCTCTCTCTGAGTGTAGATGTTCCATGAGGATTCTGCAGGTGGGTGGCAGCTTGTAGCAGTTGATGTGAATAAACCACATGGACGAGCTCCTGCCTGCCTTCAGGTAATTGAACAAATCACACGCTTAGAAACACACACACACACACACACACATACACACACGCACACACACACAGGCACACACACTTGAAACATACATTCACACACACTGACACACATACTTTCAGATACACATACTCACATACACTTAGACACACACCATCATACACCCTCATGCAGGCACGCACCTTCACGTACACAAAAAAACATACACTTACGCAAACGTACACTCATACACTTACACACACTTATACGCACAAACTTGCAGACACACTTTCACACTCACACATGCACACGCACACTTGCAAACACACATGAGTACACACTAACATACTTGTGCACGGTTTCTCACTTCGCTTTTCCATGTTTATTTCATGTGCCTTCTCCCTCTTAGAACTTTGCCAAAGCATCACAAGCCTTGATATTTATCAATATAAGTCAAATTTTGTTTAATTTTAATGAAATAATAAACAAAAATTGCTTTGCTAATAACGCTGGCGTGTAAACTGTTTTAATTGTTCACTTGAATAATAAATGCATTTGTAGGTCCATTTAAAAAACAATCAGGCTGTTGGTAATGCGATTAGTATCTCTGGGTTTCCTGGTACTGTTTCAAACTAAATTAAAAGGACCGGTCTCACTGGTGCTCTTCCTCTCTCTTGGGTCAGTTTGGGTTTAACGGCTGATTCTGAACAATGTAATTCATTTTGAATTGTTGAGCTGTTGCTTATTATCATTTGAAAGGCTGCCGCCTGACGATGAATCAGCGCTTCGGTGCTGAAAGCCTTTCCGTGTAAAATGGCGGCACTTAACAGTTAGATGTACTGTGAGGGACATAAGCGCTAAAGCTGTGCGGAGTTCCAAAGAGCCCATTTAAAATGAGGAACAGCGCACCCTTCTGGTGCCTGACTCAAAGCACAATCTCCCAGACGCTTAAAACAGGGATCATGAAATATGGCCCTTTAATCCAAACCCACCTCCCACTTCTCTTTTCTCCCGGGCGCAGTGAGTCCATATGTATTTGGGCAGTTAAACAATATTAGCTTTCTGGTTCAATACTATCTGAAAGCAAAAAACTGAGAGATTACAGACTGTCATCCCTATAATGAAGGTATTCCCACCGCTAAATATTTTTTTTGCACCAAGCAGGAGATACAGCCCTTCGTAATACGGTGCCTCTGTCCAAATACTTATGACCTCACTCTATTTGTATGAACAGTTGAAGACCCCAGTAGCAAAACTACTTAGGTCACTAGGTGACCATGTTGAGGATTTTGAGGCAATGGACTTCACTAACTATAAAAGGTGTTCTCCCCTCTTCGTCTCGCGATGTGTGAAAATGTGACTCAAGTACTTTTAGCGCTAGGCTCTTCAGTTAGTCGATGACCAGACTGGCTCTGCAGCTGAGTCTAAGGTAAACACCCAGGAGGGCTGAGGGCCAGCGGTGGCAGAGTGAGGGTTAATGAGCCATTAGTGGTGACGGGTGAGAGTGTTTCCGTGCTCAGAGCCCTGGTGTTAAAAAGTGGAGGAGGAACAGTGCGTTCATCTCAACCCTGTCAGAATAGCGAAGAGCTGAGTGATTATAGGCGTGAGAATTGAAGGTTTTCTCCTGGAGCAAAGCAGGATGAATAAGCGTATCGCCTTATTCAGCTCGTTCACTTGAGACGGCTCCCTGCTCAGTCACGGCTGTGAGATCAGGAATTGGCTAACAGCTAAGTCGTTAGAAATCCAGGTCTGAAAACAGAAAGTGAAACCTGGATTTAGATTTATTCCTTTAAAGTCTGTCTAGAAGGTTATAGACTTTGCAAGCATTACCTGTCTTTGATAAAACATGCTCAAAAATAATTAGCCTCAAGTAAATTTTAGTCATCATAAAGCTGGGGTGTCCAAGCTGCAGTGAAGAAGCCTTGTGTGGATCCTGGTTTCTTCCAGTAATATGAAGATATATCTATGCCACTACAAATGCAAGTTAAAGCTCTATCATGTAAAACCATATACAAACAAGATCCAGAAATGCTCTCGCGCCTTCTCTGGGCAGTAACTACTTAAAGATCGACTGAGGTGAGTGGAAAACTGTCCTCTGGTCTGAGCAATCAAAATGTGAAATCCTCCAGGCCTCATACTGCCGAAGGGGAAATTAGGTGAAATTTTACCAGTGTTGTTTTGAGTACTGTTAAAAAAAGTTAGCATCTCAAAAACTATAAATGCCAGACATATGGTTTAGAGCTTTTAGTGACAACGCGAGTGCAAGAAAATTTATGTAAGTGAATAAAATTAAGTATTTACTAATATATAATTAGCAAAACACTCCAATCTTACCACACAGGTGTCCCTTCTTGATTACCAAGTCAAGTAGTTCCGGTCAAAATATCAAGTTATAGCCTTAATCAAAGCATTTCAACAGCGGTGTTCTCTGACCTATATTTATCGCAGGTCGCTGCCTCTCCCTAATACATGCCATGGTAAGTGCTCCAGGATTATAATGATCCACAAAATTTTATTTAAAAAAATCGCTAAGCAGTTGGGCTTCAAGGAGAACCATTTGAATTTTTCATTTATTTGCCATTTATTTTTATATGATTTTTTAAAGGTAACTAGTGGATGCAAGACAAATCACACTGAAGATTACGCATCAAATTTTTTTTGTTGTATAAACCCACTTTACCACAGTCTAGAACTTCATGAGTTTACACTTTGTCACATAAAAAGGTCGCTGAACATCACTGATAATTTTCATGAAGAGCCATGGCTTATTTGCTGCAGTTGCTTGACTTGTAAGGAATCTGGTTAATACCAATACATCTATGGTAGTGGAAGTGTCTTCCCATTGGTGTCGTCACAAGGTAATGTGAGTTTGTCAGTCCTTTTAATCACTTGTCACACAGCCAGATCACTATATGTTGCACCCAGAGTAATTAATGTTACATCTGGGTTTGTTTTTCCAGGAGGGATGATGCATTTAGATACCTTGGAGTGGTCATGTACGCAACAGAATTTACCATTTTTATAAGCAGTTGAGTCTTTATTTTGAACACATATTAGTTTTGTTAGCCTGCTGTATTTGTCTGTACTTTCATACGGACAAAGTTGTGTTTTCACCCTTGTGTCACGGGCGTTCTTTCACAATGTTGGGACAAAGTCCAGGGACCGTAACTAGAGGCAGTCTTGTCTCAGTTGGTTATATGTTGGATAAAGTGACTAATTAGCCATTTCAAACTTAAGTTATGTTACCAAATGTTTTACAATAATGACGTACTTTATTTATGCCTATTCTTTGTGCATGAGGTCAAGGTGTCATTTGGAATCCAGCACCGTGCTGGATATAACTAGGACAATTAACAATGGTGTTGAGAGGCTCAAACTCTAAAAATTAGATGGCTGTTTGTTTAGCCATCAGTAATACTGGGCTTTCTATGATACCAGATAAAAATAAAAAACAGGTGCAAATGGGCTTTTTTGAAAGTTTTTGATAAAGTGCTTTACAATTTGAACGGTTAAAGATTTCAATATACTTTTTCTCTAAAATATTTTGAGAATATTCTGAGAATCTTTAGGATGCTGGCTTTAGATCTGTGCATTGGTCACGATCTGGACAGTCCTTTCCCACTTTTGTTCAGAGAAGACAGCATGCATTATTTTCAAAAACATTTGTAAGTGTTAACTTGTCAGACTACAGCGCACTTTTCCACCTTGTTGGTGTTCATCTCTGATGTTCTCAAGGCCATAGACCTCGACCATGTCTCTAAATGTTGCTGATATCTTGCTTTGGATTTATTACTACAGTTTTAGCTTGCATTTATCTATGTATGGACATTCTGTCTTTAATAACAACTATTTTTTTAATTATTCAGAAGCCCATGTGGTTACATTCATGACAGGAGCACTACGGTTCATGACAGGCACTGCTGTCTGAAGGCTCGAATGTCATGAGCATTCCATATTGATTTCCAGCCTTGCCCTTTACGTGCATAGATCTCTCTGGATTCTCTGAATTTCTATTAATATTACAGACAGAAATATAACACAGAATTTGTGTCACAGAGACTGTGGAAAATTATTCCAATGAAGCAAGGCATTTGGAAATTCAACTACAGAATTATTGAAGAATTGAACAGCGGAATTTACGGACGCCAGCGTCTATATCTGCACAAAGGGGTTAATAATGTTAATTCTCTGCATTTTCAATGACTCATCGGTGAAAGAGAGTGATCTAATCATTGCTCTCTGTTTTTATAAGGATATTGCATACTGTCCCAATTTTTGGAGTTGGGGTTGGATAAAATAACATTGCTTTTCTGTGGTCTAAATATTGGAACAATTTAAGATGGATGTCATAACTTATTTAGTATGTGATGTTCTTCTTGTAAAATTTCTCTTATGGTTTTAGGTTCTTATACTAAGCTGGTCCAAATGTTCTACATTAATGGAGCTGTAATTGTTCAGCTTTTAATTATGTGGTGGGCTTCATTTGAAAGCCTTTCCATGTTGTAATATTTAAATTAAATAGTGAAGGTTAATGAGGTTTCTCGCTTCTTTTCTTTACAGGCCACACAGTGTTAATGAGACATTTGCATTTTTGTATGCCGTAATTAATTACATCGATCAAATAGTAGTGTATAGCTGACGTTGTCAGAGAAAGCATCTGTTTGTATAATTTTTATTTTATTTTGCCTGTATCATTAGTGCCCACTACATATGGCACACATCAAAGTACTTCAATATCATTAAAACATTTTTTTTATCCATTTAACCGTTTAATTCCTCTCCTGAGGAGAGACCTTCCGAGAAGTAAAGTGACTGTGCTCATTGAAGGAAATTTGGCATTCGAGGAAGAACTGATTGAAGGATTTTCCATGGGTGACAATGGAAATGGTTTTTCGAATATTGTTCTCAATGTTATTTGCTCAATATTACCATGTTTGAAGGCCCCCTAAAACTTTTGTCTCTTGATCTATGTGATGAAACATGGTACAATATAAAAATGTTTTTTTGTGATTGAACACTCTGAAATTAATTTGCAACATGTAACAAAAAACATATATGCAGAGTAGTATTAGCAGGATGCAATGCTCATCAAATGTAACTCAATCAAAGCGCTACTTTTGAAATCAAGTTTAGTCAACAGCCACCGTTGAGTAATTCCTTATAGTGGTACTCCAATTTCCTGGTCATACAGGAAGATTGATATTGGTTTTATACATGTGCCTCGAGTGTTTATGGGCTGCATGCTCATTATGCTACCACTTAGAGCGGATTCTGGTTGAAACCTAAGCAACAGCAACTTTTTCAGGTTTCCATTCCGACACTCAGGGGGCTGAATGTTGTGATTCATCTTTGTCTCTCAGCTTTTGACTTTGCTGAGGTGCATAAACAACTTGAACTACAAAATAAAGCACCTCTATTATCAATCTTTCTTTTGTCTGAGAATTGCATGTTGCAAGGACATGTTTTTGAATTGTTTTGAAATGCACTGTTGGCTGAAGTAGTTAATCAGAATCAAATTTGTCCCTGAATACGTCGGTACAGCTGTCAAGTCTGTGGTGTGGGCCGCAAGAATAACTCTGCAGTTTAAGATGCAGTAATATCCCCACAGTGTGAGCTGCAGTAATAACCCCACAGTGCGAGCTGCAGTAATAACCCCACAGTGTGAGCGGCAGTAATAACCCAGCAGTGTGAGCTGCAGGAATAACCCCACAGTGTGAGCTGCTGTAATTACCCCACAGTGTGAGCTGCAGTAATAACCCCACAGTGTGAGCTGCAGTAATATCCCCACAGTGTGAGCTGCAGTAATATCCCCACAGTGTGAGCTGCAGTAATAACCCCACAGTGTGAGCTGCAGTAATTACCCCACAGTGTGAGCTGCAGTAATAACCCAGCAGTGTGAGCTGCAGTAATAACCCCACAGTGTGAGCTGCTGTAATAACCCAGCAGTGTGAGCTGCAGTAATGACCCCACAGTGTGAGCTGCAGTAATAACCCCACAGTGTGAGATGCGTTAATAACCCCACAGTGTGAGCTGCAGTAATAACCCCACAGTGTGAGATGCAGTAATAACCCCACAGTGTGAGCTGCAGTAATAACCCAGCAGTGTGAGCTGCAGTAATAACTCCACAGTGTGAGATGCAGTAATAACCCCACAGTGTGAGATGCAGTAATAACCCCACAGTGTGAGCTGCAGTAATAACCCCACAGTGTGAGCTGCAGTAATAACCCCACAGTGTGAGCTGCAGTAATAACCCCACAGTGTGAGCTGCAGTAATAACCCCACAGTGTGAGCTGCAGTAATAACCCCACAGTGTGAGATGCAGTAATAACCCCACAGTGTGAGCTGCAGGAATAACCCCACAGTGTGAGCTGCAGGAATAACCCCACAGTGTGAGATGCAGTAATAACCCCTCAGTGTGAGCTGCAGTAATAACCCAGCAGTGTGAGCTGCAGTAATAACCCAGCAGTGTGAGCTGCAGTAATAACCCCACAGTGTGAGCTGAAGTAATAACCCCACAGTGTGAGATGCAGTAATAACCCCACAGTGTGAGCTGCAGTAATAACCCCACAGTGTGAGCTGCAGTAATAACCCCACAGTGTGAGCTGCAGTAATAACCCAGCAGTGTGAGCTGCAGTAATAATCCCACAGTGTGAGCTGCAGTAATAACCCCACAGTGTGAGCTGCAGTAATAACCCCACAGTGTGAGCTGCAGGAATAACCCCACAGTGTGAGATGCAGTAATAACCCCACAGTGTGAGCTGCAGTAATGTAATAACCCCACAGTGTGAGCTGCAGTAATAACCCCACAGTGTGAGCTGCAGTAATAACCCCACAGTGTGAGCTGCAGTAATAACCCCACTGTGTGAGATGCAGTAATAACCCCACAGTGTGAGCTGCAGTAATAACCCCACAGTGTGAGATGCAGTAATAACCCCACAGTGTGAGATGCAGTAATAACCCCACAGTGTGAGCTGCAGTAATAACCCCACAGTGTGAGCTGCAGTAATAACCCCACAGTGTGAGCTGCAGTAAGCAGTGTGAGCTGCAGTAATAACCCCACAGTGTGAGCTGTAATAACCCCACAGTGCTGCAGTAATAACCCCACAGTGTGAGCTGCAGTAATAACCCCACAGTGTGAGATGCAGTAATAACCCCACAGTGTGAGATGCAGTAATAACCCCACAGTGTGAGATGCAGTAATAACCCCACAGTGTGAGATGCAGTAATAACCCCACAGTGTGAGATGCAGTAATAACCCCACAGTGTGAGATGCAGTAATAACCCCACAGTGTGAGCTGCAGTAATAACCCCACAGTGTGAGAATAACCCCACAGTGTGATGCAGTAATAACCCCACAGTGTGAGCTGCAGTAATAACCCCCCACAGTGTGAGCTGAGCTGCAGTAATAACCCCACAGTGTGAGCTGCAGTAATAACCCCACAGTGTGAGCTGCAGTAATAACCCCACAGTGTGAGCTGCAGTAATAACCCCACAGTGTGAGATGCAGTGTGAATAACCCCACAGTGTGAGCTGCTGCAGTGTGAATAACCCCACAGTGTGAGCTGCAGTAATAACCCCACAGTGTGAGCTGCAGTAATAACCCCACAGTGTGAGCTGCAGTAATAACCCCACAGTGTGAGCTGCAGTAATAACCCCACAGTGTGAGATGCAGTAATAACCCCACAGTGTGAGATGCAGTAATAACCCCACAGTGTGAGCTGCAGTAATAACCCCACAGTGTGTGAGTGTAATAACCCCACAGTGTGAGATGCAGTAATAACCCCACAGTGTGAGATGCAGTAATAACCCCACAGTGTGAGATGCAGTAATAACCCCACAGTGTGAGCTGCAGTAATAACCCCACAGTGTGAGATGCAGTAATAACCCCACAGTGTGAGATGCAGTAATAACCCCACAGTGTGAGCTGCAGTAATAACCCCACAGTGTGAGCTGCAGTAATAACCCCACAGTGTGAGCTGCAGTAATAACCCCACAGTGTGAGATGCAGTAATAACCCCACAGTGTGAGATGCAGTAATAACCCCACAGTGTGAGATGCAGTAATAACCCCACAGTGTGAGATGCAGTAATAACCCCACAGTGTGAGATGCAGTAATAACCCCACAGTGTGAGATGCAGTAATAACCCCACAGTGTGAGCTGCAGTAATAACCCCACAGTGTGAGCTGCAGTAATAACCCCACAGTGTGAGCTGCAGTAATAACCCCACAGTGTGAGCTGCAGTAATGAGGAGATTTATGTGTCACTGATCAGAT
This sequence comes from Gymnothorax javanicus, assembly GCA_029692085.1. Classification (NCBI taxonomy): domain Eukaryota; kingdom Metazoa; phylum Chordata; class Actinopteri; order Anguilliformes; family Muraenidae; genus Gymnothorax; species Gymnothorax javanicus. The sequence continues at coordinate 53,854,181 of CM056205.1, read as the reverse complement.
GCTTGGCCTGCCTGCTTAGCTGCAATAACCCCACAGTGTTGCACATAACCCCACAGTGTGAGATGCAGTAACCCCACAATATGCATACAGATGCAGTAATAACCCCACAGTGTTGAGATGCACACACAGTGTGAGCTGCAAACACACACACACACAATGTGAGATGCAGTAATGACCCCACAGTGTGAATACACAGAGACATGTACACAAAACCCCACAGCACATATGTGTCACTACACACGAAGCAATCACAGTCTGATCAGATGTTGGTGCATTTGCAAACTGAATACACAGAGACATGTACACAAAAACAGCACATACTTACACACGCTCACAGTCTGATCAGATGTTGGTGCATTGCATGTCTGTGTGCCCGCATGCTCGGGCTTAGTGTTTTACCGGGGTCTTTGTGTATGCCTCTGTGTGTTTGTGTGTGTGTGTGTGTGTGTGTGTGCGTATGTGTGTGTGTGTGTGTGTGTGTGTGTGAGTGTGTTTGTGTGTGTGTGTGTGAGTGAGGGAGTGTTTGTGTGCGTGTGTGTTTGCCTGTGTGTGTGTGTGTGTGTGTGTGTGTGTGTGTGTGTGTTTGCCTGTGCGTGTGTGTGTGTGTGTGTGTGTGTGTGTGTGTGTGTGTTTGCCTGTGCGTGTGTGTGTGTGTGTGTGTGTGTGTGTGTGTGTTTAGTCCCCTGAGTATGGGGGTTAAGGTCAGTCTGTATGATGGGGTACTCAGTAAGGACAGGACATTGGTCTCAGTAATTAGCTGCGCTGGGATCAGCGGTAATGGCCTCTATAAGCACAGAGATCTTCTTTCCCCCAGCCTCCCCACAGTGAGCTCCACTCCGTTAGCTTAATTAACTCTCCACTCCAGCCTGTCAGGCTCGCATGCTTAGATGGGCCTCTCTCCCAGTGTCCTGTGTGAGCCACATTTCAGGGATCGCTACCGGTTTGGATCTAGACACCCCATAATCAGGCCCATGGACATCCAGGGATGTCCCTTTACAAGTAGCAAAGGAGTATATTGCATACTATACTTATACTTTATACTGTATATACTATACTGGTTTTGCAAAGATAGCAAACATGGGAGGGAGTGTCATTCAAATTCATTTGTGGATCCACTACTGTGCACCTGCAGACCCCTGCTGAAATCCTTGGCCTTTTTTTCTTTTTAGTTCACAAATGTTCTTCAGATTATTTTGGAAAGAGGTTTCTTGATCATACATTTGAATGTGTGAGTAACTGTTATACTGTATCTCGACAAAATTGATTAAGTCCAGCCTTTTAGTTCTGAAATCAATTTTAAAAAAAGAAAGAGAAGCATCCACGCACTCAAATCTGCGCAAAAATCTTTAATTTGCAAGCTTTTGGTCAGAGACCTTCTTCAAGGCAAAAAATGAGTAGCAAGTGAATGTAGCAGTACTAAAGGTTAGAAGTACGTCTTTTGATTAGCCTTAATACAAAAGCAGTTCACAATTATGTTTCTGGCTACACATCAAGGAAATTAATCCTTGATATGGTAGGTAAATTAACACAACGTATAAAGAGACAATCTGAAAACACACAGCACAAACATTATAAATACACAATATGCTACATAAATTTCTGGCTGAAACAATCAAAATGAGAATACAAAATCTACAAAATTCATGAGAAAAATATATCAAATATATCAAAAATCATATCAAAATCTTCATTTAGACCCACTGGTGTCAATGTTCCTTAAGAGTGAATCTAAAAACGCTCTGTGAGGCATATCCTGCTATCAGTAACACCTCCTCTGTGAAGGAGCAGTCGACAAAATCTGCAGTGTTTTAAGACTGTGGCCTTTACACTGCTCCTGACGGACTGTGTGTGGCGATGTGTCGTGTCTGAAGTGAGCGCTATCGTTAGCTGTGTGAGGAAGCGTGACGGCTGGAGCAGGACTGAAGAGGTTGACTGAACAGAGGCTAGGCCAGCCAGCGCTGGTCACAGCTTTAGACCCCATACTGTGCCTGTGTTTCATTATAACAGTGTAGCAGTTCTGCATGAGTGAAGACCCTCAGGCAGTCGAGTGGTTTGTTCCCCCCTCCCTCTCCCTAAAAACCCCTGGGGGGGTTATGAAGGGGGCTGTCAGACAGCTTTGTCACCTTCAGTCTCGGTCAGGAAGACTGCCGTGGGATGGGAGTGAGGTCAGAGCAGCCAGTTCTCATATGCCCTTCTCTTTCTTCCTATCTCCCTGGAGAGCCCGAGCTCATTGGCTGTGATCCATGAAGGGCTGGCCTGCCTTTTTTCTGCCTCTGAAGCTTGTGTCCTGTTTTGCGGCGCTGTGAAGCAGAGACGTTCTACTGGCTGAGCCGTCAGAGCAGTTCTGTTGGCTGAACCATGAGAGACAGTGCTGTTTCATCGATCGAACAGTCAGAGGCAGGGCAAATCCATTGGTTGAACCGTCAGACGCAGGGCAAATCCATTGGTTGAACCGTCAGAGGCAGGGCAATTCCATTGGTTGAACCATCAGAGGCAGGGCAATTCCATTGGTTGAACCATCAGAGGCAGGGCAATTCCATTGGTTGAACCATCAGAGGCAGGGCAATTCCATTGGTTGAACCGTCAGAGGCAGGGCGATTCCACTGGTTGAACCATCAGAGGCAGGGCAATTCCATTGGTTGAACCATCAGAGGCAGGGCAGTTCCATTGGTTGAACCGTCAGAGGCAGGGCAATTCCATTGGTTGAACCATCAGAGGCAGGGTAATTCCATTGGTTGAACCGTCAGAGGCAGGGCCATGCCATTGGTTGAACCATCAGAGGCAGGGCCATGCCATTGGTTGAACTGTCAGAGGCAGGGCCATGCCATTGGTTGAACCATCAGCAGCAGGACAATTCCATTGGTTGAACCATCAGAGGCAGGGCAGTTCCATTGGTTGAACCGTCAGAGGCAGGGCCATGCCATTGGTTGAACCATCAGAGGCAGGGCAATTCCATTGGTTGAACTGTCAGAGGCAGGGCCATGCCATTGGTTGAACCATCAGCAGCAGGACAATTCCATTGGTTGAACCATCAGCAGCAGGACAATTCCATTGGTTGAACCATCAGAGGCAGGGCCATGCCATTGGTTGAACCGTCAGAGGCAGGGCCATGCCATTGGCTCTGCAGCTACTGACCTTGTAAGATGGAGAAAGGGGCTGAACCAGAGTTGGTTCAGTATACATCCAGCTGTGAATGGGTTTCATTTATGCATGAGACCGCTAACTGCGCATTTTATCAAAATGGAGTGCTGTTCTTTTTCAAGGACATGGTGCACAATTCTTCAGAAATTCTGTGGGTATAGAATTATCTAAAAAAAAAAGTGGTCTCTGCTGATTCATTGTGTGATTCATCATGATGAGTCTTATTTATTTGAATAGCTTTGCATATTTACTTTTGAGAAAAAAAAGCTGTTGAACAAAACTTCAGAAATTGTTTCGAACAAAATAAGAAGTCGCCAGATCCTATGGGTGTTACCCATGGAAATGAGTCCAGTATTACTTTTTTTTGCAATCACATATTGACATCTGGGGGATATTAGCTGCGTTCGAAATCACCCCCTATCACAGATATAGTGCACTATATAGTATGTCCTCCAATTTGTAATGTTCGCGTCTTTGCATTGACTTTGAATGTAATCTGTCTAGCAAAAAATTTTTTTCGCGTCCAGTGTGAAAGCAGCTTAAGTGTCCGGTTTGTTTACATGATGCTTGGCGCGTCCGCTTACATCACAGGAATATCCAGCGCATTTGCTGACGCAACCACGTTCAGAAAATTCCGGTGTAGTGTCCGAAATCTCCTTTGGTCATTCCCTATGTAGTGCACTATATCATATACACGATGTAGGGAATAGGGAGTGAGTGAATGAGTGGACGATTTCGAACACAGCTATTGTTTCACTGAGTAATGAGTGTTACATGCGGCTCAGCTTCAGCGCCCCAAAGGTGTTAGACTGCAGATGTAGTTCACTCAAAAGAATGCCCTCTCCATCAGATTTGTCCTGTCGTGTCTCGCCAGGAATTGATAATACTTGCTTCGTTTGGCTGTGGTGTTACATTTGAAATTTAGACGGCCTTGTTTTGCTAGCAGAGGTTTTAGAAAAATTGCGTCTCAATAGCTAGTTCGTGTCATCAATGTCCCGTGTGATACGTGATGGGCACGTGTTGCAAAACATGAATGACGTAATAAGAAAAAAAATATTTGGGCAAATATTGTATCTGTGAATGTTCACCATAAAAAAAAAAAAAGATTTTAATGTTAAAAGCAGTCTTCCCTCTGATAGTCGCTGTTATTAGAATTATTGCAGAAAAACAGGGCTTTAGCAGTTGTCAAAGTCATGTACTGATTCAGGTTGATAGAGCGCTGGCTGATGGGCTGATCAAATTCAGTTCTGTCTTATGAAGCTTTTGGCAAATGCTAACATTTTCCTGAAACCATTATTGTTTGTGATAAATTTACTCTGTGATACATTCTTAGCTCTGTTCCCTTTCTCCTACCCCTTATACAACTTTTAATGAAAGAAGTTTAAAGCATCTTAATTGTTTTTAAGGTTCTTGAGATTGGAATTGGTCTATTTATCAAATGATCTGAAACACATTGTAGTCTGCCACAGTTAGGCCCTAATGGTTGTCCTACAGCAACATGGCAGATGGATGTACATCATTCTTAATTCCTTGTAGATATAAGGTTGTCTGACAGAGTTAATGGCCCATGCTTTCTCTCTGCTGGCATCCATAGAGATTCCCGCATGTATCAACGCTACATATTATCTTTTGTGGACAAGCACCAGGGAAGATTTATGTCCCTCCCTCGTCCACCCTCCTTTGACTCAAGCAGTCATGCATGAGGTTGTAGGATTGAGTCCCAGGCCGTACAGTGCTATTGAGCCCTTGAGCAGCAGTACTTAACCTCAGTTATTTTGGGGAAATATCCAGCTGTATAAATGTTTGCTTGTGGAATTGTGTGGTGTTTCTGTCACTTTGGATCCTGCTGTGTGATAAATGCCTTTTATCACATTACTGAAGTGTTTTTCTTGCCTCCCAGCTCATGACATAGTTCTGATATTGCTCTAAGTACATATCACTTTTTTACGAAAATTTAATTGGCTGAGGGCATGGGGAAAAAAATTGCTCACCATTACGTCATACTCTTAATATTTAGCCAAACTGAATACCAAGAGTAACGTTGGCCACTCTCATAATTGCTTCGCTGGCTAGCGTGCACACAGTACCTTCCCATAACCATTATGTAACATTAGTTTGTCAGCTAGCGAGCTAACATAAGCAAGCTACTCAGTTGATTGAGAATTTAGAAAACATTGCTATTTCAAATGCAAATATCTGTGAACCACTGACTGACTAACATATAATGGGAATTACCGTGAAGGCAATCACAGAAATTTCATTTGTTTTTTATGAATTTATGTGATTCAGTTACGTTATAAACATAATCTTACACTCATGGTTGTCTCATATGAAATTTATGAAACTCGTTGAATTAATTTAGGGTTTTTTTTTTTTTTTTTTTGAGCTAAGCTGGCAACCAACCAGAACGTAGTCAACTTGTTTTATAACTTTCATATGACATGACCACATATGTAAGATCCTCTATTTATGAGACTGCATTTAGCTTTATAGTCCTCATTGCATAGAGCAGGCATTTAGTCTTTCTAGTTATTTTTGCCATTGGATTATGTGTAAGAAAAAATTATGGGCCCCATTTTGACAATCTAAACACACTTGGCAAACACAATTGCTAGTGGTTTTGCAAATCAAAACTGGGAGTGTCTTACTCTGCTCCAGTAATTTTGTGATGTGAGGCAATAGCGCTGCTGAAGGTCTGTTGTCAAAAGGATTGGACTTAAACAAATTAATTAAATTAATTACTGTCATTCCCTTTAAAACCAGTGTGTTAATGCCATAGCCAACTGGCAATTTTGTCAGGTTCAGAACAAGTACCCAACTTGCGTCACCACCGCTGCCCCCGCAGGGAACCACACTCCAGTGGAGTAATGCATTGAAGTATTTGGGGGTATAGATGTCAATTCACCTGGTAATACGTTGCATGTGAAAAAAATGTGGGTGTTTTAAACAAATCGGCAATCGTGGTATTGAAACAAGTGCGAAACTGAAGTTAATCATTTGTATTTCCCCCTCACGAAGAAAATATTCACAAGTACAAAAATACCCCAGCACCCTCCCCTTCTTGTGAAACCCCACAATCATTCTGTTGGCCTTTTGTGCTGTCCAACGCTTTGATATGCAAATGCTTTTATATTAGAGCTGGAATCTACGAAACTGGGTGAAAGTGATAAAAATAACATTTGTGATGGACGAAATAGGGCGTAACCTTACTGCCGCATGTATTTTATGTTTGCAAAGGCATGAAAATAGAGCCTATAGCTCTGATTTTACAATGATAGTGATGCTGTATGAACGCATTGTGGACGGTGTACTTGATTACTGCATCAGCTCTGTGTAAATCTAGCCTGTCTCGCCATGCTAGCCCACATTTGGTCTCCTGTTGCACAAATACCATAGTGTTTGTTCACCTCTGCGAAAACAGGGGACTGTACTGTATAGTACTGCTCTTAAACAGGTTATCAAAATGAAACATTTTGACAGGTAAGCTCTTTTTTATGTCTGTGTTTCTGGTTGAAACATCCTTACACTGCAGCCCAGGCTTCTGTATTTAAGCACTTTATACAGATGGATAATTTTGGGTGACATACTTTCCCAGGGAGCAAACCTGTAACCTTGGAGTCATAGACCCTTAACTGTGAGACTACACAGCAGCACTATGTGTGTGTGTGTGTGTGTGTGTGTGTGTGCGTGTGTGTGTGTGTGTGTGTGTGTGTGTGTGTGTGTGTGTGCGCGTGTGTGTGTATTAGACTATATTGCTGCTTCATGTGCATACCAACATGCACCGTACAGATACCTGAGCCAAGTCCTCAAGTGACCATCACAAACTCAACCTCTGGGGACCAGTTCACTTAGTTCACTGTAAGCAGTTTCGAATTGAAAGAGGCCTCTCAACCCTGGGATTCAGTAGAACCTTTCTGCTATCTAACTATCCACAGCTGCAGTGACTGCTCCCGCAGAGACCGGAGCCATTTTGCCTTTGCATATTAAACCATCTGTTCTAATTGTCTGAGGAAAAAAAGTCATGTTCAAAGTCATGAATTATGAGAATTGAAGGCATTTGCCATTTGTGGGATTTTCACTTGAGGCCACTCAACATGTGCATGCGCTAATTATTAGAAATGAAAATTTTAAAAAAGCATTGTTGATTTTTTTAATGGAATCCCAGGAATTTGGATTATGAATTATTCTGTGGTGATTTTTTTTCTGCTTGTGTCCTGTGCTTGTCTCTGTAGATTAACCTTTACAGAAAATTATTTCCAGTAATTAATTAAAAGTTTCATGTTCTCTTGAGGCAAAAAATGAATTTGTTATTCTTTGATTTTATCAGCCTGCAAGATAATGGAAGGTTAAATTAATTACAGAGATTATGGAAGCTAACTGAATTTTCTTTAAGTCAAGCATATTTTTTATATCTGCTCCTGATTCTTAATCTAAAATGTGTGCATGTGTCTATGTGTGGGTGGCTGGTGTGCATGCATAAGCATTTGTGTGTGCGTGTGTACCTGCCTGCATTTGTGTGCGCCGCCTGCGTGTGTATGTGTGTGTATGTGTGTGTGAGTGGTTGTGTGTTTTTGTGTGGTTGTTTGTTCATCTTTTTTCTAAGCATAGAAGAATCCCTATTTATTAAGACTGCGGCCTCTTCTCAAGTATTCAATAATAACTATTGTCCCTGATGAGGTTATGCTCTCTGTCATAAACAGCGCTATTAGCCTGCATTATAGTGATTTCCATCGTTTGCTCACTGTCACTGCCAGTCGCTGTGTGCTTTAGCCAGTTCTGTAGCCTTGGAGAGCAGCCTGGCTCGGCGGTGAGCCAGACTGGCTGAGGAGGGCTTTACTGGGGGCATGACTGCGTGAGGACTAGGCAGGTCAGCCTTTCCTGTGACTAACAGGCTTCCTTCTTGTGTTCTGTTCATACTTTGGACATAAATGCAGGGGTTTTGCTTGTGCGCACAGTGCGTTATTTTGCATATTTCTCACGTGAAATAAGCCGAGGTCATAGAGTTTTTGGCTTTTTAAGAAATTATTGGAGCATTATTTGAAAAAATAAATAAAAACTGCAGACTGGTCATGTTGGCCACAGCATCGCACTAGGTGTGAGTTATGGATGTATGAATAATCTGGGATTCTGCTTCGATTAAATTCCCTTGACACAATGAGTTATCAAGGAAAACTCTGACAGACTGAAGCAAACAGCAAAATCGTCATGCATAACCCTAAAATGACAGAGTTTGTGACAATCTCTCTGTTTCTGTGGTTGTTATTTCCAGTGTGCGAGGTGAAACAGCACAGTGCAACACTGCACTGAGTTTCCGCAGGTGTGTTTGCCTCTGATAATCGTTACAGCAGCACTGTTACTCCAGCTGAACTCTGCTGAGCTGATGAAATGGCTTCAGACACTGATGCTCGACTCTTAGAAAGGGGAAACTCATTGGGCCATTCAGAAAGCTTGGGGAGTGTACAGACTGTTGGGCAGTATTGATGCCATTCCACATTAGTGTATTTGTACAGACTGTTGGGTGGTATTTATGCCATTCCTCTACACTGTTTTAAACTTGCACCTTTTTGCCAGTTAATTTAACTGGCAACTCTTTTGCTGGTTATTTTAACTGTAATTTTACAGTAACAATTACAACAAAGGTTCCGTGAGCGTTAAGTGTAAACCACAGTTAAATGCGCGCAGGACTCCACTTTCAGTTAAAATAACTAGTGTATTTGTACAGACTGTTGGCTGGTATTTATGCCATTCCTCTATATTGTATTTGTACAGACTGCTGGGTGGTATTAATGCCATTCCACTATAGTGTATACATACAGAAAGGCCTGTGATTATTGGTACAGTGACACAATTGTTTAAGGCTGCGAGTCTTATACCCCATATGGCTGGAAGTACCCCGATATTAATGCTTTCATTATGCATTTAAAGGTTTGTGTAATTGCAAACTGGGTATTGTCACCCATACAACATAAAACTGTGCTACTGTTTGAGTACTTTTGTAAATCACTGTGCATGGAGCAGTGTATGTGAAAATATCATTGATAAACATTAGAAAATGTTGCTTTTGTTGCCAATGAGGGTTTGAATCATGCACTGCTTTGTTTATCTATAGAGAAGAGTGAATTTTCTCGGTTTAGTGAGAGAATCTCAAGTAGATAACTCTTCTGCATCGCCAGAGAATTTTCCTGGAGTTCTCTGCCTGAACAGCTGATGATCTGGAATTCTTTTCTGTTTGTGTCTGTCTGTCTGTCTGTCTCCACAGCAACTGATGCGCTCATCCGTGTTCCACATGTTCATCTTGAGCATGGTGGCCGTGGACGTAATTGTCGCCGCGAGCAACTACTACAAAGGCGAGAATCACCGGCAACACTATGATGAATTCTATCTGGCGGAGGTAAGAAGTCGTTCCGTTGTAAATAACAGAATTACTGATCACACTCAAAAAGGATTTCTAAACAGCACATAGTTGTATACCTGCCTTTTTATTACATTCAATGCATTTTGTGTCACAGTTTCTGCCACGAAGAAATTTTTAAATGCATTTTTTAAATGCAGTCCATGTTGAAACTCACCGAAAATGTGTTGCCCATAGCTGCTGCTTGACATTCATTGAAGACCAACGTGTATTAGCATGGAGCACTGATGCGAGAAGGTTGTGAGTTTAAGTCCCAGCCTGGGGCCTCCTTCCCGCGTTCATATGGGGTTCCTCTGGGTCCACAGACATGCATGTCCGGCAAATTGGAGACTCTAAATTTCCCGCAGCTCTGAGTGTTGAGTAAGTGGTGCCTGATCTCTGAAATGAATTGATGAATTGCGTAATTGGCAGAGAGTGTGTTCCTGGCTCTCGCCCGCTGTTTTCTTGGATAGACTCCAGCATCCCTGGTATGTGAGCAGGTGTGTACAGGTTAAATGATAGATTGATTGGATGCAGATGGATGCTATTTTCAACACGTTTATACAGTGCATTTTTGCATGGGATGGATTAAGTGTAACTGTGGAAAATCCATATTAAGTGTTTGGTGACCGTTGGTGAGCAGTTTACTTGGTGAGAGGAGTAGAGTCCTGCTGTTAGGGCCCTGAGTGTGAGGTCATCACAGGAGAACATGCAGTCAGCGGCACAGAGAGGGGACAAGTGTGATTGGAGGGGAGAACTGCTCTCTGGTTGGTTGTGATTCATTATTAGGAGGAGTTAGATTGTCTTTTCTGTCCTAGTCATCTTTCATTAGAGCTCCCTAAATGTATTCACACACACACACACACACACACACACACACATGCACATATACTCAGGCACTCATACACAAAGACACACACTCTCTCCCACAAACACGCACACAAACACGCACATTCTCACACAACTGAAGACCACAATGGAAACATTTTCACATTGTGGAGAAATGATGAATTAAAAATTCAAAGCGATCTTAGAAACAAAGCACTGAAAAAATATGCAAAAAAAATAAAATTTCTGAAATATTATAATAATATATAATATATACAAAAATGCAAAATTTGGACTCTGATCGCTTTTCCCTTTGTGGTCTTCAATTGCACACACATACACACATACCTACGCACACACGCATACACATGTTCTTGCACAAACACACACACATGCATGCACACAACCCGCTCACACATACCAGTTCTTGCACAAACATGCATTCACATGTCATGTAGACATTCTCACATAAACGCACACATGCACAGCCACACACACACCCACACACATAAATATTCTCGCATAAATACACACACACACACACACACACACACACGTGCAGGCAAACACTCACATACACTTGCACGCGCGGGTGCAAGTGAAAGTCCTCCACACTGTGTGTAATCAGTACTGAGGTAGAGCAGTGATGGAGCATGTCCCTCCCACAGCTGAGTGCAGGAGATAAGCTGAATGAGCCGTGGGGCTGTGTGTGTGTGTGTGTGTGTGTGTGTGTGTGCGTGTGTGTGTGTGTGTGTGTGTGTGTGTGTGTGTGTGTGTGTGTGTGTGTGTGTGTGTGTGTGTGTGGGTGTCTGTGTGAGTGCGCGTGTGTGCATGTGTGTGTGTGTGTGCGTGTGTGTGTACGTCCGCGTGCATGTGTGTGTGCGTGTGTGTGTGTGTGTGTGGGTGTCTGTGTGAGTGCGCGTGTGTGCATGTGTGTGTGTGCGTGTGTGTGTGTGTGTGTGTGTACGTCCGCGTGCATGTGTGTGTGTGTGCGTGTGTGTGTATGTGTGCGTGTGTGTGTGTGTGTGTGTGTGTGTGTGTGGGTGTCTGTGTGAGTGTGCGCGTGTGTGCATGTGTGTGTGTGTGTGTGTGTGTGTCGTCCGCGTGCATGTGTGTGTGCGTGTGTGTGTGTGTGTGTGTGTGCGTGCGTGTGCGCGTGTGTGTGGGTGTCTGTGTGAGTGCGCGCGCGTGCGCGTGTGTGTGTGCGTATGTTCTTGTACTTGCTACGTACTGAGGACAGGCATGAGTTTTTAACCAACAAAGTGAAGTCTTGTTTGGGAAGAGAGGACAATTTGGCCGGTCCTCACTTCTACAAAGGCAAATTGTGACTTATTAGTTAAGGTTAGGGGTAATGTTAGAATGAAAGCACTGAAGGTGCTGATGCCTCGGTGCTTACAGCAGTGACAAGTATGTCCCTTAACGAAGCTATAAAATTCTGTGTGGACATGTCAGAGTGCCCTGGCTGTGCATCTATGCTTGACATAAGCTATGTTTCCATCCACTTGTCAATTGAATTACCTGAAGTTCGCCAAAAATATTCATGCGAATAAAGGCGGTGAAAATGCATTTCCACCTAACAGCATTAAAGCAAATAAAAACTTGTGCGTAATGACGTCACTTGCTGCTATGCAATCAAATCGGTGTATAGAATAGATTTCTGACATTTTAAGCTGTTTCCATTCATTTTCGCACTGAATCGCAGAACCTTCGAGTGAACAGAAGTAGTGTGGTAGGCAACCTAATTAACTAGTTAGCAATAAAATGCAGTTGAAACAGTCAGCGAATCTAATAAGCGAATATAAACTTTGTACTCAAATGAACACCAATAATTGCAATTAATTTAGGTAGCTAAATGAACAACAAATGACATCTGGTTATGCTAGATCGTTAAGAGCTGCTCACGTCATCTACTTTAACTTTAATACGAATTTTACAGGTTGTTATCTGACGATCAACATAAACTAAAGCTGGGTACAGAAAATGACGCTAACAACAAAATTCATTAGGGGTCAGCTAATGCAACAAATTTCCCAAAAATGCAGTCATTTGATGAACTAACCTGCAAGCGTGTTCCAATGAAAATGAATGGAGGTCAGTGCTGGAACTATACATTGTTTGGAACAATTGCTTTCCCCATGACACGCATTACTTCCGCATTCCTCTGTTATGATTCTGTCATGCCTGCTATGTTTCTGCCATGTCTGTTCTGTTTTTTGCTATGCCCTGTTATGTTCTTCCATGCCTGTTCTGTTTTTTGCCATGTTTTAGTTCTTTGCCAGGTTTTTGTTTTTCCATGCCAGATCCATTATTCTGTTACATTCTGGTCCATGTATTTGCCCATGCCCTTCATTGCACTTTTTCTCCCCTGTCTGGTCTTTTGTTAAGCTACAGCTTCTCCCCAGTCCTGCGTGTCACATGTTTAGGTGATTTCATGGTTTCTGGGTTTCAAACATTCCTTCTAATCTCGTTTGCTTCCTTCGCCTTGCTTTTCTATTTTACTAACCATACTAACAGTTTTATTTTTGTTTAGATACTAACCAAGACTAACATTGTATATAATACTAACTTACTAACGAGCACTAGGGTTTGTATAGCTGCACTTACTAATTGATTAACAAGCTCTCAGCACTCGCCCTGTTCTAGTCTCCGCCTCTTGCCTTCTCTTAGTCTTTGCTGCAATTCAGCGGATCCTCCGCACCTGCTCTACTCTGTCCTGCCTCTCTATCTGTGCACATTGGAACTCCCTAACCGGAGCTGTATGTTTTGTCTATAGGTTGTCTCGTGATCCCTGTCCGCGTTTTGGCTTTTGCCAATTTCATGTGGTTAGGTTCTCCCTCAGGTTTGCTCCCACATAATTAGTCTGATCCCATTCACCTGTCCCTGATCATAGCATGTGACTTCCCTTGAGTGTACTTAACCCTTTCGCAGGCACAGCGACATTTTTGTCGTTTTAACCAACGTGTTTTATAAAGTCTTCTTTAAATTCCCCGATTGCGGGAATTCCCTTGTTAGTTACACTCATTACCATTGGCTGTCTCTCAGGTCACCCAGCACTGTATTTTTAGCCGTGAACGAGGCATGGGATTTCCTAAAAACGCTAAATACGAGACTACTTCCCGGTCAAATTGTGGGACATGTGAACATGGCATCGACGAGTACAAAAATAGGCGGCATTCTAGCCGTGTTTCTAAACGTAAATACAACGTGGATGAAGTTTTTTGCTTTATTGAATGACTCTGACGATGAGTTTGAATATCCAGAGAGCGGGAGTGACTTGGATCCAAACGATTTTTAGCGATTCTGGAGAGGATTAAAACATAAAAACATCAGTTATGGGAAACTTATTATGAGATTTGGTGTTATTTTATTGTTATTTTGAATAACAATCATATTTTGGTAAAAACCCAAAATTAATCCGTCCGTGGGGGTATGCATCTGGGCCAAAATTTGCCTGCGAAAGGGTTAAGCAGTCTTTTCACAACAGATCCCTGTCAGAACGTTTCCCTTGTGTACCTGTGCTGCTCTCGTTTCTCGCCTCGTATTCATAGTGTTGCTTTTCTGACTGGACCGTCCGACTTCCGATTTTTGGCTCTGATTTGGTTTTGTTATCTGCTCCTGTGTATCGAACCCTTTTTGTCTGACCACGATTACTGTATTGCTGCCCTGGTTTTTCGACTTTGGATTCTGCCCCTGGGATTGTGATTTTTGGATTGTGGACTTTGTACTGTTGCCTTCGGCCCTGCGGGGGTTTACCCCCTCGCTTAATAAAATCACATACTTTGCATTTCCTGGTTCTCGCGACTGGTTCCTGAACGATACCTCACACCCTCGATTCCTATTGGAGTCTATGGAAATGTCAAATAGTGCTATAAGTCGAAAACAAAGCTCTATCTCAAAAATCTGGCAAATTTAAATCCAAGAGATCATGGCATTTAACCCATAGAGCCATGTTCTAAGACTTAATTTTGACCGGCGTAGCGGCTATCCCGGTAACAGACAGAATGAATGACAGACACACAAACGAATACCGTATGCCCCGCTTGCGCGCATGCGCACCGAGGCATAATTAGGGATAGGTTAAGATTAGTGTAAGGGTTTGGGGTTAAGGCTAGAATTAGAGACGGGTAAGGGTTTGGGGTAAGGTTAGAATTAGGGATAGATTAAGGTTAGGGTAAGGGTTTGGGTTAGGTATACATTGCTTATTGTTAAGATTAGGGAAAGGCTGTAGAGACACAGGAAGAATGAATGGAAGTCAATGTAATGTCCTCACAAAGATATAAGTACAAGGATGTGTGTGTGTGTGTGTGTGTGTGTGTGAGAGAGAGACCTCTGCTGTAACACACATCTGTCTCCACTCACCCCTGCACTTCTTCACTTCCCTCTGTGGGCTGGGTGATGGGACACACTGCTCTAGTTCACCGTCTCTCTCTGTTTTCATAGCTTTATTTTAATGTGTGTGTGGAATTGCTTTACCCACCTCCCTTTTCCCAGATTTGACTCCTGTTTAATTAGTGAGGACCAAAATTGTCCAGAATGAGTGTTAAATTCATTCTACTCAATTTACTGTCAGCTGGTACCAATGAAAATATTATGGCCCGACTGTGATGGTTAGTGTTATAAACGATGCAGCAGGCTGCCTGTACTCTGTGCTCTGAGCACTGCCGCGAGCTGTATCCCCACCCATGCCCCGGTCACAAGATAAGTGGAGGATGCTGATTGGCTGGCTCACTATATTCAGAATAAGTCAGCCCCTGTCCACAGGCCGCAGCCCCGGGGCTACAGCAGGGCTCCAGGGCTCATGGGCTGTTAGCCTGGAGCTTGGCCCGGCCAGTGCTGGCTCTTCTGGGCTCAGTGGAGGTTCTGCTGATAGGCATGAATACACACACACACACACACACACACACACACACACACAGACACGCGCGCACACAATTTTATGGGCATACACTGGCATTCATAAATACAAGGATCAAGTCAAACACACACACATGCACATAAAAACGCTCTGACACTCTCACACAGGCGCACACTCATGCACACGCACACACACACACACACACACACACACACACACACACACACACACTACACACACACACACCCACATACACATGCTCATGCACAAGCAGGCACTCATATGCACGCAAAAATAAATTAGGTTTTCAAATGAAAAGGCAGTGCAGGGAAGAATATGTACCAGAATGTTCCCTCAAGCAGAACAGAAACATACACTCCATCAGTATTAGGTGCTCTCAAGGTTGTTGGCAATATTTATAACTGCATATTCTGTCTGTACCTGCAGTTCTTGAAGTTCGGTGTAAAATGTCATTTGTCAGCAATATAAGGATGCAGAAATCACAGTAGTTTTGGTGCCATTCTTGAGTATTAAGTTTGTGACCGAAGTTCGTCTCATTATCACTTCGAGCCAGTTTATTAAATGGGCATTTCGGAAAGGTAGGAAGCCAAGATTTCTACTGCCGTCAGTAAGATGAGATAAAGTGATGGGACGATTCAACTTTCTTTTGAAACTTTGAGGTAGTGTAATTGCTTGGTTTTTTCACCACAAAAGCATTGTTGTGTTGAATAGCTTGTTTAACTAATATTGGAAACTGCAAAGGTTTCTTTTTTCAAGAAGCATAAACCTGCCTACATTTAGGCTAGTTGACCAGTATTATGTCCATAGCTGACTGGAACGCAAAAACCTGGACTATTTTGACACTAACCTTGTCAGTTTACATCATAGCATCTTTGTACCTAGATCACTACGTCTTAGGTAGTTAGGACTCCAGCTTTTTTTTTTTTTTTTTTTTTTGCATGAGAGATGGCGATGGAGTCTGGGAGGTGGGATGCAATTTTTGGTTTACCGGCCCTATGGGCCGATAAGCTATTGTCGTGGTGTGGCGTCCGGCGTCCGTCGTCCGTCGTCCGGAACATTTTTTATCTTTTTTTTTGGCCTGATGAATTTTCATTTAAATTTGCAATAACATACTACTAGACCATATCTCCAGGCGGTTTTATCGGATTTTTGATTGAATCATTTTTGTCCGTTTTATGGGCCCTTGAAATTTTGGCTCCAATGTTAAAGATAGGACTGAGAAATTTTTAAAAATTATTTCTCAAAAACTGCTTGATAAATTTTTTTCTAAATCGGGCAATCAACTTACCTTGGTACCGTCAATGTACAGTGCGAGCGCCATTTTGATTGAATTGACGGAAGTGGGTCTATTGGGGGCGCTGTACTTTATTAATATGCAAGATGGCCTGTGGAGGCCAAATGGTTGCAGATAGAGATTAGGTTTGTATTATTGACATATTGGAAGTCATATATGACCTATATTTTGGCAATATTAAATGTGACCACAGATGACTTTGAAAGGTCAAACTCGAGGTCAGGGAATATATTAACAATGTTAAAAGATATGCCTTGAGATTTCAAAAAATTATTTCTCAAAAACTGTCTGATAACTTTTTTTCTAAATCTGGCAATCAACTCACCTTGATACACTTTATGTACGGTGCAAGTGCCATTTTGATTGAATTGATGGAAGTGGGTCTGGTGGGGGCGCTGTACTTTTGGGTCTTATGGAGAATGGGCCAAATCGCCTGTGGAAGCTAAATGGTTGCAGATAGAGACTAAGTTTGTATTACTGACATATAGGAAGTAATATATGAACTATATTTTGGCTGTGTTAAAGTTGACCTCAGATGACCTTGAAAGGTCAAACTTGAGGTCAAGCACAATGTTACAATTTTCAAAGGTTTCTAGGCTTGAAAATATTGAAGATTGGGAACATATGTGCATTGAACACGTATAGGAAGTCATGTATGAACTTTCATTTGGTGGCCTTGAACTTGACCTTCGGCGACCTTCGAAGGTCAAACTTCACATAGTGAAATTTCAATGACTTCTGTCACCAAAACTATTACAGATAGAGCTGAGGTTTGTATTGCGGGCATATAAGAAATCATGTATGAAGTTTCATTGGGTGACATTGAACTTGACCTTCAGTGACCTTGAATGCCCAAACTTCACAGTGAAATTTCAATGACTCATATCAGCAAAATGGTTACAGACAGTTTCGGTTTGTATTGGTGATGTATTGGAAGTCATACATGAACTTTCATTTGGTTGCCTTGAACTTGACCTTCGGTGACCTTCGAAGGTCAAACTTCACATAGTGAAATTTCAATGACTTCTATCACCACAACTATTACAGATAGAGCTTACTTTTGTATTGTTGCCATATAGGAAGTCATGTATGAAGTTTCATTGGGTGACCTCGAACTTGACCTTCAATGACCTTGAACGGCCAAACTATACAGTGAAATTTCAATGACTTGTATCAGCAAAATCGTTACAGATTGAGTGTAGGTTTGTATTGGAGACATATAGTAAAAGTCATGTATGAACTTTAATTTGGTGACATTCATATTGACCTTCGAAGGTCAAAAATGACCAAAAGAAAATTCAATGACTTCTGTCACTGAAAAGGTCACAGATGGAGCCTAGGTTTGTGTTACTGACATAGGAAGTCACATATGAACTTTCATTTGGTGACATTCAACTTGACTGTTGGTGACCTTTGAAGGTCAAACTTGACATAATACAATTACAATGACTTGTATTGCCAAAACGGCCACAGATGGAGTCTGGGTTTGTATTAGAGACATATGAGAAGTCATATATGAACTTTCATTTGGCGACCTTCGTATTGACCTTCAAAGGTCAAATGTGACCTAGTGAAAATTCAATGACTTGTATCACTTAAATGGTCACAGATGGAGCCTAGGTTTGTGTTACTGACATCTAGGAAGTCATGCATGAACTTTCATTTGGTGATATTCAACTTGACTGTCAGTGACCTTTGAGGGTCAAACTTGACAGTGAAATTACAATGACTTGTATCACCAAAATGGTCACCGATTGAGCCATGGTTTGTATCGAGACATTTAGAAAGTCATATGTGAAGTCTATTTGCTGACCACAACTTGACATTCTGTGACCTTTAATTTCACAATTGACATATTGAATTTTCAATTACTTGTATCACCAAAACTGCCTCAGAGCTTAAGATTGTGTTTGTATTACAGGAGGTCCTATAAATGTATGTGAACTTTTATTTAGTGGCCTTGACATTCATTTTTATTGATTCAAATGTCGAACTTCACATGGAATTTTCATAACTTGTATCATCACTATAAGACTACTTGCCGGTAAGCTGCAGGACCCTTGGTCCTATTTTTCCAGTTCTATCCAATTTCCATTATATCAACTTGGGCTCTGACTGACTGACTGACTGACTGACTGAACATGCTATTCATCGAGACTCTCACCCTAAAGGTATGGCCACACTATTATATTTCTGATTTGAAATGGTGTTTTAAAACGAAAACTATCTCTGTCCACATGTAGGTTTCTGAAACAATGGTAAATTTATCTCCATCCATACTACGAAATATGCCTGAAACACATTACATGACCATTCATCCACTGGTCAAGGCTGGTAGTCAAGGCTTCAGTAGCTAGTTTGTTTTCTTCCTGAAAATGGTCGCGTGATAGAGGCGAGACAAATCAGGGAAGGTTACATCGTAACTGACCAGACCCAATCCAGTTGCGAACTTGGATGACTGCGTCATCGTTTTCAAAGGTCTTCATTTCAGCTCGTCCGCACCACAAAGCAGTACCGGAGTTTTAAAACTAAAACAGGGTCTGCAGCGTTTTGAAAAGTCTCTGTTTTTTGTTTTTGAAAATGCCAGAGTAGTGTGGTGGAAACTTAGCAAAAGTTAATAAATAACTTAAAACAAGAAACGTATTAAACATATAGACGTAGCCTGAGCCGGCAAGAGAAGGACGGGCTCCTTCACTTCAGTCTGGTTCTTCACAAGGATTCTTCCTCTCTGTCATCAGGATGTTTTTCGCTGCCACTGCTGCCTCTGGCTTCTTCCAATGGCAGGTTAAATCAGGGTTTGCTGTGAGGAGTGTGTTTAATGAGTGATGTCATTTAAATGCATGTTTGTTGATCTCTGCTCTCTGCTGCCCCCTCTGGCAGGTGGCCTTCACTGTGCTGTTTGATCTGGAGGCTCTGCTGAAGATCTGGTGCCTGGGCTTCACAGGCTACATCAGCTCCTCTCTGCACAAGTTTGAGTCCCTGTTGGTGGTGGGAACCACTCTACACATCTACCCGGACCTCTACCACTCCCAGTTCACCTACTTCCAGGTAGGATAACCTTCCCTCTTTCTCTCTCTCTCCCTTCCTCTCTCCATCTCTCTCATCATGGCAGCATGAAGGCTATGTTATGTGTCCTTAGCTGTAACAGGGTTTGCTCAGCTAGTTTTCCAGTGGAGATAGTGAGATGTGGTGCACAGATGGCTGCATAGACAAGTTAGCCAAGTTACAATGACAACACCCACCAGTATCGTGGCTCTCAGTTTAGCACCCTTACCTTTAGTTAGGGAGTTATTGCCCATAAGCTGACAGATAACTTATTTGCCTTTGAGCTGTGCTAAGCTAGAAATGCCTACTGCATTTTAGGACGCTACATGTCCCACTGGTTCCTGCAGATGAGCAGGATATCATTATTGTGAACCCTTTGATACCCAGCTTTTACAAAACCAAACAAAACGGCTCTGTCCTAGTGAATTAAGACCTATCGTATCCAATTCAGATGTGCTCAAATTTTTAATTAAATTCTGAGTTAACCATCGCATTTCATAGTATGAAATAGTAAAATTAAATGTTGCTTAAACAGTACATCTCGGCGCAAGTTGGATGCATTTATTTACAGCAAAATGTAGCAGATTTTACATACCAAGAGCAAATATTCCCAGATACATGATCAGTTTGATTATGAATCTTTGCTAAAGACCTTGTTTCGTAGAATCAGGTGTGTAGCGGCTTAGTTGGAATGAAAGCCTGCACCCACACCGGCCCTTTCTGGATAAGATTGAGGACCCCAAGGCAATTGAAAAACAGAGAAATCTGTACTTGGGCAAAGAAGTCAATTATCATAATCCATAAATTTCCACATGCAGGCGTGAAAAAAGTTGAATCAGTTAATATAACTCGAAGTTGACTGTCTCATGATGTGTTGTACCTTGCTCTTTGTGTTGTTTTCTTTCCCACTATTGAAATGAAACGATCTGTTATGATTTTGAATTTTATTATTTAGTGAATAAAGCCTTATATCCCTGAACTCAATAACTGCCATGTTATGTTTTTATATTTCTGTAATAGAAGTCAATAGTGATTCATTGGAGCATTTAAGAGCAGTTTGCCTTGGTAGGCAATACGGCTTTGTCGAGCTATGAATTCTTAAATTGCCGCTTTTAAGCGTTCTTGATTGACACACATTGACGCAATGAAATGTTTTGTGTGAGAATCCCAATTTTGATTCTCAGCTTGATAGAAATCTTAAATTACTGGGAACAGATATGGTTTGTTTGTTTTGCTTGGTTCTTTGGCTGCACTAATCTTCTTTCTGAACATTCGAAATGGCTGCTTTTCGAAGGAACTCTTCGCACATTTAGTGAAAGTTCTAGATGAGAACCTGAAATGTGGATTTCACAAATGGAAATAAAAGCAGGTGTCAGGTGTTGTGTTTGTAGCAGCACTTATTGTCAGCCATTACTGAGAAAGCCTACCTTTTCCTTTGTTCGGTCTGTGCTGTGACTGTAATAACAACTCAAAAACTGAACTGCTGCTGTTTCAGAGAAATGGCTTTGATTTTGTGCGCTCGCTCGCTGGAGCTAGTGGGTTAGCTGAACTTTACTGCGGTCCTTTTATTCTACATCAAAAAGACCTACGCTGTTGCACCTCGTCATCTTTAAATGTCAAATTCAATTCTGTCTCTCAGAGCCACTGAAAAGAATTAGCATGAAAAAAGCAGCTATTTATTTATTTATATATTTTTTTCAATCAAATGGGCATTGTGGGTAATACATGCTGGTTGCCATGGTGGCAGTGGGAGCTGATAAGTAAAAAATAATTAGCTTTTTCTCACCCAGAGTCTGTCCATAGCATTGGTAACCAACCCAGCTCCTGCAGATGGACCCTCCTGTAGGTTTTAACTCCAGCCATAACCAAGCACACCTCAATCAACAGCTAGAGCAGGGCTGCCCGACCATATTTCTGCAGATCTACCTACCACCCGGCAGGTTTACATTACAACTCTAAGTTGGCGCACTTGACTGTACTAATTTGCTGTTGAGCAAGATCTATTGGTGTGGATTGAGGTGCGCAGGATGGTAGATCACTGGGAGTGAGGTCAGTGACCGCTGCTTACAGTTCTAAAATAAATCACTATGGATCAGAAAAGTATCATTATTAAAAGTATCATTCCTCTTTATCATAGTCATGTGATGGATAGGTATACGGAGCTGTGGTTCCCATACTTCAGGCCCACTGTGTGTGCTGGTTTTTGCTCCAGCCACAAATACAATCATAGGATTTAACTTGCTTATAATTTGTTGTTTTAATGCATTGGGTGCATATCATTTTTAGAGCACTCATCTACTCTCTTCAGCCTCATTTTCACTGAAATGTCCAAACGTGCCAAAGGGAATGTAAGATTCTTGAACATGTTATGTTTATTTTCCTATATTGCAAGTAATTTCAGGCAATAAAATTTTTTTAAACAGATCAAATGAGACACTTAGAAAATAAATAAGCACAAAACTAAGTTGACTGAACACAAGCGCTTTAAGTTCTTTTAAAATACTTGGTTGAACATGACACAAAACAGGTTTGACTCAGTATCTTCTGCTTGCCAAAGTGTTTGTTTTCAATACCACGAGTCCACAATTTCATCAATTAGAAGCCCCCTGTTTTATACAGTTTCCAATATATCACAATGTGGATTTAGAATTTTTATTACTCATGGCATTCATGGATACTTCTGTCAAAATGTGGCTTAAGAGGGTAATTAACTGCTCATAACATGAAATACTCCTAATTAAGACAGATTAAAAGCTTGTTTAAAATCTTCCGATTGAAACTGTGCGAGGAACAAAAACAAGCATTCACAGGACTGATGTTGAACCACTGATATAGAGCACAGTAGGCAACAGAGAGATAATTTACGAGTGACAAAGAAAACTGATGATCACACTGAAATTCAGCTGAGGATAAGTGAACTCTTAAAATCTCATCATCTTAAATGAAAAAAAAAACAGCAATGTACAAAGTGCAGTATTGTGAAGCCTGTCAGTTGTGGAGCTGAGTGGTAAAGTTTCCGAGCTTCTCTTATCTCCTTGGAGGTCTCTGCTGCCTCTAGTGGCAAGGGGGACTATTTTTCTTTGTGTGTTGTGTGCATTGGACTGCAGGATTAGAGGAACCTGGCAGAACCTGTCATGGGGAGTTTGATGATGTCCAAATGAGGCTCACTTTACAGCAGCCTCTCTGTGTTCCACACTGCGCCTTATTTACCTGTCAGTGTACTTATGTAAATAAATCATTGCCCTGCCCCTCCCGAAGGGGTCGGGCGAGGTTATTGGAATGTCTTCTCGGTTTTTGCGCTTATTTATTTATTTGTTCGTTGACAAGATTACGAGAAAACCACTGCCTCAATTTATATCAAATTTGGCCAAAAGTTGGCCCTGGACCCAGAATAAATCCCATTAAATT
Organism: Gymnothorax javanicus; assembly: GCA_029692085.1. NCBI lineage: Eukaryota > Metazoa > Chordata > Actinopteri > Anguilliformes > Muraenidae > Gymnothorax > Gymnothorax javanicus. The sequence goes on along the minus strand of CM056205.1, from coordinate 53,831,198 downwards.
TTGCAATGAATAAGATCACGGTCGAGGTCAAAGGTCAAAATCATTTTTCGCTCATAATTCTATCAAAAATGGTTCGATTTATATCAAACCAATGCCAAAAGTTTCTTTTTCAATGCGTCAGTTATTATATATCCATTATTGTCGTATAAGGTGGAAAGTTTTGGGCTGTCAAGATCTTTTATCAGAATCACATAATTTACACTATGTCTCAAAAACTACTGTAGATAGCCACTTGGTTACTACTAATCACATATAGGGATTCATCAAAGGTGAAAAAGATGACATCATGACCTTTGACCTTGAGTGACCTTTAAAGGCAAGTTAAATATCGCAGGCGGATCACAATGTACCGTTTATTATTACAGGCAGACAACAGTGTAATATTTATTCTCGCATGCAGTCTACAGAGTAGTGTTTTTTATTGCAGGCATACTATATTGCAGCGTTAATTATTGCTAGCAGCCTGCAGTGTATTGTTTATTCTAGCAGGCAGACAAAAGTGAAGTGTTTATTATCACAGACAGCACAGTGTTTATTAGTTTTACAAAGACCGCAGGGTAGTGTTCATTATCACATTGTTTATTTTCACAGGCAGACAACAGTGAAGTGTTGATCATCACAGACAGCATAGTGTTTATTAGTTTTACAAAGACCGCAGTGTCGTGTTCACTATCGGAGGCAGACCACAGGTAGTGTTTATTTTTGCAGGCAGATCACAGATGGTGCTTTTTTAATTGCATGCAGACTAAATCGTAGTCTTTGTTATCACTAGCCGATTACAGCATAGCTTTTATTAGTTCTGCAAAGACTACACTTCACTGTATCACAGGCAGACTACAGTTGAATTTTTATTACTGCTGGCAGACTACAGTGTAGCGTTTTTAATTACATGCAGGCTAAAGCGTCATGTTTTTTTATCGCAGGCTGACTACTGTGTCAGGTTGACTATATGTGATTTTATTACAGGGTGACTACACTTAGCGTTTATTATAGCAGGCAGACTACAGTGTTTTTTTTATCACAGATGACTACAGTAAGCCTTTATTATTGCAGATAAACACAAGTTCAGTGTTTATTATAATCGACAGACTACAGGATTGTGTTTTTTAGTTACACAAAGACCACAGTTTAATATCACAGACAGACCTCATGCAGTGTTGAATATAGCATACAGTGTAGCTTTTACTATCACAGAAAGGCTACTGTGAAGCATTTATTTTCCTAGACAGACTACAAGGTAGTGTTTATTATTGCTTGCAGACTACAGCAAGTCTTTATTGTTACAAACAGAACACAGTGTAATGTTTAATAGTCACACAAAGATTGCTGTGTGTACTGTTCATTATTGCAGCCAGTTTACAGTGTAATGTTTCTTACCACAGATGACTACAATTTAGTGTTTAATATCACTGACACACAGTCCCTGTGCTCAGTGCTTAATGATGTGCACTGCTTGCTGCTCAGGAGTTTCAACCTTCTCTGGTATTTTGTCATATTAATTGATTTGTCCATTCAGGTTTTGTGCTTTAGATACTATGCATGCCTTGTTGGACATTCTTGACAGTCAGATCTATGGAACTAGTTTCAATAACTTACCAAGTCTGGTCATCTGTCACTTTGGCATCTTATATCTGAGTCTTAATTCACAAACCGCCACAGTACGCTCATCAAGCATATTCAGCGTATGCTTACGTGATGGTAGGGGTGAACCTCAATCAGGCTTGTTAGTGAAAACCAGGCCCTGAAAGGCAATGAGCTCTGATTGATGACAGAGCCCAGTCCACCTGCATGCTTACAAATAACACCTGCGTTGGGAGTGACGCGTGGCCGCTGCAAAAACGGGTCAGATGCTGTCAGCATTATTAATGTTAGCTGGAGAAGTTCATCTCTGTTTAATTCCGGCATATGCTTATATATTAAATGCTTGATGTGACATCTGTGTGAACCAATGTTATCCTTTGCAATGTTAATTATCCCTCATGTTTCGGTTGCGTGTTAAAACTGAGTCCTGATTCATCGCTTTGTATTATTATTCTTCCGAGTCAACAGATCCACCTCCCCTTAAATTAAGGCTCTCTGTGTCTCACAATTTCCACCTCCCCCATGTCAGCTTTCCACTCACCCTGACTTTGTTCTGGAAAGTACTTGTAGTTGTCATTTTCAGCTCCTTTCACTTTCAAACCCCTGAACAACTGCTGAGTGCTGCACTTGTTCAACAGAAACATCCAAAATAGGCAAAATAATGGAGCCATTATTTTTCTTCCAATTTTCCAGCCGGTTCATCTGCAGCACAAAATGCAGAGCAAACTAGCACAGCGGCAAACAAAGTCCCTGAACAGAGCTGTTATTTGGTTGAAATGGAATACTTCTTTCATTTATTTGACCCGCTGGAGTTCATTGTAAATGACAAATTGTCCTTCTCTTCTGAAAAAGTCCAGAGCCACTTGTATGGGTCTTGGGCCCTCCCAGTTGCGCAAGAGTTGTGCTGACAAGAAGGTTGTGGGCTTCTGTGTTCTGGCTTTGATAGCCTAAAACGATAAAAGAAGACTGCATCCAGGACACTGGTGTAGTCTTGTCCATAGCCTTGTTTGCAGTGCCAATCCATTATGATTCATCTCAAAACTGTGAATCTTCCCTGATTCATAATTACCTTCCCCTGGAGCTCGCCTTCTCACTTCCTGCATCAGAGCTCTACAGTCTAATGATGACCAATCAGGTTGCTCTAAACACAGTTTCTCTGATTGGGCAAAGCAGCAGTCTGCTTATATTGCTTGGTGTTGGCCGTAGGCTTGAGCACAGCTAAACTTATTTTCCAAATGGCTGCTTTAGCTTTCTATGCCAGTGGGGGAAGCATTAATGTGTGGACAGCTTTCCCCTTAAAGGTCAGACGTAGCCCATCGCTGTCCAATTTGGTTAAAAAATGCCACGACGAAGGCCCCTGCCAGCACACTGAAGATGCTCTGTCATCATAAGCAAGGCTCCTGAGTCCCGGCAGCGTGTCCAGAATGTGTAATGCGGCCCTCCAGACTACTATCAGCACACAGGTGGCATTTGAGGAACACAGTAAGAGAGGGATGGGCGAGAGGTAAGGCCGTGGCGAGGTGCGTGCTGCAGACAGATGGTGTTTAGAGAGACGGGATGCAGGCGGAGCAGACCCAGAGGGGATATCACTCCCTGTCCTCACAACATTGGTTTGTGTCCTCGGTTGACACCGGCCTTTAGCGCACAGTGAAAAAAACTCCGTCCTGGATGGTGCAGGTTCTGAGTTTCTACACGCTTTTAAAGGTCCAGGAAACTGGATTAAAATTTTGGTTGTTTTCCCCATAAATTGGTTGTGTTCTGAGTATTTCTTGAAAGCTTTTAATGTAGTTCTGATCATTTATTTCTCATAAATACTTCCAGATTAATAAATGAATGAGATCATGGAGCCCTGCTCAGCATACCAGGACAGGTGGGCCTTTATTCCATTCTCATTTGTACCCGTTTTCTTAGGAGAGTTTTATGTAGACATGTTTTAACCATAGCAGCCATTACAGTGAGGCTGATCCATATCTGTTACTGTGCAGCTGATCCCTACATTACAGTGAGGCTGATCCATCTCTGTTACTGTGCAGCAGCTCCCTACATTACAGTGAGGCTGATCCATACCTGTTACTGTGCAGCTGATCCCTACATTACAGCACGGCTGATCCGTCTCTGTTACTGTGCAGCTGATCCCTACATTACAGTGAGGCTGATCCATCTCTGTTACTGTGCAGCAGCTCCCTACATTACAGTGAAGCTGATCCATATCTGTTACTGTGCAGCTGATCCCTACATTACAGTGGGGCTGATCCATCTCTACTGTCTGATCCCTACATTGTTGATCCATCTCTGTGCAGCTGATCCCTACATTACAGTGGGGCTGATCCATCTCTGTTACTGTGCAACAGCTCCCTACATTACAGTGGGGCTGATCCATATCTGTTACTGTGCAGCTGATCCCTACATTACAGTGAGGCTGATCCATCTCTGTGACTGTGCAGCTGATCCCTACGTTACAGCACGGCTGATCCATCTCTGTGACTGTGCAGCTGATCCCTACATTACAGTGAGGCTGATCCATCTCTGTTACTGTGCAGCTGATCCCTACATTACAGTGGGGCTGATCCATCTCTGTTACTGTGAAGCCAATCCCTACATTACAGTGAGGCTGATCCATATCTGTTACTGTGTAGCTGATCCCTACATTACAGCGCAGCTGATCCATCTCTGTTACTGTGCAGCTGATCCCTACATTACACTGTGCAGCTGGGGGCTGATCTCTGTCTCTGTTACTGTGCAGCTGATCCCTGTGCACATCACAGTGGGGCTGATAGCATCTCTGTTATCCTCTGTGTGCAGCCTACATTACAGTGGGGCTGATCCATCTCTGTTACTGTATCCCTACATTACAGTGGGGTGATCCATCTCTGTTACTGTGCAGGCTGATCCATACCTGTTACTGTGCAGCTGATCCCTACATTACAGTGAGGCTGATCCATATCTGTTACTGTGCAGCTGATCCTGTTACTGTTACAGCAGGGCTGATCCATCTCTGTTACTGTGCAGCTGATCCCTACATTACAGTGAGGCTGATCCATCTCTGTTACTGTGCAGCTGATCCCTACATTACAGTGGGGCTGATCCATCTCTGTTACTGTGCAGCCAATCCCTACATTACAGTGAGGCTGATCCATATCTGTTACTGTGCAGCTGATCCCTACATTACAGCGCAGCTGATCCATCTCTGTTACTGTGCAGCTGATCCCTACATTACAGTGGGGCTGATCCCTCTCTGTTACTGTGCAGCTGATCCCTACATTACAGTGAGGCTGATCCATATCTGTTACTGTGCAGCTGATCCCTACATTACAGTGGGGCTGATCCATCTCTGTTACTGTGCAGCTGATCCCTACATTACAGTGAGGCTGATCCATCTCTGTTACTGTGCAGCTGATCCCTACATTACAGTGGGGCTGATCCATCTCTGTTACTGTGCAGCTGATCCCTACATTACAGTGAGGCTGATCCATCTCTGTTACTGTGCAGCTGATCCCTACATTACAGTGGGGCTGATCCCTCTCTGTTACTGTGCAGTTGATCTGTTACTGTGCAGCATTACAGTGGGGCTGATCCACATCTGTTACTGTGCAGCAGATCCCTACATTACAGTGAGGCTGATCCATTCTGTTACTGTGCAGCTGATCCCTACATTACAGTGGGGCTGATCCATATCTGTTACAGTGGGGTGATCCATCTCTGTTACTGTGATCCCATTACAGTGGGGCTGATCCATGGGGCTGATCCCCATTACAGTGGGGCTGTTCTGTTGTGCAGCTGATCCTGATCCATCTCTGTTACTGTGCAGCTGATCCCTACATTACAGTGGGGCTGATCCATCCTGTTACTGTGCAGCATACATTACAGTGGGGCTGATCTGTTACTGTGCAGCTGATCCCTACATTACAGTGGGGCTGATCCATCTCTCTGTTACAGTGGCTGATCCATCTCTGGTGGGGCTGATCCCTCTCTGTTACTGTGCAGCTGATCCCTACATTACAGTGGGGCTGATCCATCTCTGTTACTGTGCAGCAGCTCCCTACATTACAGTGGGGCTGATCCATATCTGTTACTGTGCAGCTGATCCCTACATTACAGTGAGGCTGATCCATTTCTGTTACTGTGCAGCTGATCCCCACATTACAGTGGGGCTGATCCCTGTTACTGTACATTACAGTGAGGCTGATCCATCTCTGTTACTGTGCAGCTGATCCCTACATTACAGTGGGGCTGATCCATCTCTGTTACTGTGCAGCTGATCCCTACATTACAGTGGGGCTGATCCATACTCTGTTACTGTGCAGCTGATCCCATTACATTGATCCAGTGTGGGCTGATCCATCTCTGTTACTGTGCAGCAGATCCTACATTACCTGATACATTACTCCCTCATTACATAGGCTGATCCATCACCTGTTACTGTACATCCCTACATTACAGTGGGCTGATCCATCTGTTCTGTTACTGTGTTACTTGTGCAGCTGATCCCTACATTACAGCTGATCCATCTCTGTTACTGCAGCAGCTCCTCCCACATTACAGTGGGGCTGATCCATCTCTGTTACTGTGCAGCTCATCCCTACATTACAGTGGGGCTGATCCCTACATTACAGTGGGGCTGATCCATATCTGTTACTGTGCAGCTGATCCCTACATTACAGTGGGGAGATCCATCTCTGTTGATCCATTACAGTGAGGCTGATCCATATCTGTTAGCACATTACTGATCCATCTCTGTTACTGTGCAGTGATCCCTACATTGGATCCATCTGTTCTGTTACTGATCCATGTGCAGCTGATCCCCTGTTACATTACATTACAGTGAGGCTGATCCATATCTGTTGCTGATCCCTACATTACAGTGGGGTGATCCATCTCTGTTATCTGATCCCTACATTACAGTGAGCTGATCCTACATTACAGTGGGGCTGATCCATCTCTCTGTTACTGTGCAGCTGATCCTGCACATTACAGTGGGGCTGATCCATCTCTGTTACTGTGCAGCTGATCCCTACATTACCTGATCCATTACTGTGCAGTGATCCCTACATTACAGTGGGGCTGATCCATATCTGTTACTGTGCAGTTGATCCCTACATTACAGTGGGGCTGATCCATATCTGTTACAGTGCAGCTGATCCCGATCCATCTCTGTTCCACTGTGCAGCTGATCCCTACATTACAGTGGGGCTGATCCATCTCTGTTACTGTGCAGTTGATCCCTACATTACAGTGAGGCTGATCCATATCTGTTACTGTGCAGCTGATCCCTACATTACAGCACGGCTGATCCCTTTCAATTACAGTGAAGCTGATCCCTCTGTATCACAGTGCAGCAGCTCCCTACATTACAGTGGGGCTGATCCATCTCTGTTACTGTGCAGTTGATCCCTACATTACAGTGAGGCTGATCCATATCTGTTACTATGCAGCTGATCCCTACATTACAGCGCGGCTGATCCATCTCTGTTACTGTGCAGCTGATCCCTACATTACAGCACGGCTGATCCATCTCTGTTACTGTGCAGCTGATCCCTACATTACAGCGCAGCTGATCCATCTCTGTTACTATGCAGCTGATCCCTACATTACAGTGGGGCTGATCCATCTCTGTTACTGTGCAGTTGATCCCTACATTACAGTGAGGCTGATCCATATCTGTTACTGTGCAGCTGATCCCTACATTACAGCACGGCTGATCCCTTTCAATTACAGTGAAGCTGATCCCTCTGTATCACAGTGTAGCTGATGCCTCTCCACTATAGTGCAGCTGATCTCTTTTTCCATTCCACCATCCATCTCTCCATTACAGTGAGGCTGATCCACCTCTTTTTTACAGAGCAGCTGATCGCTTTCTCCATTACAGTTAGGCTGATTTATTTTTCAGTTGCTATTGGCCTTGTCTGCCTCTCCGGTACACCTCTTTTCTTTCCTGAGTCTGATGTCTCTCTCCATTTGTGTAAGTCTGGTCTTTTCTTTTGACTGCAGTGAGACTGATCCCTCTCTCTTTTATACATATTTCTATACTTTTCAGTGAGACTGGCCCCTCTCTCCATGACTAATCCCTCTGTTATCTGCAGTGAGGCTAATCTATCTCGCTACTGCATCCCTCTTTCGTTAGCACTGAGACTGATCCCTCTTTCCTCATTATAATGAGGCTGATCCCTCTCTTTATTACAGAGAGCCTGATTCCTCCCTCCATTACAGTGAGGCTGATCCATTAAAGTAAGGCCAATTCTTCACTTTAATTAAAGTACGACTGATCAATATCTGGGAGGAAGTAAAACATGGCAGGAATTTTACTTTCTGACCTCTGGAAGGTGCACCTCTGTTCTCTGCTTTAGAAACCTGGTCACTCAGTGCAAAATGAAAAGCATTCAGGCACCGGAGGAACACACTGCTCTGATATTCGGTGTGGGAAGCTTTTTTTCTGACATGATAAACTGCCTCCCATACAGAACGCCACTTTATTCAACTTTGGTGTGCTGGAAGGGGAGAGATTTTATATTTTAATAAGGTTTCCGTCAGTGTTTATTTCATGTGTATTTACTGCACTGTTGCCATGGCTCCAGTGTGTGTTGGACCTTGTGCCGTCTTAAGCTTGGCCTCCCTGTGCTCTAGCAGGCCAGCACTCGCAAACGTAAATCACCAAAGTAATATCCACCATAACGCACTATAACAGATGAACCGCATCCAACAAGTTACTTTCTCCTGCGTTTGACTGTAACACAGGAAAACTATATTGCTTTGCTGGATGTAGAGTCAGTAACACAATTTATTGTGATCTGCTTCAAATCTAATAAACTGCCAGCTTTTTGTCAAATCACTGCATATAAACTGTTGGCTCTACCTGATCTTTATAGTAGCTTGGCTATAACCAGCGCTGGTAATAGAGTAATTTCCAACAATAATTTAATTTTAAAAAATAGGCAAGACCATTGCAACATAATTGGGTCACACTTTAGATGAAGTGTTTCTCATAAAGGCTTTATAGAGCATGTATAAAGCCTTTATAAATGAGATGTAATGTCTTCATAAATCATACATAAGCAAATGTCATGCTATATAAAATAACACATCCTCATTTAGCACGTGATGCCAGATTTGATATAGCTGACAACGTCACTTAGTTTAGTAGCTAAATGCTATAAAGGGTGACATTGTCAGCTAAGTGACATTGTCATTGTCACATCTGGTCTTACATGCTGAATAAGGATGTGTTATTTCACCCTTTACAAAGCATTACATTTGCTTATGTATGATTTTTGAAGACATTATGTCTCATTTATGAAGGCATTATACATTCTGTATAAAGCCTTTATGAGCAACGCGTCGTCTAAAGTGTGACTCATAGTTGGTTATGCGTTGGAAAATTTGTACCACTTCTAGTCTTATGTATGTTGGTTTATGTTAAAAGATCGAGTCACTCCAATAAAGCATTTGGTAAAATACTAAGACTCTTACTGTAGAGTATAAAAAAGAAGCCGCCAAAAAGGCGTAGTGCCTGGAGCAAAGATGGGTCACAGCTCATCCATCTGAATTAATTAGTGAACATTGCATTTATATGGCTCTTTCTCGTACATAGGTACTCAAAGCACTTTACAGTAATATGGGGTAATCTCATCTCACCACCAACAATGAGTAGCACCAAACTGGGTGATGCAGGGCAGCCATTATGCACCAGAACTTTCACCACACATCAGCTTTAGGTGGAGACAAAGAGGATAGTTAACCCTTTCAGCGCCATGGCAACTATAGTTGCCCAATGATGTAAGATATCAAAATCAGACGCTGTTGAAAACCTATCATGTGTCAACTTGTTTAAAAGAGCTCCCGTGGGGAGCTCTTTTAAACAAGTTGCCACATGATAGGTTTTCAACAGCTCAGATAACTACATTCTTAATTCCTTGAAAATTTATTCGGCGCTCAAAGGGTTAAATCAGAGGGACACAGGGACACGAGAATCCCTGCTCTCGTCAAAGTGTGTCATGTCATCATTAATGAACTCAATGATTCAGCACGTCAGTTTAACATCTCATCCAAAAGACGGCATCATGTACAGCACAGTGTCCCCATCACTGCCCTGGGCTTTAGGGGTTTATTTGACCAGAGAGAAGATTGTCTCTTACTGGCCCACCCACACCAGTCCACAGTTTGCCAACTGATGCTTAAGCTCTTGATCCATCACTTTGAGTTCAATGCTCATCAAAGACAAATCAGTAGGATTTTGGGCATTTCACCCTCAAAAGCGCATATTATCATTAAAAGATGGAGGGAATCAAGCCGAATCATGATGCGTAAAGGGTGAGGCGAAAAGCGCCTCTGACTTTGTGATTTCCGCTCCCAGATGTCCCAGACAGTCCTAGATGTCATTGTATGAAGAACTATCACATGACTGCAATGGATGTCATGATATGGGCTTGGATATTCTTTGGTAAACCTTTATCTGTCTACACAATTCAATGCTGTGTCCACAAATGCAAGCTTTGCTTTGCAAACCAAAAGTCAAATATCAACAATGTCCAAATACACCGCCAACTTCTCTGGGCTTGGTGAGATAGACTCTAGCACAGTAGAAGTGTGTTTTGTGGACCAATGAGTCAATGTTTCAAGTTTTTTTTTTTTTTTGGTTTGGTTTTTTTTTTTTTTTGGAAAAATGGCTGGCGTGTTCTGTAGACCAAAAACTACAAGGACAACCTCAGCTGTCCTCAGCATCTCTGTGAAAATCAGTGTCTGTCGTGGTATAGGGGCATGTCAATGCACATGACATGGGTGGCTTGCACATTTGTGATGGCACTAGTAATGCTGAAAGATATGTTCAAATTTTGGAGTAACACATGCTGCCATCTAGACATTGTCTGTTCCAGAGACGTTCCAGCATTTTCCAGCTATCCAACTCCAAACAGCGTTCCACATGGATTATAAGTGCATTGCTGCATGAGCAGAAAGATTCGAGCGTCAGATTTGCCTGTGGTCAGTCCTGATCTGTCTCAGATTGAGATGTTTGGAGCATTATGAAGTGAAATATACAGCAATGAAGGCCCCACTCATTTGTGTGCCTGAAGATCTGCATAATGGAAGAGGGGGGGAAATGTTTGCTTGCTGAACCTAAACAACTGGCATTTTCAGTGCCCAAATGCATAATGAGTGTGATGAAAAGACATGGTGATGTAACAAAGTGTTAAAAAGTTGACTGTGCAAACTTTTTTGGCCTTTGTTGTTGTCATGTTGTATATTTTCAGTTAGCAATTTAATTCACTTGTTAGAACATCAAAAAATGTGTTGTAGTGTCTTCAATGTAGTTGAGAGTGAATGAAATTTTCAAATTGGTTATTTTATTTACATTTCGTACCATGTGCTAATCTTTTGTTCTAGTGGTTATATGAATTATGACTTGTAATATAGCATGAAGAATAAGTTGTTTTATGTATGGAGTGTGACTTACAGTTACGTATAAACTCTGACTTATCCATAAGTCTAAAGTGTGAGTTATATTAAAGTATGAAATAGGATGTATAAAGTTTGACTTATAGTTAAGTATAAAGTGTGACATTGATTAAAGTATAAAGTGTGACTGTATTGAAGTATAAAGTATGACTTATATTTCATTACAAAGTGTAGGTTGTATTAAAGTATAATGTATGACTAGTTTGGTGTAAACTGTAAGTTTGATCTGATGGGCTGAAATTGAGATACTTAGGGAAGGCTAACTAGAAGGACAGGAAGTGAGCTGTTTTCCCCTCTTGTCTGCAGGTGCTGAGGGTGGTGCGCCTGATAAAGATTTCCCCAGCCCTGGAGGACTTTGTGTACAAGATCTTCGGTCCTGGGAAGAAGCTGGGGAGCCTGGTGGTGTTCACAGCCAGCCTGCTCATCGTCATGTCGGCCATCAGCCTGCAGATGTTCTGCTTCGTGGAGGAGCTGGACCGCTTCACCACCTTCCCTCGGGTGAGACCTGCCTCCTGTTACTGAACACAGAACCTGTTTTATACTGCAGCTCTACCCCATTTCTAGCACCCGACAGCTGCCCACAAAAAGAGGCCCCAAAAATATTCTCCATGCAAGTATTATATCTGAGATCATAGTATTATTTCTCCTCTCTTTCTCAAGAATAATCATAAAACAAAGGAGTTATTACAAGACAAACACATCTACAGTGCTGTGAAGAAGTATTTGCCTCCTTCCTGATTTCTTACTTTTTTGCATATTTTTCACGTTTCATGTTTCTGATCATCAAACAAATTTTAATATAAAAAAAGATAACCCGAGTAAATACAAAATGTAGTTTTTAAATTATGATTTCATTTATTAAGGGAAAAAAGCTATCCAAACCTACCTGGCCCTATGTGAAAAAGTAATTGCCTGCCCCCCCCCGCTTTTAAATCATGAATTAACTGTGATTAACCACATTTTTTAAGTTCAATTTCACTAGCCACACCCAGGCTTGATTACTGCCAGACCTGTTGAATCAAGAAATCACTTTGAACCTGTTTGACAAAGTGAAGTAGGCTAAAAGATCTCAAAAAGCAACACGTAATGTCGCAAACTAAAGAAATTCAAGAACAGATGAGAAACAAAGAAATTGACATCTATAAGTCTGGAAAGGGTTGCAAAGCCATTTCTAAGGCTTTGGGACTCCAGCGAACCATGGTGAGAGCCATTATCCACAAATGGAGAAAACTTGGAACAGTGGTGAACCTCCCAGGAGTGGCCGGCCTACCAAAATTACTCCGAGAGGGCATCGACCACTCATCCAGGAGGTCACAAAAGAACCCAGAACAACATCTGAAGAATTGCAGGCCTCGCTTGCCTCAGTTAAAGTCAGTGTTCATGATTCAACAATTAGAAAGAGACTGGGCAAAAATGGCATCCATGGGAGAGTTCCAAGGTGAAAACCACTGCTGGCCAAAAAGAACACAAAGGCTTGTCTCACATTTGCCAAAATACATCTTGATGATCCCCAAGGCTTTTGGGAAAATATTCTGTGGACTGAAAAGATAAAAGTTGAACTTTTTGGAAGGTGTGCGTCCTGTTACATCTGGCATAAAACTAACACAGCATGTCATAAAAAGAACATCATACCAAAAGTGAAACATGGTGGTGGTAGTGTGATGGTTTGGGGCTGCTTTGCTGCTTCTGGACCTGGACGACTTGCCGTAATTGATGGAACTCTGAATTCTGCTCTCTACCGGAAAGTCCTGAAGGAGAATGTCAAACCATCAGTTCGTGACCTCAAGCTCAAGCGCACTTAGGTTATGCAGCAGGACAATGATCAGAAACACACTAGCAAGTCCACCTCTGAATGGCTTAAAAAAAAAAAACAAAATGAAGATTTTGGAGTGGCCTAAGCAAAGTCCGGACTTAAATCCGCTTGAGATGCTGTGGCATCTTAAATAGGCTGTTCATGCTCAAAAACCCTCCAATGTGGCTGAATTAAAACAATTCTGCAAAGAAGAGTGGGCTAAAATTTTTCCATGGCGATGTGAAAGACTAATTGCCAGTTATCGGAAACGTTTGATTGCAGTTGTTGTCGCCGAGGGAGGCACAACCAGTTATTAGGATTTAGGGGGCAATTACTTTTTCACATAGGGCCAGGTAGGTTTGGATAGCTTTTTCCCCTTAATAAATGAAATCATCATTTAAAAACTGCATTTTGTATTTACTCGGGTTGTCTTTGTCTAATATTAAAATTTGTTTGATGATCTGAAACATTTAAGAGTGACAGATATGCAAAAAAATAAGAAATCAGGAAGGGGGCAAATACTTTTTCATGGCGCTGTATACCAGTCCAAAGTGAAGGTTAAAAAAATTAATGGTCAATCAATGGGGTGAAAACATCTTTCAAGTAAAACAGTGACTAAAAGTAATTTAAACATTTTTCCTATGGGAGGAGAAAGAATTAAGATTTTAACTCTATTAGGTTTAATACACCTGGTGATATATTACATATTGGGCTGTATTTTCTTTACCTTGTTAGTGTTTTGACTCCCCCAGACCACCTTTTAATGCAAAAGCTGTCACTGTGAGGAAGTGTCATGGTGCGCTCAGGAAACAGAGAACGAGGCAGAGCGAATCTAAACGGGAGTTTAGTCGTAGAACTGAAACAGGAAGTAAACCAAGGATATATATTTAAATACTGAGACAGGGGCTGGAAACAGGGGCTGGAATAACTAGGAAACTAACAAAGGAATAATTATAATACAGAATTCAGAATGAGGGAAACACGGTTAGAAATCAGGGCTGCTGAACACAAAGCCACGGAGACCAAAGCCAGAGAAAGAGTGAAGAGAGAGTGGTTGCTTAAATAGAGCAGTCCATTAAAAACAGGTGCTGGGGATCAATAATTAGGAGGGTATGGTGGGAAACGTGGAACAGAACTGAGTCTGGAGGGGGCATCTCAGCTGGAAAACCTGGTCCAGACGCGACAGGAAGTTTCATGAGGCTGAATCCAAGCCAGCGGAGCTGTTAGCAAATAAATGCATATCGTTCATATAGTTTTCCTTCTCTTCTCAGTCTCCACTTTCATTATGTACCCTATAAATTAAGTCTAGGAAATGGTGGTGGAGTCAAATGGGAAAAAGACCATGAATGGGGTATTTTTACTTATTATGTCTCTCCTCCCAGGAGGGAGGGGAGACCTATTGTTTTTGTGCGGTTTCCTGTCCGCATTCGCGTCTGCATCGGCGTTCCCACTGTTTCCGGGCTGTAACTCTGAAACCGTTTAAGATATTTACATCAAACCTTGCACACTCTTTCAACATTGCATGCTTGTTCCCCAGGCTGTATCTCAGAAACTAATGAAGATATTTACCTCAGACTTGCAGATGTGGCTTTTGCCATTTTCCTTCAAATTGTGTTTGTTGCCTTGTTCAGGCTTGAACTTACGATAAGTTAAAAAATTAACGATCACGTTTTATAAAATAAATTATTCAATTCAATTTTAAGTAATGGGTGTTTTGTAATAAAGGAGGGGATGAAAGAAAAAAAAGGGGGGAGAGGGTGGTTGAGGGGGGCGGGGTTGACAGCTGTTTTTGCCTAAAAAACACTCTCTAGTTTATTAATTTTCATTGTGTGGGGAAAAATCCAAATTTTTGACATCAGTCTCATCCTTGTTCTAATATCATGAGTGCCATTTTGTATATGGTTTAAATGGCCCTCATCTTTTCACAAAAAATGCATTTCCTGGTGAACTGACCTCTATCCGCCCACACCTGTCCACACTCTAGTGCGGAGAGTAGAGGCAGCTATGTTCTCCTCTGGGATAAGGGCCCCCCCTCTGGTGAATCTGGTGTCCCACCAGCATGGCACTAGTTTTCACTTTCCTCCTTGCCACACATCATTGACCGCTTTGCTACATTAGCACGTGGCTCACAGAGCACAGAAGTAAGCAGCAGTAACGCAAGCTTGTTACTAGTTCTTCACCTGACAAAATTGTCAATTAGCTATGGTGTTAACACACTGGTCTTAAAGGGAATGACAGCGGCTGATTAGATTGGCCTTAATGACACCAAACCACCACGCCCACAGGTAAATAATTTGTGTTAGACTGACCCTTTTGACAAGAGCGCCTTCTGTCACACGATTACCGGAGTGGAGTCAGGCGCCCAGTTTTGAGCTGCAGTACGTTAGCACTTGCATTTGCAGACTGTGTTGAGATCATTAAATTAGGGCCCAATATATTTTTCCTGGTGAATTTATCTTTTATAGCAGTTGGTCTTCAGGTAATGTGACTAATGTTCTCTCATTAAACCCAGATCACATAAAAATCTGCATCAAGCCTCGAAAACCAAGAGGGGCAGATTTTTGATGAAACTGCTGATTCATTTTATCTAGAATCTTTGCTACTCCGTTCAATTAGACAAGGGGGGAAGATTAAAGGCCTTTAAAAAGCAAATGATAATTAGAACGGAGCTAGGAACAGCATTTGATCCTCAGTAAGTGACAGTTTATTTATTTAATACCATAAACACTAATTATTGCTTGCGAAATTCAGAAGGATGAAGGATACATTGTGAGACACCAGTAATCAAGTACACGCTGTGTTTTGTCCTCAGGTTTATTTTCAGCATTGATGCAACTTCCTCTCCAAAAAAAATAAGAAAAATAATAATGCTGTTTTTTCCTGGTGAATATGGAAGTCATTAGTGCATTAGTTAGGCTTAATCTGAGCTATAGCAGTCATGTATTGTTCCAGCAGTATGTACATGCGTACATACATACATACATGCACACAAACATACACGCACAGAATTTATTTTTAATTTTTTTTTGTGGGTTCCAAAACATTATTTTTGCACTAAAATCCTATTATAACCCCATACCCAAAAATCCTCCTAATCTTTACCCAAAGCCACAAACCCCCCAAAATAACCAAATTTGACACTGGACTTTCACCCTGGAGCATAATATTTAATACCTTACCTTAAAACTAGACCTTTTCCTAACCATAACCCCATGTGTAACCCTACAGGTAAACCTAGATCTTGACCCAGAATTATGCCTTTTCCTCAGGGGGACCCAAAGAAATGTCCCCATGGTGCTATTTTTTCAGAATTTACTTGTGAGGTCTGTCTCCACGGGGCATTTTTTAATCCCTACAAGCGTGGAGAAACATGGACCATCTACATGTGCTCTTAAACACACACGTGCATGCACACACACACACACACACACACACACACACACACGCACAAACATGCACACTCACTCAGAAATAAAGGTACACTTCTGGCCATCAGGGAGCTAATTTCCCATTTGTGTACTAATTGATTTGTGTGCTAAGGTGCACCATTGTATAGTCGTGTACCATTCACAAGCCAAAAAGGTACAAATGAATGAATAGAGCCTCGCATTGGGGTATAATTTTATGTGCCTTTAGCATATTATCCCAGAGACGAGCTTTAAAGCTGCAATAGACTCTTTCTCATGCCTTTGTACTCCTGTGCGTTCAGTGCACCTAAGAAGCTGCCTCTCTGTGGAAAGAGCTGTGTGTCTCCCCTGAGACTGAGGCAGTTCACTCTTTACCTGCAGTCTGTGCATGCTAACCAGGCAGAGCACAACGCTGTCTATTCCTGCAGGGTCTACTCCATCTTGGGGATCTACCATCTTGAAGGTTTTCACTCCAACTCTCATTTGGCTCAATATGTTCCACAAATTAGAGGCTCAGGGAGACTTCCAGGCTGTAGCTGTTGAGTTACATGTGCTTTTGCTGGGAATGGAGTAAAAAGAGTGGATCACCAGGAACAGTGCTATTGTAGCTCAGCTGAAACAGAGGGGAACCTGCAGTAAAGATTTTCTAGTGTAGTACTTATTCCAGCCAAACTAGGTCACAGAGATTTGCCTGTTCCTTTCTGCAGTGTCATTGCTTGCCCAAAAAAAAAAAAAAAAAAAACTTAACACCTGCTCTGGCTCAGTAATTGTGCTAAGTAGGCCAGGCTGTGATAACAGTGTTACACAGATCTGATATCTGGAGTTCAGAGAAATTTCTGCCAAAGGCCAGCACACTTTTTTTCCTGACCCTGAGCAGGGACTAGTGGGTTAGATAATTAATGGGTGAATGGATGAGCAGCATATGCTTTGCAAAGCGGATTACGGTAAAAGTCAAATCATTCTTTAGCAGAATAACCATGTGGTGTAGGAAATTAATGGACTTTTGCGAGTTCCTGTGTCCAGTGAAATATTCCAGTCCGTATTTGTACCACCTCAGTCCTAATGCTGGGTTACATTAGAACTGGGAAATCAGAATTCACGTGCTCCCAATCTGAAATTTCAACTGGAATGCTCCTCGAAGTCGGATTTCCTACTCTGAAATTTGGAGGGACCTCACCAACCCAGAGTTTTGAGTTCAAGATGGCTGCTTTCTGTATTAACAAAGAGAAAGCTGTTCATACTGTTTATGAACCCTTCCGTCTGATTTATTAAATCAGTCGTACGCACAATACTCCACAACTTTTATCCGTGGGCATGTTACTACAGTGTTTATACGCACAAAATACCGCATAATGTGTTGTTATCAACTGGTATTGCTAACAATAGCTATCCATGGCTTTCCTGGACAGAGGAAACCCCACTGTGGCCCCAAGCCAGTTTTCCAACTTATTTACTGGAAGGCAGTCAACTCGGTTGTGATACCATTCCCAGCTCCAGCTTCGACTTCCGGGGATAAACTGAATGCAGGATTACACCTCTTACGAAAGTTCTGCTGTATGATATTCAGATTTATTCCAAAATTAACTGATCTCAAGGATGGGGACATTAAATGCAGTGGTAGTCATCCATTGTTACGCGAGACACAAAAAGGCAGAACGGACGTATTCTGTATTTCTTTCAAAATAATCACAGTTATTACAACAGCCTGTGCTGCTGCATTCTAGGTGCCCTTAATCATCAAATATTCTTGTACATAAATGGTACTCAAATTGAAGACCCCAGAGCAAAAATTGCTTTGGTCACAAAATGTCAATTTTGTAAAAATTGAGCGAGTGGACTCAAGTGACTATAAAAGTTGTTTTCCCCTCCTCACCTCACAGTGTGTGAAAATATGACTTAAATACTTTAAGCACTAGGCTCCTCTAATTTAAACGTACTCAGGGAGTGTTAAACGGGCTCGTAGTCAATTAGACCCTGACTGAGGCTGTTACCCTCTGCTGTCTTAGAATTCCCAGATGGAACTTTCTAGATTTATCTCTTTTCTAATAAGCAAATTCATATATTTTCATTTTTTTTCCATTATGATTTTCAGTGACTTAACCCATTAAAACCTGATGCGACGTCTTTAGGGTCCTCCCTTTAAGACATGATGTGACGTTAATGAATTTTAGATGATGCCATCATTTCAAAGAAGCATGCCCAATGAAGTGCATCGTGATTCGCTGAAATGCAAGCGGGGATGGCAAAGTGCATTTGGGGGGGTTGTGTTTTTCAATTTTTTTAGCCTCTGTGTGGACCACAAAAAAGTTTGCAAAGCTGCACCTCAGACAATTGCAGTATCATGGCTGACCATCTGATGCTGCTATTTTAATGTATGTTTTAATTATGTGCTGTAAGGTGACCTTGAGTTTCTTGAAAGGCGCCCTTAAATAAAATGTATTATTATTATTATTATTATTAAGGGAAAAAAACATCAACTTTATTTTTCAGTACTACTTTTCTGTAAACTGCCACTTGTGAACAAATCACTGTAAATGTTTTTTTTTTTTTTTTTTCAATTTGTTTGTTTATTGGTTTCTAAAAATATGTTAATAAATATTTGGGGAAAGGCAGTTATATGCAATAAAAGCCAATGGTTTATGCTGTCATATGATTTTTATCTCATGTTGGTATGGGCTACGGAGGCTGAAAAATAAAGGTTTTAGTGAACATTGGCAATCGTGTCAGGTTTTTCAGAAAACCCTTGGGTGTGGTTGTTTTCAAACAGTACATTAGTGTTTAGAATACGTCTTTAGTGGGTGCCCTTGGTCTTAATTGGTTAAATTCTTGAATGACATTACAATCCTCTTCAGCCAAAATGACTGAAAGTTCCTCATTTTAAAGAATTAATTTTGCAGATATTTTTTTAACCTTTATTTAAACGAGGGAATATTCCATGTTTCTTTTTTAAGGACGCCCTGGGAGCTATGCCAGATGGAACATTTGCAAATGAGGAGGGATAGAGAGAAACAGGGGTACGGCCCCTGGAGCAGTGTTGGGGTTACGGGCCTCGGGGGCCCAACAGCGGGGTTCTTCCCAGCTTCAGCTCTACAGATGAAGTCAGAATCCCAAACCCACCGAGGGCTTACAGTGCTGCCCTATTTACAGCCTGTGTGAGGCGGGCTGCAGAAAGATAAACTCAGAACAGATTATAGCAATCCTTACTCTTAAAGCAGTAAGATATGTTGCTGTTGGTGTCTGACTCTCTGTCCATTAACATCCATTTACTTTATCACACTGACATTATAGATTCCACATACTGTCATTTTAATCATACACACGTGCGCTCGCACTCAAAACACACACACACACACCCACGCACACACACACCCACATATGCATTCACACTGTGAATAAATACATGCATAAAAACATAAAAGCTTATTGTATGTAATCTCCATCTCACACACACACATACACATTCACATGTACTAACTCAAACGCACTCACACAGACACACACACACACTCACAAAAACGCAATATTTTGAGATTACACTCGTAAAAGGACCGGATAAGTCTTACTTTTGCTTGCAGACAGATGTGTCCTTCCCCAAGGTGACAAATAGATATTTTGATCCAGTGCTTCTGTTGTTTGCAGACAGTGCTTTCTATCTGAAGAGCCAGAGCTCATGCAGCTCATTTTTCAGAAGGAATCCTGATTCTCAGGCAATCAGGACACTGCTGATTATCCTATTGATGTTATGGCCCTATGTTTGAAACCAATGACCCAACCTCCACCGATTCACAGTGTGGGGCCCCTGAACCAGTGACCCAACCTCCACCGACTCACAGTGTGGGGCCCCTGCCACAGGGCTGTCTGGCCCTTTTCTGGGCTCTTATCATGTATATCTTGGTTTTCAGGTTGTGTTGTCGCAGATGAAATTTGTAATTTCAGTGCTGTTGCAAGAGATGATGTGTTTTATTTCAGTGCTGTGTGAGGGATGATGTACGTTACTTCAGCGTTGTAGGTGATGATGTTTGTTAGTTGCCTTCAGCTCTGCTGTGGGATGATGTATGTTGCTTCAGTTCTGTTGTGTGAGATGATGTATGTTACTTCAGTGTTGTTATGTGAGATGATGTATGTTACTTCAGTGTTGTTATGTGAGATGATGTATGTTACTTCAGTGTTGTTATGTGAGATGATGTATGTTGCTTCAGTGTTGTTATGTGAGATGATGTATGTTGCTTCAGTGTTGTTTTGTGAGATGATGTATGTTACATAGTGTTGTTTTGTGAGATGATTTATGGTTCTTCATTGTTGTTGTGTCTCTGCTCCTCAGGCTTTTATGTCCATGTTCCAAATCCTTACGCAAGAGGGGTGGGTGGACGTGATGGACCAGACACTGGTGGCGGTCGGACACATGTGGGCCCCTGTGGTCGCCATTTACTTCATCCTGTACCACCTGTTTGCCACCCTGGTAAATAACGCCCCTGTCCCACTCTCAACACGCTACACAATATTTCCTATGAAGTCTGTCTGAGGGAAATTCCAGGAATGGAATGAAAGCCAGTTGTTTGCTGTTATACCTCAATAGAATTGCTAAATCAATAATATTTTGATCTTTGCAAAATTATGACTTCTACACAGTAATGTGAAGTGCATTATTCATAGCGTGAAAATACAGTTGTACATACACAGTATGAAGAAAACTATAATTGAATAACAACAACATTCCCCGTCTCTCTATGACAAGTGGTTCAAAAGTTATAAAAAATCAAAGGTCATCCATTCGGTTAATATGTGGGATGGAGCAATGAAAAAGAAAAAACACTTGGTAAATGAATGGAGTTTAATAGAAGATGGAGTGATGAACAAAGGAAAGAAAGAGGAGGCAAGGCTATTGCAACATGGGGCAGTCTAAAGCTGTATAGAAAGTTTGAAGGCTCTAACTTTCACATTTTGGGAGTGTGGGGGCTTTTGAAAATGAATGGAAGTTTATGAAGTAAAAAAGGAAGCGATGAAAAAGGGGGGATGGAGGGAAGGGGGGTTATCAAAAAACTTGAAAAGCACAAATAGGACCCCACATTAAGCTACACTGTAAGTTTGCTGTTTCTACTTATGAAATTGCATGAGTATGTACAGTTTTTTTAAAAATGGCCCATTATAAGTCTATGGAAAAAAAAGCACAATCAGCCTGACTTGGTTTATCCTGAAGCGACCCTCCAAATTCTGGGCTTGTTGCTTAAAAGCTGTAAGAGGAGTTGCCTTAGTTAATTCGGCGTGGAACAATAATAATAAGAAGATAAAGATAAATAAAAAGAGCAGGTTAATTATCTCTCATTTAAAGGTTTTTTTTTTTTTTTGTTAAAGAGTATGAATGTTCTCATGTCATCATTTTATAAGATGACAAAATTAATAGGCATGATTCACACTTTGAAAACTCAGTCTCCCATGATTAAGGTCAGGAGACGTCAAGATTGGTTGTTCTCTGTGGGCGCTAAAGTTGCATTTATGGCTGTGATTGTTTGTGATTCTCTAATGACTGTAGCGAACGCAGCAGCTCCTCGTTAGGAGACTTTATTAATGCTTTACGCTCTGAATCAACAGAGAGAATTAGTCCCTCTGAGCCCAGATCTCAGGCAAGACTTTTCCAGAAGCACAGTCCTAAAATGCCCTGAAACGTATCCACCTTGTTTTTTGTTGTCAAATGAAAGTACATTTGTCTCTGTCATGAGCCAGAATGGAGTCTTTGAGGAAGAATTGAATTTAATCATGGCATTGCTTTTTCTATTTATTTTCCAGGCAACAGCAGAGCATATTTATATTACCATTGGCATAACACCTTCTTCATACATTTACCTTATTTACAATGAATGAATTTGCAGAAATTTCCTTCCAGAAATTACTCCATTAATGCATCGGTTATTTTTCTGAGTCTCATCTCAAGTTATTTTTTCATTTTGCTTTTTGGTTTAAGCTGTTTTTGAACTTTGGTTAAAATAATAAAATTGATTTAACAATATATACAGTATAATTCCTGTTCAATACCAAATTAAAATGGGCAATAATGTTTAGGATAAAGTTATCATTGAAGCGTTTGTATAGTGTTTACAGTCGTATTTATGAGTGTTGGTTGTTTTTCCTCGTGTTTGTAGTTATATTTACAAGCGTTTGTAGTCGTATTTATGAGAGTATGTAGTTGAATTAAAGAACGTTTGTTGTTGAATTAACGAACTTTTGTAGTTGTATTTACCTGTGACAATTTTTGCTGTCTTTCAGATTTTGCTGAGTCTTTTCGTTGCTGTGATACTTGACAACTTGGAGCTTGACGAAGACCTGAAAAAGCTTAAGCAGGTATGTGGCAGGTGTTTCTGAACTCCGCGCATGATCACACGCTCTGTATTAGGATTCTCCTCAGGCAGCCTGTATTTGCTGAATGCAGGTTGTTGACAAGGGGAAGAGATGAAGGTTTAAATAAAGCGCAGAGATGAAGGTTTTCCTGGGTCTCAACTTCCTCATCGCGTCAATATCCTGTTGAGGAGAGAAAAGGCAGGGTCTCCTCAGCTCTGAACTCCTCGCTCGACCCTCGGTGCCGGATGTGTTTTCAGACGCAGAGTGATTTATTTCTGACACAGCTGAGTGATCTGGTGCTCTTGCTGTAAAATTGCCTATTTTACAGGTGCCTGAAACGCAGCTGTGGGACTGCTATAAATAGAATGGCATTGTGATTGCTTTCCAGGAATAGATAGGCCTGTATCACCCTTCATCAATGTGCCAATTTAATCGCCAACCTTCATCCACACAGTGACTTGTTTATTGAAGTGAAGTAACAAATTCCATAGTCGAATTTGGCCTTCTCTGTAGTTTTTCTCTGTGAATGGTCGATTACCCTTGGCGATTTTGAAAATGTTTGTCACCTCTGCTGACAGTAGATGGATTGGTGGGTTCATTCTGTCTGCCTATCCTATCATCTGTCGGTGAACAGGGGAACAGGCAAAGCGGTGGAGGGGTTTGGGTAAATCTTGTTGAGCATGTGACTCCTGAACTGTGAATAACTGTTAGCTCAGCTGCTGTGTATTTGGGTTGAGGCGGAGTTTGATGTGAAACTGGGGCTTTGATCCCCCCTCTCAGTCTTTATCGGGACTGAGAACAGCTCTTAAATGTTCAGGTCTTATTCTAATCAGTCATCTATTTTTTGTTGAATTTTATTAGTTGTATTACTGTCTGGTCTTTAAACTGCAATGTAACTAGCTGCTCGGAGTGATTTTTCACATGAATATCTCTTTTGATATTAATAGGAGTTGTCAGCAAATACTTCAATCTACAAGGCTCCTGGTTTGACTACTTAACTCATACTGTCTTCATGCTTTTGATTTTCCCTTCAGATAGGCAGTGAGAGCTGGTCATACGTGATTGACTTCCAAAGCCATAATTACACTAAATGTGTCCTCCTCGATACATCTGTGGTCTGTATGATTTAGTGCTCCCATCACTGGATACTGAAACTGTACATCACCGGCTTTGACGTTTTGAATTAACCTCATGAGCTATCAATGATCTTAGCATGCATTGGTAATTTTCTAAATTGGCTTTCGATTGGTTCGTCTGCATACTGGATCATATTAATGTCCTTGATTGTGTCATCACATTTTCTCAGTTTGGCGAACGCAGTGATAAAAATAATTACCCTGTCACAGTTAATGTGAAATAATCACTCTTCAAATTAGTCCTGATGAATAATGAGTCTAGAAAAGTTTTGCAAAAAGTGTTTCACTGGCTCTAAACGCATGTTTTCTTCAATGACATTTTAAATGGTCAGGAACGTAGAGCACATCTTGCAGAATGCGTCATTCTACAGAACATTTGTTTTATGTAGAATGTTCTTCATGGATTTTTGTTGAAGAATGGACTTAGGTGAAACAGAAACTTTTCTATTTATTTTGATTTTTTTAGAATTACATGTGGTAGACAGGCGTGCCACGCCATGAGAGCCTTGGTACAGAATGTATTTTGAAAACATGTCGGCCAGATGTTCTGACAAATGAGCAAAGAAAAAAAATCTTTTATGTGATACTTATGCTTGTATATTTCTGCCATATTTCTTGATCATTTGAAAAGTCTGTATTGTCAACATGTTTCAATAGGTCAAGCAAGGAAATATGAGATCCTGTTCAGGAGAATATGAAACTATTTTGGGTTTATATTGGGAACCACCCCAGGTACAGTGCTAGATTCACAAGCTCCCTGTGACAAGGTGACTTTTCCAGAGTCTGGCTCTCCTGCTAAATTCCATATGTGTAGGAATGTTTGTGCCTCTAGCCGTTCCTACACAGTGCTTGCCATGGGAAGCCATTCATGTTCCAGAATAAGAAAGATGGGTGCACGTCTGGGAATACTGATCATCTGGTTGGACCATCAGGGATTTTTGATCATCAGGAGTTTCTGTGCAGTCTGAAATGAACACAAATTGCATTTCACTTGCCAGATGAAGATGAGCAACATTATTATTGCACTGACCTGGGCTGTTTGATCACCTTAGCACACAGTAATGGATGGAATATGACAGTAGGCCTGATGTTGATTGTCTTCATTTGGTTTGTTGCAGAACATTAGAAGCATTTCAGCTGAGTTTAGTTGGAGTGAGAAGATAGATAGTATTGCTCACATAGTCTGGTAAACCCATTATGTAATGTTGTCTATATACAATCTGTATTTCAGTCACAGAAATTATACCGAAGAAAAAAATTCACAGAATGATTCCAGCTTTTTTTGAAAATCAAGTGAAATGTGGAAATTAGTCAGTTCCTACATACTGTTTTCTGCCTGTTAGAATTAAGCCTCAAATCTGCCCCTTATTTAGCAAATGAAGGGTAAGACCCTTTTCCTGTGGAGAGAGAAAGCAGCAAACTCCACAGCGCATGAAACATTGTTTATGGGGAAATAGTCCACACCAGGCCGCCTTCCTCTCATTTGCAGGCTGTTCTGACACCATCCATTGCCTAAGGAGGCTAATTTAAGGTGTGGAACATGTGCCTATAGCAGTCCAGACAATTATGTCAAACTTGTGAAAACTGACAGTTCCCTATGGCAATTCATCCTAGAATTAAGGAGGGAGAGATTGTGATTGGCTGTATGAAAACAGCCTATATTTCCCTCACACACAAATGACGTGTTATTTTTAAACCAAGGAGTTTTGAGCTGTAGCACATATGCATTGGATCTGAGGTAATAGCCACCACCCTGAATAAGTGCTAGCATTATAAAGCTATGCCTTTCCTGCAGATATTGGGAAACTTTACCGTAAATTGAAGCAAATATGCTCTTTGACAGCACAATTCATTCTCAGTCACCTACTTGTGGCAGCCTCTCTATCTTCTTGTGAAAGCAAAGCTCGGTGAGATTCCTGAATGTTGGGCATTTTCTTTTATTTGTCGGGTTTCATGTTTCTTTCGCTTGTCAGTGTAAGTGGGCCCTAGTTCTATCAAAGCCGCAGCAAAAGAGCTGGGTCTGGTTTGGTTCTGTTCAATCGGCTTTGAACATGAAAATACGAATCGTTTCAGTGCGTCTCAGAGCTCTGGAGCCATATTCTGCCTCCTGTGAAAAAATACTGGCTGTAGGCTGGTGGTCACAGCAGCAACAGATGGCCAACTTTTCACATCATTTTTTTTTTTCACCATTGCCAAACAAATAAATAATAACATTATTGGGGGAAAAAAATGCCAGCCATCTGTTTGTGGCTGTGAAATTTTATCATAAAAAAATAACAGGACAGTAAATCACGCCCCGCCTCGCTGTAATTGCTCACGCTGGTGTGTTGTCCACATTGTGTGTTAAAGTGGTTTATAAGCTCATAAACTCACTGTTACACCAGCAGATATCTCTCTTTCTCTGGGGACGATACAGGTTGTCGCTCACACCGTCCCAGGTGGTGTGTGCCTGCCAGGTCTCCCATAATGCATCTGTGCCTCCTGTAGGCAGCCGTCAGCAAACAGCCTAAGCTGTCTGGGCTGAATCTGTCTCCGCAAGACCTCTCGAAGGCTCACTAAACCTGTGCACCGCCCTGTCAGTGTTTTCCTAATGATTGTACTCATTATTTTCAGCCTCCGACTTGCTAACGCTAAAAGAAAAAAAAACTAGTCATTGTGTATTCTACAGTATTAACCAAACTTTCACTCAAATGCTGTTACTCATAAAGTATACTGGAGCACTGATGCTACTGTTTGAGTAACGTCAATTTTTTAGAGTTCAAAGGTGGCACTGCAGTGCTCTGTTAAGTTATCTAAAAATTATTATAAGGTGACCTCCAAAGAGCTGGCGTGACCACCAAGCTAGCATTAACTTGGATCGTTTATATGACAGAATTGAAAATAAGCATTAAGGTTCACAAGTTAAAGATACCATGAAAGGAAAGTTTGGCAGAACCAAGTTCCTCATGTGATGTATTCGAGTACAAAAAAAAAAAATCATTTGGATGAAATATCAAAGGTACAGTATAGGAGTTGATTTGTTCAAAATTTAATGTGTGTGGGCATTCCAAACTGGATCTGTGAGGGCCTGCTGTTTGGTGGGGGATGGGTGATTTGCAGATGTATTTAAACATGAATACAGTGGCTTGGTTGTTTGGCATTGAAAAAATTTAGGGGAAAAACTTGCAACATAAACAGTGTCTTTACATTTTCATGAATTTTTAAATATTATTTTTGTTAGCCACAGAAATTGTGCATTTGTATGAGGAATATAATTTTTTTCATGATTACTCTGCAAATGAGAATCTGTAACAGTTACACCCAAGTGACAGGAAGAGGATTGCGTGATCTGTTACCTGAAACCAGGGTCATGTGATTACATCCTCACATCAGAAATTGGAGTTAATATTTGTAGTGCAGTTGCTATGGGGGACACCCTCCCAGTTTGTAACCTGGATGCCTGGCAGATGGCATACAGTAGCTCTAGTCACAGCGCCCTCTATGGTTTTCTACAGTAATTGTGGTTTTGAGAGCATTCAGCGCGTGATGTCATTTTGCATGGGCTGATTTATTCTCTTTAAACCTCTCAATGTGTGACATTGACCTCAGAGGTACTGTTAGCCCCGAATGGTGACTCGCGTTAGGCTTCTGACAAGTTTTTAATATTTCTGACCTGTTTTTATTCAGTTAGGACTACTTTACTAATTTTTGTGTTCAGCGCATGAGACTGGCTATGCCTGGGTTCAGTATGTTAATTTGTTTGCATTTTTTAATTGTGCTTTTACTTCAGCACATAAAATCATCCTTGAGTGTGCCTGTTTTGTAAGTGCAAGTTTTTACCATCAGAGGGAATTGTGGGCTGGTTTGACAGAGATTGCTGTTAGCAAACTAAAATCATTCTTAATATTGTATTATTTAAATTCTGGTCATAATTTAATAATGATCGTTATTTTATTTTCATCACAACATTAATACAGTTGTGCTTCATTTGAAGCATCAAGTTTATAAAACATGATAGAATAAAAAAAACATGTCCAAGCATATCATGAAACACATGATCACGGAATAATGTAAAAACAAATATAAACATACATTGATGGAGTCTGCGTTTTGAGCATTTGTTCTTTTACCCCAATCCTGCCTCTAGGCTAATGCTTATCGAGGACCAGCATACAGGGAAATAGCTACCGGGGAACGATATATCGACAACCAGCATCCAGGGAAACAAGTGTGGGTCCTCTATATATCGCCGACCGGCAGGACTAGGGTTAAATGAGCTCAAATAAAGGACTCTCTGTGGTGCCTGGGGTTGGGCGTTCCATTCTGTGGGGGCAGCATTAGCATTTTTTAAATGTGCTTCAGGAATACTTTGAGAATATCCTGGCAATATCTGATTGCACACTGGAGCTAATGTCTGTATGAAAGGTCAGAGATGTGGCCTGGTTCTTTGCCAGACAGTACTTTCAAAATCATTAGAAGAATATTAAAATATATTCATGATCTCCCTGGCAACCGTTGCAAAGTTTCAAGTGCAGGAAGTGAAGTGTGTGGACAGCATACTCGGGCAGTTATTGCCAGTCTGTTTTGTCAGTTAAGAATGTTGGTCATTGCATCGACATCAAATGCCTGAGACTTGTGTCCTGATCATTACTCATCTTTATCTGAGCATTAAAGTATGGTTGATTTGGTGGAGTGTAAACAACCCCTTAAGGGATTTTTGCATACTGTGCCCTCTCAACACCCTCAAAAGTATAGTTCATTGTGATCAAAGGAGTGTAACCTAGTGATAGACCTGCAGCTGAAAACATGAAAAATACAGCTTAAACCTGATTAAATCCCAGCGTGTTTTGTCCACTGGGACCAATGCGTAGCACAAGCCTTGATGACTTGATGATGCATTGCAGCCATTTTGTAACCGAACAGCAACCAAATATCAAACTGCCATGGTGGAGAGGGACATTAGTGTAAATGGGATTCTTTCTTTAGCATTCCCTTATTCAGTGCTCATTGAATCCACATTATGACTGCATTTCAGGGCATTTGAAATGGCCATGCCAAAAGAAATGAATATTGATTTAAATTGCTCTGTTTACACCATAGCACTGCGGCACCAATGGTTTTCATCTAAGTGCTACATCACGATTCAATGAGACGGGAAAACGCCAGTAAATTACTCTGCTGTGATGGGTCGTATGAATATGTTTGTTTTTCTGTTCTGTTTTGGTGCCATAATTGTGACTGAGCAGATTATTAAAATGAATCTCTCCTGAAAAGGGGGGAATTTTTCGAATCGTGGGAACGGCCTGAATATTATTTTGATTGAGGCAGACTCCACCATCTCACTGACAGTGCGAGCCTGAGGTATCAGGTTCTCGATGAAGGATGATCGTCTGTAGGAGGGGAGGTGAAAAGGGCTCCTGATTGCTCTGTATGATGGCGTTCCTCTGCGCATTGATTATGTTACCCGACCGACAATGTGGGGGGTGGTGGGTGGGACAACTTTTCGTTTGTGGTGGCTAAGATGAGTGGATGAGTGGTAACCTATTGCTGTCACACCTGCGCTGTCATTTGATGTGTTATGGGGGAGGGGGAGGGAGAGAGAGAGAGAGAGAGAGAAATGAACAGTAAAGGAGATGGAAGCAGGAAAATGATTATGGGAGAGAAATGCCTTATTTTGTTGATCTACATAAGTACTGTAATTAATACAGTCTGTTGATTTTACTCCCAAAACTCCAGGCTTGTCCAGCTCACTCTTAATGCGAAAGATCCGATTTCAGAATTCAAAGGAAAATGGAGCACCTAAACCAACAACCATGATCGGATGAAGTTCTGTGAAACCCTTGTTTAATTCATTTTGAAGAAGGCTGAATTATCTTTAGTAATGAGGGAAGTGGCTGTACAAAATGCCTTGTACAAAATGCAGATCAGGGAGAGATAGGAGGAAGTGCTCAATAAGGTAAACGGACGTGATTCATAAGATAACAGGCGGTTATTCATAAGATTAACAAGAAGTCAGTCATGAGGTAACTACTTCAGTTTGTGCCTCTGTCATGAGCCATTACTGTTACTGTCCACTCCTGTAATCAGCAGCACTGATAGTAATTATGCACTTGCATGTGAAATTAGCTTTTGCCATTTACAAAGAATTGTGAAACACTCGCATGACTCAAATGCAAATAATGAGGAGAGTTTACTGCCAACGTACTGAGAGACCAGTTTCTCGCTGCCGTGTCAAACTGCTCGGAGGCTCCATAATACGAAGAACAAAATTTATGTATCAGTATTTTGCCTTTGGTAAGCAGCGCTAACATCTATTGATACAAATATTTGATATGGCTGATCGATCCTCAGGGCTCATTGGACCCCAGTCTCTCCTATACATTATGAATCTGAATTTTTACTCATGAATGATGATGTTAGTTAAGCGACAGTGGGGTAAAGTTAAGTAGCTGGGAGAGCATAACGAGTTTTGATGCTGGATGCATCTCATGTTACTGGTTGTTGATTTACTTGCTGATAGCCAGCTAGCAATGTTATAGTTAGTTATTACCATTCAGTTCAGTGGTTATTACGTGGCTTTGTCGAATTCTCGATCGCAATTGTTTGGTCAATGACAACATTCTACGGCCTGTTTTTTTCTGAATAGCGGACTGCTGCTGCGGATAACAGATCATTGCTACGGACGCAGTTCTGATCATTAACTCTGGAGGACTGTAAAGGCCTGGCAAGATGGAAACATAGAGACATTCTTGCTAATGTGAAATACGTAAAGAAAAAAACATAAATACATAAAAAATACATTTAAAAAAATAAAAGTTAAACCACTTATTAAATGTTTTGGAAATGTTACATCATAAGGCAGCACAAATCAATATTTCAAAGCAGTCAGGCAACTTACTTTGAGTGTAAGAGTCAAATTCTCATTAGTGTGTAGGCTTATATCTTAAGGTTAAAGTCATTAGGCCTTCAATCTATATGAATTTAAATGAACACAACATTTAATCTTGTGTCCAGGACTGCGCTCATGAAAACAGCCATTTATCTGAGATAAGAAGCGCTGCCTTGGAAATACATCAAAAAGACAATGTCTTGCATGAGGTCTTTAATGGAGCCATGTGTAAGTTTGTGGCCAAAACTGGTACTGCAAACACATTCAAAATATTGCAGAGCGCAGTATCCCCTCTTCCTCTCCCCCAGATGAGAGGTTGCCAGCTAGGTTGCGGATCCAGCAAGAACTTCTACTACATGGAGCTACCATGGCTACGTTTCAATATCACCAATGATTTGCTCTTGTGTTCAGTTCAGTTAAGAAAATATTGAGACTAATGACTAACTAACTTTAGCAATGGTCATATTGGTCAACTTGCTCGTCACTCTTCTGTGTGGATAGCCCACTAAAGTCCATACTGTAATATGCGTAAAGAATGAATGAGGACTCATTTGACCAATGTACTGTCTCAATTACATTTCATATTGCCATAATGGCTGTGCTAATGTTGGAACGGTTTCCACAGCGTCTCAGCATAAAGCCAGAGAAACGGACTCTAATAATGTATTGCTAATGTCAGCAATGACGAGTCGCGGTTTTTATTTCTCAAACAATTTGTATCCTAGTCAATTCGATGACCCACCTGCATACGCACTAACGTACCATGAACGAACATACATAACGTTATTCGACTGTAGAGAATATTTGAAATGTCCGTGCCTACATTAAATAGAATTAAGTTAGCCAAACATAGCTGAATCTTACCTGACCAGGAGAAAATTAGCAACTTCGGCGTCGGTCTTCAAATTCTTTTCCGCTTTCAGCCGTCTCCATCTTTCAGAGGCATGTCCTATACAGATCCTGGTTTTGTTTCTGACTTGGTCACGACGTATTTCAGAATCATAACGAGGCCTTTTAGGTTTAGTAACGTCAGACGTTTGTGCTCCGAAACGCTGGTAGCTGCAGCTCAGTGGTAACTGGCAACCTGGATGCCGAAATGCTGCTGACTTCATGATTGGGAGATAGGTGGAGGGCGGAGCAACAGGCCAAAACACAAAATGACAACATCACTATTAGTTGTTGGCTGCAAGTTCGCTTTTGTAATGAGAATATTTTTGGATTCTGTTGTCAGTGATATAAGTATTTGAAATGAACATCATTCCTTAATGTCTGAGTTATTGCTTGTTGCATTGACCTGTATGTTACTGTTAATAGGAGTATACTTCTCAACAACCAGTGCTGTGCACCTACAGTGCAAATTGTGATTTCACTTCTCTCAAACTCTTCAACCATCTAAAGAGTTAAAGAACGTTAAATGCATGTTTTGCTTCGGCCAGATTTAGAGAGTTGTGCTGGACATGTTACTCCATAGGAAACTACTTTTAAATACCCACTTTCTAGAACGACTTGCTCTAAGGAAGACAAATTAACGGATATTTTGAAACAAATGACTGCAAGCAGCAAGTTAAACAAGCAGGCCTGTTGTAAAGTGTGTTTAGGGCAATCGATAAGTGCTGATTTAGCTTGTTTTGGCAGACGCGTGTACAGCACACTGAACCAAACCGTTCCCTCCCGTCTTTAATGAAAATACTGAGAGCTCCGCCAAAGCCGTGAACTGAAAAATTGGGGGCAATCGCTCTATTGATCCAAATCAGATTAGAGGTCCCTGCCAGGCATGGCCACCGCAGTAGAAACGCAGACAGTTATGATACTTCGGTATTCACAGATGTACAACTGCTTACTTTGCTGGCAATTTAATCATTTATTCAGCTTCCTGTATGCCTGAGATGTGTTTCTGTTAAACATGATTTAGAATTAGACTTTTTCTGCATCCCTGACACTACTCACAGTATATCTCATCAGGCCAGGATACTTTGTCACAAGGCACTTTCAAGCCTCTTTAATAAGCCACAGTCACAAACTACTGAAGCATGAATAGGGCCAGCATGGAAAGCTTCAGTGGTCGATGTTCTAATCTAGTCCCCGAAGAGTCGACAGCACGTAGTTCAAGCTCCTTTTGTTTCTTGCTTTTTTTTGTGGCGAAGCGACAGGCCCTCTGTTCCATAACACGTCTCCCGCGCAGTGGTTTCATATTTATGTATTCAGTCATGTAGCCGAGGTCTCATTTAGTTTTTCTCGCTCCTCTGGTATGAGAAACCGTGGATGTTACAAAGCGAGCAATTCATCCAGCGACTGCGTGAGCCCCACCTCGGGGGGAGAGTGTGGAAGATGTGATACGCGAAATATTTATCTCCAGCTGACAAAAATCAAATGGGAAAGTTGCCCCCGGAGGTGGCTGAACATGTGCCAAGTTTAAGGTCGTGCCGATTGTCAAACGCCCCTGCAGGCATCGGGGCCGGCTTTCTCTGTCATGTGCAGCAGACCGCAAAGGCGACCGGGGAACAGGCCATAAAGAACGAAAAAAACTAGAGGAGAAACAGGCATCACAGCGCTCTCCTTATCGCCCCATTAGCTGGCGTGTCTGCGTTTTGATGTTTTGTCTGGGTAAATAATGAAACAAAGACGTTGTTTGTCTTTTTTGTTTATTTTCCTAGCTTAGGGATTCTGCTCTCTGGCCGGACTTGTAAAGGAATGTGGAGCTGGAGGAGTCGCACTGGATGAGCATTTAGCTTTAGCATTAGCATTAGCATTAGCAGCACAACCAGGGCTCTGTTGAACTTGCACAGTAATAACCATACAGCTGTTCAACGGGGAACAGGGACTATCCCTCAAACGAATGGCTTTTACTTCCTTATGCAAGGGCACCCTGTCTTTTACCTTTTAATCTTCTTTATTACTACCTCAAGAGTGTTATCTAGTGTCGACTTCTGCTAATAGGGTAAAATGAGACGATGGGCAATAGTACATTGTTGTGTGACTGATGTGGTGAATTCAAGCAGTACGGGATAAAGGTGATTACAAAACCTCTTAGTAACACATTATCATTTTGGAACTTTGATTCCAGACAATTGCTAACCATATCCCCTGGATAATATACAGATTGTGTTGCAAAATGGTACCCTATGTCCATCCTGATTCAGAAGCCATTGGCTGCTACACTATACTACAGGGCTCTAGTTCCTCAATAGATCTGTAGAGTTTGAGTCTGTAGAGTATGTATCCGTGAGTGCGTAACTGTAGAGCGCGTTGAGTCTGTAGAGTATGTATCCGTAGAGTGCGTAACTGTAGAGCGCGTTGAGTCTGTAGAGTATGTATCCGTAGAGTGCGTAACTGTAGAGCGTGTCTGTAAAGGGCTCTGAGAAGTTTTCTTGTAATATAAACGACAGCAAAGCCAAACAGATCTCAGTCATGGGAAGTAACATTCTTTACACTAATCTATCAGTATTTAATGATCATGTAAATATGCCTGGTCTCCGTTAGACCTACAATTGATAATTGAATTTATTTTATTGTAATTGATGGTTAGCCTGCATACTTTCTCTCGATGTGATGGAAAATATCTTGCTTTCTTTTTGTCAAGATTTATGGGAAAGATTCTGACCAATCAGATGTCAGTAGGCTATTTTGATTGGCTATAGCAGCCTTTCTCGGCATCTTGACATCACTGAAAATGCAGTCAAAAAAGCACACAAATTGGAGAAAAATTAGAGAGGAAGATGAGGCAAGGGTAAAACTGCCATAGGTTGAGGACTATTTTTGTCTCATCGTGCGATGTGCAGCACGATGACGTTTTTTGGGCTACATGCCACTGATTTGTTGTTTCCAGCTCGACCAGTTTGATAATGCAAGACAATCAGCAACTAGAAGTGAGTCCCCAGCTAACACCCAGTTTTTGTTCGAAAATAGAGTGGACACTGACTTACAAATTTTATGTTTACTAGAAAGCGTTTAATAATGGAGAAAAAAATCAAGTTTTTCCAGAAATTTTGGAGGGGTCAGAAAACATTTCTTCAAAAATTCTTAGTCTTAACTATTGTCTAACTGATGTGGGAACTTGGTGGGATGTTGGGCTTCATAGAAACTGATCGAGGCATTTCCAAATCTGATTTGTACAGCCGTTCATTGTTTGACTGGCTTCAGACTGTAAAGTTAGCTAGGTCACTACTTAGCAAGCTATCTAGCTAATAAATGCTTTATGATGATTTTAACAGTTGCTAATAACACACCATAATATTGTGTAATTAAGTTACTTAGAAATTGTTTTATGAATTGTCCATTATTGTTAAGCTTCATATGAAATGTTTGAAACATTAACAACATAACAGTTGTTAAAATGTATTCAGAAACCTAACCTAAAGTATTTGGATACAAAATAGAAAAACAAGTATATGAATATGGCATCTATCTATGAAAATTACAGATGCATCTCGCTAAGCACCATAGAAAACATCAAAGAAACACGCAGTAATCTCTGCTGACTGAGAAGGCGATATTTGCATTCAAATTACTGCAAAAAATGTTTACAGCTCGCGCTCTGCGCATGCGCGATACATACGTCCCTACCAACTCTAACTTACAGCCTTGAAATAAAGACACATACGTACATGCTTAACCTGAGGTAACCTGAGGCACTGTGTCTGTAGAGTGCATGTCTGTGGAGGGAACAGATGGAGTCATGTGCTGTGTCTGTGGAGTGCATGTCTGTAGAGGGAACAGATGGAGTTGTGTGCTGTGTCTGTGGAGTGCATGTCTGTAGAGGGAACAGATGGAGTCGTGTGCTGTGTCTGTGGAGAGCATGTCTGTAGAGGGAACAGATGGAGTCGTGTGCTGTGTTTGTAGAGTGCATGTCTGTAGAGGGAACAGATGGAGTTGTGTGCTGCGTCTGTGGAGTGCATGTCTGTAGAGGGAACAGATGGAGTCATGTGCTGTGTCTGTAGAATGCATGTCTGTTGAGGGACAGCATGGAGTCATGTGTGCAGTATAGAGTGTGTGTCTGTAGAGGGAACAGACAGAGTCATGCGTTGTGTCTGTAGAGTGCATGTCTGTAGAAGGCACAGATAGAGTCGTGTGCACTGTGTGGGTGAGGGATAGGTGCACACACATCGTCTGACAGGACTGTGAAAAACAGGCGCAACACTGAGGGTGTTGTCTGTGAGCGGCCAGATCTTCATGCTTGCAATACGGCAAACCACAGCGCCATCTAGTGAGCAGCCCCTCCCAGCTGCGCATTTGAGCTTTATCTGAGAGCATTAGAACATATGGGCCCACACTCAAGAGCCCCTATTCACTGTTGGTCTGCTGGACTGAAATCAGTTTTTCCTGCTCTGTAACCAAACCTCATCCACACAAATGAAAGGACAGGCATACATGCAGACTCTTTCCATTTTAGTGAGATGAGCCAAGACTCCTGGTAGCAGATTTCCACTGAAAGGCAGAAATCTCACTCAGATTTAAGGTGGACAAATCAAGCCCAAAAATAGGATCATATGGGAAGACCAAAGCTCTTTTTTCAAAGTTATGTCATTCAGTCTTTTTTCTGTGGTTTAATTTTAAAACTGCCTGTATTCCCCAAAGTAATGAAACATAACCTGAGTTCTTTAGAGGATTTCACCAAATGGTAGCTCAGGATGTGGACATGAATTAGATAGAACCTATATCCATTTCATCTTGCAACGACCCTGGTAGAGGCCGCTGTGTTTTGGATCGTGTTGTTTTAAGCCTCACCAGTCAGGATATGGGGTTGCTCATGGTATGTGGTGCTGAAAGACTCGAAGAAGAAAGATTAACTGGCGTGTCGAGCCGTTCGCCCACATCATATCGATAAACACAGCTGCACAAGCAGCCAGAGCGCCCACAAAGAGAACTCCCAGACGGAATGTTCTTCCGGATCTAGCTGGGAATGTTGCGTTTGCTCATTCCAGATGCCAGGGAATGTTTTAGCTGGCACACGGCAGCGTCGTTAGCACAGAATATGCTAACATTGGATTCGCAGGAATCCCCTCCCTTCCACTCAAAGCACATCTGGCTGCAGTCGGGGGGGGGGGGCGGGGGCACAGTAGAGGGGTACAGCCGAGTCGGCACCCTGCGGAGAGCTGGCAGATGAGAGGCAGTCTGTCAAACACCCCCCCACCCCTGCGCTCCTCGCTGTAACTGTCACGTTCTTCGCCTGGCAACAGAGCCGGCTGCAGACGCGACGCACAGCGGCCAGGCACCGCCCACTACCTGTGATCCCGGTCGACTGATACTGCAGAGACAGAGAGAGAGAGAGAGAGAGAGAGAGAGAGAGAGAGAGAGAGGGATATGAAGCCTCACTCAGATCTGTTTGTTACTCATTAACACATCCAATACTCACTATTGATTCTTCAATCTCCTGACTATTATGATTCATTTGTATGTGCGTCAGTGGCCGTGGTGAAGGACATAGCTGTTGACTAAGCAAACTGACAGTCATATGTTACTATTTTTACATAAGGTGTCTGTGTAATATATTGAATTTTCAATTGACTACGCAACGGAGAAACGCATTGATTAGCTGTCAGGCGCTCATAGCGAGAATTTTTTCTCAAGTTGTATTGACCAATGTTATGTATGATTTTTTCCATTAGAATTGTATATCTACTGGGTACAGACAGTTCAAATGGAGAAATTGGATTCATGTGAATCCAGTGTTGAGTGAATGATTTTTATTTATGGATGAATCTTAGGCACATGCACGTCAGATGCTCTTTCATGCGATGTAGTTCAGGGGTGATTTCATATATCACTACTAGCACCTAAAAACTGAGAAAGTGCACCTTTCTCTGAGAAATTCCTACAAAAACTTAGAATACACTGAGGTTTACTGAAGATTTGAGCCCAACTCGGTAAATATTTTACTGAGGTATCCCAAAGTCTGTCCGGTTTACTTAGGTTTGGACAACACCTCGATGTTCACTTTCTCTGAAGGAGCCCTCTTTTTAAAATTACATTGTGTATCTGATTTGTTTGTAAATTAGTGCTTTTGCAGATTGAATATATTCTGAATACTGTACGTGGTTTTGTTGTTCTTAATATAATGGTGGTGGTCTGCCCTTTGCCAGTTCCTGTATGCAGCACAGACACAGCAGGCTGAACTATAGTACTGACCATTCCAAAGTTCCCACGAAATTCGGTGAATATTCATGTTTTTTCATACATCTGAAAATTTTTCAGTCTGCCTCGGTAAAATTTTTCCGAGGTTAACCGAGTTGGCATCAAATCTTCAGTAAACCTTGGCGTATTCTATGTTTTTGTGGGAATTTCTCGGAAAAAGGTGCACTACCTCGGTTTTTAGGTGCTAGTAGTGTATTGAACTTCTGTTACCCGTGTCACATGGATATTCTGTGATATCAGCACATGGCAGGGGCTAAATCTAAACAGACGGTCTGATTCCACTTTAAGGAATCCCTTTGTCCTTAAGGTCACCTTCAAGGCGTTTTTTCACATTTTCCTTTGGTGAAGGCCTCTGGAGGAGCACTGGCTGGCCAGGCATCCCCCCCCGCTGGCAGCCACACTCCCAGGTGCGAGAGGCAGTGGCACTAAGTGGTCTGGGAGTTTATAGCCTGTGCAACACCAGCATGCCTCATTAGACACTAAATTACGGGGAAACAATGGCCCCTTTCCCTCACACTCACTCGGAGAAACAGTTGCTCTGATGTTGTCCACTTCCTTAGGACACTACGAGCCTTTCACCACACATTTACTAATGAAAACAATGGCTGTTACCGCACGCTCTGTGGGGAAACAATGGGCTTTTAATGTGCATACGCTGGGAAGACAATAGGATTTTTACCACATTCTTTTTCAGGAGACAAGGGTCGTGCTACTGCACACTCGCTGAGGAAATGATGGTCCTTTTACAGCACACTCGCTGAGGAACATTATGGCCATTACCACACACTCACTTGGGGAACCAGTGGCCCTATTTTTCTGCATTCCCTGGGGAAACTATGGGTCTTTAACCACAAACTCACTCAGGAAAACAATTGCAGTTACCGTACACTCACTCAGGAAACGATGGGTTTTTTACTGTGCACTCACTGGGGAAACAGAGGCCTTTATACCACACACTCAGTTGGTGAAACAGTAGGCGTCTTACCTCAATCTCTCAAGGGAAACAATCATGGTTGTTTTACTGCACCCTCTCTAACAAACGATGGGCCTGTTACCTCACACTCACTAAGGAAACAATGGGCCTGTTACCTCACACTCACTAAGGAAACAATGGGCCTGTTACCTCACACTCACTAAGGAAACAATGAGCCTGTTACCTCACACTCACTAAGGAAACAATGAGCCCGTTACCTCGCACTCACTAAGGAAACAATGGGCCTGTTACCTCACACTCACTAAGGAAACAATGGGCCTGTTACCTCACACTCACTAAGGAAACAATGAGCCTGTTACCTCACACTCACTAAGGAAACAATGAGCCTGTTACCTCACACTCACTAAGGAAACAATGAGCCTGTTACCTCACACTCACTAAGGAAACAATGGGCCTGTTACCTCACACTCACTAAGGAAACAATGAGCCTGTTACCTCACACTCACTAAGGAAACAATGAGCCTGTTACCTCACACTCACTAAGGAAACAATGAGCCTGTTACCTCACACTCACTAAGGAAACAATGGGCCTGTTACCTCACGCTCACTAAGAAAACAATGGGCCTTTTACCTTGTTAGCAGCAGCCCAATTAGTCTGAAGGGGACAGTTGTCTGTTTTTATCATTTATAAAGGCAGTCAGGACCTGTAAATCCCAATCTTTATACATTGTTTCAGAATGATTTAGTGTTTTTTTCAGTTTCTGTTTTTTCATAGTAGTAGCTGTTTCATAGCTTTGCTTGTAGTAAATATTGCCATAGTTCATCATGAGTTTGTTCTGTTCTGTCGAGTTTTATACTTAAATATTGCTTTTGAATTCAGTGGGGTTTTTTGCCTATTTGGCTTGTGTGGTGGGGGTGTTCCTGGAGAAAACCACTGAGAACACAGGGAGAGCATGCTCACTCCATACAGGAAGGCTTAGGCCTGGATTGGACCCCTCAACGTGTGCGGCGACAGTACCTCCCATACCCAAGTTATTATTTATTGCTTTAAGGTTTGCCGTCACCTTCAGCGCGGGAAGGTGAATCGGGGACAAGACTCAGCCACCACCCCGGTGTGCAGCCGTTTAAGTGCGGAGACTTGCTGAGTTGGGTAACTATAAATACACTGGGCGCTGATTATGTGGCTCAGCTGAATGAGACCAGTGAAGGGCCGTATTCTTTACGATGGAGTCCGTTTAGCTGCTCTGTCAGCAGTCAGGAACTCACCTGAAGGGTGGCACCTCCTGTGGTACAGTGTCCTCATCCTCAGACCGGTGCAGAGGAATCTCTGCTTGACTCTGATGGAAAGCTTCCGCCTGCCATTTTGTTTCAGCTCAGCGTACATTACCTGAAGTGGAGATTGAGAAAATAATTTTTTAATCCATTAGATAAGGGCATGATGAGGTGGCAGGCTTAGAGAGCAGCATAATACATTGACATTTGTCATCGACATTTATTTAGGACAATGAAAAGCATAAACATTTTAACTGGGTGAACTCACTGTGCTTTCTATTTCTATTTGGTTTCGTTCCACGTGTAGTATATTGCTGAAAATCCCCAATCTCAACTGTGGACCACAAGCCTATATTGCTGAACCCATGGCCCAATGATTTAACAGATATATTTTCATATGTGACACAAACATATTAATGCATGTCCTCCTAAACACTAATAATATTGATTGTGTTTGTAACCTTTCCTGCGACTGTGTACCTCACTTGGTATTTTGGCAGTCTTAGCCAAGGCCATCATGACAGGATGTTTTGAGAGGAATAATTTAACCACTATCTACAGATGCATGGCAAATCAAAGAAAATCTTGCCAATGTGAGTATGACCACTGCATTAAGTTAAATTACTCAGGATTTGAGTGTCAGAGAGACTGGAAGAATTGTTTCAGTGAAGCAAGGCGCTCGTATCATGTTGAATTAAAACTGATATGTCGCTTTAAGGGCTACAAATACAAAGAAACTGTGTGAAAATTGAACATTGAAGTTGTTTCATAATGAAATACTGAGGAACAAAAAATTGCTAGGAGGTAAAATAATACATTTCTTGGATCATAAACAGCTTGACCAGAGGTGTGCTTCATCTGAGGGTGATACTCAAGACTACTCATTATCTGTGGAGCCAATAAGCTGTCCCCCTACCTCCCCAAACAGCTAAAAATAAAGAGATTTTTCTCTGGTGTGAATAGTAAATAGTGCA
The DNA here is from genome assembly GCA_029692085.1 of Gymnothorax javanicus. Taxonomy (NCBI): domain Eukaryota; kingdom Metazoa; phylum Chordata; class Actinopteri; order Anguilliformes; family Muraenidae; genus Gymnothorax; species Gymnothorax javanicus. Next base: position 53,790,323 of record CM056205.1, on the reverse strand, counting down.
AGGTTTTACTATCAACTAACTGTTTTGACGCTTAGTGCAAACTTTTGAATCAGATGCAAGTGGATATTATCATTTTTGAACCTTTTTGATAGATAAAATGGGGAGGGATCGTATAGTACCTATTGTTTTGGTCTGTACACTACACAGAAAATTAACTGAAAGTTAATCATTCATTAAAGCCTAATAAAGTTATCCTTTATAATTTAATATCGACCCCAAACTGAAAAATAAAGAAAACTTATCTGCACTGGCTCTCTGGAACCTATACATGCCTATGAAATCATTTACTGTTGTACATTATGCTACACTTTTAAGTATATTGACCTTAATTACATTATAATGGCAGGAAGCTTTGCAAGTGTCACCATATTTGATCAATCCACCAGGAAATTAACATTGTTTTTTTGACATAACACAAGTTTGTAGTCTCGTTATGGTACTTATCGTTGAGACTCAGGTCGTGTTGGATACCAGAGAAAATCAGCTATTCAGGCAAAAGCTATGAGGTGTTGTATGTACTCATAGCGAATATACAAACATGGAAAATATGACGCAATGCAAATAATTTCAATCTAACTAGCAATGCAACATACCATTTGCCTTCATCATACACATCTTATCCCGGCACTATGATTGCTTTTGAAGTATGTCTCAATGCTCAATAAATGAGGGAAATTTGATTACAGAATAATTAGCTAAATGGTGAAATGGTGAATAGATAAGGGTATTTTGCCTAAACTAATGATATGTCTCTTCTGAATTCCATTACCTGAATTTATTAATTCATTGGAAAAAACAGACAAAACAAGGTCTCTTTACACGTTAGATTGCGACCCCTCAAGAATAACATTCTAATTGAACGATAAACCATTTGAGAGAAAATGTAGTCTCCTGTTGAATTAAGCAGCTAAGTATGACTCTTATTAGAGCCAAGAGAAACATTTAAAAGAACAGGACGTGCCAAGAGAGGTCTCTCGGCTCTGCTCTTTATTCTGTTTTTTTTTTCTTGAGAGCTCAGTAATGATGGAGAAAAGAGTGCTGAATTTTGAAAAGGGCCTTTCTACACATTAGCTACTGAAACATTGTATATTTATATTAAAATGAAATAGAAGATTTAGACAGTTGACTGGCCACAGAGGAATTTATCATGTTTATTTTGTAATTTCCTAAGCGGTGTTTCACTTCTGTATTTGTGTTCATTTGCATATGTGTGGCTAATGGCTTTATGTTGTTGCTATGAGGTTAGACAATTTTTTCATGATCATTATATATTATGAAACATTCCCTGGTAGCCTCTGTGGGCAGATATGCCAGGCTGATGGCAGATCAGGTTTAATGGGGAGATGTGATTCATGCAACGAATCTACCACCATTTCAGACTTAATTACTCCCATCTTTTGAATAGTCCTAGAGCACCACCTCATGAATATTCAATATAAAGTCATGTATTCCAGGTACAATCACAATTACTGCATCATTTAGATGCCTGCGGCTATGGTTACTGCTTATCTGCGCTAAGGATTTACCGAGTCTCGCTTCCTATGGTCAATACATCTTAGCCGGTGTCATGTAGCTGTGAACAGGATGGTCATTAAAACCTGTTCACATCCACAGTATTAACTGCTCTTTTCATTAAAATATCCTGGGACGATTGTGAACTATATCAAATCGTTCATAAAGCTGAGATGAATTTCTGTTTGCACTTCTGAAATATTCCACAAGAAAGCATAGTCAACTTTCTTAATTAAAAGAAAAATCAAGTCTGATTAGCACCCAGGTGTATAAAAACTGAAAAAGAAAATAAATATCTAATAGATTGATATGATCATCGCCTGACTTGCCAATCTCAGTCAAGCTTCAGATGTTCTAAGCCAGGGATCCTCAAATCTGGACCTCGAGTCCAGATCCAGCCCAGGTTTTCCTTTATCCCAGGTAAGTAAATGAACATTTAGCGCCCCTGATTGGCCAGACTGTCTTTACCCCTGACTCCCAGGTGAAGGGAGGGTGGAAAACCAGCAGTTCGTGGACCTCGAGGACCATGATTTGAGGACCAGGGTTCTAAGCCAATAACAGTAGGTCTGTGAAACTCTCCCCACCCCTGTATATTATGCATGTATTTCAGGAGGTCAGATTTTTTTTGTTCTCAGTAATACTTGATTGCTTATTTTGTTCTCATAGCATTTGTTTTTTTTTATTTTTTTGGTTTAAAAATGACTTCATATGATACCACAGCTCTTCAGTAAATGTGTTGCTTTCCTTGAACATTTTTCAGACATTTAATGATGAGTTGATCTCAGAGGTAAAGTCACAGCCCACACAGCTGTAAGCCCAGGATCGGTTACAGTTACAGCAGAGCTCTGACTACAGAATCTGCACCTTTCGTGATCCTGGCAGTTTCCCCATCAACTGCCCGTCATCACCAGCTGTGAGATAGCGCTTCATATGCCTGCTGCTTAACCTTTTCAGTGCCGTGGGCAACAAATGATGTAAGATATCAAAGTCAGATGCTGTTGAAAACCTATCGTCTGGCAACTTGTTTAAAAGAGCTCCCACAGGGGAGCTCTTTTAAACAAGTTGCCACACGATAGGTTTTCAACAGCTCTCTTACTTCGGCTGTATTAGTGTGCTGGTATCATTTGCTTCAGCTATGTCCGTATGTCCGCTGGATTTATTTTCTTCAGCTGTGTTTGCAAGCCTCAACCGTTTGCTTCAACTGTTTTCTTATGCTGGTGTTGCTTGCTTAAACTGCTTTTTGCACGCTGATTTGGTTTGCTTCAATTGTGTTTGTGTGATGATATTATTTGCTTCAGTTGTGCTCATGTAAAAATGCAACACTTTATTTTTGTTCACAACCTTTACTGTTGTTGAATGGTAATGATGGCGTGTTTTTGACATCTTTTACTGCGCTGTAGCGGCTCATGTATTCATGTTTTTCGGAAACCCCGAGTTGAATAGCTGCTGCATGTGGAAAAACTAATAATAGTGCCCAGGTGAGGTCAGTACAGGCGTTGGGTCGGAGAAAAGAGCCGTAACATCGCACTGCTGCAGGGGTCGCTGGCCTCGGTTTTGTCTAATCAGCTGTTTGTTGCTTTGGATAAAATTGCCAGGCAGAATAATAGTCACTGTAATGAGCAATCCACAGAAATGAGCAAATAAAATGCCCCCCTCAGCTCAGCTCATACATCTCCTCTTGTCCCACTCCCCGAGGTTCTGTCCTGTTGCCCAGCAACACGGATCAATAAGCATTGTTCCGGGCTGTGATGGATCACACTGGCATCTGGGCTTTTCCACAGCGCGGTCCAAACCAACCCGCCAGGGGAGCTAATGGAGATAAAGAGCTAAATAATATTTCTCTGTTTCTTTGTGTACTTAGTTCAACAAAACCATTTGAGTGGAATTCATCTTATAATGCATCGCGCTGCTATTGTGCATATCTCTGTCCACATTGGCCCTCACAGTCTTTGTGAGTGCTGTAACGATAGACAACAATTGACTTAAAAGTTTAATACCATTACCATTCATTTGCAGTAATTGGTACATTGTTGATTTTAGTGAATTTCTGGCATTTTTTGAGAGTTTCTTGCGAAGTGATTATTCCCAGAAAAGTGTCTGAGGAGCTCTTTAGTGAGTCAGTGTGAGTGACTGAGATAACATTACCAAGCAACCTGTGGTAACAATTAAAGCTTTATATTTAAAATATAGCCTTAAAATATATCTCAAGTACTGTATGTATTGATGGAAACAGAGGGAGGCCAAATCAGCTGCCTAATAGCCTTAAAAGCCTAAAAACAATATAAGAAAATATGACAAAACAAGGTAAAATTCAGCGCAAGGCAATGATTGCTGTGCCTCCACCTGCCGTAGCTTCATGTAATAGAATAGTTGATCTTATGTTCTGGCATACAGCTGACCTTATGTGACCTTGATCTTTGACCAGATGACATCCAAAACCTAATAAGTTCAGCTATCCTTTCTGTGGACTTTCTGCATTGGATTTGGTCAAAATCCATCGACTGCCTCAGTAAACATCTCGCACACAATGGACAGACGGGTTGACGGATGGACAAAGGACCGGAAAACAGTATTCCTCCCGCCCACTGCGTGTGGCGGAAACATAACAAACTTATTTTTAGTTATTTGATTAGTCACTCTTTTTTATGCACAGTGAACGTTTGTGGGAAGACTGCATTTGAAAATATGTGATTATATGTGTCCCTCAAACACACTTTAACACACCATCACTCATGAAGGCTCCACCTCACACAGCACACAGGTGGATGCACTATAAACTGGCCTTCCGGTGCTGTAGGTAAAACGCTGATTTTTATGAACTGCACCCACGTTTTGGCAAATTCCACGATGCTCCGCATTTTACAGCTGATTCCATTTTCATTATCAAATTCCGTGTTGGATAGAAGATGCAAACTTTACACAGAGAGGCCCCAGGCTGGATCGAACCCACGACCTTCTTGTTACGAGAGAACAGCGCTACCCACCGCACCACAGTACGATCATTCTTAATGTCCTTGATGTAAACCTGCATTACTTTAGTATAATATTTAGCTCAGCAAATGGATTGTAAGATGAAGAATAAGCTGCCTGTGCCACTTTGAATGAGCTCTCCTGCCAAGTGCCTGAATGTAATGTGTAGCTGCCCAGAGTCCTGACTCTCTCCAGCATATTGTAATGCGCAAGTGATCAAGCATAATGTAGAGAAGTACTTGTCTGGGATTTGAGGTGGATTACTGTACACACACACACACACACACACACATACACGCACACGCATGCGCACAGTCTTCTGTTTGTTCTCCCGTGTGCAATATTGATTTTTTTCAAACTCTACTTTGAACAAAGCTGCAATTTAGTGGCTGGATTTCCATAATTACCGATGATAATTCATGAGGTTCATGTTTATTCACAGCGTATCGAGGACAGACCTGAGCGGTTATGCTTGTTCTATTCTTCAAGCACCCTTGAAGCGAAGATAAGCACATTCATTGGTTAATAAGGCAATAAAGAACTCCTCAAGGTCTTGTTTAAATATAGGGTATACTATATGGAGCATATCTCGAAAACTGTGAGAAAAATACAAGAACACAAGAGTCTTATTTATATGTCTGTATTTTTATATTCATGAGCATTTTTTTATTCTATGAATTTTTAATGCTGTACCAACAGCTAATGCTACTGGTGAGAGTTAGCTCTGTTGAGGTATACAGTACTGACTCAGCATTCTGAAAAATGGGGAAATCCTGAGATGAAAAACGATAAATTTGGACGCCCAGTGCGCCACCTTTTGATCGCATCTGGCATTGAGTGCATCGTTTCTCAGGAGACTGCTCGATCAAAACCGGGATTTGGCTAGAGTGGGATTCTCCAGTCCCGTGATGTCCATGTCAACCTGACATGAAATGAGTTCCAAGTGTGCTTTTGTCCTTTCCCAACCTGGTTTTAATATCAGCATTCATAAAAAAAAATGGGTCTATATTCATCCGCATGGGGACTCAAATCTGTCTGTGTAGGATAAAGTGTTGCCCAAACGGAGTTCATTTTCCCTGTTTCTCTGTTCGAGTAATGGGAGTTTCCGGCTCTTTCTGTTTGATTTTCCTCTTTGGAGCAGAACTGATCACACTGCTGCAGTCCAGAACATTTATTCCTTTTAGCACTCAAAGCTAATTTGACTGGTGTTCTGAGTCGGGCCTCTGGCCCTATTTGGACACAGAACTGATAGCGCTGGTGCTGTGTGGAGTGTGGAGCCTCTTCAGTCCTGCGGAGATGAGCTCACTGATTGGAGCCTTGGGGACAGCTTTGGAATAAATGGATAGCAGCCTCTGAACAGGACTTAACCTCCCATAATGCAATGCAGGAAATCGATGACTGCAGCAGTTTCTAAGCTTTACCGGCAAACTATGATGGTTCGTTTGTGTGAGTGTGAGGGTGTAAGTGCGTGTCTGTATGTGTGTATGCATGTAGGTGTGTGTGTATGTCTGTAAGTGTGTGTAGGTGTGTGTGTATGTCTGTATGTGTGTGTGAGAGTTAAAGGGTGCGGAGAGTTAGAGTGAATGTTTGGTTTGGTTTCCCCCTCAGCTGTATGTAAGGTTGAGTTCAGTCCTCCGAACAGCATCTCTCTTCAGTCATTCATTCAGTCCCTAAACATCTGCTGCTCTGGGTTTGGCTCTTCTACTCCCATCTTCTCTTATACTCTTCACTGCTGGGATAGGAAGTGTGATGGTGTTTCTCGGTAATGTTGTTGGCTGGAGGACCACGCCAGCTTGGAAGTGCCGCAGAGGGAGTCTGGTCTGGACACACACGCACAAACCCACCCACACACACAAACACACACACACACACACACACAGACAGCATCAGGCACAAACACAAACACACACTCTCACAGACACACACACAAGCACGCATAGACACGCACACACACACACACACACACACACATACAACATCAGGCTGAGGTCACACACACACTTTCACACGCACTCACACACACACACACTTTCTACTTCAGGCTGAGGTCAGACACACACACAGTTACAGCTTCAGGCTGAGGGCACACACACACGCGCACGCACACACACACACACACATACAGCCTCAGGCTGAGGGCACACACACACGTGCACACACACATACAGCTTCAGGTCGAGGTCATACACACACGCGCACACACACACACACACATACAGCTTCAGGCTGAGGTCAGACACACACACACACACACACACACACACACACACACACACATATACAGCTTCAGGCTAAAGTCACACGCACACACACACAGCTCTGAGTTCATATAGACACGTACAGCATCAAGCCGAGGTCATCAGTGTGAAACACTCCACATTGGCATGGCCTTCTAAGGGGACGTTTCAAATAATTCAGATGTTTTGACAGTTGACCTTTTGCTCAGCTCCTCCATGGCCCTGCCACTGCGGTGATGGGTGCAGGTTTGATTTAAGATTTGTTTATACACTTTTATTTTTTCATTTTTCTGACCCTCTGAGTGAGTGCTTTGCTTCTCCCCCGAGACTGATCGTTTCCTCCTGCTCGTGTGCCTGCCCACCTGCGGCCAGGTCACACTCATCCGCGGTGTCTGTTCCCTCTGACAGCACTGATATGACGGTTAGAGGAAGCATCGGCCGTGCGATAGCTGGAGTGAAGCTGAAACTGTGGCAGAAGCAGAATAAAGCCGCTTTCACACGGACCTTGAAACAAATTTTTCACGACAGATTACATTCAAAGTCAATGCAAAGACGCGAATACAGCGTGTTTCGCGTGTATTCGCATCTTTGCATTGACTTTGAATGTAATCTGTCGTGCGAAAAATTCGTTTCGCGTCCAGTGTGGAAGCAGCTTAAGTTTCACACAAAGGCTCATTACTGTGGCTTTATAGTGTTTTTTTTTTTGTTTTTTTGTTTTTGTTTTTGTCAGGTTTTGTGGAGTTTGAAGACTCAAACTGTACCTCTCCTCTCTGACCTACTTTTGTTCAGGGCATTACAAATTAATGCTGTCTGACTTTTTTTTACTTTGATAAATGTTGTAATGCTTTGTTTCCATCCGAGCATTCTGTCCAACCCAGTATTGCACTGAACAAAGTCTAATTTATATAATAATTTTTGGTTCTTGCATTGTCACTTCTATCTAGAGTTCCTAGCACCTCTGCTCTTTCAAATGCACATTTTGTTGTGTGTTTATCTGGATAAGAGCGTCTGAAATGTCCATGATGATGTACTCTTTTGTTTTCCGTCTACCACCTCGAGTGTTCGGAGGTTCATATTCGGGGTTCAGCAATGGTTGTGTCTGTTTCAGGTTCATTACCTTTCAGTGATATGCATGTTGGGTGATGTATACCACTGTCATGACCCCTGACTCAGGCTTTGGCCCCCAGACCCGCAGTGGGTCCCTGGGCGCTACTCTGTGGCTGCCCACTGCTTCTAAGTAAGGATGGGTTATATGCAGATGGTTGAATGTCCCCACAGGCTGTAATAAATAATGCCTCTCCTGTGAGTTTCTGCAGGAGGGGAGAGTTTTCCAAAGTGGGGACACTGGACTGGTCAGCATTTCACCATCTCAGATTTTAATTTTGTGACCCATGATACACCAAGGCTTAGTTCAATTGGTTAAGTCTACTTCTACCTGGGTTCATGAATATAATGTCACATGGATTGACTGCGCATGTTCATTACTGGTTGCACTCGAACGCCTTCTAAGGTCTCGTGGATTGTGGATCCGACTTATTTGGCCTTGTCTTAGGCCTATTAATAGCGATTCGTTGGCAGAATTACCACAATTTGCCAGTTATTCTCATTTAAATATGCCATGGAGGTACTTTGAGCATTATTTTGTATATTTTGCAGAGTTTTCATTCGTTTCATGCTTTTTAAATCTCATAGAGATGAAAAGTTTGAAATTCGCAAACTTACTGCGATGTCAAACTGGGAAGTCAAACTCGAGCTCTACCCACCTCCCCACGGTGCTTCAACTCCGGGAGCAAAATTGCGTCAAGTGACGTCGCTCAGGTAGCAAGCACAACGGTTCGGTTGGAACACGGATAGATCGTATTGTATGCGGGTGGCAATCGAACTAAGCCCAGGAGAAATGAACACATGCTGTAGGAAAGCAGGGATATCAGCAGGAATGCTGAGCCCTGAGGCATCAATAACTCTACACCTCTGACTCCAAAGCCTTCCCACAAACCCCATGAAATGTGCCCGCCAGACACAGAGACCGTTTATAAGTAAGTGGTCCAGGGACCAGGTTGGTCCAAATAGAATTCTCCCGGTCGGATTGCTTTTTGAAATGCTGCTCTCAGAACAACCAAAAATTGATTTCAAGCTCCGTGCTGAAAGTAACAACTCGCAAACAACCCCAGGGGTCTCTTAGGGTATGAAATCACAAAACAGTGCTGTTATTTCTTTCATAGTCAAAAGTCTCCCTATGAAATTTCTCTGCTGGGAAATTTCTGTCAGAACTGAAACCTCAGCAGTCAATTGACCCTGAATTTGAAGAAAAGTTAATATTATTGAGTCGAACCATCGATCCGGACCAGCACTTTGAGCGCAAAGGCGGTTCCGCCACATGGTAAAATAGTCAGTGTTAAATTAACTCTTCTTGAGTGTACATTTGCACATTTTTGGAGTACACCGTTTGCCTCGGAACATTAGTCAGCCCTCCACAGACTACTCCCGGGAGATTTTCTTATAAAACGAAGCACCTACGCCCTCTTTTCTGCTTTGTTCCTGCGTTCGCTGCTTCCTGTCCAAATCTGCTTCCCATGATGGTACTCTCTCTGAAAGCTCTTTATGCTCAGTTCTGCTGGCACCAAATTACAGCCTTCATGGAAATGAATGGGAGAACAAACAACCAATGATTACACGAGCTACTTCCACTCTGCGATCCAAACAACGACAACAACCAATGATTACACAAACTAATTCCATTTCGGGCTCCAAACAGCCAATAATTACACTCGCTAATTCCGTTTCAAAGCCTCCCACACATTTCAGGTTACTCAGGGTCATTGCTACCTTTGCCTGTTCCACTCAAAATCCCGCTGCCGGTGGCGCCAAAAGGGCCCAACCGGAGGCAAAATATGGACACATTTTCCTCGTTTTCATGGTAATAAACGCCCGCCGTCGCTCGCTCGCTATCCGCTCTTCTTTCTCCAAGGATTTCATCGGTCCGTGAAGGCAGACAGAGGCGAGTCAGCCGTGACTAGTGTGCCTGTCTGAGATGATAAGCCTTCAAGAGAAAGCCAAATTTAGATGCCTTTCACCCTAATCAGAACCTCATCACTTTTATCAGTAAGTCTTCAGGCAGAGAATATCAGTGTGCCGCCTTTGTGTGTAATTACGCTTCCATAACTGGCCTCATTATCTGTTCTTCCAGCAGCGTATATTCAAGTGCTCCATGTGACTTCACTGTGTGTACACTGTCTTTTTGCAAGGGGAAGTATGTCACTTAAAATTCACATGTACACACACACACATGCTCTCTCTCTCTCTCTCTCTCTCCTCTCTCTCAACTTAGTTCAGTTGCTTTTTTCACCCATTTACCTTTGTATTCATTGCCTGGCCAAGAAATTGATCAAAGGCTGCTGCCTTTAAGAGCATACTACTCTATTAAATATGCCTACAAGGAGTCCGAAAACAGGAGTTCGGTGAATCTGAAAGACTTCTTGGGCAAGGAAAGATGTTTTATTCCTTTTTCGCTTGATAGCTGTGGCTCCCTAAATTGGTAGAGCTAATAGAACAAATAGCAAGGAAAGGAGGTCAGGAAAGGGAGAAGTAGGTGAAGAATCAACCCCCCAAACACACACATTTCCTCCTTCCTTCATTCTCTCTGCTTATTCTCCATCACTGCGGTGACTGTCTGCTGCCATCTGCTGGCAGCTCATTGTAATAACAGCTGAATTTTCATTCAGGGCACCATTTTCTGGCGACACGACATGAATGGAAAATACTGCCAATAAAGCCTTCAGCCGAATTACCACCTTAAATTTATATGCTGTGCTGCTCTGTGTGCTTCTCTCTAATGTATTAAACATACCAGTATGTTCTTTTGAAGTCAGCAATGTTGAGAAAATTGGGTCAAGTGAGTCTTCGTTTTGGCTTGCCAAAGATAACAAAAAATGTATTTTTTTGCACTGAAAGGACGCAACTTTTCATATCGTCTTTCTTATAATCACTCAAAACTAATACAGGCATATTTTTAGGGAGTAAACATCCACGGTTTAGAAATGGAGTGTTCAGGTTCAGTGTCGAAATCCTACATCCCTCTCTGCTGATATTTCACGGATACGGGGAGAGCCCGGTCTTTTTCAGTACAAATCCTCATCGCAGGATTGGGGCTTAACCAGATTCAGAGTGGCGATGCGGTAATTTTCTGGTGCTGAGGCGAGGTTATTAACTCAAAGCTCTCGCCCAGTACTGTGACCAATCGCGGCAGCCTGAGGCACAGCTGTCAGAGGGGCCGTACGGTCTAATAACACTCCGAACACTCCTCGGTCACACCGTGTTATCTCCCTTCTCTCCCGCTCAGCAATGTTCCTTTGCAAGTGACTGCTAAAGAAAATTCCACCTTAAGTTCGACAAGCGGATCCAAGTTGTGTTTCCGGCGTGATGAAGGAACTCCTTGCGCTTCAGCCCTTCTATCAACGGAGGTCGATGCTCTCAGGAAGGACAGTATATATAGATAAATTGAGATAAATTGCGAGACTGGAGCACTGGCGTCGAAACCTTAGTCTTGGCACCTAAATAAATTGATTCAAGTGATTTGTGTGCTTTAGTCTCGTCCTTTATTAGTGTTTCCGGAACGTCTTGCCTGCTTAATCTGGTTGGTCAGCTGTTCAGCAACCCTTAGTCAGCTAGTCCACAAGTGTATGAGCTGGGTTTTCCATCAGCTTTAAGCAGCATTAATCAAACAAAGCCCGTGGGTGACAGTTGATGGGTCCTGTCACTAGAAATGCCTACTAATAAGGACGCGCCCTGGCTATCTTACCAATGAGCCTGGCTCTTTAGCGATGTGGTCAGCATGAGTGACTTTTACCTGAGAGTCTGGGGTTCAATCCCCTGCCTGGGCCATCCTTCAGCCTGCCACACATGTATGGCTACTGACAGACCAGCAGTGCTGAAAACACTTTAAACTAGCTTAGTATCCCAGCTGGACTTAGCTGAACTATTTAACCATTTTTGCTGTATTGCACTGAAGAGTCAAAGCCCACTCTGGAAGGTTTGCTCATTTTCACACATAAAAACATCACAGGAAAATGTATATTTGGATTTGGTGTGGCCTGAATTTTCTGGAGAGCTTTTAGTAGTGAGCTGAATCAGCTCCCATTGCCAGTCAGCAATGTGAATTTAGTCAATAATGGCCATTTATGTCAGGCTGTTCAGGGTGTTGTTTAAAGTGCTGCCATGAATTTATTTCCTCCTGTGTTCTCAGCCTGCAGATTTCACTGATCTGTTCTGCCACAGGTCTGAATAGTGCTGATTATAAGCAAATGCAAATGGCTGGAACAAATGACTGAGGAGGACCTTTACTGTCTGAACCTGGATTTGGTGAGTGTTTCTCACCCTGATGTGATCTCCGCGCAGCTGAAGCAGAGCGAGGCCAACGCCGACACCAAAGAGAAGCTGCCGCTACGCCTGCGCATATTCGAGAAGTTCCCCAACCGCCCTCAGATGGTGAAGATCTCCAAACTGCCGTCCGACTTCACCGTCCCCAGGATCAGGTGTGTGTGCGAGTGCGCCTGTGTGGCTAGGCGTGTGCGTGCGTGTGCGTGTGTGTGTGTGTGTGTGTGTGTGTGTGTGGGGGGGGGGCGGGGGTCTGACTAGGGGAGTGGCTCTGTGTTTATCTTCAGGCAGGAGAAAAAATGGACACTCGGAAGATGCATAAAAACTAACATGTGCACAGTCCTGTTAGGAACTGAGACAACATTTCCCTTTCTGGCTACATGCTCCAGCACACTGTATTTGGAATAGAAACTGTCAGCCTTAATTTACATACATATCCCAGGAACCATGGAGGAGTCCCAACTGTTTTTATACAGAGTCACGGTCCAAATGCTTATGGACTGTTGCTGTGTGTTGGGGCATGCTTTCTTCAGAATTGCATCTGAGATGGACGGGGTTTGGGTAGTCACTGATATTCTGAATGTCAATTGGAAACTTTTGTTCTCAGGAGGCTGTACTGTCTTCATTCTCGCTGTATTTTCAGTGTGATGATATGAAATTATTTTTGAGCTGTTGGCTGCTTGACAGTCGATGGGCATTGTGCTTGTTGTGCCAACTGTTGTATCAAAGTCAGGCTACACTGGCATTTCCTCGACAAACTCCAGTTATGTCACCACAACTTGCTTTTGAACGGTCATGCTCAACATGGACCTGCACCAATTAATTAAATCCATCAAAAATTGTAAATATAGTTCATTTCAAGAGGGATTTTATCGCTGTAGGCTTTGCGTGTCAGCCTGTCTTGAATCCCCTCATTGAGAGTCTGAAGTGACTGCAGAAAGTGTTGAGGCCCTGGGTCTCATGCCGAGTGATTCTGGAGGGAGCCAGACTCTCGGGGCGATGTTCTCGATATCCATACTCATGCTGAAGATCTGTTTCACTTCTGTGACTTTACTGCAACTAAACTCATGATTGTGATCTGTCACAGATCTGTAGCTTTACTAGAAACATACTCATAATGGACAACAGTTCGTGATCTATGGCTTTATTGTAACCATAGTCTAAATTTTTGCCTGTTACAAATCTATAGCTTTACTACAGCCATACTTATGATGGAGGTCTGTTAGAGATCTATGGCTTTACTATAGTATAACCATACTCATTAGGGAGATCTACTACTGATGTGTAGCTTTACTAAAACCATTACCCATGATGGAGACCTGCTACAGATCTGAAGTTTTACTCTAACCATACTTATGATGGAGACCTGCTAGAGATCTGAAGTTTTACTCTAACCATACTTATGATGGAGATCTGTTTCACTTCTATAGGTTTACTGCAACTGTGCATAATAGCAAGGGATTTATTGCTTTTCTACAGTATAATCAAACTCATTATGGAGATCTGCTACAGATGTATAGCTCTACTAAAACCATGATCATGATGGAGACCTGCTACAGATCTGTTGTTTACAATAATCATACTTATGATGGAGATCTGCTACAGATTTATAGCTTTACAATTACCATACTTATGATGGAGATCTGCCACAGATTTATAGCTTTACTGTAATTATACTTATGATGGAGATTTGCGAAAGATGAATAGCTTTACTAACCATACTTATGATGGAGATGTGCCATAGTTCTATAGTTTTACTAAAACCATTATCATGGTGATCTACTACAAATCTATTACTTTTGCCATACTTATGACCTGCCACAGATCACTTTCATATACATAACCATAGTCATGATGGCAACCTGCTGCAAATCTGTAGCTTTACTATAACCGAACACATCATGAAGATCAGCTTCAGATCTACGGCTTTACTGTTACCGTTCTCAGTGTAGAGATCTGCTACAGAGCGCAGTGTTACTGCTGAAGCTGTAGAGAATATGAAGAGAGGGGATAAGATGGCTCAACACAGCTGTGTTTCTCTTCCTGCTCAGAGCACTCTCCTGACTCGCCCACGCTCCATCTGCTCTCTCTCTCTCTCATTCTCTTTCCCTCGCTTCTTGTCTCTATCTCGCTTTCTGAGTTCTTGTGTTCACAATGCTGCTGTGAATCTGTGTGTGTGTGTGTGTGTGTGTGTGTGTTTGTCTGTGTGAGTATGTGTGTGTGTGTTTATATGCATGTCTGCATTTTGTGCATGTGTGTGTGTGTGTGTGTGTGTGTGTGTGTGTGTGTGAGTGAGTTTTGGATTTACGTGCAGGCATGTACAGGTGAAGACTCTGTCTTTACCTCTCACACACACTATACTCTTAGCTCTCACACACACTACTTAAAACACTCACTATCTTTACCCCTCACTTACAGTAGTGAGCAGTAATGATCATACACGTAATAACACGAAGATAAATCAAAAACCATGTTCTGTACAAGTATTTATTTCATGTAATATTGGATCATATAGATGAAAAGACATAAACAGATAACGATATATACATAGTAAAAACAAAAATAATGTATTTTTGAGAGAAAAAGTCAATATCTAGTGTGGTCTCCCTGTGCTTCGATTTACAGAATTTAATCTTTCAAGCATAGTTTTCTCATATTTTTTTATTTCCTTACTCCCTAAGCCATTCCATATGATTTGAAGTTCATTCCAAGGTGATTCTTTTGATGTTACAACAGATTTGCTCAATCAGATTAAGGTCTGGATTTTGAGCAGGCCAAGTCATAACTTTTATGTCACCAGATGTTTCCTTCCGATTGAGATAATTCTTGCGCAACTTAGAAGAGTGTTTAGGGTCATTGTCTTGTTGAAAATGAAATCCCCGACCAATCTGTCTCTTTCCAGATGGTAATGCATGTCTCGCAAGGATGCTGTGAAGCTTCTTTTGATCCCTTGATTTTTATGAGTTCACTGGCTCCTTTTGAGCAGACTGAACCTCAAACCATAATATTACCACCCCCATGTTTTACTAAAGGGGTTGAACAGTCATTTTTGAAATGTTCTCCAACTCTACGGTGCACATAAGATCTGCGTTTGGGTGAGAAAATTTTGAATTTTGATTCTTTGGTCCACAGGACTTGTTCCCAGTCCGTTGGTGCCCAATCCTTGAATTTCTTGCAAACTGAAGTCTTTTTTTGATATTGCCAGCTTTTGGCAGCAACACGACCAATCAGACCATTTTCACATAGGCATCTGGAAATAGTAGATTTTGATGCTGTCGTCTCTTCATTCTGTGTTGTCAACTGCTGATTTTTTATCCCCCCAGCATAGAATGCGGGGGCTATAGGCATCGCCTCGTCCGTCTGTCCACTTGTCCGTCTGTCCGTCCGTCCGTCCGTCCGTGATCATTTTGTTTCTGGAGCAGAACTCGGAAACTATGCAAGATATCAGCACCAAACTCGGTACATGTATTTTATGTATAGTCTAGATGTGCATTTTGCTACTTTGGAAATTTCGGGATTCCTATTTTTTTTGTTTCCATGGAAACAAATATGGACTTAGTGCACATCAGGCCTAGTTCGTTTCCGGAGCACAACTCAAAAACCGTTCAATATATCTTACTGAAATTTTGTATGCGTATTACTCACATACTGAAGTGGTGCCTTTTGATATTTTCAGATTTCTGAAAATCTTATTTTTTTCCTTTCCATGGAAACCAGTTGCATTTGGACTCTGTACAGAGATGGGTTCGTTACCGGAGCACAATTCAAAAGCCGTTCATTATATCTTTCTGAAACTTTGCATGTGTATTACCCGCATACTGAAGTGGTGCCTTTTGATATTTTCAGATTTCTGAAATTTTTTTTTTTTTTTTTTCCATGGAAACGAGTTGGATTTGGACTCTGTAGAG
Source organism: Gymnothorax javanicus (assembly GCA_029692085.1). Classification (NCBI taxonomy): domain Eukaryota; kingdom Metazoa; phylum Chordata; class Actinopteri; order Anguilliformes; family Muraenidae; genus Gymnothorax; species Gymnothorax javanicus. Next base: position 53,774,323 of record CM056205.1, on the reverse strand, counting down.
AGAGGTTCGTTTCCGGAGCGCAACTCAAAAACCGTTCAATATATCTTACTGAAACTTGTATTACCTACATACTGAAGTGGTGCCTTTTGATATTTTCAGATTTCTGAAAATCTTCTTCTTTTTGTTTCCATGGAAACCAGTTGCATTTGGACTCTGTACAGAGATAGGTTCGTCTCCGGAGCACAACTCAAAAACCGTTCATTATATCTTTCTGAAACTTTGCATGTGTATTTCCCACATACTGAAGTGATGCCTTTTCATATTTTCGGGTTTCTGAAAAATATTTTTTTTTCCTTTCCATGGAAACGAGTTGGATTTGGACTCTGTACAGAGATGGGTTCAATTCCGGAGCACAACTCAAAAACCGTTCATTATATCGTTCTGAAACTTTGGTTGTGCATTACCCACATACTGAAGTGGTGCCTTTTGAAATTTTCAGATTTCTGAAATTTTTTTTTTTCGTTTCCATGGAAACAAGTTGGATTTGGACTCTGTACAGAGATAGGTTTGTTTCTGGAGCACAACTCAAAAACGGTTCATTATATCTTTCTGAAACTTCGCATGTGTATTACCCACATACTGAAGTGGTGCCTTTCGATATTTTCAGATTTCTGGAAAAAAAATTTTTTAGTTTCCATGGAAACAAGTTGGATTTGGACTCTGTACAGAGATGGGTTCGTTTCTGGAGCAGAACTCAAAAACCGTTCATTATATCTTTCTGAAACTTTGTATGTGCATTACCCAAGTACTGACGTGGTGCCTTTTCATATTTTCAAATTTCTGAAAAATTTTTTTTTTGTTGTTTCCATGGAAACGAGTTGGATTTGGACTCTGTACAGAGATAGGTTTGTTTCTGGAGCACAACTCAAAAACCGTTCATTATATCTTTCTGAAACTTTGCATGTGTATTACCCACATACTGAAGTGGTGCCTTTTGATATTTTCAGATTTCTGGAAAAAAAAATTTTTCGTTTCCATGGAAACAAGTTGGATTTGGACTCTGTACAGAGATGGGTTCGTTTCCGGAGCAGAACTCAAAAACCGTTCATTATATCTTTCTGAAACTTTGTATGTGCATTACCCAAGTACTGACGTGGTGCCTTTTCATATTTTCACATTTCTGAAATTATTTTTTTTTTCCTTTCCATGGAAGCGGCATGGATTTGGACTCAGTCGCAGGGCTGGGTTTGTTTCTGGAGCAGAACTAAAACACTGTTCATTAATGACCCTTGTTTTTTTATTGCCTTTGCCAACGTGTGCTATATAGTCTTTGCTAGACGTTGCCGGTACATACTTCCAGATCATTCCAGAGGAAAATCACCTCAACATTCTTGTTTGAATTTTTTTGAAGGTGTAGGATTGACATGACTTTCGCAAATAATCAGGGGCCGGGGGGATAGCTCAACTTCTGATGACTCTTGTTTTTCACACTTGTCATGCACCGATATCAAAAATCACAGGCACTTAACTTCCATTTTGCATCTCTATTGCCTCTAGAATCAGGGAACCGGTCTCTTTGAAACGCTTGATGGTGTTTCTTACAGTGTCATGGCAGCATTTCATGTCTTCAGCATCATGTAAGGCCATAATGTGGCTACGAACAATCTCAGAGAGCTCCTTCTGTCGTGCCATCATGTTTAGCACTGTGACACTGTTCAAAGTTCATTTCACCTTCATATACTGGAAGAACTGACCATCAGAGGTAATTTTGCACAATAATGTTGCCTCAAAACAGTTTACAAAAATTTATTAGCATCAGTCATCATGGAATGATCCTTTAAGCATGCATTCATGGTATGTAGAGTCAAAGAAATTAAATTTGCAACTCCATTGAATTGTTATGAAAAAATAGATGTTTTCAGTGTTTTTATTTATTACCCATATTTGTAGCTCAGTATACTTGCGGGAATGAGTTGTTTTGTTCTCATTGCCTACAACAGTATTTTTCAATAAATTTTGATCAAAAAATTAAAAGAAGTACTATATTAGGACCCTTTTTAGATGAAAGTGGTGGTGTATAATCATCACTGCACACTAATGTACACTACTCTTACCCCTCACACACACACTACTTTACCTGTCACAAACACTATCTTTACCCCTCACATACACTACTCTTACCCCTCACACACACACTACTTTACCTGTCACATACACTATCTTTACCCCTCACATACACTACTCTTACCCCTCTCACACACACTACTTTACCTGTCACATACACTATCTTTACCCCTCACATACACTACTCTTACCCCTCTCACACACACACTACTTTACCTGTCACATACACTATCTTTACCCCTCACATACACTACTCTTACCTCTCACAAACACTATCTTTACCCCTCACATACACTACTCTTACCTCTCACAAACACTATCTTTACCCCTCACATACACTACTCTTACCTCTCACACACACACTACTTTACCTGTCACATACACTATCTTTACCCCTCACAAACACTATCTTTACCCTCTCACACACACTACTTTACCTGTCACATACACTATCTTTACCCCTCACATACACTACTCTTACCTCTCACAAACACTATCTTTACCCCTCACATACACTACTCTTACCTCTCACAAACACTATCTTTACCCCTCACATACACTACTCTTACCTCTCACAAACACTATCTTTACCCCTCACATACACTACTCTTTACCTCTCACAAACACTATCTTTACCTCTCACATACACTACTCTTACCTCTCACAAACACTATCTTTACCTCTCACATACACTACTCTTACCTCTCACAAACAGTATCTTTGCCTCTCACATACACTACTCTTTACCTCTCACAAACACTATCTTTACCTCTCACAAACACTATCTTTACCTCTCACATACACTACTCTTACCTCTCACAAACACTATCTTTGCCTCTCACATACACTACTCTTTACCTCTCACAAACACTATCTTTACCTCTCACATACACTACTCTTACCTCTCACAAACAGTATCTTTGCCTCTCACATACACTACTCTTACCTCTCACTAACACTATCTTTGCCTCTCACATACACTACTCTTACCTCTCACAAACACTATCTTTACCCCTCACATACACTACTCTTACCTCTCACAAACACTATCTTTACCTCTCACATACACTACTCTTACCTCTCACAAACACTATCTTTACCTCTCACATACACTACTCTTACCTCTCACAAACAGTATCTTTGCCTCACACATACACTACTCTTACCTCTCACAAACACTATCTTTACCTCTCACATACACTACTCTTACCTCTCACAAACACTATCTTTACCTCTCACATACACTACTCTTACCTCTCACAAACACTATCTTTACCTCTCACATACACTACTCTTACCCCTCACAAACACTATCTTTACCTCTCACATACACTACTCTTACCCCTCACACACACTATCTTTGCCTCTCACATACACTACTCTTACCTCTCACTAACACTATCTTTACCTCTCACATACACTACTCTTACCTCTCACAAACACTATCTTTACCTCTCACATACACTACTCTTACCTCTCACATACTCCTACCTCTCACAAACACTATCTTTACCTCTCACAAACACTATCTTTACCTCTCACATACACTACTCTTACCTCTCACAAACAGTATCTTTGCCTCTCACATACACTACTCTTACCTCTCACAAACACTATCTTTGCCTCTCACATACACTACTCTTACCTCTCACTAACACTATCTTTACCTCTCACATACACTACTCTTACCTCTCACAAACACTATCTTTACCTCTCACATACACTACTCTTACCTCTCACATACACTATCTTTACCTCTCACATACACTACTCTTACCTCTCACAAACACTATCTTTACCTCTCACATACACTACTCTTACCTCTCACAAACACTATCTTTACCTCTCACATACACTACTCTTACCCCTCACAAACACTATCTTTACCTCTCACATACACTACTCTTACCCCTCACACACACCGCCTTTACCCCTCACACACACTACTCTTACCTCTCACATACACTACTCTTACCCCTCACAAACACTATCTTTACCTCTCACATACACTGTCTTTACCCCTCACACACACCGTCTTTACCCCTCACACACACTACTCTTACCTCTCACATACACTACTCTTACCCCTCACACACACCGTCTTTACCCCTCACACACACTACTCTTACCTCTCACATACACTGCTCTCTCCTCTCGCTCAGGGAGAGCTTCATGAAGCAGTTCATCGATCGCCAGCAGCAGGACACTGGCTGCTTGTTCCGCAGGCTGCCGTCTGCCTCCTCTTCCTCCTGTGACCACTCCAAGAGATCCGCCATCGAGGACAACAAGTACATCGACCAGAAGGTAGCGGCCACCTGTCACTCCAAAGGCCCCTTCACCGGGCCCTTGTGGGCCCCTTTCCTCCGCATTTGTTTTAATGGTTTTAAGCCGCATGTCACAGTACTCTCCATTAGTTATTGGAACTTTTTGACAGGGATTTCTAACAACAAATACAGGTTGATAAATAAGTGGAAACTGGCAGCTTTGATCTGAGTGTATTTACATCTGAAGTATGGTGAACCTAGTAGGAACTGCAGCTCTTATTATACGGTGTCACGGTCCTAATACTGTCAGTCTGCACTGTATGTGGGAGGAAGAGATTACGACTTGAAAACTTGTTAATAAGAAAGCAAATATTTGCACTAAACTTGATTGCTATGAATCAAAAGAACTCTTTTCTATATGTGAGCGAGTTATGAATTTTCAGATGTATGTCTTGTGATGAATGGCTGATAAGTGCCACATTTTCTCCACTGACATTGACAAGAGCAGTCATTGCTGATGCTTCGTAGGGATCCAAGTATCTACTTTAAGAGCCAGAGTCTGTAACTATGAACCAGGGGGTGATATATCATGTTCCAGTAGGCCACTGAAGATTTTTGTGGGCGTAAATATATCGTCCAAACTGACAAAAATTATGTTTTTTAATCAGAAGATCCCTTCGGGGGGGAAATTACAGCCCTTTATAGGGTAGGGGTTAAAAGGGCCAAAATATTGACGTGGTCAAAATCTGGACGTTGTCGTTCTAATATCTTCGTGCACTCTCTGTAACCCTCCTTGATCTTATGATATATAAATGTATGGGTAGAGTTCTTCCATTTAACATAATAATTTTCAAGGTTTACTGAGGGCGCCGCCTATAGGGGGCGCTTCAAATCATGACTTTCTGCATTTTGGGCTATATTTGAGACCCTCCCAGGGCCTGTGCCCTCATTAACCCTTGCTTATTTATATGTATTTGGATACATTGGGACTAGTTCTTTCCAAATTTGCGTAAATGGCAGTGGTTTAGTTAGGGCGCTTTTGCATAGATGGCGCTTTTTTTGGCAAGAACACGATTTTAGGCAATTTTCATTTGGCCATATCTCAGGGCGCCCCCTATGGATTTCAGTGAAACTTGTTTTATTATGTTTGTCTATAGCTCTGCTATTCATGATAAAAAATTCAAGTAGGCTTTTTGCCTCATTAAGCCTTTACACGCCAGAGTTTGACGTATGTCGCAATCAAGCACCACCTCCGAAAAATGTCCATTTTTGTTTTCGTCCCCAACAACCAGTGGGGAGAATTATTTGAGTGTTTTCAAAGCATTGAGGCAAGAGAACTTATTCAAATAAGCAACAATTTATTAAAATGTTAAAACTGAAAAGTCAGAAAAACAACAATCAAGGCACCCATATGTGCTGAAGATACTTAGGCCTTAATGGACGGCATCTTTCTGTTGGTGCCACCACCACAGAATAATGACTCAATAATTCTGGAATTGTTTAGCATGGGATAAAAACTATATAAAAATTGTACCAGTAACAGAGGCTTCTGCATTGGTATTCCTGAAATAGTCTGAAATAAATTACTACCAGTCATTCTAAGGGACACGCTCCTCAAGAGGTTCTCAGGACAGCAACTGAATTGCACATAGTTCACAACTGACTAAAACTTTTGGACAGATTTGTCCAGAAAATCTCACAACATAGTTCAAAACTAACTGAAGGACATCCTTGTTCTAAGGTTTTAACCCACAACAACTAAAAATATTGGACAAACTTGTCCAAAAACCTCACAACATAGTTCAAAACTAACTGAAGGGCATCCTTGTCCAGAAGGTAACCATAGTAATTTTCAGAGGGGGTTGAGGACCTTGTCTTTACATTCTGCATTGCTGCATGCATTATGCATACACACAGGCCACACCCATTAAAAAAAATGTGATCAGAAAATATATGATCTAATATCTTGGGGAGCGAAACTAATCGTTAGCACAATATCCCACAAGGTAAAGATGGAACGATGTACCGCTCGCAGGTCTTAAAATCAGAAGATATTTGTGATAAAGCAGGATTTCCACGGCTCTATTCAGACTCTGAACATGCCATCAAAACGTGATCACAGCAGTGCTGCCACCTGCCATATGAGCCGCCTATTGGAGCATTGGAGAACTAACCTTTTGTCTTTCTTGATTAAAGTGGAGAGTGATCTGGTGTGAACGTTTTAGCACAAAGAGGGTTAACGAGGCAAAAAGCCTTCTTGATATTTTCATCATGAATAGCAGAGATATAGAGAAACACAATAAAAGAAGTTTCACTGAAACCTATAGAGGGCGCACTGAGATATGGCCAAATGAAAATCACCTAAAATCGCATTCTTGCCATAAAAAGCGCCACCTATGCAAAAGCGCCCTAACTAAGCCACTGCCATTTATGCAAATTTGGAAATAACTAGTCCCAATGTATCCAAATATGCATAAATAAGCAAGGGTTAATGAGGGCGCAGGCCCTGGGAGGGTCTCAAATGTAGTCCAAAATGCAGAAAGTCATGATTTGAAGTGCCACCTATAGGCGGCGCCCTCAGTAACCCTTGAAAATTATAACGCTCAATGGAAGAACTCTACCCATACATTTATAAACCCTAAGATCAAGGAGGTTCACTGAGGGTGCCACAAAATATTTGAAGGTCAAAGTCCAGATTTTGACTATGTCAATATTTTGGCCATTTTAACCCCAACCCTAAAAAGGGCTGTAATTTCCACCCCGAAGGGATCTTCTGATAAAAAAAGTATTTTTTGTCAGTTTGGACAATATATCTACCCCCACAAAAAACTTCAGTGGCCTACTGGAACACGATATATCACCCCCTTCTATGAGCTGGTCCAAAGTTACAGACTCTTAACCCCTTAAACCTATGCGAAATGCAGCTGCTGTAATCGAACCTGTGGAACTTCAGGCCTATTTCCAATGATCCCAGATAGGTCCTGCTGAATTATAGGGGAGCTTGTATAATATGACGCACAATATGTAGATATTTTCTATTTAATGTTATGCTGTGGCCATAAAAACATGGCATCCTGGGATGAAAATTTCAATAAAAATAACCTCAGCGAGGCACTGCAACCAGCAGACACAGAATTTGGATGTGACATTGTCCTACAATATGAAAATAGCTTTTTCTGACTTTGAACCTATTCAAGGAAAAACTGAAGTGAAAAGTTAGAGTGTAAGGGGTTATTAATCTATTGGCCAAGCTTGAGACTGTGACGCAACATCCCCAGAGTAAAGTCCAGGATCAGTAAGTTGAAGTCCTCCCATGTATTTTACGTTTTATTTCAATTTCATGTATTTACTAATTAGTGCAATTATTCTTCCAGTAGGTAAAATTAAATTGTGAAATGAGCTGAGCCCATTTTATTTTATTTATTTAATCTTTGTTTAACCAGGTTAGTCCCATTGAGATTAAAAACCTCTTTTTCAAGGGAGACCTGGCCAAGACAGGCAGCAGCAAAAAAACACAAAGTTACAGACGAGAGAAACAACGCAGAATTTACAAAACACAACATTTTGGATTTAAAATAGAATCATCAAGGAGTCAAATCTGAGAACCAAAATTCACACAGCTGAGCTAAAACAACGACATCCGATAGAATCTGCCTCCATGTCTTTCATTTTAGATTTAAAAACATTTAAGGACACCAGCTGCTTGAGCCTTAAGTCGTTCTGCAACAGATTCCAGGCTGAAGGTGCAGAATACCCAAAAGCTCTGTTCCCAATTTCAGTCCGCACGTTTGGGACAGAGAGCATAAGAAAGTCCTGAGAACGCAAAGAATAGTGTCCAGTACTTCTCTGTATGATAAAAGCACAAAGATATCGGGGAAGCAGACCAAGAATTGCCTTATAAATAAAGATGTACCAGTGTGTGAGTCTATGGGTCGCCAAAGCAGGCCATCCAACCCGAGAATACAACTCACAATGGTGAGTCAGAGCTTTACAGTTTGTAATGAACCTCAGCGATGAATGGTAGACAGTATCGATCGTGTGGAGACATTGTGCAGAGGCATGCATATACAAAAGATCACCATAATCTAAAACATGACTGGGAGAAGTACAGGACAGTCGTTCCCTCTCTGACTCCTGGATTTACACCTCTGGTCACAGCTCTGTAACAGACTGTGCTATCATTGTGAAGGCGGTTTCCCACATTAACCCTTGGAGTGCTTAATGCAGCTATTGTTACTCAGTGGCGTAAGACATCAAAATCAAAGCTTTTGAAAACCTATCATGTGGCGACTTGTTTAAAACCCCTTTGCACAGACATAGATGCCAGTGTCCGTAAATTCCAAAATTTAATTCCTAAATAATTCTATCTTTGAATTTTCAAATGTCTTGCTTCACTAGAATAATTTTCCAGAGTCTCTGTGACACAAATACTGTTATAAGCTTTACTGTTACAAAGGCTCATGCATAACAGGAAAAAATTGGCTATTTTTATATTCTGCGCAAAGGGGTTAAACGAGCTCCTACAGGGGAGCTCTTTTAAACAAGTCACCACATGATAGGTTTTCAACAGCCTAAGATAATTAAATTTATATTTTAAAAAAAATGTATTTCAGTGCTGTACGGGTTAAGCCTTGACTCCCGCTTTATATCATAATTTGATATGGCCAGATATCATTAAAACAAATGAAATAGAAAAATATTTCAATGCTACAGGAAAGAGGAACCTTAACAGCGCTGCTTCTGTTTTTCAAGGCTCACAGCAGCCAGGGCAGAGAGTACTGTGAAGCTTTTCCAGATACTGATTAAAAGCAGGTGGAATCCGGGGGGGGTAGTTCTTCGCGGTTGCGTGTGTAGGTGTTCATATTTGCTGCTCGGTTGATGTGAAGGGTTCACGGGAAAAATGGAGGCTCTTTTTTTTTTTTTTGAGTCTAGCGCATTCTTTTCAAGTCACATCCACCTCTGCAGACGCTGCTGAAATAATTGTGCCTCTTAAGAGCGAGAGAATGTTCAGAGAATTCCCATGACAGTGCGTGAAAGCAAAATTTTTGCTCTTTTATTCTGAATTATTTAAGTGCATGCCTATTCAGGGCGAAGATAAAGGGATGTTCTCTTGTGAGATAAAAAAACTGTGAGAATGTAGTCATACCTTAAATTTAATTGAACATCTAAAAGCAGATGGAATTCAACTCACTATTTAAATGTATATTTACTGTATTTCGTCGTATGTGCATATGAAACGAGGTCAGTGACCAAGCGATTCAGAAATCCACCACAGGATGTGCGCATGATTGGATTTCAGTGCCTGTGTTTGTGTATAAGGCGGCTGCCCGCGGGTATTCTACAGATGGAGGCATTAAGGCCTGTCAAATACCAGGCGGTCTGTAGCCTTGAGGCCGCAGTGTGTGACTGGGATGTAGAAGCTGAGAGTAGCTGCGATAAGACCAGAGCAGCTGTTTGGCCGACGAGCAAGGCACTTCTGGCCGGATTGGTCCCTGCTTACTCTCAAAAACTGTGGATAAAAGTGTTTGCTAGGCAACTCTAATGAACTGTGATAATGGTAATCAAATGCACTGCCATTTAACAGGCCAGTTGGGTGTATTGAATATTGAATGATCACTGTGAGATAAACTCGCAGGATAGGCCTGAGTGTTCAGAAGCGTGTAGTGCCCGAGATAACGAAGCCTGAGACACTGGAGGGCTGCCACTTTTTTATGAGCTGATTCATAAATACTATATAACTCCCACTGTGTCTCAAAAATAACAGGAGTGGTTTTCTTGTTCTGTAAAAGCCAGCCTAGGCCCTCTGAACAAGCAGAATGCTCCAAGTGCTTCCCTGGGATTTTAAGACTAGATTAATAAGTTTGGAAAGAGAACCGATTTCGCTCACCCGTCTGTGACTGTAGCATCACCATCCCCTCACGATGAGCTGGAACTCCCCAGGCCTTTTTGGCAGAGCCGATTCTCAACATAGCTCCCTCGGTAGAGCCGCAATCAGCACCAGTCTGCTGCAAAATCTTGCTGAGACCAGTGAGATGTTGTGCTGTGCTCTCAACACCTCTGTCTGATCGTAGCTGATCTGTTACTGATTATACTGTAGCTGATCGCCTGTTGGTCAAAGGTTGTTGAAGCTGGCTAAGTTGGTTGAAAGTTGCTGGCTGAAATGGTGGACTGACTAAGAATTTCTGAAATACTGGGCCACAGACCGGCCCATTTCTGTTGCGTCAGACTGGCCGGTTTGCAGCATTGTGCCAAAAAAAAATTGACAACGCATAGCAGAAAAGCTAGAATTCTTACTTCAAAGAGCTATACTCACAAAAAAAAAAAAAAAAAAAAAATTTGCAATAGTAATATGATCAAGGAACAATTACAGAATTTTATGCTCTTAAGATCTATGACTATTAAAAGAATCTATCACTCACTGAAGCACAAGCCAAGTTTCCAGCCGGTTGTGTTTCTCCCTGATTTGAGCTAACATTGGCTTCTCAGTCATTGCTTTTTCAAACCAAAAAATGCATTGCCAACAAGAAATGGGATTGGTAAGGCGCTAGAATCAAAAAGACCGACATTTTCTCATAAACAGGGCTTCACTAACAAAAAATTCTGTTTTATTTCTAGTAATAGTAGACTGTAGGGGCTGGATTTTTGGACACCATGGGCCATAAATTATTGGGTCCTGGAACAAAAAAGTTTAAGAAATCCTAGATCAGCTGACTACATGATGCTCAGCTGGTGACCAAATGGTCAACCGGTTAACACCAGCTAAACAAATCCAAAACATAGCATCACATACATTTTGTTGCTCTGTCGGGAATTTTCGACTGGACTGTATGGCCAAGCGCTGATAGGTTTAAAAATGCCAGGTTTATTTGGCATTATTTGGATATATATACAACCCCAATTCTGAAATAGTTGGGACGAAGTGTAAATTGTGAAAAAAATCAAAATGCAATGACTTTCAGATCACATGAGGATAGATACCTGGAAATTTCATTTGAAACCGAGCGCTTGTGCAAGGTTTCAAATGTAAATTTCCAGGTATCTAGCCTACCATAAATACCGAGTGCTCGAAAAAAACAGTAGGTTTATCTCTATTCTACCATGACTCTTGTCAATACCCCTACGAAAATATTGGCGTGCTAGCTAAAGTTCGATATCACTTTGGCTTGCTAGCTAGGAAGCCAACTAGCTCGCTAACGAGTATGACAGTGTACGCATTGAAAGCGAACTGCAGCCTTTTTAGCTCACTAGCCAGTTGGCTGTGTAGCTAAATACATTGGCGCGCTAGCTTTACTATTGCTAGCTAGGTAGCCAACTAGCTCGCTAGCGAGTAAGACTGTATGCAAACTGTAGCCTTATTTTGTCGGTGTAATCATGACGAGGTCTTGACCCAGTGCGAGGTAGTTTACCGGTGAATAGATACCTGGTGTTAACCAATCAAAATGCAGAATTCGCTGGAATGAATGGTAGAATATGTTATTTACAATAGAACATAGATAACATTTCAAATGTTGAAACTGAGACATTTTACATTTTTATCCACAAAATGAGCTTATTTCAAATTTTATGGCTGCAGCAGGTCTCAAAAAAGTTGGGACACAGACAAGAAAGGGCTGAAAAAGCAATTAATATATTAGAGAATCAGCTGAAAGAACATTTAGCAAGTAATTAAGTTAACTGGCATCAGGTGTGTAACATAATTGGCTATAAAAGGGATGTCTTAGAGAGGCTGAGTCTCTCAGAAGTAAAGATGGCCAGAGGCTTTCCAACCTGTGAAGGCTTGCGTAAAAAAATTGTGGAATATTTTAAAAACAATGTTCCTCAACGTCAAATTGCAAAGGCTTTGAAGGTCTCATCATCTACAGTGCATAACATCATGAAAAGATTCAAAGTAAATGGAAAAATCTCTGTGCGTAAGGGACAAGGCGGAAGACCTTTACTGGATGCCCGTGATCTTCGGGCCCTCAGACGCCACTGCCTCACTCACCGGCATGATTCTGTCATTGACATTAATAAATGGCCCCAGGAATACTTCAAGAAACCACTGTCTGTAAACACAGTCCGTCGTGCCATCCACAGATGCCACCTAAAACTCTATCATGCAAAAAGGAAGCCATTGTTGAGCATTATCCAGAAGCGCCGCCGTGTTCTGTGGGCCGAGGCTCATTAAAAATGGACTGTAGCAAAATGGCAAAGTGTCCTGTGGTCAGACAAGTTTAAATTTGACATTCGTGTTGGAAATCATGGGCGTCGTGTCCTCCAGGCTGAACAGGAGAAAGACCACCCCTCCTGTTATCAGCGATCAGTTCAAAAGCCAGCATCTCTGATGGTATGGGGATGCATTAGTGCATAAGGTGTGGGACACTTGCATGTTTTAAAAAGCACCATGAATGCTGAAAGGTATATAAAGGTTTTAGAGCAACATATGCTCCCTTCCAAATGACATCTTTTCCAGGGAAGGCCTTGTGTATTTCAGCAGGACAATGCAAAACCACATACTGCAGCTATTACAACAGCATGGCTTCATAGTAGAAGAGTCCGTGTGCTGAACTGGCCTGCCTGCAGTCCTGATCTTCTACCGATTGAGAACATTTGGCGCATAATTAAACGAAAAGTCCGTCAAAGGAGACCCAAAACTCTCCAGCAGCTGGAAGCCTGTATCAAACAAGAGTGGGATCAAATCCCAATGGCTAAACTCAAGAAACTTGTCTCCTCAATGCCCAGGCGCCTCCACTCTGTGTTAAAAAGAAGAGGGGATGCTACACCATGGTAAACAGGCCCTTTCCCAACTTTTTTGAGACCTGTAGCAGCCATCAAATTTGAAATTAGCTCGTTTTGTGGATAAAATTCTAAAATTTCTCAGTTTAAACATTTGCTATGTTATCTCTGTTCTATTGTGAATAAAATACTGACTGGTGTGATTTGAAAGTCATTGTGTTTTGATTTCATTCACAATTTACGCTTTGTCCCAACTATTTCGGAATTGTTGTACACGTTGTATATATATTTATATGGATAGGTTTATATCATGCCAGGGTATTTCCACTAGTTGTTGACTGAGCTCTGTGGCTGGCTATTTGACTTATTTAGTCAGTAATTTAGTCACTGTATTGCAATTCCAGTAGACTGTAACTGGTGCCTCGAGTTGGCTGTTCCTAGCTGATGCAAACATTGCCATAGCACAGACCAAACGGGATCCACTTACTGACGCTGTGGTTTAGCTTTCTTTTGGAGGTTTGCCATGTGCTTTCCAACCCATCAGCTGCCTTTTGAAGTAGCTCTGATGGTGGTCTCAGTTTCGAGAACGTCAACTTTATTTCTTCGGTTGAAATGTTGCTTACGCGCGGTAATTTGTGAGTCTGTCTCGTTATGTCTATCACAATTTTCCGTCTGAATGAAGACGGTTCTGCCGGGGGAGGGATGGAGCAGCTGAATCACGAAGTACTCGAGGCCTGTAAGGGAGAGAATGCCAGTAATGGCAACAACAGCAGCCAAGTGACAGAGAACTCAAGGTCTGTAAGGGAGCTCATGCCAATGGTGCCCATTATCTGCAGCTGAATTAAAAAGCACTTGAGGCCTGAAAGGGAGCATATGCCAGTGCTGCTAATATTTGCAGCCAAATCACAAATAGCTGGGGACCTGTAAGGGAGTGTATGCCAGTAGTGCTAGTATCAGCAGCCAAATCACTCTGAGCTTGAGGTTTGTAAGTGATCGTATGATAATATTGCAAATGTCTGCAGCCAAATCACAAAGAGCAAGACGTCTGTAAGGGAGTGTATGCCAATAGTGTAAATATCTGTAGCCAAATCGTAGGGAACCAGAGGCCTGTGGGGAATTGTGTGCCAATAGTGCTAATATCAGTAGCCAAATCACATTGAGCTTGAGGTTTGTAAGGGAGCACATGATAGTATTGAAAATTTCAGCAGCCAAATCACAAGGAGCTAGAGGCTTATTAGAGGCCCTATGCCCTCAGTGCCAACGTCTGCAGCCAAATCGCAAGGAGCCAGGGACCGGTAAAGGAGATGTGTCAATAATGCTGAAATCAGGGGCAAAATCACAGAGTCAGAGACTGGTAAGGGTGCTTCAGTCAGTACTGTCAATATCAGCAGCGAAATTGCATAGAGCCGGAGCAAGGGTTGGGAATCCTGATGAACATGCATTTAGCATGCTGAAGAAGAGATTGAAGGTAAAAAGTCCCTGAAACAAGCAGGAACTGAAGATGGCTGCAGTACAGGCCTGGCGGAGCATCACTAGGGCAGAAAGATGATGTCTGGTGATGTTGATGCGTCGCTGACATCAAGCAGTCATTACATACAAAGGATATTCAACCAAAATATTAAAATTGATTACTTTATACTACATTATGTTAAACTGTTCAGTATTTTTATATGCCCCCCAAAAAATGGGGGAGACTGTGTACAAAAGGTACTGTCATTTTCAAAACACACTCATTAAAGCTGACAGTCTACACTTCAACTGCATTTTTATTGTATCTTTTCAAACTCAAAGTGCGAGACTACAGAACTAAAGTAAAAAACTGTGCTACTGTCCAATGAATTACGGAGCTCACTGTATATCATCATGGTGTGAGGGCATCAGTATAAAGCAGCAGTTATTTACTTTATTTCTGGAGATTTACCATCCTGTTGGTTTTCACTCCAACACTGGTAAAGCACATCTGATTCTTCTGCTGGAGCAGGTGTGATAAACCCAGCTCCTGGAGAGTCTGCTAAATCTAGCGTTCAAAGGAAATACCTAGTAAGTCACATTTTGATAGAAAGAGATGAGAAAATGGGGTACAATTTCCAGCTCCTGCATTAAGACTGGGAATGATACCTTTGAGAAGGCTGGTGATGGAAAACACTTTTCATCAACTGCTCTGAAATACTTTTGAGAGTTATCCAAAAATATGTTACATAACAGGATTTTATGTGACTTACTATGTTTTACCGTCAGAATTTCTGTATGAATGCAACAATAAATCCTAGTAAGTCACAGTTCTGAGCAGTTACATCTGTCGAATTTCACCAGCAATGATGTTGTCCATCTTGTTTTTGGAGGAAATGAATGAAGAATAAATTAATAAAGAACAATTCATGGAAATTTATTAATGCTCAAATTGAAACATTGATGAAATGGAACTATCATCATTTTATCAGTAGGTGATATTCAGTCAGTGCCGAGGCTGATCGAGTTGTTCCAAGCAGTATCAACAAGTAAAGTAAACATATAAATTTCATTTCCAAGACGAGGCTTTTCCAATCTTTGATCATAGATGTTATCAGTGGTCTCGTCTCATCATCATAGCAAATCTTACTGGGTTTTACCCTGGGATACTTGACTTAGTTGTGTAGTTACTATGTTTTACCTCTGTGGTTTTGATGCACTGGTAGACATTTTGTCAATGAAAACACTGTATTATGATGCGAACAGACCCTGTAAGTTCGATTTTGACCCTAATTCATTTTCAGCCAAAATGTGACTTACTAGGTATTTCCTTTGGATGGTAGAAATGCCTTTGATTGAAGGTAGAGGGTTCAACAGTTTTGTCTCAAACAGGATTTAAACGTGCAGTCGGTCCCATGCTTTGCCTGAGGGCCGACCTATTCTGCTTGTAACTGCATCTCTCTCTCCCCTGCTTCCCTCCTTTACAGCTCCGGCGATCGATATTCAGCATCCGCGCTCGGAACCTCCTGGAGAAGGAGACGACCATCTTTAAGATCCTGCGGTAAGACCAATCTCACACTCATTTGGGCGAGTGTTGGCGCTGTGTTGGCCATAGCCCGTGTACAGTAACTGCTGAGGAAACAGTTTCCACTGGTTTCTTCCAGTCACACTATCATAGATCCATGTATGGTGTGTGTACCGCACCATAGTGTCTGGGGTTTCAACTGCGAGCTTCAACGTGATTCAGGAGGTCCCTGGAGTGATTATAGAGATGTAGTGAAATATTACTGAATCTAAAAGCTTCAGCGCTTCTCAAATTATAATCCTTTCTTTTCTAAAATCTTATGATGGGGGACCGAGACAAAAATATAGAGAATTAACCAGCTACTAGCTATGCTGTGTTGGTACCCAGCCATAGAAGATGAGCACTAGTGTATGACTATATTAGGCATTTGAGCACTTAATGAGGCAAGCTTGAAACTATGCTCAAATCTAATGTGTACCATGGGGATTATTAGGAAGATCAGAAGTATTCTTGGTTTTCCCTTGGACGGCCAAACTGAAGGTCAACTGTAGGTTTGTTGGCGCTTGCGAGTCCGGATCATTCCATGTTTATAGTTACGTTCATTAGCTGATTTGATTAAAGATTAGATAAGCCTATATTAATTGGCACCTCATGTTTTTTACACTCCTTTCTCCATTCCTTTCTCATGGGAGCCTGTCTCAATGAAGTAATACTGTATTAATCACAATAAATGCAACTGTCGTGATACTGAAATTGAAACTGCAGATTATCTGTTTTTCCATTGTGTGTACTCTGTGAAATCTGGAAGGATTTGGAAAACTGGCTGTCAACCAAATCCTTCGACTTCTTTCTCTCGCAAGAAAAAAGATTGTGTCGGTATTAATGTGAAGAATCCTGAGGGTGACATGATACTGAAAATCTGATAGTCCTGGTGAAATTTTTCATTTATGCATCCAAATGGAGGAAAGTGAAACCCCTTTTTTTCCATAGCTCCTTCACACAGGACAAAAACCACTTACACCCACTAAAATTTGGCTTTTGTCTTCTGTGGGAAAGGGTGCGATCAGCATTTGTTCCGGGTTCAAGTGGCTCTGCAGTAGGGACGGTTATACAGTAATCTACTGAGGTGACTTCATCACATTGGTGTCAGAAGTAAAAATCCTATTCATTTTACCCATAAACATTTTTAAAACTCACTTCTGAAGTATTTCCTATTATTTTTAAGCCTTTATCGATTTAGAGATTTTGCATAATATTTCCAAGTAACTACACGTTACGTTTGTAGGCTGTAGTCAACTATGACTTACATCACTTTAATTTTTGCTGACATGCTGGCCCCCCTTATTTGTCTAAACACTGTACATCGCATGATTCACGCGGGTCCCATAGCAAAAATCAAGGCTTAAAAAGCAAGATAGCCTGAGGAGGTTGCTAGCTAATTAGTTAGCTACTGTATCTTCTACTTAGTTAATCTAACCGAGCTATTTATCAGTTTATGTAGCTGGTGCCAAATTAAACATTTTGCCTATTCTTGTCACCATGATAACTGGTATCCAGCAAACTAGCTAGCCAGCTAACGTAATCAATCTCATAATGCGTCACGGACGTAGCTAGCTTCCAACTTAAGCTATCACTACCTAACGCTAGTTAAGTAGCAAGATAATTGCTATACACTGTTTTCTGTTGAGGTCCATGCATCAAATGTTGCCAGCTAGTAGTAGTCTACGAACTAACTACCTAATTAAGTAATTTCGCCAAAGTGCCACTGGCCTAGCTAACCAGCTCAATAATGACAAGTTGCTGTCTCGCTGTTCTCTATTAATTTCTGTGCATGACATTTGTTATTATTATATATAATTTAAATTTCTTAATGTTCCTTGTATGTTGACAACTCTGTTTATTGGTTTTATGAAAGCACAAACAACGTGACATTATACAAATTAACAGTTGAGTTGTGCATCTAAAAGGTAGATTGAGCTACAGGCAGGCAGTGCTCAAGCAAAGTTCACAATGATGTATATGAAGATGAAGCTCAACAAATTGGTCCCAAAATTTTAAAAAATTTTGTTAATTCAAGATAGCATGAACATTGGTGTTTATTGTTGTTATGAATTCTGAGCCTTGATGTTGGTTACTGTATCATGTCCTATCAAAAAAAAAAAACTTTGACGTCCCTGTGCCATCGTTTCTGGGGATCACGATCGGATTACTTTGCCTCCTCTTTGTCAGTTTGCACGTCACCATGCTGGACAACATGGTAAAATTGATATTGGTCCAAACTGGAAGTTTATTAGAGGTGTATTAGGTCTATATGTGCATCAGAATTTGATGTTCTGTGTGTGCAGGCCAGGGTAACAACATGGCGCCATGTGTCATGTGATTAGCTATTCTCCTATAATCGTGCAGGATTAAAGATTGGCCTAGGTTGGCCAGTCTCTCTACATTTACAGATCTGGATGGGGGTATCCTGAATGCCTGTGTGCCTGGGTTGGGTTCTCTGAATTAAAAGACAAAACTTCTGACATCAGTAAAACTTGAGGGCTGGGTTTTTACATTAATGCTGAATCCATCAGATTCTCTTGAGTACATTTTATTTTCCTTTGGCCTGGAACCTTGTTGAGTTTTATGGAACATAAGCAGGGATGATGTTAATCTTCCCTGTCTCTATGGAACAGTGGCACTTTGAAATGAATCAAACATCCATTTAATTACAGTCAGTCCAAACCCTTCTGCTTTGGTAATTACTTGTGTTTTCTCTTGGCTGGATCCAGCTTTGATTAGCTCAGAGATGACCGTTTTTACCTGAAAATGGTTGGTTTGTATAGCGGATATTTTAGGTGTTGAGATCATGTGATGGAGGTGAAATGCGCGGCGATGCACGGTCATGCGGTGTAGCTGAGAAGGGTGGTGCTATGTGGTCATGTGACCTAGCTGAGACGCGTAGCAATATGCAGTCGTGTAATTCAGGTGAGCAGAGCCGGCCCAAGGCATAAGCCAACTAAGCGACTGCTTAGGGCCCCGCGACCACTAGGGGGCCCCCAGAGCAATAAACAAAAATATTTTTTAATTTATTATTTATTTATTTATTTATTGCATGTGTGAGTGATGATTCCTTTGTGATCAAAGGTATTTTATCGTACAAAAACAAAATTTTATGTTAACAGAGTACTGCTGATGTAGGCCTAGTGATTCCTACTGCCTCTCGCTTTAAATGTCAAAGTTCCGGTGCACCGGTAATTTGTGCATCCTGCCGTGCAGTGCGCAATGCGCATGCAAGGAGCAGCTGGGTGAAAGCTAAACAATGTCACAAAAAATACATATCCTTCAGGAGCAGAGAAAAGAAAGAGGAAGAGGAGAAAAAACGCCATGATAAACAAATGTTTGCATGTTTTTGTAATGTAAGTTTCCTCAAGTTAGGAAAATCCCTAAATATCCTTAACATTTTGATACAACTGGTTGCGTGTAGCCGTTAATAGCAAATTAGCTAGCTAGTTAAAACTAGAGACATTTCTCTTTTAACTGGCAGGCAGAGGTGTATAGTAAAGAAGTACATGTACTTTGTTACAGTACTTAAGTCGTTTTTATTTTGAGGATTTGTACTTTACTTGAGCTTTTTTTTTTTTTTTTTTAACCGGGACTTTTATTTTTACTTTACTACATTTAAAAGATAAAAAGTATACTTTTACTTCGTTACTTTGACACTGGCCACTTTGAGACTCGTTACAAATTGAAATATGAATGTAATTCATCATTTAAGGATTATCTGGATTTGGCGCGTTCGAGAGGAACAACGGTGCTCGGCAGGGTTTCTTTGCGCAGATGTGTACGCCAGCGGACATGGAGCGGCAAATTTATGCACGCAGTTACAATATTCTATCACTAGATGGCACCCCCGGATCAGTTATTGAATATTCACAAGCAAGCCGAGCTTATTTAATACTGTTTTTGTACATTTGAAGTTATTTTTATATATCCTAGTGATTTTATTTGTTGTTGCTCTTTATTGTTGTTCTTGCACTACAAATTATTTTTGCACATTGCTGTCACAGTTTTTTGAAACCAAAAATAATAAACCAGAAGACACTTTTACAGTAAATGCATTGTCTACTGGTTTATTTTTGTTACTTTTAGTAGGCCTAGATGATATTCAGTATCCCACTCAGCACTTTATCACTAGCAATGTTGTGTAAATCAACCCCAGTCCACTCTTGTAGCTGAATGTGCTCCCTTTTTTGAGATTAAAAACCATACATGGGTAAAGACATGTCAGGCTGACAATAGGATAATGTAAACAACACTGCCAGAGCTGCATAGTTGCAGCAGTGTAACACTGCTGCAATGAGTTTATAATAGGTGTATTAATGATCAATAATCAATATTATTGGCAGAAATAGAGGATCCCAAAATCAAATTTTGCTTAGGGCCCCATGGAGGCTTGGGCCGGCTCTGCAGGTGAGACACCTAGTGAAGTGCAGTCGTGTGACCTGAGGCACATGGTGGAATACAGTCATATGACCTTCCTACGTCACGTGCTGTAATGCAGCCTTATGGCCTAGCTGAGATGTGTGGCAGAGTGCAACTATATTATCTAGATCAGACACCTGGCAGAATGAAGTCATGTGATCCAGCTATGACATGGCGGTGTGTGATCATGTGACCTGGTTGAGATGTGTGGGTGCGTTCGGCGCGTCTGCAAGTAAGCGGCTCTGTGAGATTCGAAAAATTACGCGAGAATCTTGCCGAAGTTGTGCGATAAGCCCTCAAACCCGCGATGGCTGCAGCTATCGCGGGGTTTGAGGGCTTATCACGCAACTTCAGCAAGATTCTCGCTGCAATTTTTTCGGGAATCGTGCAGCCGGCTTACTTGCAGATGCACTCGAACGCACTCCTGTGGCTGTATGCAGTCATGTGACTCTGGTGAGATGCATGGCTTCATACAGTCATGTGACCCAGCTGAGATGCATTTTCGCCGTCTCCACAGGGCCTGCACCAGACAGCGCATGCTGAGTGGCTCTTTCGAGGGACAGCCGGCCAAGGAGAGATCTATCCTGAGTGTACAACACCACATCAGACAGGAGCGCAGGTCAGGATTACACTCAAGAGCAGAGGTCGCGTTACACTTTCTGATTGTCCGTCATTGTGACTGACAGGGGCATAAAAATTCCGTCATAATTAATTATTATCCGTCATTGTAATTTTATTTTTTAAAATGATAATCTTTTTTTTTTTTTTTTTAATAAAATAAACAGAATAATTTATAGATTACGCATTAGCTGATGCCGACAGTGATTCACGTAGACACACATTGTGCACTGTGTTAAATACAGCACTGCGTGGATTTTCGAACTTACTGCTGTATGAACTTTATAAAACATCACAAATGATTTTCTCCCCCACACAGTAATAGTGTGCAAATGAACAATGCTTTCAGTTATTGCTGGGCTTCACTAAGCCTAACAACTGCAGTCTCGCTAAGCGGTCCTACGAAGCTACTTATCAACTCGTAATGTCAACCGCGGCTTTCCCCACCTAGATGTCTGCATGTTCACATTACAGAGACGGCTTTTGTAGCACATGACCAAACGTCTACCGGCAGCAGAGCAGCATATTTTACAAATGAAGAGCAAATGATCATATTACAAAAATATGAGGAATGCAGGATCATACCAGAGATGCCAAGTCTCACGCATTCGGCACGAGTATCTGGCCTCTTAGTGGCATTCACGTTCCTGTGCCGTAGTCAGCAATTATTCAATCAACGCGAACTGAAGAAATTCACTCGCGGAATTCAAGTCATTGCTCATTAAATTAATCAGTTTCACATGCATTACGGTGGATTTCCCCACTAGTGACACGGAAATTGATTACGACTCGGGAATTCTCACGCTTGTCTTTACTGAGGGATTGAAAGCAATGGAATTGCATAAAGACATTTCAAATGGTCTTATTTCGTTTAAACAATTTAAATGATCGTGAAACACATGCATTGTTTCCAATTCCTGAGTAAAGAGAAACACGAGAAGTCCAGATTCATAATCGCTTTCAATGGTGAGGTCCACCTTCACACAAGTGAAACTGAAACTTCAGTGCACAAGGATTTTAATTCCACGTGAGAATCTCATTAATAAGCCTTCATTGAATAATTGCGGACTACGGTGAATAAGCCTAAAAAATGCGTGAGACCTACACCGAATGCGTGAGACTTGGCAGTCTCTGTCATACAGATCAAAGACAATGCTCAAGACAATATGACACCCACCACCAATTGGACGGGGGTGTGAATTACATTCTGTCAAAATGACGGACGGCCTTCAGAATGTTCCGTCATTATTAAAAAAATCTGTCAATGACGGAAAATATTTGGTTAACGCGACCTTTGCTCAAGAGTGTGTGAATGTAAGTGTGCGTGTGTGAGAAATGTGTGCATGTGAGTGTGTGTGTGTGTGTGAGTGAGTGAGTGAGAGTGTGTGTATAAGTGAGTTGAGACTGTGTGTCTCTCCTGCTTCAGGTCTCTGAGACATGGCTCCACCAGCCAGAGGATCAGCAGAGGGAAATCCCTGGAGACACTTACGCAGGATGTGAGTACACACACACACACACACACACACACATGCACAGGCATACGCAAACTCACACACACACACACACATGCACACACATGCACAGGCATACGCAAACTCACACACACACACACATGCACACATGCACAGGCATATGCACACTCACACACACTCACACACGTACACACCCTCAACACACAACCGTACACATGCACACATACACGACCACATACATGCAGACAGGCATACACCTACAAGCACGCACACACACACACACACACACATGCACAGGCATACGCACACTCACACACACTCACATACATACACACCCTCAACACACAGAACCGTACACATACACGACCACATACATGCAGACAGGCATACACCTACAAGCAAACACACACACACACACACACACACATTGATCTCCTATTCTCCCCTCTCCTCTCTGCACCTCTCTGCCCCTTACCCACTCGTCTCCTCTCCTCCACTCTCCCCTGCAGCACTCCAGTACGGTGCGTTACCGTAATGCTCAGAGGGAGGACAGCGATATAAAGATGATTCAGGAGAAGAAAGAGCAGGCAGAGATGAAGAGGTGGGTGTGCTAGAGCTCTGAGCGCCCCCATTGCATCATTGCTTTGGATTCATGCACGAGATTGGTCTGACCTGGTGCGATTCAGCCAATCACAAGGACCAGAGGGCGGGGTTTGCAGTTCTTGAGATTATTTCACAAGGTTCCCATACACGAGGCATGCTCAGTACCAGGTTGGGTTCAATTACTTTTTTCAATCACAATTACAGTAATTCTAATCAATTACTTTCGTAATTGTAATTTAGTTTTAATTGAATTTTTTGTCGAAAAGTAATTGTAATTATAATTGAACATGCTGTCCAGAAAGTAATTATAATTGTAATTGTAATTGAAAAAAGTAATTGAACCCAACCCTGCTCAGTACTGTGAAAAAAGGGTTGTAATCCATTACAGTAATTTGAATCTGTTTACCTCCATACTGAATGAACCATATAAAAATTGCAGCCCTTTGAAATTGTATCACTGTCCAAATACATAAGGCCATGATTGTATATCAAGCATCTTCTGATATTCTTCAGTCATGTTGCGCTGTGTGTGAGAGCAGTTTGTTGTTTTTGTTACACAGGAAGGTGCAGGAGGAGGAGCTGAGGGAGAATCACCCGTACTTCGATAAGCCCCTGTTCATCGTGGGCCGCGAGCACCGCTTCAGGAACTTCTGCAGGATGGTAGTGCGAGCACGCTTCAACGCGTACGTGTTCCTCGATTTTTAGGGTGCTAGCAACCAACCCACATTTGATTTCTGTTCTTTTTTTATCCTTGCTTTAAAGTAAATGCTTCCACATACATTTGAATCCAAAATGTGACTCGTTGTATGTGTTGTTTGTTTCATATAATCGTCTATGTACCTTTTCCTGAAGGTGCCAATAATGCTTGAGTAGGGCTTCAACTTACAATTATTTTCATTATCAATTAATCTGAAGATTATTTTCGTGATTAATCGATGAATAGCTTAGTCTATAAAATGTCAAAAAATTCATTGTAATTTCCCAGAGCTTAAATTGATGCTTTCAAATTGCGTCTTTTGTCCGACCTGCAGTCCAGAACCCAAAGATTCCGCATTTACCATCATAATTGGCAGACAAAAGCAACACATCTTAACATTTAACAAGCTGAAACCAACAAATATTTGAGAAAAATAAGGTTTTGGAAAATGACTGCAGTGATTAATCGATTATCAAAACAATTGGCAGCTGATATTTGTCCGATCAGATAATTGATTAACTGACTAATTGTTGCAGCTCTATTGTCAAATTGATTATTTATTTTCAGATTGTTATAAACAGCTGCATTCAGGGAAAATTTTTCATGATCTACAGTTCTACAGCTTCCAAAAGTATTGGAACAGTAAGGTGAATTCCTTCTTTTTTGCAACATACGGAAGACAAAAGATGTACATGAGATGACAGATCCGAATTTCAGCTTTTATTTTGTTGTTTCTGTCATCTAAATTTGTTAAACAGACAAATCAAAACATATTACCTTGTGTATCAAACCACCCAATTTTTTTCACTGAGAATAGTCGTGGACCATGTGATTGACAGGTGTTTCATGTTGCCTAGGTGAGTTATGTTAGATTGGTTAAACAATAAATAGCTTGATTATCTACTTCTGGTTTTAGCCATGGGTTTTGCTTGTGTTAGAAAACATAAACTAACATGAACAACATAACATGAAGACCAGCACTGTGTTTGGGAGAAAAGTACGCCATTTTGAAACTTAGAAAGAGAAAATCTATCAGAGCCATTGCACAAGCAATGGGTAGCCTTGGAACTTCATAAAATATAAAGAAAGGTGCTGTTAGCAACAGACATCTAACAGTTCATCCAAGGAAAACAACAGCAGTTTATAACAATAATATTGTGAGACCTGAGAAAAAATATCAGTCAGTGACATCGAGGAAAATCTCCAGGGGCAGGGGTGAAGGTACTGCAATCAAACAATGAAAGAAGACTTAATTTGCAGTAATATAGAGGCTATACCACACAAGCTGTAAACCATTTGTCAGGTTTTGGAATCAGATGGTGAGATTATAATTTGCAAATTACAAAGTACATAGAAAGTACATTAAAGTTCTGTGGCAAAGTTTTATGGATTGATGAGACCAAGATAACCTTTATTGAAGTTAGGGAAAGGCTAGTGTGGAGAAAGAAGGGATCTGCACATGATCCAAAACAAACGAGCTATGGAGGAAGAGTCTTGGCTTGGGTTTGCGTGGCTGCATCTGGAGCGTACTCGCTAATCTTTATTGATGATGTAACTCATGATGGCAGCAGCAGGATGAAGGTTATAGACCATCCATCTTAAAGCCTTTGCTCAGAATACGAATGATGCCAATTTTTTCCTGTTATGCATGAGCCTAGTTAGGCTTCATAACTCAGTATTTGTGTCACAAAGTCTCTGGAAAATTATTCCAGTGAAGCAAAACATTTGAAAATTCAACTACAGAATTATTTAGGAATTAAATTTTGGAATTTACAGGCGCCGGGGTCTATATCTGTGCAAAGGGGTTAATCAAGGGACGTTAACTTGTTTGAGTGTGAATTTCACCTCCTGAAGAGAAGATTGAAAGGGAAAAACCTCCGATACAAACAGTTACTGAAAGGAACTGCACTAAAAGCCTGGACAAGCATCACAAAGTAAGAATACAACAGGTGATGTCAATGGGTTGCAGGCTTGATGCAGTTATTGCGAGCAAGGGATATGCAAGCAAACATCACGTGGATTGCAAAAATGAAGGAATTGGCCTTGCTGTCCCAGTACTTTTGGAGGGGACTGTACACACACTGATGTTTAAGCATATAGTTGGGAATAACCTCTATAAAGTTAAGTAGTTCACTCATTACAGTGTTGATTCTGCATGGATATCTGATATGTATTGAAAATCCCAGACTGTGAACTGCCCCTTTAAAGATAATGGCTGGTTCATTATCTGGATCATAGAGATGGCGGTCGGCATTACTCATTTTACGCACACGTGCATTAATCAGTCATTTCTAAGTGAGCCCAGGCTCTGTGCTGATTGCGTGTCAGTAAAGCTGAAATTGCATTGTTGATTAATTAGTGCTCTGGTTGTTTTCTGTCAAACATTGTGTTCAAGCCGCATTCATAATTTACTTCTTAAAAGTGCACTGTGGGTAATATGCTAATATGTGCTTTGTATGCAGGTCAAAAACAGACCCAATAACCGGTGCTGTGAAGAACACAAAGTATCATCAGCTGTAGTAAGTTGGCCCTCATATTTTCCATTGTAGGCCTGGGGCTTCACTTGGAATTTTATGCTGTTTATCAATCATTATTTTGTCATTCTATATATTTTTTTTTTTTTTTGCTGCCAGTTCTCAAACTGAAATGATTCATGAGGAAGGGTAGGCATCAAACTAAAGATTATGTAACATTATGTTCATGCATTATTAAATGAAATGGAATAGCGGAATAAGTAAATGTAGCATAAGATTAAAATTGTAAATTTTGCTTCTTCAAAAAAAAGTTGCATCAAACTGCATCCTCTGTTTGGCCCTTGAATATGAGCATCAGACAAAAAGGATTGTCATTGGGCTTGTTTTCCTCTAAAAGACTAAAATAGTATCTGTGCTCCTCTGGCGAATTGTTTTGTGGCTGTTTTAAAAGCCGATAATGATATTTTTCTCTGCAGAGTGTGAAATCATGGCAGCCTTATGTTTGATGACTAA
This sequence comes from Gymnothorax javanicus, assembly GCA_029692085.1. NCBI lineage: Eukaryota > Metazoa > Chordata > Actinopteri > Anguilliformes > Muraenidae > Gymnothorax > Gymnothorax javanicus. The sequence continues at coordinate 53,747,465 of CM056205.1, read as the reverse complement.
TTACAGCAGTCTGGATGAGCAGAAATTGAAGGCTGGTCTCTGAGATGCTGTGACTGAGTCTGTGAATGTACACTTCCGGTCAAAAGTTTTAGAACACCCCAATTTTTCCAGTTTTTTAATAGAAAATTATGCAGAATAATGTCTCATTGTACTCTGGAATGAAAGCATAGGCTTGATAGAACAAATTCACAATCGAAGTTAAAAAATAATCATGGAGTCAGTTTACAAACCAAAATGTATTTTAAACTTTTGACTCAAAGTAGCCACCTTTGGCAGATATAATGGCTGAACACACTGGTGGCATTCTTTCTACAATGGAAATCAAATATTCTTCAGAAAGTTCTTCCCAACTCTGTTGCAGAAATTCCCATAAATGTGTGGCACTTGTAGGTTGCTTTGCTTTCACTCTTCTGTCCAATTCATCCCAAACCATCTCGATGGGGTTTAAGTCTGGAGACTGTGCTGGCCACTCCATGTTTTCAAGCTTACCATCTTGTTCTTTTTTCCTTAGGTAGTTCTGGCAGAGCTTGGTCTTATGTATTGAGTCATTATCTTGCTGTAGGATGAACCCCTGTCCAACTAGGCGCATACCAGAGGGTACTGCATGGCGCTGCAGAATGCTGTGGTTGCCGTTTTGGTTCAGGGTGCCTTTCACTCTATAAGTCACTGACCCTGGATCCAGCAAAACAGCCCCAGACCATCACGCTTCCTCCTCCATGTTTGACAGTAGATGTCACACACTGAGGAACCATCCTTTCACCTACTCGACGGCGTACAAAACACCTGGGTAACCTTACCTTTTGCATAAAACTTCTTACAGTTCACCACCTACCTTTGTACCATTTCAAGCTATTCGTTGGACTGGAACTGCATAATTTTCAATAAAAAACTGGAAAAATTGGGGTGTCCTTAAACTTTTGACCGGTAGTGTATGCCTCCGTGACTGCCTTCTCAGGGCTGATGTATTTTCTGTGAGATTCTGCAACTGTGTTTGTAAATTTCTGCTGCTATGACTGTGTGCCTTTGGGCTGATGTATTTTCTGATAGTTGACTGTGTTTGCGAATGTCTTCTGCCATGACAGCTCTCTTCATGGCCCATGTAGATGATGAGAGTTGACTGCGTAACGTACTGCAGACTGTACAAAACTATGGCCGTAGTCTTTGTGACATCACCCATTAAGTTCTGAAAAGCCAAAATGAAGCTCAGTTAGTGCTCTCGCTTCTCCCTGCCCTTGCCATCTTGGCAGTGACTGACTCCGCCTACATCCTGGTTAATCCGAAAAGGGCAAAGAGGTTCAGCGTTGGAGCCCAAGCAAAGCAGCTAAGGGATGGAATTTGCTAACAGCATACGGCAGTGGGTCGAACGCTGTTCACTGCCGGGAAGGGTGGCGTGACGAACGCTTTGCAAGCGCTGACAGTTGGCTTACTATGTGCTTTAATTCCCTGAGACAGCAAGCAGTTGTTCGCTTTAGCTTTTAATGTTCCTTAGCCAAGTCAAACGAATCCACATCCATGGCTGAAAAAGAACAAATCCTTTTTATTAGTGAAGCAATGGCAATGCTTGCATAACAATCTCTTGTTGTGTGCATCCATTGACTGCATAATTACAACAAAATCAGAGAGTGTTATCCAATGCCCTGAGGAAGCAGCTGAGAAACGTAGTCTTCTGATCATGCGCTGTGGTGGGCTGACTTCTGTAGCTAGCTACCTGGCAGGGTAATTGTGATGGCTTTCCAACCTTTTGTTCAAAAGTATGAGCTATCACCCTAAATTCTGGCACTTCTTTTTTAGCTAGCTATGTTGTGGCCTTGAGGGACACGGGTTCAATAACATTGGCAAGCATACCCTTATGGAAGCCCATAGTGGACAATATTCAAATGAAAATGTAATCCCACTATTGCATTATAATTTTCCACTTATGAATGAGTTATTTGAGACAATATTAAATTGAAAATGCATTAATCCAATTATCACTTTCATTTTCACATACACATATGGGAAATCTGTGACTATATTCACATGATAATGAAAAGCTGATTGACATTTAATTTTCAAAGTCATGTTCCGCAATACAGTGGACAATATTCAAATGCAATAAGCAAAACAGCACCCCCAGCCTATTGTGTTTACATTTACATGTCATCACGCTCTTTTAGGGTCAACATGATAATGAAAATGCTGTTTTCTAATCACTTGGAAATAATAATGATATAATAATGATGACGACATTAGACATTTCATTTTCAAAGACTAATCCTGCAATACATGGGACAATATTCAAACGCAGTAAGGGAAACAGCGCCTCCCAGTCCATTGCATTTTCAAATACATGTCACCACGCTCTTTTTGAGACACAATGAAAATTAAAATGCAATCTGTCAGCGTCTCATCAAGGAGGGTCTTCCGCTAGGACGTCACTCATTAGGGGCGCGAGCGGAAACCATGTTCCTCATTTGCATACCAACCAATCAGCTTCTGAGTGGCGCTTGCACGCACGGAGGCTCACTGATAATGTCATGATGGCTAGGCTGCTATGTATTGTGTGCCATCGCGCATTAGGCTATGTCGCGCTTTGGATGTAGCCATCTTGGCAGCTTGTATGCTAGCTAACGTTAACTAAGGAACATATTTGTAAATGATCATCACATTAAAGCGATATGATTTGATTTTTGCCCCAACTCTATTAATTGAGCTAGCTGTAATATGCATGAACTTATCCAGGCTTCGCGGCAGTGTTGTGCAACTGCAACCCAAGTGTGCTTGCAGATTTCAGAGACGTTAGCTAGCTTGCCAGTGAGTCTAAAAGCAATTGCTTAGGTACAGCTAGCTAGCTATGATGCCTACTGGAGAAGCTCTTACAGCCCTGATTTGTCACTTTAAACGCCATCTTGCACACACGACCTCTTTCGCCATTGATTAGCAGCTTCTTTTACCTAAAGAACAAACTGACAGTTCAGCCTGAGACATGTTATTTCATAGCTAGTTAAAGCAGCATTATCCCTCCATGCATGCTATAGCGTATTACATTACTCCAGATAAAACGCTATCCGTCTTCCGACCCTGCTGACGCTAGTTAGGGGAAATGTTTGTCATCATTTTTATACTTAATCGCTGTGATTCGGTTTTTGCTAGCTGACGATTGCTCTTGTGCTTGCCGAGTTGCAAGTTCGCCACTCCTGAAACATGCACAATGTATGCATCATGCAGAACGGTCCGATGAGCGGCCAGCAAGTTTAATCGCGATTCCCAAGCCACGTAGCAATGGGAGAAGTTTTGATGACTGGCTGAAAACGATGTTCCTCACTTGCTAACTTAACCTGCTGAAATATTAACTTCTTTGATATGTTTGGCAGCACTTTTGTACGTCCCAAGACTACTATCAGATTTCTGGGAGATTTAAATGGATAGCTCATTACCTGGCTAGCTCAAGAACAATCTGCAAGCACAAGAGCAATCGCTGTCGGCTAGCTAGTTTGTGAAGCTAGGGCAAAAACCGAATCACAGCGATTAAGTATAAAAATGATGACAAACATTTCCCCTAACTAGCGTCAGCAGGGTCGGAAGACGAATAGCGTTTTATCAGGAGTAATGTAATACGCTATAGCACGGATGGAGGGATAATGCTGCTTTAACTAGCTATGAAATAACATGTCTCAGGCTGAACTGTCAGTTTGTTCTTTAGGTAAAAGAAGCTGCTAATCAATGGCGAAAGAGGTCGTGTGTGCGAGATGGTGTTTAAAGTGACAAATCAGGGCTGTAAGAGCTTCTCCAGTAGGCATCATAGCTAGCTAGCTGTACCTAAGCGATTGCTTTTAGGCTCACTAGCAAGCTAGCTAACCTCTCTGAAATCTGCAAGCACACTTGGGTTGCAGTTGCACAACACTGCCGCGAAGCCTCGGATAAGTTCATGCATATTACAGCTAGCTCAGTTAATAGAGTTGGGGCAAAAATCAAATCATATCGCTTTAATGTGATGATCATTTACAAATATTTTCCTTAGTTAACGTTAGCTAGCATACTAGTTGCCAAGATGGCTACATCCAAAGCGCAACATAGCCTAATGCGCGATGGCACACAATACATAGCAGCCTTGCCATCATGACATTATCAGCAAGCCTCCGTGCGTACAAGCGCTACCCAGAAGCTGATTGGTTGGTATGCAAATAAGGAACATGGTTTTCGACGTCGCGCCCTAATGAGTGACGCCCTAGCTTTAACTTGATGAGACATGACAGATTGCATTTTTAATTTTCATTGTGTGTAAAAAAAGTGTGGTGACATTTATTTGAAAATGCAATGGACTGGGAGGCGCTGTTTCCTTACTGCGCTTTGAATATTGTCCCATGTATTGCAGGATAAGTCTTTGAAAATGAAATGTCAAATGTGGTCATCATTATTATATCATTATTATTTTCAAGTGATTAGAAAACAGCATTTTCATTATCATGTTGACCCTAAAAGAGCGTGATGACATGTAAATGTAAATGCAATAGGCTGGGGGTGCTGTTTTGCTTATTGTATTTGAATATTGTCCACTGTATTGCGGAACATGACTTTGAAAATTAAATGTCAATCAGCTTTTCAATATCATGTGAATATAGTCACAGATTTCCCATATGTGTATGTGAAAATGAAAGTGATAATTGGATTAATGCATTTTCAATTTAATATTGTCTCAAATAACTCATTCATAAGTGGAAAATTATAATGCAATAGTGGGATTACATTTTCATTTGAATATTGTCCACTATGGGCTTCCATATACCCTCCCATCACCACAGTTAGGCATCTTGCTGGAACGCTTGCTGAAGGCTAATTGGCTTTTTAACAAACCAACACTGAATACTGCTACTTAGTGCCAACATATAATGTTTAATTAAATAATACCAGAATTTCACTCTATGAAAATAATGGAGTACAAACTCCTTAGATGGTCCGTTTGTACAATTAAGCGCACAGCAAGACATTATTTTCCCAAAATTTCGAAGAAAAATTCTCCAATTTTCTCCAATTCTGCAAATACGGCCAACTACAGGTCAAGTTCAGTGACTCAAATTAGCCTAGCAGAGGTGATGCCTGGCAGACAGCTAGCAGCTGGGCTCGCACCTGTTGAATTCAAAGTAGCATGAAGAAAGCGTACATTTCATATTGCCAAAGTGTAAACATACGCAACAGAACACTATAGAGCATGCAGATGTATTACTACTGGCTGTAATGAACTAGCCATAAAATAAGTGTGTGTTTCCTCTTCTTAAAGGCCAATGACAACCATTTTGTTTTTCTACCACCACCTATTGAGGGTATTACTTTAAAAATGATATACGTATATGACTTTATTGCCACCTGTCACTCAAAGCGGCCAGGCCTTTAATTATCCAGAACTTTAAGCCTTAATGTAATGTAAACAGGTTAGTTATATAGAAATTCACCCCATCTCAGTTTTCATGGAGGGGAAAATTAGCTATAAAAAATGAACCTGTTTTTTGAACCAGACTGTAAGCATGTTTATTTCTGCTGTAAAGTTGGGCTCTTTCAACAAGGGGCCAGTGGGGATTGGCTCGCTTTTGCAGCCAGCCTCAAGTGGCCATTTGAGGAACTGCAGTTTTTGGCACTTCTGTGTTGGCCTCTCTTATCAGCCCTGAAGGTTGCCGCTTGCTGTGTTTGTGTAACAGTGTTATGACCGTGGCTGTGAAGGGTGTTGAAGTCAATGTGTAACAAATAAACATTTTCTGAGGATTGAATAAGTGTAAAAAAAATTATTAAACATCACAGAAACAACGCTAGCAAGTTGGACAAAAAAGTAACAGGACTCTGAAAGTCAAACTAAACAGCAGACCCAGTTGGAGTGAGGGGGATGATAACATAATTTCGGTTATATACAAATCCTAATGGTAGTTAGACCATTCAAGTGCATGGGGAAGGTGTTAGTTAAAAATTAATGGAAAAGTTATTAGGTTGTAATTATTTTTTAAAAGTGCAAAGTTTGGATGTCTCAAAGATACATAGACATATTTGAATGGAAATTATATTCAAGTCAAAGTTTTAATGGAGTTTTTAAGTGAAGTAGTTTAAACAGTATCAAGTATGGAAGAAGAATAATGAGAATAATATTTCATTTTTAATGAATTTGCGAAAACATCTAAAATTCCAGGTTTTTTTTTGGTCATCATGGGGTATAGAGTGTAGACTGATGGGGGAAAAAATGAATTTAAATGATTATAAGCATAAGGCTGCAAGATGACAAATGTAAAAAAGTGAAGGGGTCTGAATACTTTCTGAATGTACTGTGCCTGACCTAGGTATTGTGGAATAAGCACTTTTGGGGACTGACGGCAACTGTTGTGGATGCGGGGGGAGTCAAATTGGAAAAAATGCAAATTTGTCAATTCAAAATTCAACTTTGATGTAGCCATAACTTCTGAATTGCGCATCCTGTACTAATTTGATGCCAAATTCTGAAAGCCTGGGCAGAAATCTCGCAGGTCTGTACCTTTCTCTATAAAGAAGATATGACCTCCCAAGAATGCTCAAAAATGTTGTGCTTGACTCGTGAGTACCAAAAATGGGGGCAACTACCTTTTTTTCAAGCGCCATATCCCCAGAACTATTGGGTTCTGGGGGCTATAACTCTGGATTTCGCCATGAAAGACTTCAAAGAAATTTTCTAATTTTTTTCAGCAAAATCAAAGAGGGTCGCATGCGCAGCTCTCAGAATTTTAGATGATTGGCATGGAATGACTCGCCAACAAAGCCAAACACGAATTGTTTGAGAGATTAGGCAAGTTAGCTGACTGTGAAAAACAAAAGAAATACACACCTTTACTAATCTAACTCACCAAACAGAAAATACAACGGATGGCAGTTGTTTCTATGCATGGGTGTCTATACAACACGCGCAAACCTACACTTAATGTGGGAGCCCCTATGTACCCTGTCCCTGCTTCCAGGTGGCCAAATACACATTACTGGGCCAAACATGAGGGATGGGAAAACAGTACAGTACACGGTAGGATGGCAAGCATTAATTAAAAAAAAAGTAACATGGAGCACATATACAGGACAGCAATTCAGGGGTAAACAACTGGAGGGAGGAGGTAGCAGCTGAGATTTTAGATTTGTGATGGTCCCCTGAGAGGTTGGAAGCATGGCTGGCAGGTTGTTGATGATTGACTGATGAATTACCTATGGTTGTGAATATGAAGGTGACCGTAGAAGATTGACAGTGTAGAGGATGACTGCAGCGTGCTTCTGGGCAAAAGAGAATGCTGGCGAAGACAGAACAAACAGTGACTGTAAGCGTATCTGTAACAGTGACTGTAAGCGTGACTGTATCGGTTTCTCTAACAATGACTGTAAGCGCATCTAACAGTGACTGTAAGCGTGACTGTATCGGTCTCTCTAACAGTGACTGTATGTGTATCTCTAACAGTGACTGTAAGCTTGACTGTAACAGTAACTGTCAGCGTGACTGTATTGGTCTCTCTAACAGTGACTGTAAGCGTATCTGTAACAGTGACTGTAAGTGTGACTCTATTGGTCTCTCTAACAGTGACTGTGTGTGTATCTGTAACAGTGACTGTAAGCGTGACTGTATCGGTTTCTCTAACAGTGACTGTATGCGTATCTGTAACAGTGACTGTAAGCGTGACTGTATCGGTCTCTCTAACAGTGACTGTGTGCGTTTCTCAGTGATCTCCTGGGGCTGGTCACCTATCTGGACTGGGTGATGATTGTGGTCACCATCTGCTCCTGCATCTCTATGATGTTCGAGTCTCCGTTCACCAGGGTCATGCATGTGCCCACCCTGCAGGTAAAGTTTTCATCTTACATGGAAATGCACCTGTGACTAACGTGTTTTACTTCTGTTCAACATTTGTGTCTGATTGTTTGTTATTTTGTGAACTTAACCCGAAGTTTCTATTACGTAACTGAACTCTTGTCATCTGAGTGTAGAATTGTGCATTGTGTGCTCAATAAAAACACGTTGTTTGACATATATTCTTTTATTCAGAGGACAAGCCAAGTTCAGGTCTCAGGTTAAAAAAAACTGTTTATTGTATGATTTAAAAGAAAAATTGAAAAAGGATCAGTTTAGCCTGAACACCGTTCCAGGCCGAGTGTTCTACTCAAACCAGGCCGACTCACTTATTGTGTTCCTGATTGTGCTTCACCATTTTTCTCTAAAATCTGAAACAAAGCAGAAGAATTAAGGTGCTTATCCATCTCAAACTCTTCAGCCTAATTTCTCACATCTATTTATGTGGACTTAAAGACCTGTCGCCTAACTCCTGACTGTCTATGCGTTTCTGTCGACTCGAACGCCTGTAGCCTAATTTCTGTCTGTGCATGTGTGTGTTGTGTGAACCTCAGATCGGCGAGTACGTCTTTGTCATCTTCATGAGTATTGAACTGAACCTGAAGATCATGGCTGACGGGCTGTTCTTCACCCCCACCGCGGTCATCCGAGACTTCGGCGGAGTCATGGACATCTTCATTTACCTAGTGAGAGAAACACTGATCATGTCTCAACCGAATCCTATGGCAGCATTACACTACATTGGCAACTGTGCTGTTTTTTTCGTTGTAAAATCCGAAATACTAACATCTTGAAATACATTTTACTGTTTTCGTATAATGGACTATTATACAGTGCAAACATGATTATTGAATAAAATAGCTAAAACTATTTAAATGACAAATGATTCAATAAAACTTGCGAGTGTTAGTACTTGTGTCACCAGTGTTGGGCACATACCATTCACTGTGAAATCCCCCCCTTTCTCTCTCTCTCCCTCTCGCTCTCTCTCTCTCTCTCTCTCAGGTGAGTCTGATATTCCTGTGTTGGCTCCCCACTGACGTGCCCCCAGAGTCTGGAGCGCAGCTGCTGATGATGCTGCGCTGTTTGAGGCCGCTGCGCATCTTTAAGCTGGTGCCGCAGATGAGGAAGGTGGTGCGGGAGGTGCTGAAGGGCTTCAAGGAGATCTTCCTGGTGAGAGATGGGACACTGGATGCACACACATATACGCAGACTCACACACACACACACACACAAACATTCATTCACATACGCACACACACCCACACACGCATACATACGCACACACCAGTTGCGGCTGGTGAACTGGCGATAGGGGAGGCTCAAAACAATCCCTTAAAAACAATGATTGGTCATGACCTGTTTTCTATCATTCATTTAAATTACCATTACAGAAACTCCGAAAACTCTCAACATTATCAGATGAGGCCAATTTTCATTTATTATGCATACCTGTCAACTCAGGGGTTGGAAGCAATGCAGGTGTTTCATGATCGTTTAAACTGCTTAAATGGAATAAGATCATTGGAAGCAATGGAATTGCGTAAAGACGTTTCAAATGATCTTATTTCATTTAAACTATTTAAACGATAATGAAACACATGCATTGCTTCTAAACCCTGAGTAAAGAAAAGCGTGAGAAGTCCGGAGTCATGACACAGGTGAAACTGATAAACCTCCATGCACAAGGACTTAAATTTCGTGCGAGAATCTCTTACACATGCATTGATTGAATAATTGCTGACTACAGCAGAGGAACATAAATATACCACTTAAACTCACACCAAATGCATGAGAGTTGTCAGGTAGGCGTTATTAATGAAAACTGGCCACACCTGATAATGTTGAGAGTTTTCGGAGTTTCTGTAAGGGTAATTTAAATGAATGATCGAAAACAGGTCATGACCAATCATTATTTTTAAGGGATGGTTTGAGCCTCCCCTATCGCCAGTTCACCAGCCACCACTACCTCACACACACTATCCTCCTAATCAGCAAAAATGACAGTGCCCTTTAATGTGATTGGTTTAACTGATGGTCGAAGGTTACTGGGGAAACTTCAGTGTCACTGCAGTTTGATGAGAGTTAGATGTCATGATAATTTGCTCACCTACCTTGGATATCTGACACGTTTACTTTGACAAGCACAATAGTGTTCAAAGCAGTTAGCAGTACCTTTTTCAAAAGCCCCAGTTAATGAGAGTGTCAGTGAAATGCTGTGAGAGAGCAGTGATTTTTCTGGAGAATAGTGGCAGGAGAATTGCTCTCACGGTGCCTGTGACTGCCCCCTGCAGGTGTCCATCCTCCTGCTCACCTTGATGCTGGTCTTCGCCAGCTTCGGGGTCCAGCTCTTCGCCGGGAAGCTCGCCAAGTGTAACGATCCTCACATCAATGATCGGGTACAAGCAGGGGACCTTTTTCTATCTTAGCGTCTGTTTGTGAAACCATCAAGGCTAAAAAAGCTAATTTGTATTTTGGTCATGTGACTTTCTAATTTCTTTTTTTTGCTGAATATACTGACATTGACTCAAATATTGCCAGTGAAAGGGGACATTTTTTTACTAATATCTAGATTTGGTACAAAAATGTAATGTGTCATGCAAACTAATACAAAACGAGCTAGATTTTTTCTTCACGTGAGGAAAGAAAAAGATTTCTAGCCCTGATACAATACTGAAACACTTGTTCAAGCACCGTTTTGCAGTGAAGCACCATGTGACCTGGTGCATATAAGGTTCAGTGTTTTCTCTCCTCTGACAGGAGGGCGGCTCAGTACTCAAGCGCAGACTGGAAGTCAGTTTCATGGGTTTTATTGAAAGGAAATTCAGGGTCAGATAATCCTGTACAGAATCAATTGGGCAACTTCCTGCACAAAAGGGAGAATCCATATCGTAATCAAAACACCCTTGAGAGGTGGATTGCCAAACAGTGGTAATGCCAAATCTGAAAGCAAACAGATTAATAGGTCAAATATCCGGTCAAAGTCGTGACCAGTGATCACAGGGCAAGGCTGTCTCCAAAAACAGTGGACAAAAAAAATCTGAACTGGAAAATGCTCTTGGAATAGACAAGGCTCATAGGTCACTGTGGATGGCAATAAATCAAAGTAAATGGGGAGAACTGAGACTATATAAAGGGAAAAAATAACAGGGATTGAAGAGAAATCAGGTGTACTGGAGCAGGGAAGAGTGGGTGTGGTTACAAACGAGAGAATAAATAGGAAACAATAGAGCGGGGTGGGCAGGTGAGGATTTGCAAATGAAAGCAGGCAGGTGTGAACTGAAACCTTGAGAGGAAATACACAATGAAAATGAACACAGTGAAGTAAATAACAATACAGAATATGAAAATAAACAGAAAAATAAACAATAAACAGTAAAATAACAAAAACAGATCTCAAACACTGACATGCTCTCTGCTCGTGTCTCCTACAGAAAGACTGTCATGGAATATTCCGGATCAACGTCAGTGTCTCCAAAAACCTGAATCTGAAACTGAAGGCTGGGGAGAAGAAGCCGGGGTTCTGGGTGCCTCGAGTGTGGTGAGGGACTTTTTCAGACTTCCTAACGGGGTCAGTCCACTGTGTTTGTATGGTGAGGGACTCTTTCTTACAGGGTAAGTTGGTTATGTTTGAGTGGCAAGAGAGTCTTTGCGATTCCTCTGATTCCCCTGTGCATCTATGAGCAAGCCAAAGCTCTTGATCAGCCAGGAGTGGCCCCATGAGAGCAATAAGACAAACTAATTTATCCAGCTTAATCCCTATTATCTCCGACAAGGCTTTTGCCAATTGTTTTCTTACCCATTCAGACCTCTAGCCAGAGCCAGTAATGGCGTGGCTGGGATTTGAACACCTGCCCACAAGGCTCCTCATCCAATCCTCTTGGCTGTGAACTGTTGAGACCTGAGCACAAAGCCCCCTGCGGAGAGATTCCAGCCCGATATTCAAGCATGGTGGTGCAGGCAAAGGAACTTGCATGATAAATGCAAAACACATATCCAAAAAGCCATCTTTAGAGTAAAACTTGTAGAATACATATATATGGTTCTCAGTATTATTTTGTCACTGATATTTGTCTCTAGGCAATCTTCTTTCTCCGGCATGTTCAATAGCTTGTTTATCTTTTGATTAAATGGAGCTCTCTGTGTTCCTTGTAAGAGCTCCTTTTAAACAGACCTTAGACATCTGAAGGGTGAGAATGTAGTGTTGTGACCTCCAGTTCATACAGATATTGCTGTATCCACTTGACCTGAAAAAGCATCTAACTTTAAAGTCTCTTAAGTATTTCAGTGGGAAAATGAGTCAGCGATAGAGTAAGCCATGCATTCTGCCGTTAGAAAGGGCTGGGTCTGAATTTGCTGATTCACGGAGCGCATCCATCACCCAGCTGCGACGGCCCATAAAGCGCTTCAGAGAGTCATGTGACCAAGGTGACGCGCTCTAAATGTTCAGCACGAATCTGCTCTCTGTCCCCCCAGGAAAGGGTGAAAGATGCCAATCTGCTGTCAGAAAAAGGATTTGGAAATTAACTGCATTGAATTAGCCCCTCAGGAGGCATGATTTTGATGCTCGGCCATTGTTCGCCTTCAGGTGGCCGAACTTGAAAAGGGACAAGATGAATTACCTTGACCCTTTGCCAGTGCTTAAATACAGGCGCGGTTCCATTTTGAAGAGTTTTCTTTATGGTGTCAGGGGGCAGAAAAGTTTTGTTGTCCTTGTAAAGTTTGCCTCCTTAGCCCTGTCCTTACAGCACTAAATGCCTTTTTGAAGTACCACAGGGTTGCCCAACCCTTTTGCTGGAGATCTACTGTCCTGTAGGTTTTCATTTCAAGACTATTTTTGCACACCTGGTCGACTAATTCGCAGTTGATTGAATGAGGTTTTGTTACAATCAGAGTGGCAACTTACAGGATGAAAAATCTCCAGGAATAGGGTTGGGTAGCCCTGCTCTAGCTGTTGCACGTGGTATGCCATGATAGGATTGGATTGTAGACATACTGCCATGATTCTGGTTTTGGCCATGTCTTTTATTTATTGATTTTGCTTATTGTACATCCTGGTTTTTCTGTTCATGCCATTTCTGTATTCATTGCACTATTGTCACCCCTGTCTTGTGATCAGTATGGTACATTCCGTCCTCCCAGTCTGCGTGCCCACATGCTTCAGGTGATTTCAGTGGTTTCTGGTGTTTCACATTATTCAATTCTCGTTTACTTCCTTCGCTCTGCTTTCCTTGATTACTAATAATACTAACATTTATATTATACTTACTAACCTAACTAACCCATGTACATACTACTAACTAACTAACAAGCACTTGGGTTAATTTGTAAAGTTGCACCGCTACTAATTACTACTACGCAGTCTCAGCACTGGCCCTGTTCAGTCTCAGCACTGGCCCTGTTCTAATCTATCCTGCACTCCTTGCTTTACTGTTTTTCAGTCCTGTATCTCACTGTGCTTCATGTGTATTTCCCTTTGTGAAACCTGGCCCTCATAGCATGTGACTTCCTCTTGTGTATTTAAGGTCTTTAATGTGCTATCCTGCAGCCTCCTTTTGATCTGTGCACATAGAACTTTCCTTGCACAACCGGAGCTGTTTTTCTGTCATGGATGGTTGTCATTACACATCTGCTCTCTGGTTTATCCTGCCCATGTTTTGGTTTTGACCCGCTTGCCAATTATTGTGTTAACAGGGTTTTACAATCCCCTTATTGAATGATGTGTATAGCTATTGAAGGAGGATGTGTGCTTCTTTAGGGTTGCAAATTAAACCTAGAGGATGGCAGATATCCAGGAACAGGGCTGGGTAAATGAGATGTGTTTTGCAAAGGTTGGAATGAAAACCTACAGGACCTCACCTTTCTCTCTCTCCGCAGGGCCAACCCGCGAAATTTCAACTTTGACAACGTGGGGAATGCCATGCTGGCTCTGTTCGAGGTGCTGTCCTTGAAAGGCTGGGTGGAGGTCCGGGACGTTATCATCCACCGCGTCGGACCGGTATGCCCCCTTATCAAAAAAAACACCCCCACCTGAGACTAGGGGTCGAAGGTCCTGTGGTTAGGAAGTTAATCCTGCTGTGTGTCTCATACAGACATGACCTGAGCCAGCTCATTTCACTGATTAGCTCAGCTCTGCCTCCTGGCTGAAGAATCACATTAAAGCAGCTTTCACACCGTAAGCGAAACAAATTTTTCGCACGACAGATTACATTCAAAGTCAATGCAAACGCGAATACGCGAAACGCGTGTATTCGCGTCTTTGCATTGACTTTGAATGTAATCTGTCATGCTAAAAAAATTCGTTTTCAGCGCCGGTGTGAAAGCGGCTTAATGATTATTAGAAAGAACTTTTACTTTGAGACCCAGGATTTTTCCCTGCAGCCAGAGACCCACACTGTCTGATTCACACTGCCCACTGTCACAGCAGCACTGAAGCCAGTCCTCTGTCTATCATCCCCCATCAGATTTAAGCAGAGACGCCAAACCCAGGCTCAGACTGCTGAAATCCCTCCCTGCTATTTTGTTCCATTACAGCTGGCTTTCCTGAGCAGCACAAATCTCCAGCCTGGAGGTAGACCTAGAATCAGCTGGCTGAGTTTATCGGTGAAATAAATATGTTCCAGACTTTTTCTTACTGTCCACTCGACCTTCACATTTCATTGCATCTCGTTTATTTGCCTGATGCTTTTATCTAGAGAGGCATACAATTTGCGCAAATTGAAGGACATCAGATCAACTGCAGAACACAAGTGAGACAAGCTCCAGTTCTCATAAAGTACTGTTTATCCATAACTTTGAACATTAACTCATTCCCTACGGCAAGCCGCTGCCAACGAAGCGGCGAATTCTGCCATTCCCAATGGTAAGCCGGTGCCAGCGGCGTGGATGACCATTCGCAGTCCGATGAAAACACGAAATCAGTTGATAATCGCGGTCAGTGGCCAACTGTAATTCAATACTTTATATTGTGTAATTTTCGGGAAAAGTATTCTGTACAAACGCGACAATTTTATATAAAAGTATTCCATAGGGAATGAGTTAAGATTGTATCTAGTTCACAGTGTACTAAGGATAGGCAAAAGGCATGTCCACGCCAGAAACTATGACTATTGTTGAGAGATAACTATGATGATGAGACCATCAACAGCCAATGAACAAAAACATTCTGTAAATGCTGACTTTGCCATGCCTTGCGAATGTGGATGGATTTTGATTGGCTGTCAGTGGTTCCATCATTCATTCAGCTGCAAAAATTGATTTTGAAGCAAACTCAAATGCATAATTTGCCATGGTTGCAGTCATTTTTGTTGTGGTGTGGACTAACCTATCCCTTGAGTTTAAATGATTTCTGAAACTCTGTATTTACACTTATTGCTGTAATTATCCGTCTTGTTATGGAATTCCCACTACAGATCCATGGCATCTACATCCATGTTTTCGTTTTCTTGGGCTGCATGATTGGACTAACCCTGTTTGTGGGTGTGGTTATTGCGAACTTCAACGAGAACAAGGTAGGAACATATTTAAGAAATTAAATATGTCCAATTGCTTAAATGAATTGACAAATATGCTCAGAAAATAAGCTATACCAATTAAATAATATATTTGTTCAGTGGATAAGTTAAATGAGATGTAAATTGATTTAAGTTAAAGTTTTAAAATTAAAACAATTTTGTGAGTAAGTTCAATCATGTTGATAATTTATTTTCTTCAGTATTTTAGTAAATAAGTAAATAAGATCACTTAATTTAAAAAGTACAATTATTTTAGTAAACATGTTGATAATTTTAGTAAATGAGTTAGATCACTTTAGTAAATCATTGAAAAAGTTAATAAGTAAATATGTTAAATTACTTCAGTAAATAAGTAAATAAATAAGTCAAATCACCAAGGAGTAAATATCACTTATGAGTAAGCAGGTAAATAAGTGAACAAGGCAAATCCTCAAAGAGTAAATAAGTAAGTAAGGTAAATAAATAAGAAAATTACTTCAGAGTAAACAGGTAAATAAGTACAAAAAGCAAAACACTTAAGAGTAAACTGATAGATAAGTTAAGCACATAAGGTAAATCACTTGAGAGTAAAAACTTAAATCAAATAAGGTATATCACTCAAGTATAAATGGGAAAATAAGTTACACTACAGGCCAGAAGTTTGGATTAGACTTTTCTTTCATTGATATGCTTAAAACCATTTTCTATGGATTTTCTATTTACCATGATTTGGGTCTTTCATTATATATTGATGTTACCAGACCATTGCATTGAACAAATGTTAAATGTCAATGAGAGAAAGGAAGGACTTAGTTTTTGGGTTGAGAAGATTTGCAAGAGTCGCAACTTCAGTGAAAAAGTAAAAAACAAATCACAGTTTGCATTATTCACTTTATTGTCATGGACCATGGATCTAGTAATATGGGCCTGATAATTTGTGTAAAAATGTATTCTGATAAGTGACTCTTTATATAATAATCATGTTTATTTTGTTACAAAGTATACCAATGAAACTATGATCTTTTTTTTGAACAAGTTTGATCTTGCTTCCAAACTTTTGGCCCGTAGTGTAAGTACAAAAGGCAAATCACTTGAGAATAAATATATCAAGCATCAGTCTCACCGGGGTATTTTTGGCTTACGTATGAGCCTTGTATAGATTTTCTAAAATTCGCAGAATAATGGCTGCAAAGTTTGAAAAATGCCCAAACAGAGTATCGGCCCTCGTACCCGTCACGTAAGACCTCGTACATGCCATGTAAGAGCCTCGTATTTTTTGGGGAAGTCACTCCGTAACCGCCGCGCAAGAGAATAACGTGCCACATAAGAGCCACGTGTGAGCCATATAAGGGCTGAATAAGGCATGTAAATGCACGTAACCGCTAGGTATTAGCTGCGATTTATCTGCGAAGTTTACCCAAAATTCTTGGGACCTCCAACCCCTATAAAAGGGGTGTTTTCAACAAACCATTATCATTTTGCATCATGGCTAGCTGTGCTGCAGTTGATGTGAATACGTTGCTGTTGTAGGCAGGAATGATGGAGCAAGGTCAATACGCAGCTTTTATAGGGACTGGCCACGTCACAGTGTCATAGACACCAGGCGAGAAACCAAAGCAACACTGCCAATACGCAGCGGTTCGCTGCACATGAGCAGCGGGTTCGCAGCATGTTAGCAGTGCATACGCAGCATATACATTGCATAGTCACAGCGATGACCTGTCGACTTGGCCTGGATAATTGATCTCACTATGGCTTCGTATTCGAATAACTAGGCCGTACTAGCCCCGTAGCCGCTTCATATGTTAAAAACTATCCTCGCTTTTTCAGTAGCTTGCAAATAAAAAAAAACACTTTGAAATTTGCACCGCGTAAAAATCGACCCTGCGAACACTAAAAAACTGCTGCTTAAACTCTAAATATCTCACATTATCCTCGTACTCTGGATAACCCGCCACAAACTTTAAAAATCGATTTACATGGCAAGTTATTCATCAAAAATCCCCCGGTGAGACCAGTGCTTTAGTTACGTAAATAAACTAAATCTCTCAAGAGTAAATAAGTTAATTAAGTAAGGTGAATCACCTTAGTGGAAATAAGTAAATGAGTTAAATTACCTCAGAGTAAAGTCAAGTAAATAAGTTAAATCACTAAAGAATAAATAAATAAGCTACTTAAGAGTAAACAGGTAAATATGTAAACGAGGCAAATCACGTAAATGTAAATAAGGCAAGTAAGTAATGTCATGGTTTTGCCCCCGCCGGCTGCAAACAGCAAACCGGCGGGCACTGGGACCATGTACCCAAAAGGGAGAGAAGGGACCCAAACGCACAGGCTGAGTAAAAAGATAAAGACTTTTAATAAAACTGGTTCAAACCACAAACGAGGGGAGCAGCGGCACAACAGGGCTAAAACTTTAGAATGCAGCTTCACCTCAACTTCAACCAGCAACAGGTGTGGCTCGCTGAAGTGGAGGCGAAGACGGCAGGAGGGGGGAGGGGCTGCAGGGCAGAACCATCACATATAGTTTAATTACTTGAGAGTAAACGGGTAAATAAGACAAATTGCTTAAGCATAAACCAGTAAATAAGCACATAAGGCGAGTCACTTAAGAGTAAATTAGTAAATAAGTTAAGTACATAAAGCAAATAATTTAAGCAGTAAAAAGTAAACAAGGTAAATCACTTAAGAGTAAATAAGTTTAGTAAATAAGGCAAGTCACTTAAATGTAAACAGGTAAATAAGCGCATCTCTCCTGCAGGGCACGGCTCTGCTGACTGTGGACCAGAGGAGGTGGGAGGACCTGAAGAGCCGGCTGAAGATCGCTCAGCCTCTGCACCTGCCTCCTCGCCCGGGTCAGAGCGCCGCCCTCTGTTTCTACCTCAAACACCAGCCTCCCTTTCTTTTAATCTAGAAAACCCGGCTGCATTGAGTTTGATGGCCATATTTGGGGAGTCCCTGATGTGCACTGGTGGTGGTTGAACTGAATTCTTTGATCTACCTCAGAATTTTCGATCCGAATTTAAGGAATGTTCACTCAGTGGATGCTGATGTTGGTTAATACTGACCTTAAAGCCTAACTCCTTCATTGAAGCCAAAGCCATCAGCCAAAGTGAGGCCCTGTCACTGAGCCTTGTAAACACGTGAGATCGTCACAAATGCATCTGGTTTTCAGAGAACCACAAAAGCATGTACCATAGTACTAAAATACTTGGAGGGAACGAGCCGGCTAGAACATGGCTTCTTTAGTTAATCTGTGGTCTGGAAAGTCCTCTTTTGCTGGCGAAGACTTTTGAGGTTCCTTTTAAAGAGGTTCAAAGGACTGGTAGGAGGCAGTAGTACTGTCGATAGGTTTCTCTGCCCTGTTAATGGGTGGTAACTGCAGGTCCACAGACTCATCAGTCTGGCTGATACAGCTCTGCCACAGAGACTGATGAACAAACTGGGAGCAGAGTGTGGGGAGGGAAGGGAGAAGATCTGTGCGGCTGTCTGTGTGTCTTTGCACACGTTTTTGCATGCCTGCATGTGTGCGCTGCTGTGCGGTATGATTATCCAGGACAAACAGAGCAGGATCTTTCAGTCATTGCATTTTCTACGCCCTGAGCCTGGGAATAATTGGGAAAGAGACTCACCCCAGTGCGCTCGTCTCTGTATCTGCGGTGTGGTTCAGTTCCTGTGCGTAATGAGGCTGGTGAGTCGCTTTGGGCTGCCGCATCACCAAGCTGAGGTCCCATTATGGGAGCCACATTTAAATTCAGACTGTACTGCTCTGTAGACTCTGAGCCTATTTCTCCTTGCTCTACTTGGGTGATCATCATCACCCATACAAACACAATCCTGTCTCCTCCTGCTCTAATGGCATGAGCAACATCACATAAATATACAAATGCAATTCCAAAAAAGTTGGGATGCTGTGTAAAATGAAAATAAGAACAGAATGCAATGATTGGAAAATCACGTGAACTGACATTGTATTCACAGTAGAACATGGACAACATATCAGATGTTGAAAGTGAGACATTTTTCCATTTCATGGAAACTATTAGCTCATTTTGAATTTGATGGCAGCAATACATCTAAAAAAAAGTTGGAATAGGGCCATGTTTACCATTGTTTATTATCCCTCTTCTTTTAACAACAGTCTGTAAATGTCTGGTAAGTGGGGAGACCAGTTGCTGAAGTTTTGGGGAAGGAATGTTGTCCCACTCTTGTCAGATATAGGATTCTAGCTGCTCAACAGTGCTGGGTCTTCTTTGCCCGATTTTTTCGTTTTTGATGCGCCAAATGTTTTCTATTAGTGAATGCAGGTAGGCCAGTTCAGCACTCAGACTCTTCTACTGCAAAGCCATGCTGTTGTGATGGATGCAGTATGTGGTTTGGCTTTGTTTTGCTGAAATATGCAAGGCCTTCCCTGAAAGAGACGTTGTCTGGATGGGAGCATATGTTGTTGTTAAACCTCTATATACTTTTCAGCATTGATAATGCCTTTCCAGATGTGTAAGCTCCCCACGCAATAGGCACTAATGCAACCCGATACCATCACAGATGTAGGCTTTTGAACTGTGCACTGATAACAAGCTGGATGGTCCCTCTCCTCTTTAGACTGCATGACACGTGTTCGTGGTTTCCAAAAAAAATTTAAAATTTTGATTAATCTGACCACAGAACAGTTTTCCATTCTGCCTCAGTCCATTTTAAATGAGCTTTGGCCCAGAGCATACGGCGGCGCTTCTGGATCGTGTTCACATATATGGCTTCTTCTTTGCATGATACAGCTTTAACTTGCATTTGTAGATTGCACGGCGAACTGTGTTCACAGAAAATGATTTCTGGAAGTGTTCCTGAGCCCATGCAGTAAATTCCAGTGCAGAATCATGCCCATTTTTAATACAGTGCCGCCAGAGGGCCCGAAGATCACGAGCATCCAATATTAACCTTCAGACTTGTCCCTTGCACAGAGAGATTTCTCCAGATTCTCTGAATGTTTTGATGATATTATGTACTGTAGATTCAAAGTCTTCGCAATTTTACATTGAGGAACATTTTTCTGAAATTGTTCCACAATTTTAGATGCAGTTTTTTGCTGATTGGTGAATCTCTGTCCATCTTTACTTCTGAGGACTCTGCCTCTCTAAAATCTTCTTTTTATACCCAATCATGTTACTGACTTGTTGCCAATTAACCTAATTAGTAGCAAAATGCTCCTCCAGCTGTTTTTTATGAGAAACACTTACTTTTCCAGCCTTTTGTTGCCCCTCTCCCAACTGTTCTGAGATGTGTTGCTGCCATCAAGTTCAAAATGAGCTAATATTTTTCATGAAATGTTAAAATGTCTCACTTCCAACATCTGTTATGTTGTCTATGTTTTATTGTGAATACAATGTCAGTTTATGTGATTTGCAAATCATTGCATTCTGTTTTTATTTAAATTTTCAGCATCCCAACTTTTTTGGAATTGGGGTTGTACGTTTGTGTTATGTTGCTCATGCCATTAAGGCAGGAGGAGACAGGATTGTGTTGGTATGGGTGATGATGGTGAAATAACACATCCTTATTCAGCATGTGATGCCAGATGTGATATAACTGACAATGTCACTTACAGTAGCTAGTGGCTAAATGCTGTAGAAGGTGACATTGTCAGCTAAGAGACATTGTCATTGTCACATCTGGCATCACATGCTAAATAAGGATGTGTTATTTCCTCCATACAAAGCATGACATTTGCTTATGTATGATTTATGAATACATTGTGTCTCATTTATGAAGGCATCATACATGCTGTATGGAGACTTAATGAGCAACACTCACCTAAAGTATGACTGTTTTTTTTTTTGTTGTTGCTTGCAACTGCAGACAGATAGAAACGGAGACTCTTTAGTTTATGGAAGGAGATAACAGGAGTAAGAGCAAGAGAGGATGATAAAGGCTCCTGCACAATTTCGACGATGCATCAATTTACCTTAGCTGCTGGGTGTGGGTTAGGTTTAGAGCTTAGCTGTGGGGATCGTGTTAAAACACAAGGGTGGCAGAGCGACTGAAGGCTGCATGTGCCTCTCTTTGGGCTGGCAGGAAAGTCGTTGCCTTTAGTCAGCACCGGCGGATCCTGCAGCGTTAATGTGGGGTTGCAGGAGCTTGGTTGAGGATTAGCAGTGCATTCACCGGGGAGCCCGCCGCGAGGAAATACCTGCTGGCCATGTCTTCGTGATGAACGGTCACGATACTGCCGACCTTTTAATAAGGCTGCCCCAGCAAAGTGATGACACAGCTAGATTCTCGGTGTTAACGAGGGAGAGGTGATGTGGAGGTTAGCTGTAAGAGCCCTGGGATATATTCTCATGATACATTCTGGTAAAGGGGCGGGAGCTTGTCTACTTTGTGCGGGGGCTGATAATCTCCCGGGTGCCATAAGAGTACCCTGCTCACAAATCTCCCAAATGCCGGCCTTGCACTAAACAAACTTTTGAAGCAATTTCACTGTCGCAGACAAATCGTCACAGTGGTAGTAAAATCACAAGTTTTGTTTGAGCTGTGGTACGCCCCATCATCTCAATTATTTGGTGTATGGTGCTCATAAAACTCAGTCTGACTGTATTTCTCTTGCTGACGCTCCCATGAAATCAAACATGTTTAATATTATCAGAAGTCTTCAGTCTTGGCTCGAGCAGAAGTTGAAGTTCAATGGCATGAACACGGTCAACAACTACAATAGGTGCATGCTGTAAATGAGTCTGTAAATAAAAAATATGTGACTTTATGAAACATTGTCTATAGATGTGAGAGCGTGTCAGACATTAGTCTTTTGAATAGCTAAAGTCCTCTAGTGTGTGGTCAGCATACATTGTTGTAAACTGACTGAATTTGGCAGTTAAATTAAAGGGATAGTTCACTTTTTTTGATGTGGGGTTGTATGAGCTACAAATTGCCACTACTTACATTAGATGCAGTAGAAAGCTCTCTGATCTCCTTCAGGTAGCCGCACCAGGGCACAGTGCTGGGTGGAAATTTAGGCGATACACTGTTGTGAACGGAAACACAGAAACAGTGTATTTTCGCGCCTAAAAAGAGGTCCTACCTGAAAAATACAACATTTCAATTGTACGCTATATTTAAAAAAAATTACAGCACTTTAGCTGCTCGGAAAAAAAGCACAGTTGCTCTTGAACTAACCAACTGGCGTATTCCTGCGCGAGGCGCATCGTAGTTCACTGCGCGCTGTAGCGATCAGCTGTTTGGTTCAGACTCCGAGCGGTTTGCGGAAGAGCCGGACTTTCAATGGCATAGAATCACGTCTCAAATTTAAAAAAAAAAAAATCCCTACAATAACCAGCACAGCAGATACACAGTATGTGGCTGCGTAGACCCTATGCGATATCAATCTGTGCTGCAATGTTACATTAGACTTTTTCACAGGTGTTTCACTCTTTTACGTGATGCTTGGGTACAGCAGTGCTCTTCAGCGTGCACCGTTGAGATTTCCCTGAATGTAGCCAAACGAAATCCTCTTTGGAAAAATGAATACTGCAAACACGGAGTTCTTTTGGGGATACGGGTGGCGTATCAATGTCCGTGTTGAGGCAACTAGCCACAGCTACAAGTCCAATGTTCCGCAGAGGAATGCGGTGGAAGCTGTAAGAGCACCAGGATACAGCTTTACTTTCACGTCCAAGAAAGCGACACACACGGACCATTTTCGAAATATCTGCACAAGTTAAACGGCCGTCCGACCTCGCCGCAGTTAAGCCGCTTGCACACTGGACGCGAAACGAGTTTTTCGCACACAGATTAAATTCAAAGTCAATGCGAAGACGTGAATACACGCGTTTGCGCAAGCAGCTTTACTGTGACCCAAACAGCTGATCGCTACAGCGCGCAGTGAACTACGATGCGCCTCGCGCAGGAATACGTCAGTGGGTTAGTTCAAGAGCAACTGTGTTTTTACCGAGCAGCTAAAGTGCTGTAATTTTTTTAAATATAGCGTACAATTGAAATTGTGTATTATTTTCAGGTAGGACCTCTTTAGGTAAAAAAAATACGCTGTTTCTGTGTTTCCGTTCACAACAGTGTATCGCCTAAATTTCCACCCAGCACTGTGCCCTGGTGCGGCTACCTGAAGGAGATCGGAGAGCTTTCTACTGCATCTAATGTAAGTAGTGGCAATTTGTAGCTCATACAACCCCACTTCAAAAAAAGTGAACTATCCCTTTAACATAGACGGAACCTCTGTTATAAATTGATTGTAAAATTACACTTGAAATAACTGGCAAAAAAGGCGCCAGTTATAATAACTGGCAAAAAAGGTGCCAGTTTATAACAGTTTACGATGGTCCAGCTTTTTTTGAAGCTGTTTTCCAAACTTTTAGTAGGTGGATCAGTTGTTAAAACTACCTAACCAGCCTTTTTAAGCAGCTAGTCCACCAGTCTGACCTCCAAACTTAGTTTACAAGCTTAACCTGCTTTGACCATATTTGTACAGCTAAGACCTGCTTTGACCAGAAACAGAGTAACTACTACCAGCATGCGGAGAGTGCAAGCCTCCGCTAAACTATAGGGTCACTGATGCCATTGAATAGTTCACGCTTTAGAATTGCACATTTGCTTTTCTTTTCACTGTCTTGTTAATGTGCAATAATGCGGAAAGTGCCCCTGTCCCACAATGGTAAAGAATCCTTTAAAAAAATTCCTGGATCTGGATCGTGATCCGAATCACCACCAAAATTTAATGGATTGTTCCTTGTACCATCCCTGACTCCTCCAGAAAATTTCATCGAAATCCTATCAGAACGTTTTGAGTGTTCCTGCTAACAAACAAACAGACAAACAAACAAACAAACCCCAACTAATACATAACCTTCTTGGCGGAGGTAATAATTTATTAGAAGTAATTTACACAACCCACATTGTCATGTCAGTACTTGCTATCTCATATCACTGCCAACCAATGGCTGTCTGATAACTTTCGGCTAATGAAATAGTCCAATATATTTGATTAATTGATATGTCACAGGGGTTTTATCCATAAGGTGGCGGATCGGTTACCTCTCAGCAATGTAATAATCAGCACATCTGACAGGGTGCGGTGGTGTGGATCTGTATAATTCTCTAATTCTCGCATCCTCCACATCGGTCCGTATAAAACTGAAAAAAATTGCCCAATATCAGCAAAAAAGCAGCCGCTTACCCTCCTTACAAAATCAAATTCTGAAGAAATTGACGATTTTACGGCATTTTTTCTCCTAAACATCGACATAACACACCGCTTTGTTTGCAAGCAATTCTTAACCTCCAAGCAGTCCATGCATCTTTTGGCGATGAGCCTGGATACTAGTTTTTTTGTTACACTGAAAAGCTGTCAGATTCAAAGATTCAAAAATCTTCAAAGATCACTATTAAACTTCTTTTTTAAGGTTCAAACCTTAATTTGAGCATTTGAATATTAATTAATCCTACCAGTAATTTTGTGCAGTAAATCATATTCATGCGCGCAAAGTTAATTTCCTTTCCTGTGTTAACCTGCTTCCTCTGTTACATCCATGGGTTAGTATGGGTTTTGGCTAGAAGGGATGTAGTTTTTACGATGCACTTAAGTTATTATGAATGGCAGCTTGTATCACTATGTTGATGTGAAGAATAAATAATAAGACAAATTTTTTAGGCTCGAAATTTGATTTATAATGTCAATATGGCAAAATGCTTTCTCTATCCAATGCAATATACTGCAAGATAGCCTAGCTATGAAAATACTGTGTGCTCATTATATGGTCCTGAAACCATCCCTTACTGTTTAACTGTTATAAATGTGTAGTGCATACAAATAGGCCTAGAAAGTTTGATGTCAGCTAACAGTATTCAAGATAGCTGGACTTAGCAAATGTTTCTTGAGTGTAAAATTGTATCCAACTTCAGTGTCACAGTGATAACGCAACCAATTTGATCTATTTACGCGACCAAAATGTTTTGTTGGGAGATAATGGTTGTATTATTCTAATTTCACACCAAATGATTGATCACATAATTGCGTACTCTACCTCACCATTTAAGTCGGCATCTGAATTTAAATAAGCAAATACCTCAGAGCATATGAAAAAAATCAGTATTGCAGTCAATATTTGTTTTAGCAGGCAACAATTCTTTTAACCCTGATGCAGTGTGCGGCTTATAGAACTGCTATGTGGAATCAACATGTTTTACATACATGGTTTGGAACGTGCATCATTTCACGCTTTTTACATGTTGATTACACATACCTGATGACTCATGTAAAAATCACCAGATTCTCACATGAATTGCACATGGAAGAAACTTGCTGTGATCTGAAATGGCCGAGTCGGAAGATCCATCCCATGGTCATGGAAAAGATGATACTGTGTTTCAGGAGGGGCAAATCATTGACTTGCATCAAGCAAAGACAATAATTAAGGAGAAAAAAATGACAGTAGAACTTATGGCTATATTAAATTGTGAAAGTAAGCACATTTCTATATGCAAAATGTCACAAAAACTTGCAGGATTGGGACTAAACAGGTGCGTGGCTGCATGAGAGCCTCTTAGCCAGGCTAATCTGGGAAAATGAGAATAATAAATAGGTCACCATTTTGGAATAAGGTATATATCCATTCATGTAAATGCATTGGAAAGGCCTAAGTATCACTTTTGTAAATTTTTTTTAAATGATCATATAATCCAGTGTGTTTTCCGCGTGATGGTCCATTTTTCCACGCATAATATGCCCCAAAAATTTCAGCATATTTTTTTTCACGTCCTATCAGAATTATAGTGAAAAACTTGTGAAATGTTTTCCGATTAATATGGAAAATTGAACCATCTTTTGATTGAAGTGAGATTAAATACTGGTTTTAAACCACAGTAGAATCCCAGCTGAAGTTAGCCGGAATTTTTGGCAGAGAAAGCAGAGGAAAATATGTAAAAGTCAAGTTTTGGGTAAAAATGTGTCAAGAGAGCTTATGGAAATGAGGTAAAGGTGATTTCCTTATATGCAGATGTGAGATATTTGAGTTCAGTTTTGCACCAAACTAAATGGCATGTGTCAAAAACATTGCTCACAATTTCGTCCATGGCAAACAGCATTTTTTATTGCTTTTATCACTTGGCGGAGCCTATCAAAATAAGGTGCATGTTCTTCACCTGACATGATGAAATTACCAGTTTGCTATAGTGTTAACACACTGGTTTTAAGGGGAATGACGGTGGCAGATCTGTCTGCCTTATTGAAACCAAACTCCCACCACACCCACAAGTTATTAATTCCTTTATGACCAACCCTTTTGACTATCGCACTACAGTTGCACTATCACTTTGTGTCAGGAAATTACCAGAATGGTGTTTGATACGCCCAGTGTTGATATGCAATGCCATTAGCACTTGCATTTTACAACTGGATTTAGGTCCTCAAATTAGGAACCATTGATTCTCCTGCTTTGGTTTTAGAGATTGATCACTGGTGAGGCATTATACTGCCATTTTTACTTGTATTTTTCTCACACTGATTGGCATTACCAACTTTCCTGGAAGTCTACTTTGGCGTATTCTCTGCCAGACTGGATTGTGGTACCAATTTCGACTCAAACTATCAGTGCTGCCAGAAAACTTGTGCTGTTATGTTTTCTGAATTTTTACATTTACTTGCCATTATACTATCACATTTTTCTGACTTCCCTATTTCTGAAAATTTTACCTTTCTGACTTGAAGCAATCCTGTGACTAGTGAAGTGTCTCACTTCTTGTTTAGCTTGATCAAGTCAAATGATTTTTTTCCCTGCAGTGTTTAGAACTTCTCAACAGAGGCCAGAAGGCCCTTGTAAAATGTAACAGCCATTTCCTTGAGTGGTATTACACCATTGTGAGTCTGCAGAACATTAATGAACAGGCTGCTTGTCAGAGAGTCATAATTAATATGATGGGGAGATTTACTATGTTCTCAATTTGAGCTTAGGATGTGGGGGATTTATTACCGTCAATAAAGTTTTAAGTAATGTGTTTCCAGTGAGAACAAGAAAACTCCCTGAAGACACAGTATGGGCTCCAGATGCATTTATTACCAAATTGAGATGCATGTGGCCGTAACATTATTCACAGTTTTGCCCATCACAAGTGGCATATTTGTCCACTTAGCCCAGTTTAGTTGTTTTATGGTCAGCAATAAAAGAGTTTGCATCACAATCGGTTGAACGGTGCATGAGGGGACATGTCAATGAAAACAGCTGACAATGTACAAGCTTGATTTCCAATCACTAGTTTATGTTTTGACTCATCTAGACCACTTTTTAATGCAATGACTGTTTCTTTATGGTCGATTCATGGGAATGAATCCCATCCAGCAGAGCTGTTCCCAAATAAACATACATGACTAGTATTGTTTTCCCTACCTTCTCAATTTTCACTTTCGTTAAGTACCCTATAAATAATCCCAACAAAATGGTGACAGGGTCTAATGGGAAGGGGAGGGGGAAAGGGTATTTTTTACATATATGATTTTTTTTTTTTTATTTTTTTTTTGTGCGTGGGGAAAATACAAATAATCAACTTCAGTCTTGCCTTCGTTTTAAAATCACTAGTGCGGTTTTGTGTACGGTTTAAATGGTGCACATCTTTTCACACAAAGCACCATAAATTCTCACTTGGCAAGTTTGAATCTCCTGGACAAGTAAATCTGTTTCCTCTTGAAGGCTGTCAATTTTAGGTGCTTGTCCTTCTCCTGTTATGATGAAATTGCCCATCTGCCATGGCGTTAAGGCACTGGTTTATATGGGAATGATGGCAGCTGATCTGCTAGGCCTTTAAGGAACAGTTTGCAAAAAAATGAAAATTCTGTCGTTATCTGCACACCTCCATGCCAGTTGAAACACGGGTTTGTTGATCTATTAAACAAATTTTTGGTGTACCAGCAAAACTCTGTAGCAGCTGACTCCAAAACAACTGAAGTCAATGGAGGCTCAGTTATTAGCGTTCTTTAGAGACTAAAAAACAGCCAAAAATAATCATGAAGTGACGCCGTACAGCTCTTGCAGCATAATCAAAGGCGTCTGAAGCCAAATTAAAGCATTTATGATTTTCACTGAAGCCGTTATATTTAAAAAAAATTATGGTTGTGTGGGTGGTTGTGAACGTTTTGTTTAATATAATGGCTGCGATAAAAATTTTACGATAAATAGTGGCGTAATACAGGTCTTTTCTAGTCACAATGCAATCGTTTAACTTCAGGAGACCCGGAAATGGTTATTTTTGGCTGTATTTTGGACTCCAATGAACACTAATGAATCTCCATTGACTTCAGTTATTTTGGAGAAGGCTGCAATGGACTTTAGCGGGTATAATCAAAATTTGTTCTGTGGATTAACAAACTGTGTTTTGGCTGGCACTGAGGTGAATAGATAATGACAGAGTTTTTATTTTTGGGTGAACTGGTCCTTTAATGGAACTAAATCCCCACCTCACCCACAGGTAATTAATTCATCTTGGACTAACCCTTTTGACATTGCCTCTTGTTATAAATTACTGGAATGTGGATTACTGGATTATTACTGGAGTCAGACGCACCCAGTTTTGATCTGTGATACTGTTAGCACTTGGTTTTCCCGATTGCGTTTAGGTCATCAATTTAGGCCCCTATGTAATTAAACTTTGAGATGAAAACTCAGGCTAGAACTTTCAGCAGATTTGTTTTCACTGTCAAAAGCATTTCAGTACAGTTTTTGCTGATTCATATATCCACAGTTTTTGGCAGTTGATTA
Organism: Gymnothorax javanicus; assembly: GCA_029692085.1. Lineage (NCBI taxonomy): Eukaryota > Metazoa > Chordata > Actinopteri > Anguilliformes > Muraenidae > Gymnothorax > Gymnothorax javanicus. The sequence goes on along the minus strand of CM056205.1, from coordinate 53,718,408 downwards.
GCTGTAGTAGGGGCCATGCTCTGGAGGCCAATGGCTTGCCTGATCTTACAGGACCACTAACATTGAGTCCCAGTCAAACACCTTGAGCACCTAGCTATGGGCCACGCTCAGTAGCCTCTTAAGCCCAGCATCTATTGTTACATTAACTCACTGCTGCAGGACTAAATCTAGTGTTATACCGAGAGGTTTTCAGTGTAGATGAGTAATTTTCATGAGTATATAGATCAGATAAGGTAGTCTATACTGGACTTGTATTCCCGTGAAGACCAGACTCTCAGATAAGCGGCCATAGAGCTACAGTAGATGGAGACAGGTTCATTTTGTATGATTATTTTTCTGAAGTTTAGACGTTATGGTGTGAGATGAGGCAGTGATTGTGATGGGGGCGGTAAACAGCAGCGATGGCCTCGGGCTCTGAGGGAAGCAGAGGGATGTGGATGAGAGGTGAAATGTCGCACCCACTCAAGTCTGCTGTGGGAAGGAGCTCTGGGCTCAGATCGTTCCAAGAACAATAAAAGAAGACTAACGGCATGAGCCTGACACCTAATTCCATAATGTCCCTTAGAGGGAAGCACTTCTGATCCCCGTCCGTGCTATGATTCATGCATAACCATTATCAAATTTTGAATATGGTCTCTTGTGGTTTTTCATTTTTATCATCTCTGCCAATGGCTTGATGAAGACTTCTCATGGACCACAGCTGTGGTTTTCAGTAAACATAAATCTGAAGCTTCTGACTGTACGTGAAACACCAGTGGGACCACACACTTTGACCTGTAAAACACCTCCAGGAGTGAAATTTTTACTTCTATTTGATTTTTTGCGGGAGAAATTTCAAATGAATTCTTGTGTACTTGCAACACAAGATCTCCAAGGCTGTTTGGACTTTTCTATGAAACTTGGTTTGTTTTTCGATCAATTTCCTATTGAAAAGAGCCCACTGTATGAAGATTTCATTTCTGTCTGTTTGAATATTTTGGTTGAATGTCCACATTGAAGCTGCTCCTCTTGATTTTATTTTGCTCAGAGAACGGCGGCTTTCGTGCCAAGATGTATGACATCACGCAGCACCCGTTCTTTAAGCGCGGCATCGCCGTACTGGTCCTGGCCCAGTCTGTGCTGCTGTCAGTTAAGGTGAGGAGGCTCACTGCTTTACTACCTGAGATGGAGAGGTAGGGCCCCGCCTGACACAGAATGTCCTCCCAATGTTAATTGAATGTTTTTTGAATGTTATAGCCCTGTCAGGATGTGGCTGCAAAATTTTGAATGTCTTCTGAATTTTCTGGAGAGAGAACAAGAATGTTCAAGGTCAAATTTTATTGTGTGTGTGTTTGTTTGTTTGTGTCTGTGTGTGTATGTTCTTTTGTGTGTGCATTTGTGATTTGTGTTTGCGTGTATGTATGCATATGTCTGCGTGCATGTGTGAGCACGTGTGTTTGTGTGTACATATGTATATGCATTTGTGTGTATATATATGCATATTTGTATGTGTGTATGTGTGTGTATGCATGCATGTGTGTTTTCTGTGTGCAAATGTGTATGTATGCATGTTTGTGTGCATGCATGTGTGCATTTGTATGTGTCTGTATGTATGTATATGTGCGCGTGTATGCATATGTATTTATATGCATGTGTTTGTTTGTTTGTGTGCGTGTGTGTGTTTGCATATGTGCTTGTGTCCATGCATGTGTGCATTTGTGTGTGATCGTGTGTGCATGCATGCGTTGTGTATGTATTTATATGCCTGTGCATGTGTGTTCGCATGCCTGTTTGTATATATGTGTGTGTGTGTGTGTGTTTGCGTGTGTCTGCATTTGTGTGTGTTTCAGTGGGATGTAGATGACCCGGTGACGATGTCCTTGGCCACCATGTCGGTGATCTTCACCTTCATCTTTGTGCTGGAGGTAAGGACACTGTGGTGCTGGAGATGAGCGCTGTGATTGGGTAAATATGAACAAAGAGCTTGAAAAACTACTAAGGTGAAAACAGCATGACATGACTAAGTCCTTCTGTGGCTCTAGAGGATCAGTAATGTGGTCTGAAATTATTACTATTTTAACCATTTTAATCAGATATTTTTATTTAAAAATTATACTGTTAGCGCATTCACCATCCAAATGTATGCCACAGGCTCAGTTAATTAAATAAGTCTTAGAAGTGAATGAGAAAAAATGCAAGTCAAACCCCCTAGCCATCCATAGGTGTGTGAGCATTCAAATTAAATTACTTTTATATACAAACGGTGAACAGTAAAGATAATAAGAGAAACATTCCTAGGGACCAATATGATCTCTGACTGTATCGGTTCCATGGGGTTCTGTTACGGCTCTAAGCCAGGCCTTTGCCCTTGTGGAAAATGTTGATGGCTCTTCAGCCCCCTGCAAGAGAGGGTCCACATTTTTCACTGAAGGGGGGTCCGAGCAATGTTCCCTCAGGGGCCTCTGAATCCTTTGCTTCATCCCTGGTTGTAGGTGACGATGAAGCTGATCGCCATGTCCCCAGCCGGCTACTGGCAGAGCCGGAGGAACCGCTACGACCTCCTGGTGACCTCTCTGGGAGTCATATGGATCGTTCTGCACTTCGCTTTATTGGTGAGCCATTTCTTCAGTCACGATGCTCCTGCTCTCTTCCATTGATATAAATGCTGGGAAAGGAAGAATCAGGCATTTCCTTTCAGTAAGATGTTAGCTTATCCTTCTTCTTTTGATTAGTGTTCGGAGATGTGTTGGGGGAGTGTGTATCAATGAAAATATGTTCTTTTCTTTGTTCCTTAAAAAAATAAGCATGGCCATGGAATATTTTGAGTCAAAAAAAATTGTGAAAGTATTGTATATATTTTACCATGCATTGATTCTTATATCATGCAAGCAGTCCTCCTGAGCCAAACACTACATGAAGGTTAGACTTCACTTGTACTGCTTGCAGCTGAAGTACTCTATGATATTTAGGGCCAATATAGTTGTTGACAAAATTGGTGTATTTTGTCTCATAGCTCAAGTAAGTAAGATGGAGTTACAAAAAATGGCTTTGTGTAGGTCTTCCCTAATACTGACAAACAACAAAATAGCTGAGCAATTTTTGACTTTGAAAATGGCAAAAATGAACAAAATTAACAATTTTGTCCGTTTAAGTACTTTTTTTTTACACAGTAAACATTCAAATGAACAAAATGAATTTAGTTTTTCTATGATACGAAAGACACAATTTTGTAATTATAACTCTGGGCCATTAATCGTGTGCCTTCACCTCGGTCTGGTTCTGCTGAAGGGTTTTTCCCTTAAGCTGTATTTTCACAATGTCATTTCTGGAATGTGCTGTAGAAATATAATTGAGCTGTCAAGGACAGAATTGGCCAGGATCATGACTGAGAATGAAAAGAGGTAGAATGAGGATCTCAGTAGGTTTAAAATTATTTGCAGCAGACTGAGTTATACAGGAAATACAGAGTATATTCTGGATGGGGGGCGGCACGGTGGGGCAGTGGGAAGCAGTGTTGCCTCACAGTAGGAAGATAGTGGTTTCAAATCCGACCTGGGGTCTTTCTGTGAGAAATTAGTATGTTCTCCTCGTGTTCATGCGAGTTTCCTCCAGATACTTTGGTTTCCTCCCGCAGTCCAAAGACATGCATATCAGGCCAATTGGAAACTCAAAATTTCCCTCAGGTATGAGAGGGAGTGAATAGTGTGTGAATGGTGTGTGAACTCTGTGATGGATTGGTGAGCTGTCCAGGGTGAGTCCCTGCCTTTCGCCCATAGTCAGCTGGGATAGGCTCCAGCTCCCTTGCGACTCGAGTCAGGAAGAAGCAGTGTAGATACTGACTGATTGGATATTCTGAATACTGTGCGATTGGTGTAGAACCTTATTTTGTGAAAGACTTTTGCTCTTCCCAACCTTTTCAAACATTTATATGTTCAAACCATGAGCTTAACTCAAGTATAGAAAGGATGCCGTGGACCTCTATCACCTTCCATCCTGTTATGATGGAATTAGCATTTTTGTTGGCTCGACCTGTTCCTCGTATCTTATTTCTTGCCTCCATTCTCCTACTAACCCCTGTGTGCTGTGTAAGTGCTGTGTTGTGTCTCCACAGAATGCGTACACCTACATGATGGGCACCTGTGTGATCGTATTCAGGTTCTTCACCATCTGTGGGAAACACGTGAGTGTGAGAGCGTGGGCACGGGGAGGGAAGTGATGATGTCACGTGCATCAGTGAATATTGCATATCCAAGCAGCTTTCAGTGTTTACAGGGCATGCCCAGCTGCATATCTCCACAGACCATAAACACTGTCAGAGCTTTGTGTGGCAAGAATGGATCAGTTAGAAATATGTCCTTGTTTCTTCACATGTACTGAAAATAATGGAATTTAATCCCCTACAAGTACTTTTCGGGACTTATCCCCTTAATTCACCCCAAAGATCCCGCCAGTCATACGCTCTGAAGACTTTCATATGCCATTACTAGCATTTAACAGACATACCATTCATGGTCACTGAAGGAGCAACAACTCTGAACAGCGACTGCACGCAATACAGGAAAACAACAGAGAAGTTGAGTGATAAACTTTCTCACAAACTCTGTAAAAGAGCCCTTTTTTCTGAACTAAGAAAATGGGTAAACCAGGAAGAAGCGACAAACCAAGCCCTCGGATCTTTCATCAATTATGGAGACCCTCGAAGAAATGAGAAATGAAATGAGGGAGAGGTGGGACAGTATGAAGGAGCAGCTGGACCAGCTTTTTGAGGGAAAACTGTGATCTCAAAAAAAGAGATTGCCAAGAAAGACACACAGATTAAATCTTTATCAAACAAACTGGAGGAGCTGGAGCAACAAGAGAAACGTAATGATGTAATCCTGACAGGGCTCAAAATCAAACCCAGGAGTTATGCCAGGGCAACAGTGACTGACGATATCGAGACGAAGCGGGACAATAAATCTGTGGAAATGCAGGTGGTGGAATTCCTTCGGTCCAAAAGTATTTCTCTGGACCCCAGCAATGTGGATTCATGTTATCTGCTACCGAAAAGGAAATAGCGGAGACCGGAGTACAGCACGGGCCGTGTTGTTACGACTTACAAAGCAAAAAGCACAAAATCTCTGTTGAACCAAGGAAAAAATCTCAAAGGATCCAATGTATTCATAAATGAGAACCTCACCAAGCACAATGCAACCATCACACAACTAAAGAAAGCGGGTGAGATACACAGCACTTGGTCGGCTAACTGCAGAATTTTCATCAAACCAAATGGGTCTTCACCGAAACTACCAGACCGGTGCTGATCAAGATGATGCGGGATCTGGAGAATTTTGACCACTGAGGCAGGTTAAAATCCTTGACAAATCTCTATGAGCAGTTATCTGATGAACCAAACTGTAGATCAGGAAATTGGCTTTTTAACAACTAGTCACCATCATTCAGGAATAGACCCTAATAAAGAAATTGATCCGGATAACCATTTTTTTCTACAATGAAACAAACGCATGCGGATACTTTACTGTAGACAAATTTAACAAGAACATTAAAATGGAAGGGAGTTTGTCCATTGTTTTAATAGTAGGAGTCTATATGCAAACTTTGACCAAATAGAGGAATACCTTCTGTCATTTGCTAATCCGTTCAACATCATCGCATTATCGGAAACTTGGATTAAAGAAGAAAAGGACAAGGACTTCTACATGGAGGGTTACAACTTCGTGTGTAAGAGCAGACTGAATAAAGCTGGTGGGGGGTGTTGGCCTATTTATTGATGAGGCCATAAACTTCCGGGTACTAGAATGCAAATCAAATGTTGTGGAAAATGTAATGGAATGCCTTACAATTGAGATTCCTAGGTTGAAAGGTAAAAATACGGTTATTTGTTGTGTGTACAGAGCACCGGATTCGCAAATTGATGTTTTTAGCAAATGTATGGGTGAATGTTTTGCCAATATGAACCAGAAAAATGTTTTTATGTGTGGGGACTTTAATATTGACTTGATAAATCCAAATAATAGCTCTATAATAGAGGATTATATTAACACCATGTATGCCATGGGTATGCAACCATTAATCACAAAACCAAGCAGGATTACTAGACACAGTGCCACCTTGATAGATAATATGTATACTAATGTATTAGATTCTGAAATATTAAGTGGCATCATGATAAATGACATTACTGATCATCTACTAGTCTTTGCTATTTGTAACTGCAAATTAGATATAAGGGACCAGGCTAGATCAAAAACCCTGGAACACACAGAAATTAAAAGCGAAAAAAGGCTAAAGAAACTAGAATTAGATATGTTGAATCAAAAATGGGATAATGTATTAGCAGAAAACGATCCAAATAGAGCCTATGAGGCTTTTCTATGGACAGTAAACTCCCTGTATGATAAACACTGTCTAGTCAAAACAACGAACAAATTGAAGCAAAACAAAAGAGAAGACCTTGGGTTTCAAAAGCACTGGCAAATGCCTGTAAGAAAAAAAAATACTTTGTATAAGCAGTTTCTGAGAGAGAAAGAACTGAGAAAGCAGAAATTAGGTACAAAAGTTACAGAAACAAAATGACACATTTACTAAGGAAACATAAAAAAGAGTATTATGAAAAGCTTTTATTAGAAAATAAACATTATACCAGAAATCTCTGGAATATAATCAGAGGTGCACATAACTTTTTTTGGTGCGGTTCTCAAGGGAGCACCTGGAGATGCTCCCTGGTGCTCACTCTTTATGTGTGCCCATCCTACAAGGTGTCATCATCGCAGCCGTCCTTTCCTGCAGAGCACTCAATACGCATGCGTTTTCGACGCAAATCAGCCCACAAACGAGGAAGTTGAGCAAAACAAAAAAATTAAAATATTTCTTAATGTATATTTACTTTTACTTAGATAACAGTAAATCTTTCTTATGTTCAATTTCATCAAGCAAGAGGAGGATTTCTTCCTTAGTGAATGCTAACTTTCGTGTCCTTTTCCCCTCCATGACCGATTGTCAGACACCGTGTTGCCACATGCCAATGTATTGGAGCAATCAGGCTCTGGATTGTTTAACTGAACAATGAACTGAGCAGACAAAGGTTAAATGAGTTTTACGTCATTATTAAACCTTTTCTTAATTATTTCTATTCTTGTGATCTTTCGTTGAAATATTTCTGTAAGCTAATTTAATTAAAAAGACACTAAATCAATTTAGTCAAACTAATGATGATGACAATGTGTTTTTAAAATATTGTATTTCAGTGTTGATTGGTTAAAACGAGGGACGTTTAATCTCCCAGCATCGATTTATTAACAACTAATGCTTTAGCGAGGACACAAGAAACTCTGCAAAATTCCTCTTTAGGCCTGTCTAATGACTGTGTTTGGGAAACCCACATAAGGAGAATGTGACGAACATGAGAGAATGTTCCTTGCTTAAGAATCTCTGTGCCACCCTCGTTAATCCTGAGATCCAACATTATCAGGAAACCCACTGCAGAGCTTTTAAACAAGCATGGTTGCCAGTCAAAACAGCCTCTGATTGCTCTCAAGTCAAGAACACACAACCTTTAAACAAACAGCCTTTGGTCTACGGACGCAATCCAAGGAACAGTGGATTGTTAATGGATGAGAATAGTTTTTTTTTTCAGTGCGGGAAATGTAACACGTAAAATGTAGATATTTATTATAGAAATTTTCCAATAAGGCACCGGAGTTTAAGGTAGGATTACGAAGCTTCTGAAAGGATATGCATGCATCGGTGCTCTCGTTGAAATGGGGCAACGATAAAATCTAAGCAAAAAAGTAAGCCTTTGTACCATTGCGGAGATTTTCAGAATTTAATATGTGGTGTGCTTTTGATGTCTTATATGACATTGTCGATAAGAAAGGTATTTTCAACGCATTATCTAGCTAGCTCCTGCGATTTTTGTCGCATTAAATTGCCCATGAACATAATGGAGGTTTCTGGATTTGGGCCAAGTTATGGTCCAGTTGCCTCCGAACCGGTCGGTCAAAAAGGTTCTGATCGATAAAATTTCACAGAATCTAAATGGAAATATTAAAGATCACGTCTATTTAGTTTTTAACAGTGTCTGACCAGTATTTGGTGTAAATTATAAGCCTACACCTTGAAAACGATCAGATCTTACAACCGTTCATGAAACGGATAATGTGCGAGATCTTAAAACTTAAAAGATAAGGCTATAAAGGCAGTTCCCGCTACTCCATATTCAAATAGTACTTAGGAATACCGCAACAAAAGCCGACAAGAAGCGAGTTTTCTGGGACAAGTCAAAGTTCAGGCAGCTCTGCACGGAAACCGCATTCGGGCAGAAAATAACCTGCGGACCATGCCGATTTTCCCCTGCTTTGATGGATTTGACGTTTTGCTAATTTGGGTGAAAGCTGAGTAAACTTTAAAAGCTAATAATTAATGAACACACTTGTCATAATGTTTTCTGTCTTACCAGAGATGTATGGAGAAAAATCCTATTTCAGTAAAATAAACCAGTCAAAAATGCCAAATATGTTGGTACGCAATTGAGCTTCCTTCAAGTTTTCTGTCGCGCATTTTTCTTTTTTTGTGCATACCAGCGCGCACCAATTATGTGCACCACTGAATATAATAAAGAACGTCTCTGGGAGGACTCCGAAGAGGGAGTACCCTGCCTTCTTTAATATAAATGGCAAAAAGGTAGAGAACATGGAATTGGTCGGAGAATTTTAACAGTTATTTTGTGAATGTTGGGCCAGAACTAGCAAAGGGTGTTAAATCCTCACACCTAAGATGGGACTACCTTGATAAGGATGAGGAAATCCAAGACACAATGACATTAACTCCTGTTACCGAATCCGAAATCAGATCAATTCTGAAAAATTGTACAGCTAAGACATCTGTTGATGTAAACCAATTAGATATGAAATTACTGAAAACACTAACTAACGCAATTGTAACTCCACTTACGCATATATGCAATCTATCCTTCTCCCTACGGAGTGTTTCCAGATAAAATGAAGATAAAAAGTTATCCTCTCTACAAAAGTGGGGATAAATATGATTTCTCAAACTATCGTCCTGTCTCGATTTTACCTCAATGCTCAAAGATCCTAGAAAAAGCTCTTCAATGACAGATTGGACAAGTACATTGATAAACACAAACTACTGTGTGACAGTCAGTATGGGTTCAGGAAAAAGCATTCGACAGCACTAGCCCTAACAGAATTTATTGAAATGATTAAAGATTCACTAGATTCAAACTTATATTCTATAGGCATATTTATTGATCTGAAGAAAGCATTCGACACTATAAATCACGATATATTGATTGAAAAACTTTACAAATATGGAATAAGAGGGACCGCATTAAAATGGATCAAAAATTACTTAACAAGTGGGACGCAATTTGTGCAGATGGGTAATAGCAAATCAAATTGCTTGGACATTACCTGTGGAATTCCTCAGGGCTCGGTCATAGGTCCCAAGTTGTTCATAATTTACATAAATGACATTGTTAAGGTGTCCGATATCCTAAAACTAATTTTATTCGCAGAGGACACGACTATTTTTTGCTCAGGTGTCGATCTCAAACAATTGGTAAAATTGGCTAATAACGAAATGTCTAAACTTCACACGTGGTTTTATGTAAACAAATTATCACTAAATCTTACAAAGACCAAATTTATGATATTTGGGGAAAAAAGGCCTAAAGGACGACATAGACTTAAAGGTAAATGGTACCAGCATTGAAAGGGTAAAACGAATATAAAGTCATGGGAGTTAGTTAGATAATCTCTTAAACTGGAAACCACATGTAAATTTGGTTCAAAGAAAGTTAGCTAAAAGCATGTCTATTCTTTGGAAAATGCAGAAATTATTAAAACACAAGTCTCTTAAAATAATCTATTCAGCACTCATAGCACCCCACTTACATTACTCCTGAAGTATGGGGACACACTTATAATAATACAATAGAATCATTGTTTAAACTCCAAAAAAAAGGCCCTTAGAATTATTCATTACGTTTTCTTATGGAACTCATACAAACGATTTGTTTATTTAGGCAAAGTTTCTTAAATTACAGGATATAATAAAATTCAACTCCTTGCAAATTGTATATTTGGGATACCACAAAGAATTGCCTAGAAATATACAATGCCTATTTCTTTAACGTGAATGTATCCACGACCTCAGAGGCAGAATGTTGTTGAAAACGAGAAGGGTCAAATCGAGGGTGAGCACTCCTTATCTGTGGCTGGAATCCGTGCATGGAACATACTTGAAGACAATATTAGAATGGCAGACAATCTGAAGGCCTTTAAGTATCTACTGAAATGTGCATGTTTGAATAACTATAAACTTATCCAACAAAATGGCATTGGATAAATTCGGAACCAAAACGGGCATAAACAATAGGGGTTGTTTAGACTAAATATGTGGACTGCTATTGTTAAATCTGTACCATTGCATCTACTGGACACACCAGGCCATCTGTCTGAAAGACAACTGTCACAGCACATTACTACAGACAGCTGTAACCAACATGGACCTTATAAACTGGTCGTTAAATGCAATTGACAAAATTATTTATCAGGCGGACAGGTTCTGGAGAATGACATGGGTTGGGACATTTTGCTGGTTACACCATGGATGCATGGGGAAAGTGGCGTTCGCTGTGTCCGGCAGTCCTGGACATCGAGGATGTAGAGGACGTCTATCTAATTGGATTTATGATGGGCTGTATCATTGGGGCTTGGTCTGTTTTTGATCGACCATAGGATAAAGAAAACTTTGAAAAGCATGGTTATCCTCGACAGAAAGCTCAATAAAATTGGATTCGACGTCAAGGAAGGCAATGATGGGCTAAACGCGTACTGCGAGAAGTCATTAAATCCGATAAGGCAAGGGTGAACCAAGTCGACGGAAATGATGACTAATTAAGAGATCCATGCAAAGATCTGGTATTATTGCACCTTTCCACTACTCCAAATCACTAGGAACAAATCAAATGGTGAAGAAAGGAGTCCAGGTTTTTCTGGACCAAGTCTAAATGGATTAAATCAAGAGTGACATTCAAATCTAAACTTATATAGTCACTCAGCTATATTGTGATTATAATTCTTCATGATGATAAATCTTTATGATCTTATGTTGTGACCTTAAATCGTAGTGTAAATGGACACTCAGCTCTGTGATTTATAAATCTTTATGATATCTTAACCATAATCAAACTGTTTTTCTGGGAGTTGGGGGCGGGACTTTGACAAGGATCTTTCTCCCCCGAATTTTCGGTCATGATACATGTTGTGTTGAAATTGTCATGAAAGACCATACAATCATATGAATTAAAAACAAAATAAATAAATAAATTCTAATTTGGATCTAATGTATTAATCTTCCAAAATAGTGTCTATTTCTTAACTTCAACATTGCAAGCTCAGTTCTGGGACCATAACATGACACCATCATCATCGCCGGGGAAAAATAGTCATGGAGAAGATCTTTTTAGGATGTCAAACACTAGATCATAGATCATGTCCCTGCTGAATCAGGATGTCACATAGGTCTGACTCTCTTTTTCTTGCTCTGTGCCTATGTTTTCTGTGTGTCCTTTCTCACCCACTCTTCCCCTCCTTCTCTCTCTCTCTCTCCCCCTCTCTCCCTCTCTCCAGGTGACTCTGAAGATGCTGTTGTTGACCGTGGTGGTCAGCATGTACAAGAGCTTCTTCATCATCGTGGGCATGTTCCTCCTCCTCCTCTGCTATGCCTTCGCTGGGGTCGTCCTCTTCGGCACCGTCAAGTATGGAGAGAACATTAACAGGTCTGTGGCCCCCACTCCCCGGCCGATTTAAGCATTTGTGATGATCAGAGCAGCTCTCACTGAAAACAACTGTAACTCATCCCCAGAGCTGTAGAAACAGGTGGAGTGTTACGTCCCCCAGTCCTGGTGGCCATAGTCACATGCTGTTTTGGCAGCCCCTGCTGGTTGCCGGTTCTTTTTTCTGTTTTTGTCTGTCCTAATGACAGGTGAGCCACACCTGAGCAGCGTTACCTGCCCTATAAAAAGGATTAGGGTGTGCACCAAAGGAGGTGCACATATTCCGGAAGAAATACCTTGAGAAGCTGTCCATGCCACTTCGTTCCTACTGGCCTGCTCCTGTTTAACTCAGTTACCTCAAAAACCCATTGGCATATTTATTATTTCGTCAATTAAACATACCCCTATTTTGTCTAAAACGAGTCAAGTGTGTGCGTCTCCCTTTATGTTGCGGCTCCAGTCCGACGGGTCGTAACATGGAGTCAGTGTTAATTTCACGCAGAGGAAATGTGCGACTGTGTAACTGGTCTTCAGAACAGAGGAAACAGTGGGAATCAGTGTTCATTTTGCACAGAGGAAATGTGCAACTGTGTAACTCTTCCCCGGAGTCGGGGAAACAGTGAGAAACAGTGGGAGTCCATGTTAGATTTCACTCAAAGAAAATGTTTGACTGTGTAACTCTTCCCCAGAGCTGAGGAAACAGTGGGAGTCAGTGTTAATTTCACGCAGAGGAAATGTGTGACGGTGTAACTCTTCCATCGAGCAGGGAAAACAGTGGGAATCAGTGTTAGATTTCATGCAGAGGAAATGAGAGAGTGTGTACCTCTTCCCCAGAGCTGAAGAAATGACAGGAGTCAGTGTTAATTTCACAATGAGGAAATGTGCGACTGTGGAACTCGTCCCCAGAGCTGGGGAATCGAGGGGGTCTAGGTGTTAATTTCACACAGAGGAAATGAGTGACTGGCAAAGGAAGAATGTGGCAGTAGGCTATTCACTATATATTTTTCTTCTCTTAAATTAGTTTTATAATGAACTGGGGTTTCTTTGGCTCGTTAATTTGATTGCTGGATTGTACTTGTTGTTTTTATTCCCGAGTAACTGTTTTAGTGAGAAATTTTTCTGTGTCCTAATCATCTCCTCATTCAGAATCTGATGTGGTCATTTAGGCTGTTGCCAGAACTGATTAATGTAGAAAAAGAAAGGGGATGACAAACCAAAGGCCTGAAGAAATGGCTCCCACAGTCGCGCAAAGGATGAGGCTCACCATTGAGATGTTGTGTATGACTGTACTCATAGGAAAGGGACCCTGTATGAAAAGGTCTCCCATAATGCCTGTACAAATGCCTCCAAATGAATGTAAACCATCTCTGCTTTAACCTGCAAATAACTACATTTGTCATTGTTGTTTTGAAATCAAATGTATTTGAGTACATTCTGAATCAAAAAAGCAATAATCGTGTCACTGTCCAAGTATGGACTGTACTGAGTGTGCTGTTTTTCATTCAGCTAAAGCCTTGATCCTTAGCATGGGTTTTGTTTGGTTGGCAGGGACATTCAATCTCTTGATCCTTTGTGCTTGTTTTGTTTTACTTGCAGACACGCCAACTTCTCCACCGCTGGGAAGGCCATCACCGTGCTGTTCCGCATCGTCACCGGGGAGGATTGGAACAAGATCATGCACGACTGCATGGTGAGGGCTGTGGCTCGCTGATTGGTCATTACAGTTTTTTGTCTCAAATTCTCACAGCACTGGATCCTCTTCAACCAATTTTGAAGGCCCTATGCCTTGTGTTCTAATTTATAAATTTTTTATTGTTTTCAGTCGATTCCCTGGCTAATTTTAATCATTCAGTGGTTGGTTGCTTTGCTGATAATTGTACCGCTTAACTATAATTAACAAGCCCTTATTCCTTCAGTCTAGTCTTTACTGCTCATGACTTTACTTGACGGATTCATTGTAAGAGCCATTCCTTTTATGATCTTTGTTGCTGTGTGTGCCGCTACTGTGCATTGCTTTGGAAAAACCATCAGCATATGTTATGCATCAGAAGGTTATTTACATGAACATAATATACGTGTTTTGTATTTGGCTGCTTTTTTTTGAAGGAGTCGGTCTCAGCCTTTAATCCCATCCTGATCCGCAGGTTCAGCCACCGTTCTGTACGCCCGACAAGCATCGCTACTGGGAGACGGACTGTGGAAACTACGCCGGAGCTCTCATCTACTTCTGCTCCTTTTATGTCATCATCGCTTACATCATGCTCAACCTGCTCGTGGGTGAGTAACGCTGAGCGCCGTGCTCCTCTGATCACCTCCTCACGGGTGAACACCTGCAGCAGTCCCCGACACCTCCCTATGCCTAGGGTCGAGCGTGAAGCCAGAGTCGCCGATGTGCAGCACTGTTTGTTCCATTCGTTTCCAGTAACCATGACTAAATTTTGATACGAGGGTCAGATTGAGCAGCTCTGCCTGCATACTCTCACTCACTGTGGACTGTTTCCTGGTTCATATGCAAATAATTGTTCCCACGTGATTTCTTTCTGTCTCTAGCCTTATTGGTCATATTTCCTGAGGTGATTTATTTCTTTGATCGTCATTTTCAGATTATTATTTTCTTCTCTTGAAGCAGCGATGATGTCCCCTCCAGACTAAATTATCTTCTTCGTTTTGGAGCATAATGGCTTAATATTCAGAGAGAACATTGAGGGAATTACAATAAGCATGTGCACTAGCCTGGAAAACTTTCAGAAATGCACTACTCCCAGTTTTGTGGACTATCTCTAGCCCTTCACTGCCTGAAAACACAGGAGAACGTTCTGAGTACAGAGTACGGTCTATTTTCTGAACATGGCTATACTCTCAGATTTCAGAATGTGCTTCCTTGTCTGTGATTATTATTTTCTGTTCTTGGCCCTGTGTTTCTTGTTTTTTAGTTGTCATTTCCTTTTCCTGGAGCTCTATTTCCTCTTTTTCTGCAATCATTTCCTGTTTTACAGCTAGCATTTCCTGTTCGTTGACCTGTTTCCTGCCTTTCTGCTACCATTTCCTGAATCTTTACATGGGGTCCCTGTTTCTGACCCTATGTTTTTCTGTGTGTTGCAGCTATCATCGTGGAGAACTTCTCTCTGTTTTACTCCACTGAAGAGGACCAGCTGCTGAGTTATAACGACCTGCGGCACTTTCAGATCATCTGGAACATGGTGGACGACAAGCGAGAGGTGTGTGGTGCGCAAAGCACATCCTTTTACCTCATTATTTTATCACCAGGTGCTGTTAATGAGGACTTACATTTCACTGTGCTCAGCCCTGCCACTGATAACATTACAGAATTGTATTGTGTAAATGGTCTGTTGCCTGGGAGACTGTAAGGCATTTCTCATACCTTCACTAATCACAGGTCCACCAATGAACACTGCTTCCTCTGATTACGAACATGGAGGGTGCCCTCCCCTCTCTACCTGGAACCACATAAATTCCATAATATTATCAGAGGCTGGGCCGACCAATATAAAATCTTAGGGGGTCGTTGACTGGAGACTCGT